>OU383776.1:40011521-40645562 GCA_910950805.1 Acrocephalus scirpaceus scirpaceus
CAACTTCCCAAGCCAAAATTTTCTCTTAAAGTGGAGCTTGCTCAGATTTCTTAACTGAATAATCTAACAAGCAAATATGTCACCTGATCAATTATGGGGAGCAGACTACTTCAGAATGATCAACAAATAGTTCTCGGTTTTGGAACATCTTAAGAGGGCGAGGCTTCAGATTTGAAACCTGCAAGTCATCTCATGGAGAAAAAAAAATATTAATCTCCAAGAATGACAAAATCATTTAGGTTGAAAAAGACCTCTGAGATCATCAAGTCAAACCTTTGCCTTTGGAGAGTATAGAAAAGCAGAGGCTACTTATAGAGAATAGTTCACATTGTTGATTAACATTGTATGGTTTTTCTTGACAATTACATTTTAAAATAATACTATGATTCTCTTTTAGAATGCATTTTCAAAATAAAAATAGTTTAGAACTGTAGTATAATTTATGAATGTGTATGAGCACATGAAAAGATTACCTACTGAAAAAAAGTAATAATGGAAAATACCCTTTTAAAGGGTTTAATGGACGAATTTTCAGAGTGGAGGGAAGTCTTTCCCTAAAATAAAGATAATGAAACTTAACACCTCTTCCAAACTGTAAGAATAGGTTAGAAAAGCAAAGAAATTTTTCATCACCAAAAATGGTGGAAATGCTTCCTGTAGGAAAATTATGTCATTTGTAGTATTGATATTAAAAAAAAAAAAACAATAAAACCTCTTCTAATTCATATCAGAAACAACATCAGGCAATTTGACAAGGTGACTTCATGCTCTCTCTGCCCACACAACCCCATACTTTTAAAGGAGGTATGGACAGCAGGTAGTAATACAAACCTTATAAGAAAATTTTTGGTAGGAACTGCAAACATCTGGGACTGAGTACAAAGCTGAGCATTTATGATAAAACCAGAATTATTGGCAACTACCTAGGTTTATTAGTGAATGTTAGGTAAATGTCTGCTATATTTGAATTAGTAAGTTTAAAATATTCGATAAGCCAGTTATCTCAGCCCTAGTAGTCTGCCAGTCTATTTCAGAATTTATTCAGGTTTTATGCAGAAAAATGGACCAATCATGTCAAGTGAGTTAAAAATACTTTCCATTGCTTCCATACACAGTTTAGATGCTAAGTGGTATTACCATCATAATCTATTTACAGCATTTCCTCTTCTGAAAAAAAATCAAACCCCCTGCTTTTCAGTCAAGGAATCAGTGTAACTCAGAAGCCTACAAACTTGAAAAAAGAAGGAAGAATATAGGGCTGGGAATGATAATGACAGGCAAATATGGTGTGACGTGAAATATGGCTCCAAGAGATGTTTAAAAACTAAGTTCTAGAAATTCAGACAGTTAAACTGCAGTTTATCAGTACAGATGCATTATGATTTTTGTTAATAACAGTATCTTTATTATGCCACTAACTCACACTGAGAAAAAGAAGACAACATGGAGGAGAATGGATCCAGGATCAGGAGAAGCAAGTGTAGAGGTGATTGAAAACTGATTAAGGAAATGAAGCCAATTTAAACAAGAGAGGTTACAGAGAAGATCATGGTATTCCACTTCAAAAGCTGTAAGTAAATCAAAGGAAGCAGTCCATGCAGCAAGGTAATTTTCTTGCTGTTTTGTAAGGTGAGGCTTACAAATAGCATTGCTTTCTGAAACACATCTTTCTGTGTAGGTTTAAAGAAAGCACTTTGTAACAGGGCTGAACAAAGACAATCACTGATTTCTACATATTGGCCTTCAGCTTCTTACTTATCTGCAAGCACTGAAGATGTCACAAAACCTTAGAAATGAAGTTAACTAGTCTGACAGTGTGAATATCCTATTTGCACTTTCCCTTGCCACAGGAGAGAAAGACTTCATTATATCTACCAGATAAAATGCAAACATTGTAGAAATGATTTATTTTCTCCTATCTAAAGGATTTATTCATAAGAACTGCTGTGTGGTAGCTTGCAGAAAAGGCTGCCTTGCTCTTTTAGCCTCTGTAACTGGGAAACCCATTAAGACCACATGAGTTGTCAAAGCATATGGTATGTTACATACTGTATGAGTACTGTCCACAGGCACTCGCTTTGAAGGCAGGCCAATGGCAAACAGTGGCACCAGGAGAGCAGCTAAAATATAGAGAAATCAAGGTGACAGCACATAAAACACAAGTTGTGCAAGATCTCTGTTAAATAGGCAAAAAGCCAAGAACATATGGCTAAGGTTTTCCAAGTGACTCTCTAGAAGTCTTGCTTGAACAGAGGTGGAAAAAGAAATACTGGCATCATATGAGATGTTCTATGTTTTGCTTAGTAATTCTTAATCTCTGCTTCACTCTCTCTCCCATTATGCTGAGACAGATCATAACAAAAGTGCAAAAATTGATGTATTTAAGCAAGGTGAGGCAATAGAAATAAACAAATTGGCAAGCCATACAATAGTGATCATATTCTTGGCTAAAACCAGGAAGTGTCAATCAACAGAGAGCTCAAAGATTATGGAAGACACATCAGTTTTTGTTTCTGGAGCTCCCTGAAGATTAAATGTACTATATATCATTAGTATCTAAAAAGTTCAGTTATCCAGTAAAGTGCTATATATGGTCAGAAAACTTTGGGATCACTTATAAATCCTTTTTCTGAACGAGCTGATGTAAATCTGGTCCACGATTGCTCCTGAGTTTTGTCCAAGTGTAAAAGCTTGTTGACAAAGGATTTTACCTCCATGCCTAAATAAGTATGTAAGCCTAATTCATGTCCAATATGAAGTCAATATAAATTTGTATTCAAAGTAAATACTACTGTATGACACCTGAGACTATATCACTGAAAAAATCAGAAGAAATGGTTATCATGCCAAAACAGACTAGCAGTTGTTCTGATAATAAGAAATACATGAAATAGTTTTCCTATGAGTAGAAATGTTTGTGACTGAACATCAAAGTAATAGTTTATTACTAATCCATTATGGTGTGCCTAACCCTACTTTTAAAGGTCTTACTGTCATAGCCTTTTTACAGTTTTAATATACTTACATGACTGAAAGATACAAAAGCATATTTTCATTTAATTTTTGGTGAAAAAAGCAGATAAACACAAACTAGTGATCCATTGAAAGCTACACAGGTTAAGTTTGAAGTTACATGCATGATTCCGTGATCTCTCACTTCCAAGCTGGTCTCCTAGACAGCCGAACCAGTTATCTTAATATTTATGCTAGGTAAGATAATATCAACCCAAGATATTATAAATTGAGTAATTTCATAAACAAGTAAGATCCTCTGCACTTTTCCCCTTCCATCTCTCACCTTAATTTTGATGTGAAGGAAAGGAGAGGAGCAGGGTCTGAGAGCATATTATTAGGGATGACAGATTTAACTAGATCCATGTCAATGTGACAATTTTTCAGAGAAAATGAAACTGGCTTAATCTTTTGCACAAACCTTTTGTACAAATTTTTCATAAATACACTCAGAAGATGGGCTTAAAGGGAAAATGGCATATTTTAAACAAAGCCTATCTGGCCTGTGCTGCCAAAAGAAAAAAGTATATACTTTAACGCATAGCAGTTTCCCGGAAAGGGTAAATACTTGCAGAATACAGATCAGAGAATGTTGGTGGCTTGTTTTTTGCTTCAGGAAACCTGTGTTTGGTATTTGCACATTGGTGCCAAAGCAGCACCTCCTGTTTCATTCTAAATGTAGCAGGATTTCTTTGTACTTTATTTATGCCCTCATTCATCAGTCTGCACATATTAGAAGAAAGTCTTCCTTTGATCTTTGGAAATAAAGACATCTCTTCTTGAAAACTATTTCAAATGCAAAAAGGAGCCAAAGAAATAATTTTTGCAAAGCAGTGAAGAAACCTGGATGTGGGCGGAGAGATGGAGGCTTTAAAATACTGTCTGCGAGGTGCCAAATTCAAAGAGTTGGGTCCCTTGCCTGGTTAAATAGCTACCTTCTTTGTAACCAGGTGTTCTAGCACAGAAAGCCTCTAACTAATTCAGGCTGGGGGCTGTGAAGGCCAAAACTTACACAGGTAGAACTTTTCTTATTAAATCAAAATCCTAAATTCAGCTTTAAACTATTTGTTGCTCAGAGGAAAACAGAGCATTCAGATTTAGCTTTGTTCTGACAAGGAAGATAAATATAGTCGTTTATGCTGCATCTATCCCATGATAGCTATTTGTTGTATTTCACAATTTATATAAAGCATCATTGTTATTGCCTGTTTTCCACTTGATATTTATAAGAAGGTAGATCAATTTTGATTCCTTCACGACGTGAGGTCATGAAGGTTAGAATGCCTTAAGGAACATATGTAGTTTCACAAGCTAGGAGGACCACATAATTAATATTCTCTTTCAGTATGACTTCTAGAGAACAAGAGATGAAGGAATAGCAAAAGCAAACAAAGATATGACTGGAATAAATTATGTGGAAACTGGCCGAATAACAAGCTCTACCTCTAACTGTTCCTCTGGACTTATGAAATGGCTATCTCAGTAGTTGAAATGCCCAAATGAGCAAGTTGCTCCTTCTCCTCCATTTTGGCCAATGAAAAAGCTAGTGAGAATGACCACTGCTTCATTCAGAAAAGGGAATTACTTACAAGTCAAAATCTTCCCCTACTTTTAGGCACTGCAGAACATATTGCACTCTTTAGTACTTAGTCCACAGAGGGTCAGCTGTACTTGTTGAACAAGCAAAGCACAAATGTGCAGTTCAGATGAGGCTGGCAGTGCAGTGTCATCTTGCCCATCTTAACACACGATAATCTTTCCCAACTTACTCTTCTTTTTTTAAATACTTTTCACTATTCAGAATCAAGTGGCTATTCTGAGAAGAAGTGTGATTCACAAATACAAGCAAAAGTGATACATGAACAAGGAGACAACTTAAAAAAAAAAAAAAAAAGGGAAGGAAAAAAAAAGAAAAAAAGTGAGACACATCCTTTTCCCTTTAATAGTTATGAGTACTGCAAGGTTTCTGTGGTGACTCTCTAGCACACCAGCTTTCAGCTTGAGGGCTGATGAAGTTTTGCTCCTGCTTTAGTAAACTACAGAGCTTTGCAAAAGGCATACTATTTTAAGGTATTTAGGACAGTATGTTAATTTTCTGCATGTTCTTTTCTAAATAAAAGTTTCTCTTTAGAGAAATTATTCTCACTTGCAACTTTCAAATGATTAATTTAAAATTCCTAACAGCAAACAGTAGGTTGTGTTGTTTATATTCCTAATATCTGTCAGTAGTTTGCCTAATTTAGGAATAATAATTGCTGTCATTGTTTTCAGAAAAATAGATATGCCCATCATAGAAGATCAGCAATAGATAATAAAGCTCTAGGTGTCTAGGGGCTTGACCTTGAAAAAAATTATTTCCTTTTGTTTTACTGAGTATTCTGATATAAATTGTGTGTTTTATTAGCTCAATGGAGAAAGTAATACATTAAAGAGATTGCTCATTTTCTGTTCCTCAAAGCTTCAGGGTGACATTGTTGAAAGTCATCTTGATATCTTTTATTGTCCTGTTAATTTTTGCTTGATTTTTTTTCCTATGTCTTCAAGAAAAGATTTTGTTAGGTATTTATTTAATTTATTTGATTAAGAAAAATAAGCAGTAAGCAAATGGTGAGTGTAAGAAAATATGCTGGATCATATAAAATATATTTTAATCAATACAAATCATGAAGGGCATATGTATAATAAACATAGATAAGTTAAAATCCCCTTTAAGAAAGAAAATGCCATCAGTTGAGGAGTGTTGCAATCAAGTTTCCCAGTGAAATAAATGCACTTTCAATTTAGTAAAAAGTGAAAGTTCAATTAAATGTATTCTGTATAAAAACAACTTTGATAGAAATACTGATCTCAGTTATCTTTAGTTGAGAGACTTACTCAATTTCTCAATTACAAAATTCTTAAGAAGCATTTCCAATTTTATATACAATGAAAAAGAATTATCTTTTTTGGTGGTAACATAGTTGTCTCTTTTAAGCACACTTGATATGTTCACAGGAGGGTACAAGTGACTGTGTATTTCAAAGTTCTTTTCAGGCATCTTTTCAAGATAAAGAGTGTTTTTTCTTAAAAAACATTCCTTATGTCTGGAATCAAAATAATGTTCCTGCAGTGTATAAATCTTTCAAAATATCTTTGATCTCCAGAATATCTAGCCTTAACTTCTGAAAAAGCATCTATGTGAATCAATGTTTTTCAGGAAAACAGGGAGAAAAGCAATCGTAGAACCACTTCAGAGGACAAGCTGGATAAAATGACTGAGAATAGCTGAACTCTGCTAGAGGGAGCTCTGCAGCTGCATATTTACTCAAGTGAACTTTAAAAGAATTTGCAGTCTACCTACTGTTGTCGACAAAGTTGGTCAAAATTTGGAGCTAGCAGCTTAAACATTAGTAATAGCTAGAGCAGACAGAGCCTGTAGAACGTGGCATTTTATCCACAGCAACCAGATTTCAACGTGCCAAACAGCTAAAAAAAAAAAAAAAAACCAACAAAACAAAACAAAAACAACAACAACAAAAAAAAAAACAGTAGAAAAGGAGATCCTGGATCCTATAACTATGGATCCAACCTATCCCTTGAGGATGGGATGGAGAACTTAGATGCTAAGAGCATGATTGCCCAGCAATTTCTTTGTTTGAAGTCCATCATCAGAAGCACCTAGCTTGAGCTTCAACAACTCAACTTGTTAATAAAAATAAATTTCAGCATATTGACTCAGTGGAAACCTGGTGTTGAACATGTGGCTGGCATGTGTAAATCCCGTATCACTACACAGAATTATGAAAAATTAACTTGAATTTGAAATGCCATCATATGTTGCGTGTTGTCCTGAGCACAACATCTAGGTTGCTAATGATCTGTAAAACATTAGTTTTTTCTTTGAAAAAGAAAAAGTTTTCAATTTATTTTTTCAATCAAATTAGAGTCCACTCTTAACAGTTGTATCTTAAAGTGGTAGTTCTGTTATGAATTCAAAAATGCAGATAATATTTTATAAAAATATACAAACTTTCTTTTGTATTTTCAAGCCTCAATGTAAATAGAGAACATGCTTTTGCACAAGAAATGCAGTGAAAAGTCTGATACTGTGTTAGGCAAAGCATTCATTGCTCTGGGTAGAACCAGAGTTCTGATAGTTACAATTTTTACTCATGTGCTTTAAGCGGCACAAGATTTCAACTCCTTTTCTCATTTAAGCCCATAAATTAGAGTAAAATAGTCTTGGTGCATTTCTTCTGTTCATTCCTTGGAAACCCTACTTCTTATCCACTGTTCAATTTGCTACCTCCATGCAGCTGTACTGCCACAACCTCTCGGCCTCCGCTTTGCATTATCAGGCCTGGCTTTGCTAGCAGTCAAGGCAGCCCTAAGTTCTCTTGTGTGAAGCAGCCTCACCTGTGTGAGGCAAGAAAACGTTCTGACATTTTACCACGCTAAATGTTCTAGCCACTAAACTGGGCTGCTAGCAGAGCTAGTTAGGGCTTGTTTCAGAGGACCGTCTGCTACACTGCAGGGCTATGCACAAAGGTGCCCCCTAAACAAAAGAAAGTAGAAACTAAAAAAGTGTCTTAAGACATCTTTTTTCTCAAAAACAGAGAGCAAAAATAAGTTTCCTTGTTAGTGCTTTTGATTTTAGTTTGTCTCATTGTCTGACTCTCCCACCCATATACATATTACTGAGCAGAAGATAGAGCTAAGTGTTAAAAATCAGAGGAAAACCCCTATTTCAATGTAAGTGACAGCTTCCTACACTGTACTTACAAGTAAACTTTATTGTAAAACTTCATTGAATACAACATATCAAATGGTTCCAGGAAGAGCTTATTCTGGTGAGTGAAAGAGCATATAGGCAGTTAAAGGTAAATGAAAGGACAGCATGATTGAATTTTTCTCCCCTTAAAAATGGGAAAATACAGACATTCTAATTTAGAAATTATTTAAATAGAGTATTTTTGCAAAAAATTTGTTGTTTAAAAATATCACAGAAGAGGATCAAAATAACCAGCTGAAACAATGGCCTCTTGAGTATAAGCATCTTAACAGATGATTTCTATTAAACTTCTATTGCTTCTTCAAGAAGAATGGCCTTAATGTCTACTACAGGGTTTTTTTGGGAATTTTTGGGGGGTTTTTTTGGTGGGTTTTTTTTTTGAGAACATACTTACAGTATTTTTATACATATAAGGAAAAAACTATGCCAACTATGGCATAGAAAAAACTATGCTGACAGAAGCATTTCTTAAAGCCTTAACATCTATGCTTTTTTCTGCTGCTGATTTGGGTCACGTTTTCATTTACTTTCTGCTACTGTTGAACTTGATGAATGATTATGTTCAACGGGAGGCTCTTTCACCACAGTTCAGTTACTTTTCAATGTTTTTTCATTCTTTTCTTCAAAAGCACATTCGAAGGAAAATTGTTGTAAAATATTTTGTTTCCTTGGATTTTAAAAAGCACAAGTATTTAGGATGTACAAGAAGGCATCCAGCAACCCTTATGGAAACTTGTTGACATAGAGTTTGGTCCTGATCCCAGACAAGAAAACTCTCATGACTTTAAATCCTTTGTAAGCATAAGAAATAACTATGTAATGTACTTATCTTGTATTATTTCATGGGAAATGTGTTCCAAAATGACTAAGTGATGTAAGTCAGTATTGGTACATTGTATTCCAGGACAATATAACATTTCTTCTTTTAGAATAAATACTATACAAAAGCAAAGATACATAGAACTATGGTAGATTTTAATATAGTTAAAAGACCAGTGGAAACAAGGCAGTGAGGAGAATAAACGTAGCACACAGAGGACTCTTTGACTTCTCCTATTTTGGTGCTATAGTCAAATTAAGAACCATAACTAGGGCTTCCTAGTATCTCTGAATGATTCTAGATATTTCCTGGAATTAACTGTATATAAACTTCCATAATTTGTGTTTGAGAGTGTTCTCTGCCTCTGTATGATTTCCCATAGTTTTCAGATTCAGTATTAGGAAACATTATGGTGAATCTCCTCAGCAGATTCTGTAGTCATAAGCTAGTGATGGCTATTCACATGGGCCTTTTATTGACCTCTGACATCTTGAAGTCCTGATTCTTCCAAATGGCCTTCAATTTCAATTGCTTACAGGTATGATATTTTTAGTAAATCTCTCTCTGTCTAGTAGGCAACAAATAAACAGAATGAATTTCTAAAAAGATGAGACCATAGACTAAAATTTTTAAATAAAGAGAGTGTAATAGTTCCACAGAGAACACAAAATTTTGTACCAAAAAAATTATTCACCTGTTTCTCTGATGATCTCACCTTATCTAGTCTAACTGCAGCCAAGTATAACAATCTCACCAAATATCCACCTGCAAAAATATCATAGTTACTACTAGCATTACCTTTTTTGGGAATAGTCAATGACACTCATGTGAAAGGAACTCAAACTGAATTTCATTGGCATCTATTATTCTGGTTTTCCCAGCCTCAGGATTATGCAATCAAGCATAGAAAATAAATGTGCTGACAGAGTGCAGGCATATTTTCATGAGCCACAGTCTGGAGGGAACTGAAATGTTTGCTAGGGGGGTCAGGTTCTTTGGATCTCTAGGGGTGGTTATAAAACTTATCATCATCACCACCATCCTTTTTCTCTTACATGTTTACATTTTCTTCTGTGTCCTTCTTACTTTTTGTCTCTTCCCCTCATGGTGAAAGGAAGTAGGACTGGTCTCAGCCATGGCTTACTTAGGCTACTGAGTAGCCATTTCTCCTTTATGCTTCTCCATAGAAACCGCTCAGAGCAGCCTTCCTGCTCTCCATTGCAGCAACCATTACCAAAGGGATTAAAGTTACCATTTAAGACAGAATTCGATATTGCTGTCCTTCAGTCTCTTTGGTTCATGGGTAGAGCTACAGCCTCTACATGGATGCATGGATGCATCATGGGTGTGTATTCAATAGCAAAAATAAATGGTGTAGTTTCAGTGTGAAAATCTAGGAACAGATACACAGCTGTATGTGAAACTAAAAGGGCTGGAGCTGATGACAGTCAGAAATAATTCACTGTTTTTATTAATTAAATGAATTAATTTAATGGGAACAGGGCACTGAATGATAACAGAGTAAGATCACAGTAACTCTTAACTCTCCTAAATATGGACAAGTACAACAGTCTGGAGGAAAGAAAAAAATATGAAAGAAAACAATAAATCTTTGTGCTATGGATAGGTTACTTACAAGAGAGAGCTAAAAGCTCAACAATATGACATCAAAACTACTAATTGGAGTCACTCAGCTCCACATGGGAGTTTCTGAAAAATATGGAGAGAGAATGCATAATATTAAGCATAAAAACAAAATAGCCAAAGGGTATCTTAAAAAACTATGGAAAATAAATATATCAGAAAAAAACAATAGAATATTCGTTCTTTTGGGGACAATGCAACTTATGGAACTAATGGAAGCTGTCAAGTCTAATGGAATTTTTAAAGACTAAACCACAGCAAAAATATGAAGGCAAACCCAAAATCAAAACTAATTTAAGAGTCTGGAAGCCATAGAACTAAAACAGAAAATTAGATTCTTAGTAACAGCCAGAAATAAAATAGCAGATAGAATGAAAACTGTTGCTAGCCCTCTAGCAGTAAAGATTACCTATTTAGCCTTGCGGATGGTAGACTTTTTCATTAGCTTCAGTAGCTGCAGAATTGTGGAATCAAGCACTGATTTTCACTATCCAAAAGCCCAGGCAATTCATGGGACAAAAATTAGGACAGTGCTACTCAATGAAAGAGGAGAAAAGAAGTTTGATTAAACAATCAAAAAATCAAAGAAGTCTGAGACAGAGACTCTGAACAAGACTCTTTTTGTGCCCACACTGTGGTTCCAAACTTTTATGTACTTGGACATCTAGGAAGACTACTAGTGTACTAGACTACTAGTGTCTTCTGAGGTATTTATTTGTTTGGGTTTTTATTTGCTTTTTTATATACAGTGGGTCAGCTGTAGTTAAACCTGGTCTAGTACCTTTCCATGGCAGGGGGTTGAAAATGGGTGATTGTAGGGTCCCTTCCAACCCATACCATTCTGTGGTTCTATGACAATGATTCTATGACACTATGATTTTATCAAACAGACTTTGTATGTTATCTCAGTGATCAATTAATTGTATTTCTGTCTTGGGAAACCTTCTGTATCCCTTCACATGCAGGTATCATTCTTTTCATTCACTGCTATCTAATCACTGCTGCTAATATTGCATCATATTTCTCCACAGTTTTCTGAAATTAAAAGCTTAGTTTTACAACAGCAAGTGACAAGAATGAATAGCACCTAGATCAGCCATTCTTATATACCAAGGTATACCTGAACTCTGGCAGTTGCTGGGATCTTTACAAAACTGATTCATGTAGGAGAAAGTTGGATTTGAAGTTAATTTATCTTGGGGATTTGTAATCTTGATTTTCCATACCCAAGTTTTTTGCTTTATGCAGTGGTTTTGCTATCTATTTAGTGACAATGAAAGCTCATGTTTTTCAGCTTCAGATGACAAGAAGGTGTGTTTAGAAAGATTCAGTTTTCATTTAATCAACAATACTGAATCTGTAGTAAGCATAATGTGTTTGTTCATAGTCTGAGAAGAAGCATACTAAAAAAATTTGGTTTTTTCTCACTACAAACAGAGGTTTCCAGCTCTGAGGTCCCAGGAACAATCTAGAGGCATGACTTAATTGCACAGAAAGATATTTGCCTGAAATGCCTTTTTTTTTTTCCCCTTCAATCATAACAACTTTTTGAATTTGTGCCATGAAAATTAGAGTGAACTCAATGTCCAGTTTTGTTCTGGACATATATTTGAAGCTTGTGTTAGGTCATGTTCAACAAAAACAAGGAGACCAGGAACAATTTTAAATCCACTGAGAACCTGAATATTTTCCCCCAGGCATGCCCCCGAACACAATACAATACTTCTGCTTAATAAGTGATTGTGAAAGGTATCTGGACCAGACAGACACATACAGGAAAACAGGATCCAACTGTTCACTCCAGAGGAAGAAATAGGATCTTTACCTTTGAGTGTGTAGGGAAATTTGTCTACCTGGACATTATGGGAAGTGAATATGGGAACAGGAAGAAAAACAACAAAACAGTCATTAAAGTTTAGAAAGAAAAATTGTAGCAGTGGCTGAGGCAAGATGACCTAGTACTAGAAGTGTCAAATAAATGAAAGTTGGGTAAAACACACTGGAAGAGAATTTGCTCAAAACCACGTACATACAATTGGGAAATACACTTAGTGAGAAACCTGCTTATGCAGCAGTAGGTTTGCATGCAGGTAGTCCTGTATATTCCCTAGGGAAAAGACTGGAAAGTCCTTCATAATTGTACTTGAAAATTTCGTCAAAAGACTAGGCCCTTTGGTTTCATTATAGCATTACAAAAACAGGATACTGATAATTTGTAACCTGAATACAAGGCATGTCAGGGATCAGAGGGAAGGAAATATGTCAGTCTTCATTAGTTCTGCCAAGATTATCCTAGTAATGATTAGAGTTTAGCGCAATCAGATTGGAGACCCTATTGTGAAAAAGATACATTTCTTAAGGACTCGACATATACTGATAAGCGTCATCACAAAAGACTACAGTAGCCCCATCTGAGATCCTAAACTGTGGGGAACCTTTCAGTAAAAAGGACTTTGGTTCCCATTTCTCATGAACAAACAGTCAATTCTAACTGGAGTGCTGAAGATATTTTTACGTACCATGGTAGGTTCTGAACAATAGGGAAATTAAATGGAAGTTGAACATTACAGAAGTTCGTTTCTGAGAAACTTTTCCTAAAGATCCATGTAATCCTCTCGGCTGAAAGCTCTGGCTCAGAATCCCCAGTTACAAGTCTCTAATGGAACAGAAGGTAGGACAAAGCCGTTAGCTCTTCTGATGAGTTTTGCAAGGCTAATTCTGCTTATTTTTATTCCCCACAAATTTGCTTGCAGACATGCCCTGACCAAAAGAGACAAGCTGACTATTTTTGTTGTACCTGGTAAATTAAAATACAAAGCTGAGTTATCGATACAGACACCACTATTTTATTGCCATCACAAACTGTCTTGAAAACAGGAGTACCACATCCAGGAGATTGTTCTTAGTCTAGAAATAATTTAAATAAATTAATCCAAGTTGATTTATCTTTGCATGTTAGACTATGATTATAATCCCTTTTTTCAAATAGCATCAATGGCTAGAGCTTGCATTGTATTCCCCTTTACTGTGAGGTAGCAAGCAATCATTGGCATAGGCACAGTATTTTGCCACAAAACATAAAACATGAGAAAAAAAGTTTCTGGGTTTGTTTTGTTTTGTTTTGTTCTGAGGATTTTTTTGTTGTAGAAGGAATGTTTGATAGCAAGTTGGTAAACAAAAAATTTGTCAGTGCACAAGGAATCACAGTGATATCCTGCTTTCTCCCTGTAATCTCATTGATCAAAAGCAACTTGTGTGTTTGGCTTATTCATCAGTTTGAAACTCCCCTAGTGCTTCTAGAGTCTCACCAAGAGATACTGTTGACCAAAACTCAAGCCAAAAAAACATTTCTCCTTTCTGAAGCCAGCTTTTAGTTTGCAAGCCAAAAGTCAGTTCTGAGTTTTAGTATGTTTATCCAAGTATAACAAAAAACCCTCATCATGAAACACTCAACCAGCCCCAAGAGAAGACAAATACTTGGAACCAGTCACTGACTGAGATGTTACAGATGTCATGGAAAAGAAAACTTATGTAATTTTTCTTGAGCAGTCATGGCATTGGACAGTCTTTACCAGCATCTTTGTCACTGACACTCTAGTTATCTCCTGTGACATTTCAGGACATGCTATGCTAAGTCGTGGAAAGGGTTATTAGGTAGTATTGCACCTACAGCTGTGATAACGGCGGCTTACCGGTCTCTTGATAGACAGCAAAACTTTTTTTTTTTTCTGAGCTATTAATAGGCAGTCTGGATCAGGAAGTGGTACAGACAGTAATGAGGAAATCCTGAATCATTATGTATTTTGGTGATTTCTAGTTGGAGTTGATATATAATATAGATTCTGTATACTACATTGTTGTTATCTCCAGTCCTGTATAAAAAGCAAGATCCAGAGAAAGGCATGATAAAAAGCATGGTCCATAACAATTAATCATTACCTTCATGCTACTTACATAAAGTATGAATTTTTTAAGCTGTTCAGAGGATTTGGTGTTCATATAAGTGCTACAGTTTCCCAGGGCAATAAGTTTACTTACATTTGATCTGTTCAAGTAGAAGTATTTTACTCAGATAAATAAAATTATTTAGGTATTTAATTCAAAATAAAATTTGGATATTTAATTATTGAGAAAATGGAAAAGTTCTGAAATAAATATGTCCAGTAACTTACTAAAGTGAGGGATGTCCATCTGTCATTTCATTTCAGTGGGATTCCACCCATGGTATGCCAAACATGGAGGTAAATAACACCATAAATGAACAGCAGAATGCTATAAACATCCTCAGAAAGGCTGAGGATGTCTCACGGTTAGTAATTTAGGTAAGGTCTGTAATTCCCTAGTGAGGTTAATTAACAAGTGGTGTCTGTGTCTAATATTAAAGTGAACATTAATGGTCATAACTGTACCTGAAAATATGTTACATTACACCACAACACCCTAATATTCAATAAGAGACAGTGTGTGCAGAGAGGAACCAGATTTAATAGATGCTGTTGGGTCTAGCAGTTCAGGCTTGGCATCAGAAATTCTAGAAAAGCCCAGCAGAAAAAGAAGCAGCAGCAGCAGTAGCTGCTGCTGAAAATGTAATGCAACCTATGTTTAATGAACCCTAATGCAGCCTGATAAGCAGGAGAAGGTGACTCAGCTGGACATTATCGAGTTCAAATTTTAATTTTGTTTATGTAAGGGTAAAACCAAGGTACATTACTTCTGCCGTGTCTATGCAAAAAAAATGTCTGTACTCATTTTGGCTGGGGTAGAGTTAATTTTCTTCATGGTGTCTGGTAGGGATCTTGTTTTGGATTTGTGCTGAACACAGGGTTGATAATGGAGGGAAGTTTCTGTTATTGCTGAGTGGGGCTTACACAGACCCAATGCCTCTTCTGTTTTTCGTATGGCCATGCTGGCAAGGACATTGGGGATGCATGGGAGGTTGGGAGGAGCCAGGACAGGTCACTCCAGCTGGCCAAAGGGATATTCCAGACTATATCGTGTCATGCTCTGTTTATAAAATGGGGGGAAGAAGGAGAAAGAGGGGGGACATTTGGAGTGATGGTGTTTGTCTTTCCAAGTAACATGAATGTGGTGGGGCACTGCTGTCCTGGGGAAAGCTGAACACCTGCCCACCCATGGGAAGGGGTGATTAATTCCTTGTTTTGCTTTGCTTGTGTGCATGGCTTTTGCTTTCCCTATTAAACTGTCCTTATGTCAACCCATAGGCTTTCTTCCTTTTACCCTTCCAATTCTCTCCCTGATCTAGCCTGTGGGGGAGTGAGCAAGTGGCTGTGAGGGGCTTGCTTGCTGGATGGGGATAAACCGTGACAATGTCACAGTGCAATAATCACAGGACCTACAGAATACCTACAGGATGTTTAACCTTCTCTTGGATTTTGTTGTCAAGCTTACATAAACTAAATGAAATTATACAAGAGATGAATTCTTCATTGCATGAAAAAGGTGAGAATTTCTTACTATACTATTAACATTGATTAGGCTTACATATAAGTAATTCCCTCATGGATTTTAGAAGTACTTTAGACTTCAAGAGAAATTATCTGTGAGTTCTGCCTGCAGTGTTGGAGCCTCAGAATTTCGCAGACAAATGCTGATGCATCTGCTGGTTTTATTTAGTTTGTCTTTTTAAAGATGGAAACAATCCCAAAATGGGTTTCCATTCACAAAATGTCATCACCTATTTTAATTTACACTTTTACCGGTATGTCTTAAGAAGAAATTATTTTTAATTTAAACTGCAAGTGTGAGAGAAATTATGGACAGACTCAACTGGCTGAGGCTGGGGTGGAGCTAAATTTCTTCATATAGCTTGTTTGGTGCTGTTTTGGATTTGTGATGAAAACAGTGTTGATAACACTCAGATGCTTTAGTTATTGCTGAACAGTGCTTATTCAGTGTAAAGGCCTTTTTTGCTCCTCATACTTCCCTGCCAGCAAATAGGCTGGGGTGCACAAGAGTTTTGAGGGGTACTCAGTTGGGCAGACTGACTCCAACTGACCAAAGGGATGTCCCATACTGCCAACAGGTTACACAAGACCAGGAAACATGCAAGTGCCTGGAGATATCCCTAAGTATACAGTTTCTAGGGATATGCTAGTACAAGTGCCCTGTTAAAGATTGCTGTACTTCCAGGAAATTAGCACTAGAAAAAAATGTGGTTCGAACATGGTAGGTAATTTCTCTTTCATGTTTTTTCTCTACAGTTGATGTAAATGTTCCTTTTGTGTCCACTACTGACATCCCTTAAATAACAGTGAATGGCATTAAGTTTAAAAAAATAAAACAGCTGATAACATAATGCCAGTTATAAGTCACTTTTGCAGTGAGAGTGAGACTTTTTGTAAGAAATGTCCAATGCTTGTGCTAGGAGAACGGCTGGACATGAAATTCACACAAACTCATGAATAGTTGTTGAAGTGAAAGAAAGACCCTATTATTTTCTGTAATTGAATGTAATAACAGTTATTTTGAAGCAGGCACTCAAGTGTGAGACAGCCATCAAACAAAAGACATAGAGATGATAGCAATAGAAATCTGAATGCTGAGTTTTCCGTGGCATTGTTCTTGGGCCAATAGTAGTCATTCTACCTATGGACATTTCATATCTCAAGAAAACCTGATGTTACATCCACTGATCAGTTCTAACATAACACAAAAAGGTCCCTCAAAAAATTGAACAGCTTACACGACTTATTATTAATATCTTAGTACTGTTCTTTTGCATCAAATAAATACTTTGTATGAACTGTGAACAACTAGAGCATTGTGATTACTGCTTAGCCTACGTTTTAACAGTTGAAACGACATTGAAATACATTTTCAATCACATCTGATATATTTTAAAAGCTATTTGAAAATATTATATATAGATTTAGCAGAAAAACTACATTTATTTATTCAATTTTACAAATTTATTCAGGAATTAATCCTTAGAGGTCTGAAAATTGTAATTAATTTGCCAACATTTCTAAGCTCTCATGCATACATTTTGGATGAAAATGATTTCATTTAACTTGATTCTTTCTACATATTAGTCTTCATTGTAAACCAATTACTTTAATACAGTATGGAACAAGTAAAATTGATCCAAAAAACCAAAATTTTAGTACCCTTTTTTATCTACTCTTTAGCCACAAACTCTTTTTCCACTTTATAATTTTTTTTTTTTTTTAGTTGTGAAGTACTGATAATTGAAAGCAGTTCTTTAGAATTCCCTCTAGAGATTCAGCCTGGAGACAAGACCACCAGCAGGATGACAATGCCTTCTGGGAAAACAAAATCATCAGACATATTGGTATTTTCTTGAACAGTCATCCTTTCAATCTTGATTGCAACTTAAATCAAGTAAGAATCATAGCATTTGGCCCAGTATATTTTGCTAATTTCCTGTATTTATTTTTTTAATAAAACAGAGGGTGAGACTGGTAGCTGGGGATTCACACATCCTGCATACACAGCACTTCTATACAGGTATAGGATGTTCAGGGAATATTGATGGGTTATTTACAGTGTCCAGGAAAGATAATACTCTTGGCCACCCTTGAGGAAAAGTTAAGTATTCCAATAGTAAGGAGAAGCTGGGAATAGAGATGATCTAATAGAAGAGTTCATTGTGGTAGCTCAGGCATTTGTTTTCTAAACCAACGCCCTTTTCCAGCTCGGACACCAGCAGTAATGGGTATATTCTAAGCTGACTGTGAGCATCTAAAGCTGTGTGGGCTAAAGTACAGCTTACAAGGTTTGCCAAAGCCAAGGTCAGCAGACGCTCCCAAAAAATCTAAAAGAAATTTTGAGTTTGGTTCCCAATAGATTTACAAGGTTAGAAAGGGAGTTTTGTATTGCCCTTTTTTTTTTTTTTTCCTTAGAAGCTAATGAACTCTTCAAAGACAAAAATCTGTTTATTCCCATTGGCAACCAATAACCCAAATGAAATAGATATGTGAGTTCCATTGGGATTTATACCATTTGCTCTAGCATTTATATTACTGGCTTGTACAAAGGAAAGAAATAGTAGTTTGAGCTCATAATATGTTGGGCAAAATATCAAGAAGATTAGGCCACATGGTAAAGCAAGGTCTGATGAAAAACATACATTTACTGCAGAGAAATTTTTATGCCAAAAACTAAGAAATCCTACTGCAAAACAGTGTCTGCCTTGTATCATAGTCTTTTACCACCTTTTCCTCCATAAAATTTTCTTAGGAGGAAACTAGGTCTTAGCAAAAGGGATCTGATAAGCAGATTATTTCAAAATTATTAGGAGAATTAATGTAGGCATGAAGAAAAGAAAAGATAGAAAATGAGAAATTCTAGACCATTTTTTTATTAGCAAAAATATCAATCTTTTCCTGTTCAATAAAGTGATGGCTGCCACAACTACTACAGATGTTGAAACTACAGATGTTGAAGGAGACCATCAAATGCACTTTAAGATGTTTATGATATTTATTATTATGACCTCATTTGAGATTCAGTCTAATATTAATTATGCACTGCAGCTGGTAGTCCACCAATTCCCTAGGGAATAAGGAAAATGCTTTCAATACATCACATCCATGAAAAACAAGCTACATGTTAGACAAACTGTTCCTTCACACATTTCAAGGCTGCAACCTTTCTATCCACTGCTCAGCAAGGACTTATAATACAAAAAACAGCTGCTTTCTACAAGGATGAGCATCTGACTCCTTCTGATGTTGATGGCACCCCTTTTTTCACAGTTGTCACCCCAGGGAGCATGCTGCCAAGAAGGCTGAATAGATGTCAGGAAACAGCCTTTATTTTCAACATTTGCTAAGCTCAGCTCAGTACTCTTGTGCTGAAGAATTCACCCTCACACGCACTGCTTCATCCAATGCACTCTTTTCTTCTCAAATATGTTTTGGCACATTGGGTAATATTCTGTTTCCTACTGACACAGAAGAAGCATACTGGGGACAGTTAAGTCTGTCAAATGTATATGATTTGAACATTGATTCTTATTAGTTCAAATCCTTCAGCTCTGATAGTAACATTTGGTTATGATTCTTTTGCTGACTTGCTTTCCATTTTTGTTGTACCAAGATGTAGACAAAACTGTCAGAACTATGTTGATGACACCCCTTTTTCAGTTGGTTGCATCTCATAAGTAAGAGCCACACAGAGGGGAAAAAACTGAGAAGACAACTGTTAAGTGGGAAGTAAAATAAGATTTCTTAATAAAGAAGTTCCTATTCTTAGGGAGTAGTCATGTCTCAGGAGGAAAAAAACATGAGGTCATTTCCCCAGCTGTCAGGGAAGATGAATACAGAACCAGAACAAACTATTTTAGTCTCGGTATCACAAGAAAGAGCATATCAAACCACTGTAGTAGCACACTGAAATTTTCAGAGTCATATTTTTATGAGGCACAACACTGTTGTTAGCTGCAGGAAAGCTACAAGGTGAGAAACCGCATTTACCAGCAGTTTATGAGGATTATTGTGCACATAGCTCTGTTGGTGATACTGTGCTGATTTAGTAGAGTTTCAGGCTCTGCTACGCACAAATAATATGACATATTACATGTAGTTAAGGCAAGTACTCTTTGAAAGCAGAGTGCTCCATAAAATGTATCAGATACTTTTGATATGTACGTGATGTCTGAGTGACTTGGATGTATGGATTCCCCCTTGGGTACAAACATTACTTTTGCTAAAGATGTTTATGGGATCTCTTTGCTTTGGTAGGAGTGCTAGTTCCAGTGTTATCACTTTAGGTATTCACTTAGGTATTCTTGTACAAATTAGTAGGTTCATATCACCCCTTCTCTTCGTTTTTGGCAGGATGCTAGGATGAAACTTGCCTCAGTTTGTGTCTACCAATCAGGACTGCCTTAGAAGCTATTACTGTTGTTTCCCCCTGATAGATATATAGTACATTTTTTCTGAATGGGAAAATACTTCAGATACTGTACCATATTGATTATTCTGTTTGTTGTTGTTTGCTTTTTTGTACTTCTGCAATTCCTTTTTTTCTCTGGCGTTAGTTTTAAATCTTACAGGCTCACGGCATTGAGGTTTCTATTAAATATGATAGCTTGGTTCTTGGCTGATGCCAAAATATAATTTGATTGAGCAAAGTATAAATGACACCACATGATTTCTCTAGTGATGTTTTGCTACTAAGGTAGTTTTCCTTTTGGGCTGGGATGAGTGATTTTATATCTCACCCCAGATTTCGGTACCTGAAGTCACTGTTGTTGGTCTGTGCATTACACATTGCTATGTCAGATACATAACGTCTTGAAAAATAGAGTTTGAAATCATGTGTTTCCTAGAAAACTTACATTTGGAAAATCAGGTTTTGGGGCTCTTGGAGAAGTTCTGAGGTCTGTAGCTTTATTGTGGGTGTTGACTATTAAATTGTTTAGGATATGGTCCCACTCATCTTCAGTCAATATACCAGTTTTTGCCTGCTGAGCTTTGGGGATTGAAAACCTTTCTCAGTCTACAAAATATTATTATTTGGAGGGGGCCAAGGGGGGTGTCCCTTTATTTATGACATATGCAAAAGAAATAAGGTCATCTAAATATTTTGCCAAATATCATTTGCTGTTCTAGAACTCTCCTTCTGCTCCTCTTTTCAATGGCCTTACAAAGGTCCAGGACAGGCCAAAATTACATCCTGTAACAGAATTGCAGATGAAGAATCAGATTCTTCCAAAATTTTGCTTGCCTTGTATTTTCAAACACAGCTTTTTCCTTTCCTTTAGAAATCAATGTTACCTCATAATGTGACTACCAACTTACTACTTTCTGTTTCACTTACTAAACACAATCAATGTTTTAGTCCAAGACACTTTTTAAGATAAAGCCATTGTCTGAAAATCTTAGTTTGTACTGGTACCCATTTATTTGTTAAGTACAGAATGATGGACTCTCCATGGAACCTGATTTTGCAGTTCTGCATCCTCCAGCATCTCAGTTCCTGTCACCTTGCACCTACATATGAGATGGCTCCACAGCAATGATATTATCCTCCAGAGCAAGAGGTCTTTTGATAGTTATAATAACGTCTCTGAGAATAGGATGTATTTTCTTAGAATATATAGATATGGGGTGCTGTGTCCAGTTCTGGGCACCTCTGTACAAGGGAGACATGGAGCTCCTGAAGCAGGCCCAGCAGAGGATAATACAGATGATTAAAAGACAGGAGCATCTCTCTTATGAGGAAAGGCTGAGGAAGCTGGGCCTTTTCAGGCTTCAGAAGTGAGAGGGGAACTCAGCAATGTGTATAAATATCTAAAGGGACAGTGTTAGAGGATGGAGCCAGGCTCTTCTTGGTATAAGCAATAAGACAAGAGGCAATGAGCAGAAACTGATACACAGGATGTTCCACCTGAATATTGTCCAGACAGGTTATATAGTCTCCCTCACTCAAAGTATTAAGAAACCATCTGGACACAATCCTGTGCTGTGTATTCTAGGATGATCCTACTTGAACAGGGAGGTTGGACCAGATGACGCACTTTGGTCCCTTCAGGCTTGACCTGTTCTGTGATTCTGTGATTCTGTGGTTCTGTATTGTCCATTAATGGCAAGTCCATCTTAAAACATAAATTCTAGCAAAGTAGCATTGGGGGGTTTTTTGTAATTTTGTGGGGATCTCAACTATTCAGAAGAGAGAGAAAGAGCATTTGAACCTCTTTACAATCTCACTTCTCCCCAGTTTTCAACATTATGTTTAATGATGCCTAAAAAGCAATGAAATTGGGATTTAATAAGATTATTATAAATTATGTAGCAGATATCATTACTTCTATATGAAAACACAGTAACTCATCTTGTTCTTACCTGGGGCTCTGACTTTTCTTTTGTATTTTGTATAAAATATTCAACTTAGAAATACAGAACTGAACTGCCTGAGCAACCTAAACTGTGCTGAAATTGTGACAATATCTGTGTGGGTTTTGTTGTTTTCTTTTGCACTCTCAACCAATACAATAAATGCATGACATTTTAGCATGGCATCATTCCCAAAATAATATACCATGTTTCAGGCCAAGGCTTATTAGCTTAGGCTCTGTGATATTCTAATTGCAATTAAATGAGTCTGTTGGCTTAGGCTCTCAGAAGAGCATGTTCATGCCTGTTATAGCATACCATTTGGTAATACCTCAGGAAGTAAACATCTTAATTAATAACCCCACTATAACTACTGTGTGTATCTTTGCAATTGCAACTGTTGTCTCTGGAGCTCCTGTTACTGCCTCTGAGGTTGGCTGCCCTGGGGATCCAAGCTGAAGTGGTACAATCTGTTTAATTCTGCACTGCAGGAGTGTGTATAATATCAACTGTGTTATGGTAGGTGGAAAGCCCACAGACAAAGCTCAGCAACTGCTTAAACAGTGCATCAATACATCTTCATTAAGCTAGTGGTTCTTAAGACTTCCCAAGTTGTATTGTCATCATATTTGTAAGTTTCTGTAAAACGGGTTTTTGGTCTATCAGAAAATCCTATGCTTCTGTTCATCAGTTTTCAATTTTCTCTCTTTTTTCTGTCTTCACTGTCATAAAAAATAAATCTTTGTTTTGGTATGTTTGGCTTTGCCTTTTCACATCACGCAATTTTATCTAGAAATTGTGGTAGTCTATACCAAAAAAAGAGTGAAAAAAAGAGCAATTTTCCATATCAGGTTTTTACATGGAAAAAGACTGGCCTGCTTCCCCATTAGCAATTCTAAAATTATGAAATAGTAATTACAGATTAAATTCATCTGCATCCAAAGAACCTTATACTTTTTAACTCTAACAGATGAGCCTAAATTATACAAAGTGTGGTTACCCAGGTCTCTGCGCTGGCATTTGATGGAAATGTATACAGCAATTATGTAACAACTTCCAGACAAATTATGAATATCTAATACCTTTGTTTTCCTTTTTTCAAGATACATTTTGTCCAATTTTCTGACTTCTGGTTGGAATAACAAAAGAAGTCATGAATAGCCAACTACTATTCTATGCCAGATGTTGATTTGAATAGAAGAAGTTGTGGTGACCTAGCCATTATATTGAAAGAAAACACAAAGTTATTTAATCTGTCAACCTAACTAGAGTTGAAGATTGTCCACCAGATAGATACTCAGGACTCAAATTCTAATTTTAAAGTATGTTTCCAGGAATCTCTTACTCCATGCCTCTGTCATACTCATCTGTCATTTGTTGAGTTTCTGAAATATTCCAGACTTGACCTTGTACCTGTTTTCTGTTTCTGCTTCTCTCTACTACTCTTCTACTGGCAGTTTTCATATTCCACGTGATGTTTTGTACCTCATTGAAAAGTCAGGGTGTTTCATGAGTACAGTTTTCTGGATCGTAGCATCCTTATTACTTTATATTGAATCTTACAGATCATAACTTCAAGTTTAAACAAGGAAAAAAAAAAGAGACTTCTTTCAATTAGCCTGGTAAAAGGAAGGGTTCTCCTGTAGAGCAATTACTTCCTACTTCAGTTTGCAAGTCAACATTTAAAAAAAAAAAAGGAAACAGAGATCACTATAGATTAGCCTGATTGTGACAGGGATGAGAATTTATTTTAAAAAATCTATACTTGAATTTTTGTATTTTTTTATATAGTATCAAAGGAAGGTCCCCAATATACATTTGCCTAAAAGTGGGTGGAAGGGACTTAGTCACAAACTCTTCTCTTCTAGAAAAATCTAATGTGGATTTTCTGTGCTTTCTTTATTTAATTTTTTTTCTTTTGCCTTCTACAAAGCATTTCTCAACAACTTTTATAATGCTTTATGCCAGAGTTTATTCATAAACTTTGTTTCATATCTTGATTTAAAGGTATTAAAAATAATTTTAAAAATCAAGCATTATTTTTGCTTAAATCTTTGGTTAAGCAGAATGGTTTATAAAATTAAAAATTTTAAAATTCTTAATTTAGCTATAGATTTTATCTTTTTACATATGTGTATTTAATATGCACTCCCTTTTTAATTTAGGGAATTAAAAAAACCTAAATATTATGGACTGTCTTGGAGCAACTCATGTAAACAAAAGCTGCACTTTTGTTTTTTGAAATCACGTCAGTTTAAGTCATCCAGTATAAAATGAAAGACTTTTAAGTCGTCCAGTATTAAATGAATAAAAATACAGAATTACATGGCATTATCTTCTTGTTTTATTCTGCAGTCCTGTATTGACAAATTCTGAAATACAGTTCTGTATAAAGCAATATCATACATGGATTTACACAAAAGCAAACAACTTACCTTAAAATGAAGAGAGAGATTTAAAAATGTGAGATTTAAATTTGCTTTGTCACAGAGATACCACAAAGAGAGGGATTTCATTTGGCTCAAATGAGACATTACTAATCTGCTCAAATGATGGTGCAGACGCAGAGAAGGAAGGAGTAAAGTTAGGTGTAGCAGGACAACGAGTTAATGTAATATATTAGAATTATTTATCAACGTTTTTAAAGTTGATTAGAAGATCCGTTTAAATAGAAAACTAGGGTAGAATGTGATGTAGTGATATTTACTGGGTAGGAAGGATTCTATGGCTATGATACTTCAGTCTTGCTGAAACTGAGATAATAAGGATTTATAAGGACTGTGAAGAGGGAATAGCAATAGTTCAGATAAGAAGTGATTAATGACTGATTGAGGATTTTAGCAAAACAAAGGTCATCATAAGACAATGCAGACAGTGTTCCAGAGGAGGAAAACTTAGGGATAAAAAAGAGGATTAAAGAAAAAAGGGAAAAAGTTTCTTGATAGACCAAGATTATTCACAAGGCTTTCTAAATATAAAAACTAAGAAGAATAAAAAGAGTCAGATGTCTTTGAACTATGTCATTTAAACAGGACAGTTTGAAAGAAGGTCTTTATGGAATACCCGTTTCTCCTGTGATAGAGCAACTTTTCTCTGCTTTTACAATCCTAGCAATAGGACTATAGCAAATGCAAATGCTTATTAAGTTTTCCTTAATGAGCAGCATGATGTCAGGTTTCTCATGCATAAAAGCTGCAATACAAGAAAGTAGTTTCTTCCGCACTATTATTCTCTTAAAGAGTTTGTGTTCAAAGGACATAACATGCAGCACTCCCAAATTGTGATAGACAAAATTATATGATTTGCAGAAACCCTAACCATCAACCTGAAAATCAATATTCAAAAATTTAAGGTCTGACTGCTCTACCAATTTTAGATTTTCTTTAGAAAATGCAAGCAAATATTCTGTCTGCCTCATTCTTACCTGTGTAACAGAGTACTAAAGAAGAAATAGCCTCAGTTAGATCGAATTCAATTAACAGAATTACCTGGACTTCTTTGAAATTGTACAAAAATGAGAGGAGTGATTTAAAAATGCTGAAAGGCTATACTTTTTCTGATGAATAAATATGTTTTATGCAGGCCTAATTATCCTACAGAACAAAAAAAACAAAACAAAACAAACAAAAAAAAAAACAAAAAAACCCCCCAAAAAATAGCAATCAAACCTGTGTAATCTTCACAGTTTTGAATAAGAAGATAAAGATGGATAACTAAAAACTGACTAGCTATACAGCTGATCCTTTGTTTTAATAGGGCTTTAAAGGGAAAATTATCAGGTGGCAGGGAGGTGACATTAGAGTAAAAAGTAGAAAACATGTAACAAGATCTAAATACAGAATGTTAACAAATCAGCAAAACCAAGTGATTTAGAAAAAAGAAGAAAAAAAAGGCATTATCTGAATAGTTGAAATAAGTAGTTGTAGGACTACTTTAACATTTGTATTTTATTAGACAGATGTCCAAACCTACAATTTGATGTAGGTCAATATTCTTGCTGGTCAGTTTGTATGGATTTTTTAAACACATACTAGTACTAGTTAATACTCACAGACTGCATACCTTAATTATTCTGTCAGAATGGCATTTGATATGGACAGCAGCTTTCCTTGAATAAACTGCAATTTTCAGCACCTTAGTCAATGGGCAAGCAGAAAATATATTCAATGCTGGTACAAATATATCCATGTACAATCACACACAGCAATAAGCAAGAACAGGTCTGTAAGACTGTAAGTCCTTTGGGCATATAACTTTTTTCCTGTGCATGTTGGCAGCATATAACCAGTAAGACCATTAACAATAAAAGGAAGTGAGAAGGTAGATTATAGCTTCCCCACGTAATTTCATTATTTTTCTCTTTAATCTACCCTGTGGCATTTCATTACAGTTATCATGATTATAGTCAGAGACAAATAAGATTACTGGACTAGTGTATCTTTCTAAAAATGAAGATGCAGAATCTAAAGTTCTGCAGGTGGGATTCCATGCCAGCCATACTGCCTTGACTTTTGGTGAGCTGCTGCTTTAGGGAAGCTGGACAGAGTTTTCTGAATGGGGCCCTTAATAGAAGACCCTTGAGCACTCAGAGTTGTTTCAAATACTAACTAATCAATTTTATTTTCTCTTTCTTTTTTTATTTAATGAAAGAATTATGTGAAAAAGAAACAAAATCCAAAATGTAAGTTGGCAGCAAATGGAACTACTGCTGTTGTAATTCCATCCAGCCAATTTTGCATCATTTTTGAAATACCAATATTAACCCTGCATATCAGTTCTTGTATAAACCACCATGTGAACTCTGACAGTATGTGGTTTATCTATACTTGGTATTTCTGTTGGCTATTCATTCAGGGATCATGTTCAATGAGGTAACATTTGTCTTTGATACTAAATCCTAAACACATATGGTACTATATATTTCATATTTGAAAACAAGAGAAAAACCCTAAAGTTATCATATTACATGAAGCCTTTTGTTTCCCATCACATGATTGTCCTTCAATCAGATGAATTAACTGACACTGTTCAGGGAGAGATATATCCCAGAAACCTCAGTTTAAGGCATGATATCCTACCGTACTACAGTGAAGGATAGAATGACTGCAATATTTAGTAGCCTTTATGCACATATTATGCTAATGGTAGAAACAAATCAGATTAAGACATCCTTATCATTGTACATAAACCAGACAGATACATAAACCAGGCAGACCTTAAGACAAATATTCATTCATCATCTGATTCAGCATTTAGTTCCAGAATAACTCTCACTGGGCTGTGAGTAAAGACTACAGCAAGAGGTGTTTTCAGCATCTTCAGCAATCCCACACCAATCACATATCCAGTTCCTCCAACACTGGCTGCATGTTGAAAAAAAAACTGCACGTCCCCTGATTGATACCAAGCAGTACAATTTCACCTGTGAGTGAATTCAGAGAGGCTGTTCAGCACTGGGTCCTTGCAGAATATAATCCCACGTCTGTTTAAAACAATGTGGTTTCAATCAAAACACTTGATGACAGCTGTTCAGGGAGTTTTTACTTCAACAGGCTGACTGGCTACTTAAAGCAGAATTTTCCAATATGTAGTGGCGCGTTTTCTGTTTTTTATTTATTGTTAATGTTATCTGAGTTCTGTAATGGTTTAGTCCATGTCCCCCTATCCCTTTCCCCTTATGGTTTCCCCCTGCACTTGTTTGTGCAGCACCTGTGCCTGTCAGTCTCTGGGAAGGACTCTCCCCTGCTTCTAGAAAGATGGGCAGAGATCAGTCCCTGATTGGAACAGGCTGGGAAATCCCCCACCCCTCGTTTTCAATTCGTTGTCTGTATGCCATCCCCTTTCTCCTGATTGGTTTCCCATCTTGTGTCCGCCCCTTTTTCTGGTCCCTTGTAATCACTTACCCCGCCCCCATTCTTCATTTCATGGCCTCGTCTGCATGCTGATCAGATGACAATAAAAGCCAACCTGTAGCACTGCCACGAAGTCTCCTTTTCCTGCCTTCTTCGTAGCCTCCTCAATAGCCCTCATGTAGCTAAAAGACCCACCGGGGGAAGTTGCCAGTCCGCCTGCAACTGCCTAACCAGAGCTGAAACAGTTCCCTGCCAGGGCAGCCGGGACTAGCTGGGAAGCTGCTTTCCAGCAGGCAGAGGGAATTGCTTCACCAATACAAAACTTACTACATTTTAATTCATGAATAAAAACTTGAAGAACAATCAATTAAAAAAAAAAATTACGGGTGAAGCTACCTCTCCCCTTTTCCTCCTTTCTGCCATCCTTTCAGTGCCACTGTCATTAGTCTAGCATATGCCCAGCTGTTTTTAATGCCATGTGATAAACATGAAAACAAGTTTGGGCTCTACCCAATCCTTCTTGGCTCATGATCACACAAAACCTCCATGAAGGGGGAAAAATTACTTCTAAAGATTAGATGCTGAGCAAAACCATGAGCCACAGGCCACTGAAAGGCATTGCAAAGTGAAATTTGGGTGATTGTCTTCTGAGTGATTTTAAGTAAAACACTCATTTCCTCTGACATGGTTGCTGAACTGACTTTTGCTTACGTAAAATTCTTTGAAATGCTCCCTGCTACCCTCTTTATTTTTTAAATCTTAGTCTAGTTTCAGCTTTGTTCATTAAAAACCCATCAGTGAACTATTATGTTTGAATTCTCACTTAAATAGGCCACTTGGGGGTACTGTGCTGTAAAGCCAAGAGAGCAAGCAACGTAAAAAGGCAGACATAATCTCATTCACAGCCTAAATTTGTAGAACACCTGGAATATAAATGTGTCTGGATAGGACCAGGGTTTTTGTGATTAATTGCCAGTTGTTGTCCACAGAAGATAGAACTATGCTGTGGAACCAAGCAAAATTGTTCCTTGGGGCTTCTACTGCCTTCTTTCAGATGTGTGGGGTGGGAAAGGAGCACAGTGAAACTCACAAGAAGAAATAGACCTTTCCAGAGTTAAAAAGAGCCAAATACTGATACATTATATATTTGTTGCCTTATTAAAGGCTATTGCAAATAAAAGGTTTATGCAAGGTTGCAACCTGGCTTAATTACCAATATTTCCCCATAGTCTCCTTGTAGAAAGCATACCTTGCCTAACCATTGATTCAATTAAGAATCAAGAGCTATGCTATTTAGGCATATAAATACAGCAAATGTCTGCTGAGCTGAAATTTGTGGAATATAGTCAGAAAAAAAAAGGTTGAAATTTCACTTAAAAACTAGTCTAAAAAAACTCAGATAGGAACCAGCAATGTTAAAACAGTAACAAATTTTGATATATGGCTTTGATTAATTGAAGAAATATAGAAATAGTAAAATTGCCCAGGATTTCACAGATTTGTACTGCTCTTCATTAAAATGTAGCAATTTTATACCACAGCAAAATTGATTATTGATAGTTCAGAGTTATCCAATTTAATTAGACATATTAAAATAAGCTGAAACATTGTATCTAGTCATATGCTGAATCCCAAACCCCAGAATGTCTTTATCATTTCCTGCTGGCCTTTAATAATTTTTTTCTTTTTTTAAAAATACTTGTTTCTCTGATCATGCACTTAGAGAAGTTTATGAGTACAGATTTCTAAAGCAGCCAGATGATTTAAGAAATAAGTCCTATTTCTAGTAGCATCTTACTTATCTAAGAGAGTGGAATGTAAGCTACTAAACAGCAACTTCTTGAAAATGGGCATTTAACGTCAATACTTTTGAGTATTTTAGACTCTAGCTCCAACTATGTAATGTCCTGAGTACTATTCCTCTCAAAACCAAACTCAGACTCCTTTGGGTTAAGGATTTAACACTTTTTCATATGTGGAGCTTCGGCAACTGCCTAATAAAAATCATGCACTCCTATGTCTTGCAGATTTCTGTAATGTGATGTAAGAACATAAAACTGGAAAGATGCTCTTGGAATATTAAGTCCAGACCCTTTTTATTGCAAATAACTCTCTTCTGTCTTGTCCTCCATAAGTATGTAAACTTACTCTTAAAAATAACTTGTTCCTTTTTATCCCTGTAGGAAAATTCCTCCAAAATCCTGGTCCTTGAATTGTTAGAAGTATAATTTCCAGTCTGTATTTACTCATAAGAAGTTTGCACTCATTTCATTTTCCTGCTTGAATAAATTCTCCTCATTGGTCTTTCTGGTATGTTCATAAAGGTCAAAAGATGAGGTTTTTAAAGTCACATTAGATTTGTGAAAAATATTTTAGAAACACCTTCAGAATTATGTTAACCTTCAGAAAGATTTTTAAAGGTCAGCTATTGCAGATACTGAAGCTCCGAAAATTAGTTTAGTTTCAGCTGTATGAACCTTACCTGATTAGGATCAACATTAGTGTGCAAGTGCAGGCAAAAAAAGATGAGACTTCTCTGCTCAATCACTGACTAGATCATTCATTAATCCCTTTAATCTAATAAATCCAAAAGGGCAAAGTTTTTTCAATGGTTTTCAGTGAGTAGTCTTCTGTTTAGTCTAACAGGATTGGTAGATTTTGTAATTTGGAACAAACTTGTCTTCAATTAATTACTTCTTTAATATGTTGCCTACAACTATATGTGTACTCTGGATTCTACTTTATTTTCTCTACACACAGCCAGAATTTCTCACACAGCTCCTTTACTGTTTTCATTTCATCATGAATTTTTACTTTTACTCTTAGATCATGAATACATTAAAATCTTACTTTCTCTTTTTGCAAAATGAGAGTTTTATCCTATATCGTCTTAAAAATACCAGAGTTTTTGGTTTCACTCAGTAATTACCTAGACAAATGGCTTCCAACACTCTTGAGGGAAAAGTCCCAGGTCTACAGAACATCTCAGAATGGATTGTCCTTATTTTCTAAATCCTGAGAACACACAGGTGGACAAAATTTTTAATTGGATTTTTTTGTGGGTTTTTTTGTGGGTGTTTTGGGGGGATGTTTTTGGGTTTGTTTTTGTTTTCACATGAAAGCCTTTTTTTTTTTCCTTCCAAAAAATTAACCCATCCATTCTGTCAATAATATAGGTTATGTCTGTGCCATGTCAATTCAATGACTCTCTCTATCTGAATTAGAAGTGTTTCAAGAACCGTTGCAATAGCTTGTGCATCTCACAGTCTCACATAGCCCGTGGGAAAAGAAACTGACTGAGTTGTTCAGAGCAAATTCATCTCTGAACTTTTAAAAACTATTTGCAAAAAGAAGGCTTATAACTTAATGATTTCATTAATTGATTGTCATTAATATTTACAGACAGTAGATGTTGGAAAAAAGCTCTTACAAAAGTACTGCTTATTCAGGTCATGAATCTGAGTGAAAACATGATTTTGTTGTGCTTTCTTGGAAATGAATTAACACACTTTAAAAGGAAATAAAAACAAACAACTATTCCCTTCTCCATCCACAAAATTTTGCAAATGATACAGTATTGTTTAGTATTTGTTTGACTGAAATACTTTGTAAGAAGAGAACAAGAAACATGTGGAACATCAGGCAACCTATACTGAAATGATTTTCTGGGCATTTCACAGGGACAGCTGAAGAAAGGGGAGCTTACATTAGAAACTGGTAAATCTGACTAAGTATATATAAAATTGATGGACAGAAGACTGGGTGAGGTTGACATATTGGCAATTTTGCAAATTGTTATACTGAGCAGTTTGTGGTCATGAAAACACAAAAATATTTTGGAGCTTTTTTCCAAGCAGAAATAAATCTTGCATCTATGCTCTGAGTCTCTCTTCTTCTGAAGTCATAGATAGCAGAGTGGCATTGTGTTGTACAGGGGTAATAGCCATAAAGGTATTAGACATAAGTAGAGTGTTTCAAGGGAAGTTTGTTAATGGCCTCTCTTGTCTTTACAGTCAGCAAAACTGTCTTTAACAGGAAAGCAAGAAATTATTTTGAAAGCAGACTGAGATCTATTATTTAGAAATTTTGTCCCATTAAAAGAGGGTGGTACAGAAAGGGGAAGAGTAGAAGAAGGGCTTAAAATTAGAGAAAGACTGAATTGTGTGAGACTTCTAGGGCAATTTTTGTAGGAAAGACAGATATTTAAGAGATTAAAAATTAGAGATGGGTAAAATTTATGCAAGAAATGGACAAATGCAAATGCTGTAATTTTTTAAAACTATCGTCATTCTGTGAACATTTTATACATATAATTTACACATTTTATACATATAATTTATTAATTATTTTTCTAAAAAGCAAGTTGCTATATGCATACATTATATGCATATGGTCTGAAAAGGGAAAGGAAAATATTTTGATGTTTTGACATACACTTTCTAAATGAGCAAATCTAACATGCAGGACCAGAGCTCTGCAATAAAGTCTCCATTTGTGGCTATCATAAATTCTTGCTCTTTCTTCATACCTCACATTACTCAACAAAGCAGAATGTTTGCAGGGTTGTGCTTAACTAGCATTAGAGGTGGTGGAGACCTTTTGTGGCTCAAAAGTTCCTTCTCACAACCCAAATGCCAGCTCTCCTGAGGGCTGGAAGGTTAATTAGGAGCCTAAGCTGTGCTCTGTCCTGCACTTTACAATGTTTCCCATTCCTGAGCCAAACACATGTAACACGGAGTTTGTCCCTCCAACTCATTTTTAGGGCAGAGAAAAGGAAAGTATTTGAGTAAATTGTGCCACATAGGTTTGTTATTTTACAGACTGTTTTGCAGTTGTCTACACAGGAAACAATGCATTTCCATACAGTTTCTGGTAGTCTATACAAAATATAATGTTGATTCCTTTGCATTTGGTGTTCTTCAGAGTCAACGTGATGTTTTTCTACTGTATTGCACCAGGAATACAAATAGCAGTGACCAGGGTTATAAAACAAATTTAGAAAATGCTGAGCAGCAGCAGCTACATTTGCATCTTTGTTACATATAGACATTTCTCTAATTTTCATCACATGTCCTGGATTGAAGTTCAACACAACTGAAGCATTCTTAGCTCTAATGGAGAGAGTTAGTTAATTCATCTTTCCCAGTTTATAGTAGTCTTTCCTCCTTTAGGTTTTTGGTCAGTTCTCAGGCAGTTTGAAGACTTACATCAATATACATCTATTCTTTTTCTGTTCCTATCTCCATATATAGTATTTGATCCAAAACAAAGAAACATGTCCAACTTCCTTACAACAGAAACATCAAAAATAGATTCTTCAGAGTGTTTGCAGTCATACAAAGACTTCTACAATGCTCAAGTCACCACAGTTTAGCAGGCCATTTAAGGTAATTTTCTTCACTTATATGTTTCGGAAATTTTCACAAGTTTGCTTAAAATTGATTTAAACATTGAAACTAAGACATGGAAAATGCATTACGGCCTTCTCCCTCCCACCCCTAAAAAGATCTGTTGATCTCTGATGTCAGATATTTGCACTGCTAGATCATTAGGTAATGAATCTGGAGTAGATGTATTTTGAATTAGTTAGCTGGAGCGTATAACTAGATGTTTTTGTAGCATTTGCTGCAAAATTTTCACCTATGGCCTGGTTGCTTGTGTTCATTCTCTTCTGGCATACTTGTCTGGGATGCTGAGTCTGTCACCATCAGTATGGTCACCCTCCTGACTTGTCAATTTGTCTTGGTTTTCACTGGCTGATAGGGGAAGAGACTTTGTTTTTAACATCAGTCATTGCTCTCAGTAAAAGCTTAAACAAAATTACAAATCTCTATACCAAGATGAGTAGCGGAGGACTGTGCCACAAATACCAGTTTGAGGAGATGTCAGATTAAATAAACTTTTTTCCCATGGACATCAGTGTTTAAGTTCTACCTTGGTGGATAAACTAGTCTACAGGCTATTTCAGCTAGGAAAAGAAATGCCAGGATTATTTGAAAGCATTCAGTCACAGACTTGTGACGGAGGCCCTCACTATGATTCAGAGGGCAATTTCTGTCTTTCTGTCATTCAGAAGGCCTCATCATCCTGCTAATTGTAGATGGTGCACCACAGAAGAGTGCAACAAGATTTTATGGACATAGCTTTCCTTATCCATATCAGAACAACCAGTTTGATGTATTATGATGTATACTTACGTCCTCTTTTCTGGCCACGCCTGTTTCCTGTGTAAACACAGGAAAATGTACTTCTCCATCGTATTTTGGCTGAGTCATTGTGTTACAGTGAATGCTTTACCACCCTGTCTGTACATTGTGATGTCAGTAGGTACAAGCCCCGGGCAGAGATCTTCTCCTATTGCAAACAACGGCAAAAAGCCAGAAAGTCTCTGGTGCTGAATCTCTCACCACCATCATAGTTTTGCTTGCTAATTGATAATTCTTTCATGTGTACCTGTTGCACTTCAAACGGAGATAAGTTAATTTAATTTATTTGCTATGCTATCCCACAGAGAATTGGAGAGGTACAAACAAAAACTTGGTATACTGGGACAGAGAATTAGAAGCACCATTTAGGTGCTAAGGTTAGGGAGGGAGAAGGGTACACCTTGTTCAACTTTGCTCCCTGAAAAAAGTAACAATGGATTTGTGTGCCAAAAGCTTCCCGAAAATTGCAAACTAAATAAATTCTGATCAAAAAAAAGTTAGCTCTCCATCTAAATAGTGAAGTTTGAGTATAAAAAATGTAATAATCTAAATTTGCAGAGTAAAGCTGCATGAAATTTAAATTACTGATCTCAATGACAGAAGTTTAGTCTGAATATCAGATTAATGCTACTGCTGTACAATCAAGCCTGTAGTGTAGTGGGACTTATTCCCTTAATTCATATTAATAATTAAATATTAGTGAAAGTTATTTTTACAGGATGTAGAAGCCTTGCTAAGGAACATGAAGGACAGGCATATGAGAAAGCCAGCACAGCTTCACCAAGGGCAAGTCCTGCCTGACCAACCTTGGATGATGGAGTGACTCCATCAATGGAGAAGGGAAGGGCTAGAGATTGTGTCCCTCCACTCTGCTCTGGTGGGACCTCACCTGCAGTGCTGCATCCAGCTCTGGGATCTTCAGCACAGAAAGGAAGTTGACCTGTTGGTGTGAGTTCAGAGGAGGGACACAACTGATCAGAGGGTTTGAGAACCACTCCTGTGAGGAAAGACTGAGAGAATTTGGTTTGCTCAGCCTGGAAAATTAGAGCCTTCAGTTCGTCCCAGCTGTTTTTTAAATTCCCATTTGAAAAAATGAGAACTGTGAGAAGTAATCTTGAATCTGACCGTTAATACGACTAACAGCAACCACTAGTTTTTTCCTTCTTTTAATCTTTTCTGTTTATGATTAAGGTAGTTTAAGTCTCATGTATGACATCTGTTTTCTTTTCTTTACACTTGAAATAACATGATTGAATCTCCATGGACTCGATGTTTATATAGGCTTTTACAATTTCAAAATCTATGTAACATATATGTTATTTGGTTTAGGCATACTATTTTAGTACAGATTACACAACAGTTTTGCCGAATGGGAACGAAGATTCTAGGAAAGTGACAAACATTAGGATTTAACTGGATGACAAATAAGAGCACACTCTTTGCAGAGATCCTGACATTATTTTGTAATGGAAGGAGGATTGCAGACATGAATTGAGTTCAAAGTCTCCTAATGGATTCAGGGTGGGGGAGACTCCATAATCAATGTCTGTGTGGTTTCTGATTTAACCCTTGAATGACAAAAATCTGCATAAATAAAATAAAATAATTTTAAAATCCAAAAATACCAATAACTAAAACTTTAAAAAACCCAAAAAAAACCCCCCCCAAAAAAACCCCACAAAATTTAACAGATACACATATGGAACTGGCCATTTGGCTTCTTTTTTATGATAGTTTATCCAGCTCCATTGCCTAAAATATTTATACCGGTATCTTTCCACAATGTGATGCTAAATCCATAAGCTAAATACAGACCTGCAAACCTCCAAACTCACAGCTTGAAACAGTATTCTTTAGAAGAGGAGACTGCATGCCATTTGGATCAGAACAACCAAGAAAAAACCAAACGTTAGGAGCAACAATACACCAACTACCTTGTGCAATTGAGTGTGAAGTTCAATTTTATTTATTGTATGGTCCCTGTATTGAATTTGTAACCCCAGTACTTTAATCACTATGAAACCAGCTACACTGAACTCAAAATGCAATAATTATTAAAAAGCCAGAATGACTTCCACTATGTTTTTCACCCAGAGAAAACACAGCTATAAAATTTAATGTCTCAGGAGCTTTTCATGTTGAGATTCTAGTATTGACTCTTCAAGGATGAAAAAGAGTTATTGTTTTTCATCTCCTATTTCTAGATTTACAAGGATTTAAGTAAAACTCCCAGTGGCTCAAGGACAAGTATTACTTACTATGAAAAACAAATAATCTAATTCTGCTACTGAACTCTGTATGTAGAAGCATGGCAATATAGAGAAGCTATTTCAATTTAAAAATAATGACAATATCATGCTACTGACAGAAAACTAATTACATAAAAATGGTAAAAACCAAAAAAAAATTAAAGCATTTAAACTTCTTTGGGAGAAAAGCAATTTCTAATTTGTTTTCTTTGCAACTCAGAATTATAAAAAGTGGAAAAAAGCTGGGGTTGAACCAATTTTCATTTGCTAACTCTTGCAAGCATCCCAAATGAGATAAATTAGAGTCGGGAAATGGCTGAGGAAGGAAAGGCATCCAACTTTTAACTGGAATTTGCACATTATCATATAGATGTTATTATGGATGATCACAAAGCTGTTGAGGCTGGAAGGGATCTGTGGAGATCAACCAGTCCAACACCCCTGCTCAAAACAGGGGTAGCTGGAACAAATTTTTCAAGGCTGTGGATATCGCTATGATAGATGGACAGGCTTTAGGTATCTATCAGGGTGGAGATATTACTAAATCTTTTAATAGATTCACATTTATATAAAAGACCCCCCTTTGCAGCATACAAGCAGAAGTATTTTTAGTCTTACATGTATCTCAGCTGATTCAAGAGCCTGTTAGGCTGACATTATGAATTGTCTTTCACCTATATCCTTTTATGCAGAGTAAGCCACATCACAGGGACTGCTGTTAATGAATGCCTGGTTTCCAGCTGAGCAGACAGCTGCTGCTCTTTGACATCTATAATAGCTTTGTAATCTTCACTTTAAAAAAGTCATGGTTTTTAGAATATAGTATAAAATTCTTCTAATTTTGACTAAAGAGACACATGCAAGCTCCAGGCAAATTTCTGAATCCAACAGCTATGGATGGCAGGAAACATGCAAACCTTTTGATGGTGTTTTCTATTAGTGGCAGTAAGCTTCCAAAATAAATAGTTACTCCAAAGAAATCCTACTACATTGCAAGCATACTGACAGCTTGTGCAGTCCTGCCTTGCCACAAAGTGCAGTAGGGAAAGTATTATTGCTAAACTCTCTGTAGGCATTAGGATAAAGTTCCATTCTGCAGCTTCAAGAATGAAATAATCAAATGAGGCAATAAAGTGTTGGAGGGAGCTCCCAGTGAGAGTGTCCTCTTGTGAGACTTCTGCTGAAGTCTTGCAGAGCAACCTCCCCCTGCAGATGCACTGAGATAATCCATGCCAGAGATAATGAATGCACTGACACTTCAGAGAAAATTTTCCACTTTTGGAAAAGTAAAGACAATAGGAGGTGTGAAATACTTTCTTATAGTCTCCACAGTGAGTATGTGGATATACCACAGGAAACCCAAGACCTTTAGCTGTTCTTCTTAATCTCAACGACCTCTTTCTTGCTTGGAGTCGGAAGTATTGTAACATATTCATAGCTCTGGACTGCTGGGCTGCAAAGGCAAAATGGAAATGTCACATCCATTCAAATGAAGTACGTAACACCCACAGAAGGAATTGCTCTTCTAAGTCATATGGAGAAGATAACAAGACTGTGATCTTTATTCCCATCTGTTTCTCACTCCTATTTTGTGTAGGCTGGTGCACGTTGTCAGCAACCTTCCACTCCAAGAAGTGGAAGGGTGATGACTTCTTCCATCTACTTCCCTAAGTACTTTCAGGTTAAAACCTGAACTCATACTTTTAAATTTAGGCTAGAATAGGGAAAGAAAAACAAAAAGCCAGGAAAACAATATTTCTTCCATAAAAATAAAAAGTGACAGTAGAAGTTCACCATGTTTACTTTATGCAGGAAAAAGTTTATAGAACAGACTCTTCATCTTCTTTCTAAATTTTAGACTTGAATATCTTGTGGTAGTAATTTTTTTATTTCTTGACATTAAATGCAATAATTTAAATTAAAAGAAGAAAGTTTGGAAAAATCTGCAACTTCAAATTAGAGTCTCTGAACCTTATTAAAAAGAAAAGCTGAACTTCAGATCTTTAAAACTCTTTACTGCCCATTATCTACATCTCTTTACAAAAGAAGAAACTCCTATGAGACAAGTGACAGACAATTACTGGATGGGTAACAGGTGGTGTCAAAGGTCAAGTCATCAGTTATGCAGTCCTTCTGAATTGTCCTTTTAATTTAACAAAACTTTAAAAGAGGGAGGGGATAGGGGGGGCATTAAAGCTCTTAATATTAAGACAGCGAGTGTTCTAATATTGACCTCAGTGGAAGAAATTTCTAAGAAGGTTTTAAATAATCATCATCATCACCACCACCATTATCATCTTGTGTCCTTAGCACTTATTAAATACTATTATGTTTCTGACTTGAGATTTTATTGAAAACTTATTAGAGTTTACATTTGCTGTCCTAAACACTCTTTAATGATATTTTAAGTCGTGTTATTAATTTCATTGGATATTTTCATAATTGTGAGTTGGTAATTTTATTTACCTTAGCAATAGATATAATCATGAATGAAACGAAAACTCCTTATATCTGAGGAAGCAAGAAGTGTCTGAACTACATGATGTCTTCAAAGGTAAAAGTTCCCCTTAACAAAAACTTTTTAATTTGACCAAGCTGGTTTGCATTGTGCCAAAGAAAACCAAATGACCCCACTTTGAGTTAGACCAGAACATTTCAGATATTTCCAAGATAGACTGTTTTAGGATAAACAAGCTTCACAGAATGTATAACGATGCCCTACTACTCTTAATCTTTGTGACCACTTAGTAAATTCCTCCCCCTTCACCCACATGTGTCAGGCAGCCTTATTTCAAGGTAGGTGTCTGGTACTGAAATACATGAATATAAAGCCCAAAGCACTAAAATCTGGAGGAAAAAAAAGTTTTAAAAAATTAATAATTTTCATGGTGGGAAATCTTCAAATTATACAAATATATTAACTGGTGTTTAATACACAGGTAACAGGCTTACATAGACATGTCCAGTTTATCCATCTCCCAAACAAAGTTTGGAAAAATCTGCAACTTCAAATTAGAGTCTCTGTACCTTATTAAAAAGAAAAGCTGGACTTCAGATCTTTAAAACTCTTTACTGCCCATTATCTACATCTCTCTGCAAAAGAAGAAACTCTTATGAGACAAGTGACAGACAATTACTGGATGGGTAACAGGTGGTGTCAAAGGTCAAGTCATCACAGTTATGATGACAAAAATAATCTCTTCCAACTCCATTTCTGTAGTTTTGCTGAAGAGGTCAGAGTTTATCACACCTGAAGTTTTAAATATCCCTGTCAAATGGCAGAGAGAAACCAATGACACTTGGGAAATCCAGAGTTATTCATGTACTGTCATTACTTAGAAAGATTTTTCTCTGATCATGAAGTTTTGGATAAAACCTTTTATACTAAAAACATTTATACTTATAGCCCAAAGTTTCATCTTAGCTGTTATGAAATATTTATGAAATAAAGCATAACTATAAGTCTTATTACAAGAGACACACTGGGAGTTAAAAGTCTGCTATTGTTTGACTATACAATCAGGCTCTCAGAAGTCAACTGGGTTTACACCTGTAACTAAACAAATCCTGAAACAAAAATTAGTGCCTGTGGTACAAAGTAGTAAGGATTTGAAGCATAGATAGTGGAAGGAATTAACAATAATATAAAAGCTAAAAAAATGAGGCAGTGAAATTCACAGATCTTTCCCTCTCAAGTTCACAAAATTAAATATGGTTCAAATATTCATTTCAAAATTTTGTCTTGAAAAATATGTACAAATGACCCAAATGGCTTTTGTATGGGGAAACACTTACAACTCCCAGTAATCAACATTGGTGCTGTTGGCCTGGTGTTTTGTGTACCAGTTTTAATTAAAAATCCATTTTCCATGGAGAGAGGCCCTGAAAACAATGATTTGCCATGGAAATATTGACACAATGCAAAATACAAATAGGACCAGTTCTGCCTCTAGACACAAGTGATTCATACTGCAGTGAATCAGTGTTCCACACAGGCAACTTGATTTCCTGGCTCTATCACTCCTCTCTTTATATCCTAAAACACTATGCTGGAGTGTTGGCCATAATATTACCTTACACAGCTACTTTATTAATAAAGACTACCAAATTATCTACAGAGCTACACAAATTGTTCTTCTGTGTCACAGAATTAGATAGCCATGCTTCATCTAAAGCCTCCCATTCTTGTACCTTTGAAGATTAGGTCAGTATGCCATATGGTTAACCTCAAGTTCGCTCAAGGAAGAACACTTTTTTATAGTCAACGTGTCTTAAGAAGCTGTAATTACTTGGCCTTAATTCTTTGGGATTATTTCAGCTGTACTCTCTTGTGCTTATTTGTTATTTCTTACTGTTTATTGAGAGCTAGTTTTTTGCTTCGTAATGTGCAGGCATCAAGAAATATATTGAATAATGTACTTTTTTATTTCTAATGTTCTTTTCTTTTTTTTTTTTTGTGCAATAGAGTATTGTCATTTGGAGGTTTCACATAGCACTTCTAACTCAACTCTGAACTGGGAATTGAAATACAATTTTTCAGGATGACTAGAAAAATAGTTTGTACTCTCATGAGCTAAAAACCATATAATCAAAATACAAAGCATTTAAATTCCATAATCCCATGTTGTCCTGTTGTTACAAAGAAAGACAGCTTGTAACAAAACTCCACTTCCAATTTAGAGGCTTTTGAAAATTTTGATTCACATTTTGAGACTATGATCCTTTCCTAGCCTGTTATCCATATCCTTCCTGATTTTAAGCCAAAATTCAACAGAATTAAATGAAGGTGAGATCTGGCCAGATAATTTTTGATATAAAATGAACCTTGCAAAATCATTTTGGACTAGCACATTGCTAACCAGGTAATGCTTTATGTAATCAGATGGAATATCTATTTGTTTGCTGATATACTGCTGTCTTTGGTTCAGGGCTTTCTAGGTGCAACAGCAAGAAGTTAGTATTTCCTCAAGCTCATGACTGGGCATCTTTCTGAAAAAGGAAAACCACAAACACGTGATGGAAATACAGCCATGCCTCACTAAATAATATGAAGCATGGCAGTCATAGCTGTTCAGTTCCTTCTGCTCAGCACTGCAACAGTAGGAAAAACCTGATGAGGAGAGAAGTTGCCACGTGGTGAATTATCTGTGAAATTCTGAAATAAATGAATTATATTTTTCCTAGCAGTTAAACCATTCCTTAAGAAAAGAAAAAAAAAAGAAGTTTCAGGCACAGCCAAATGCATCAGGCAGATGTGGCCGGAGAAGCTACCTGAGGTGCCAGCTGGATTTATACTAGCATTCTTGGAGAGACTGAAGACATGAATGGCTGCTTTGAATTTAATCTGAGTTATTTCCTGCCTGCTGGCGTTACTTACAGGACATTTGCTGTCCACTTTGTTATGCCCTTCAAATGCTGAGTTTGAGTTTTCTCCTTCAATTTTCCTTCGATTTTATTAATTTTTAATACACATTTTTCTTTGAATGATACAAAAGTATCAAATTGTTGCCTTAATCATTTGGCTCCAATCACTTTGTTCTTAACTGAAGACAGACAACATTCATGGTTAAGAGCAAAGGCAAATGGTTAACACATTTTGAAATATATTTTTGGCAATAAAATAAATTTGTGAAATAGTTTCTGGTTTTTTTTTTCTGAAACAAAGCTGCTTTCTAGAACTACTAGAAAGTTTCTGTGATACCATTGCCCTTGTGAAGCTTATTTGCAGCTCACATTGTAATTATGTAATATAAGCCCTGCTAGTAACAAACAACATAGTTTATCCAGAATTTTTATTTAGAAAAGCTGAATCAGTAAACTTGATTAAAATTGGTAGAGTTAACCCTAATCTTACAGGCCAAATACTGTGCTCCACTATCTAGTGGTGCTCCACCACTAGTAGTGCTCCACCATCTAGTAGCATAGCAACCAGGTGTTGTGAGGCAAAAATGTGCTGGAAGTACCAAGGGCACAGAATTTAAAGGTTTTTATATGGACTATGTTCATCAGCTTATGAAGATGCAAGGATTAGTCCGTTCATATGCAAGTATGCATATATATATCTACATGCACATACATGTTCACACGCGTTCTGGATGTTCATGTCTGTTTCTGTAGTTTTCAGATACTGAGTGCTTCCTAACAGATGTGTTATGTACATACTTGGATGGTGGCAAGTCTTGAACCCTGTGTTTTGTTTCATCACTTGAGTAGTTCTAGAGGTTTTTTTATGGGGTTTCTTTGGGCTTGGGGGCTTTTTTCTTAGTATTTATTTTATGGAATGGTTAAAAACCCAGTGCATTGCAGTTCTATGCAGTTGTGTCCATATTCCTGCATGAGTCTGCCCATAACCTCTCAGGTCCCTATCAATCAAGAAGTATCATGCGCTGTGGCTTCGTGGCAATGCAGCCGTGCTAACTGACCAGCAGCTCTCTGTGAGCTTACTGCCTGGCTAGTTGCTATTTCTTGGCTGCTGAGTGAGGCTAAAAAGAACAACTCAACTCTGATGGATCAAACTAACAGCTCTGGAGCCTGAATGAGACCCCAGGGCAATAATTTGTGCAGGCTGGCTGAAAGAGCTGAATATCTTTGAAAACTCTGTGTCTGTCAAATTTTGTTGAAACTGTCCAAGGCACTCCAGGGTACCAGTGAGAGAAACACAGACAGCATTGTAATAAACAGGGCAGGAGATTTTTCTCTTTTTAAAAGCCCTTATTGTGATCAGCTCAGGGTGGGAGCCCGACGGGTCAAACACACGCCGCCGCTGCTCCCAAAAGCATCTCGGAGGCTGAGGTGTTCACAACTTTGTCCACTCGGCTGCAGGCTGCTCTCAGAAGCAACTTGGAGGGGAGGTGTGCAGCAGCCTCATTCACTTGGAATGCAGGCAGAGTCAGGCTCAGGGTCCTCACTGCCACCCCGTCCCGAAGGCTTGGTTGGCTCTGAAATTCTAGGGGAGTCCCTCTCTGGGCAACGTCTCTGAGAGTCAGGGTGAGGGGTGAAAACCGCTCAGCCTTGGGAGGAGGCAGTCTCACTCCTTGCATGGTCCATCCATGTGTCTTGGTGGTTCAGTCTAATAATGTTTTTCTGGTCCGGAGTAATAATTTCTTCTCCCAGCTGGCACTGCATCACTTCTATTTGCATGTCTGCTGGATTTCTCCTCCTCCTGGCTTCTTTGGTTGCTATGTGGGTAGCCAGGGGTAGCCAGGGGGTTCGGCTCGAAGGTGCAGCAGAAAGGGAACAAAAGAGGCGATTAACAGGGTGGGGGTGAACATTTAACAAGGAGCACTGGGCTAAAAATGACTTCATTTGCAACAAAGTTACCTTGTTTATCTCAGCATGACTGCCTAACCTTGTTTCCTCAGGAAACCAGGCTAAAAATATGCCTAGAGATATTTTTAATGTTGCAAACTGTTAAGCAGTCCTCAAAATGAAGAAAAGAAATACCTACACTACATATTATTTGGAGGAAGACTTCAGTGTGCAAAATGGGAAGAAGAGTAAAAATCCATTCAGTGTTGTATAAACAAACGATTTTGGAGTGAAAAGGAGTGCCTTTGCTTCCCACAATTTACACTTCAATGAAATCAGCACCAATAACTACAACAATAGTAATTTTTTTTTGTTTATATACACTTACAAACCAATTCATGGCAATAGCATGTCTCTTGTTGAAGCAAGGTTAATTTTATTAGACCTGCTTAGAATGTTATCCCTTATAAATTCTCTGTTGCATGTTGTGTTTTTGTTCTCTTCCAGAAATATTTATAGATGCCTTCCATTTCTGCAAAAATATCTGTACAGCACTCGTGGCTTACCTGGTCTGATATTTTGTGAGTTTTGCTCATGACTTTCAGATCGCATCCTATGTTCCTAATTAAAGAGAAGACTAGCGTATCTTGAACATGGAATACAACTTAACAAGCCTAAAGAATATTCTTTTTCTGAATTGACTATCCAGACATACAGTGTCAAGAACCTGTAATGCAAATATGGACCTGTCCTCAGTACGGAGACAGAGGGGTGGAGCTTTTAGTGCCATCTATTCGGTGCCACACTTGCCACTGCTGGGGAAGCAAGCTTTCCAAAAAAAAAAACAAAAAAAAAAAGCCGGGCCATTTTTGCCCGGCTCTCATCCAGGAAAAGGCACTGGGTCACCCCAGCAGGCCTAGCCCCTCCCCACCACTGCCAGTTCCTTCTCCTGTTCCTCTGGACCACAGCTTTTGTCGTTACACGCTGAAAGACAGTGACAGCGACCCCGAGATGCCACTCTGAGGAAAAGAAAAGAGAGTGCCAGTGGTACAGGGTCAAGCTGTGTGGTGTCCAAGCCCCAGCAGAGCCCAGTGGAGTGGTGCCGGTGCTGGAGGCAGCTGTGCGGTCGAACCAATGGAGTGGATTCATCCGAGGAGAGCACATGGGGCAACAGGGATGATCCAGCTTCCGAGGGGTTTGTTTGATGCAGCTCCTCATGGTTTTCTTGCACTGAAGGGATGTGAAGAGGAGTGGATGCAGGCATTAAGTCACAAAAACTCTTGTGTTTATTCAGTGGTGAATATCCTTTGGCAGATGAAACCCCCTTCTCTCTTTTGTACACTCTGTGTTATTACAATTGGTGTGATTATTCTGATTTTCAGTAAGTTGTGATTGCAATTTATAATGTCTCCTAATGATCCTCCATTTTTGAAAGGGGCAGGGGAAAAAGGGAGCCTCTTGAGTGGGTTTAATTTTCCAGCTCTGTTTTAAATAGCACAGCACCTGCTACCAAAGTGCAACTGATAATGTCAAAAGATGGTGAGAGCAGAGAGAGGTATATGCTGAAGATGCTGAGTAGTATCTTCATAACTTTGAAAATGTGAATAGTTCCATTAATGTTAATGAAATTGTCTACAAATTTGAGGTTACAGACCTGCTAAAGAAACAGAATTGAAGCCTGTTTTATCAGATTTACCTGGGAAAATATTCCTAACCTAAGCTGGTGACTAGATAACTCCTTCTAGAATTAACGTATAAGGTTTAGAAATTTGTTCAAATCTGCTTCACCGCTGGAAAATACTTTATTCTCTTTCATTATATATATCTGCATATCAGTAGGCACAAATTACTTTTCTTTCAAACAAGATCATCATTCAGATTAAGGTCCAAACAGCTCTTAATCAACTCATTGCAAACTAACACATCCTGCCCTTTCAAACAAGGGCCATCCATGAAGTGAGTCCTGTACCATGACCTCACAAGCTTTCCAGGAAACCAGAGGCAAAAAGAAGGGTGTGAGTGCTAATACAGAGAGAGTGTAAGTTTTCTCCATTGCTTGCCTGCCTGAACTGCTTTGTCATTAGGACATTCCCTGGCACTGTTTTGTCTGAGACCAGCTTGTGCTTTCCCAAATGTAACTTGGGGGATAGCAAACTCCAGAAACTACTCCAGCTGGGAGGACTCTAGAGTGACTGTCGTGTTTCAGGGAACCTACCTGCATGCAGGAAAAGTTGAGATGTGTGTACTCAACCTAGACTTTGCTACTTGGCTTTGGCGCCAGGATGTGGGCCCTGGTGTCTCTTATTTAGCAATCCAGATTGGGCCTCAGTGTCTACACCTGAGTACTTAAAAGAGCATGATAGTGCTGAATCCTACTGTAGACAAGCTGGGGTAGCAAAAAGCAGTATTTCTTCAGAGACAATTTCAAATATTGCAGGATTTACAGGAGCAGATAAAGGTGTGCAGAATAGCCGAATAATTACTCTGGGCCCCAAATGTGCTTCACTCTTATCCACAGACCCAAAGAACAGATCACAACAGTGTGCTGCAGATGCTGAATCTGTAAATACAGGGTACAGGGTAAAATCTGGACACCTTATTTTGGAGCTGGTAGCTATGCCTTTGGCAGTTTCACAACTCTGCTTGGCAAAAGAGATGGGAGTTCACTCAGATTTGCAGGAAAAACTGTATTACCTCATATAACTAGGAGAGGTAGAAATAGAAATTTTGTCCCATCCCAAGTTGCCTGTAAGGAAATTTATGAAATTCTTTCTTTCCTTTAGTATGTTACAGTGCTGACATTTGATGAGAAAACTCACTTTCACAAATTATTTCATTTTACTTCAAAATGCATTTACTTAGATATAAGTCCTGTGGTAGATTTCTCATGTGCCTTCATAAGAATGCATAAGCAAAGAGGTGAAAGTATTAAATTATTTAGTTAGTTGGTCTGTTAGCATATAGAATCACACATTTCTCTGAGACTCCACTGTGCCTTTTTTGGGTGTACTTGGGCTACATTAAAGCTTTCTCCTGTGTATTTTTTATCTACTGCTTTATGTTAGATATCCATGGCCCTATTCCCATGTGATTTTAACACACACATTGCCTTTGGATTACTAGGACACTATATAAATGATGCACAATTTCAAAAATTCTTTTAGATCAATTCTATACACAAAAAAAAAGGTGGGTTTTTGTTTGGTTGGTTGGTTTTTTTTACCACAAGTGTGCCTATTTTCATACAGCTGAAATCCCAGTTATTTGAAAGTACACAGTTCCAGAAATACACAATTCTAAGGAATTCAGAAAACATTGGCAGCAACGTTTCCCTACCATGTCCAACTGAACTTAATTTGCATCCGCAGGTTTTGAAAACTGTGAGTAAAAACAAAGAAAAAAATATTTTTCAGACAGACATTATCAATAAACTTTTTACTGTGATTTTTGTCTTGTATAAAGAACTGCTGAAAATTTTTGCTTTCATTTAACAACATAAATAGACCACAATTAGTGTGTAAATTCATAAGTTTAAAAATGTTCAAACTATATGTTAATATCAACAGAATCACAAAGACAACTGGGTTGTAAAAGACATTTGAGATCATCCAGTCCATCCTATGACCCAACAACCCTGTGTCAACCAGACCATGGTACAGAGTGCTGCATCCAGTCTTCCCTTAAACACCTTCTAGGGACAGTGACTACACCATCTCTCTGAGTAGCCCATTCCAATGTCCAGTCACTCTTCTTGTGAAGAACTTCCTAAAGTCCAGCCTAAATTTCCCTTGGCACAGAAGGCTAGTGGGAAAGGCTGTCCTGTCACTGGTTATCTGGAAAAAGAGATCAACCTCACCCAGCTACAATCTCTTCTTAGGAAGTTGAGGAGAGTTATAAAGGTCACCCCTGAGCCTCCTCTTCTCCAGGTTAAATACCCCCAGCTCCCTCAGCCACTCCTCATAGGACTTGTGTTCTAGACCCTTCACCAGCCTTGTTGTCCTTCTCTGGAAATGCTCCAGCATCTCAACATTCTTCCTAAATTGGGGGGCGCAGAACTGGACACAACATGAGGTGCAGCCTCACCAGTGCTGAGTACCAGCACTGGTGAGGGGCTGGGACCAGGGGACAATCCCTGCCCTGCTCCTGCTGGCCACACTATTCCTGATACAGGCGAGGATGCCGTTGGCCTTCTTGGCCACCTGGGCACATTCCTGGTTCATGTTCAGCTGCTATCAATTAGTATCGCCACATCCCTTTCTGCCTGGCAGCTGTCCAGTGCCAATGCCCAAAGCCCAGTGTTCTTATGCTCTGTTTATTTGTTATTTCACTTTGAATAATTGAAACTAAAAAGAAATATGTATATTTCTTGGGTACTCAGTAATTACACCTTCAGACAATACACTCATAAGTACCAGTCCTTTGAAGTAACATTCTATCAAATCAATAATTTTCACACTGAACACTTCCCAGGTACTTCCCATTCAAACCTCTTGTACATAAAATGAGTGTAAGCACAAGCAGCCCTGTAGCACAGTTTTCCAGTGGTTTTGTAACTTGAGAAAATAAGTGTTTTATAGCTGCTCATGGGTCTGCCACTTCTTGTTTGTTTTCTCCTCTTCTTGCTGTGGCTGGCATCTCTTTCTCATCCTCATCTGTTTATTTAGTGATACAGTGCAGCTGCAGCAGTGAATTAGTAAATTGAACTGGGCACATGTGCCTCTGGTGCAAGTGCCTGCAGTTGTTTCTGTACTGAGCTCCTGCTGTAGGGAACGTGCAACAGGGCCACTGAAGTTAGTTGAAGGCAGGGTATACTTGCTTGACCTCCCCAGCTTGCCTCTATTGCCAGGGTTAACTGCTGCCTTACCTACTGGAAAGGTGCATAAAGTTTTACTTTTCTATGCTTTCAAAGTATTTTTTTCTGTTTTTACCTTCAGGCATTAAAACTTCTATTAAATATAATTTCAAAGCAAATTAAGTACTTTTGTTCTAAAATGTAAAATATCTGCAAGTTTTAGTCTAAGACAAAATCACTAATTAATGTTTTTAAATACATTTTTAAGCCAAACTGTTTAAAATTATTTCTTTCTTCTTTCAGATATCAAAATCTAAAAGGCTGTTTGCTGTTTTCTGCTCTGCTAGTTACTGCTTGATTTTTTGTTGTTTGGTTTTGATGGCATCTCTAACATGCAAAGCAAATATGAAGAGCAAAGTTGTACTGCTCTTTGGCAGTGGTGTCTTCTGTAATAAAAGAAGACTTGCTCTGAACTTGTTTTGGCAGATAAAAAAGTTGTTTACAATGTTTTGTCTCTTCCTTTAATTGTGCTGAGAAGACATGGCTACTAGAAACATATTTTTATTTCCATTTGTTTGTTATAACTACAAGTTTAGGATTTGCCTAGTTATTTACAAAATAATTTTTCCTTGACAAAGAACTATTTCTGAAAACAGTAAATTTCACCTATTTTTTATATGTATTAATTATACTGCAATTTACAGTATCATTTCACAACAAAATGGGGGTTTTTCTCAAGTAAGTTGTGAGGTACTAGCAGTAGGAGGCAGGTAACAAGCAGCTGCATTTACATTTAAGATTTTTAATATTAAAGAAATTATTTGATAGTAATAGTTCAGACTGGTAGCATAAAAATATTATTAATAGTAATTTCCTGTGGACATTTCTAAGAGTAGTACTGAGTACTTAACTGATACTCTTTGATGCATTTCAATGATACTGGAATATACCCAAGTTACAAAGAAGACAGTTAAAAGATCTAAGAACTGTTAGTTATAAATCAGCAGAATTATATAATTTACTTTACTGAGTCAGAGATGGACAACACAGATTTCCTTTGAAATCCCCTGTTGTTATGGGTATAGTGCCTTTGATAGTGAGATCTCTCTTTTTTAGCATCAACTTGTTAAATTCAAGGAGGGCAGTATACAGCTGATGAAGTTTTTTTCAGATCTGTTAAAAGGCTGATTTAAAAATTACAGTTTACATGGGTAAATAATTCGAGATTGATTAGTTGCATCATGAAAGAAACAGGAAAAATAGCTTACTGGCTTTTTTGGTCTGTCCAGTTCATGTGAGACTATCAACAAGCAAATAGAATAATAAGATAGGATTGGTTTTTTCAGCATTATATTTCAGTATTACAAAATTTTTAAATGTGCATATACACTATTATGAACGTTGAACTCACTAAGAACATTGTTATGGGCACAGAGTCAAGCATGTACAGAACTCAGACTTCCAAGAGCACATAAACACCTGACAATATAAGGGGAGACTTCTTGACTGTAAAGCCAGTATATAATATAGAAACACATATGCAGTGTGAGATGTCTCATTTCAAAATAGTGTTTCATAAACAGAAGGATAAGTTGCTAGGTCCCTTCTCCTTCATAAAGAAAAGTAATCTCAGAATTTTTGCAGTTTGTCAGAATCTCAAGAAGAGCTAAAACTGAATAGCTACCAAGAAAAAAGAAAACAGAAAAAGGGGGACAGAACTTGAGTGTATTTTAGTCTGGTTCATCACTAATCTTTCACTCATGAGTAAAAAGCTATATGAGTGAAAAGTCTACCAGAATAAAGAGTTAAGACAGGGACATAAAGGAGCTGGAATACTAAGGAATGCCATTAGCATGAGATTGATAAACATGACTGATCTTCTACACTAAAACTTATGTAAACTTGATTAATCATTGTCATTATTGTTAGTATATATGTACTTTTAAAATTGTAAATTAATTTGTCAAAAAAATATAACATTTGTGTTATATTGTTCTTTGAAGAACAATTTTACTCCAAATAGAAGTTCTTCAATTGGTTTTAGAGCCATCTGTTACAAAACAATTTAATACAATGTTTAAAAAATGTATGTTCAGAATTCCAGATGAAATGGTGTTCAAGAAGGAAACTATTTCCTCCATTGCTTCATTGAAGGAATAATGAGTGATGCATATAAAAATCTGAAAAATGTGGATAATGGAAATATAAGTTATGTTTATTGTTAAGAAGGATCTGTAAATGTTAATCCAAATTATGTATTGTTATGTGTTTTACCTCGTAATAGTCACTTACTTTGAATAAATGTGGGTCTGGAACAAAAATTATGCTTGTCCTCATGCAAACTTTGCATCTCAAGTAGAAAAATAGATCATTTCTTTAAATTAAGAATAACAATCAGGAAAATATGAGCTAGTTTTCTCACACTGTTAGAGCTGCAATACAAATAAACTTGGATTGTCTAGTGATGTTTTTCAAATATGGATTAAGTTTAACAAATCATTTTTTTACTCTCTACTCTTAGAAGTTAAAGCACATTACTATTTTAGGTCTATTTTCATTCTGCTGTATAGGATATCTTATCTATTATTTTATTGTCTAGATTTGCAGTAACAGGAATAATTAGAAAGAGGTATGTCTTGGAAAACCAGCTGCTTTTGATATATAAACTTTATCTCAAGAAACCTTTTTATTGGCTATAAGCCTGTCTTGATGGTTTATGTCATTGTATCTAAATGTTTATTAAAAAACTAAGTCATTAGGTCGCCAAGTTAATTCACTCTCTAGAAGTTAAACTGGGGGCAAAGATAGGGATTTTAGGAGATGATGAGGAGTCTCTCAGTCAAGTGTTACACTGAAATGTATGAGCTTAATTCCTTGAGGACATACTCCTCATAACAGTTTAAATATAAAGGTCATCTTTAAAACTCCTGCCAGGACTTACAACTGAACTCAACAGAATCAAACAACTCAAAATAGAAGGATGGATAATGCTGAAAACTGCTATAGTATATAGTATATAGTATATAAGTTTGGCCCCAGTGGGCTGAATAAACAAAGTACAAGAAGAGAAAGAAGATGATTGATGTTCACACTGGAGATAAGCCTCTTCTTTTTTCCTGTGTTGCCATAATTCTGTGAAAATTCTATCAAGTCTATATCAAAATTAATCTCAAAATAGTTCATATAGACTTAAACATATTCCATGTGAGGTTTTCAAATAAGTATAAATTTTAATTTCATGCAAACAACTGATCCTATCAGCTTCTAAATCCCTCTAGAGTAAAACAACCCTTTCTTAATAACTGAATGGGAAATTCACTATTTTCTCCACCGATATTATATATTATATTCAAATGAGCACCTTCAGCCTACATGTTTTCTTCCATCTGGACAAAACAAAACTATGATACACCTCATTCCAGTTCTTTTTGCCCTTAAGGCAAAATAAAAAGGAAAAATGTCAAACCCCAATCTTCCTAAATGGGAGAAGTAAAAAAAATTATATAAGTTCCATCTGCTTCCTAAACAAAACCTAAAGTCTCTCTCATTTGCAAGTAACCTCTAAAAATAATAGTATTTACTTTGCATATACACACAAACATTCACAGACTCTTATCAAAGAAATCTGGATACTAAAATTTATTCATTTTCACCTCCTATTTTAGCTACATAAATCCTTCACCACTGTATTACATCTCCACTTTTGAAAGAAAATGACATCACACATAGTCATTCCTCCAGACTGGATCTTTTCTGAAAGAAATAGAAACATTTTAAAATTTTGTGAGTTTCAGTGAGTTACAGTTCAAATCTATAAGGAAAAAAAAGTATAAAAAATACAAATGAAGTGTCTTAGTCATGTAATTAATTGATCCTATAGCTTCACTTTACCACTCTAATAAGTCATTAAAATAAACCCCAGACTCTAAACTGTGTTTGATAAGAGAGACAGATTTTTAAGCATCCATAAGAAAATCGGAACAGAAAATGGAAAAGAATCTCTATCTTTAGCACTATGTATAAAGATATATAGATATAGATATAAAATACCTCATCAGAAAACATGTTTGAAATATATGTCTATGTAGATTAGTCTGATAGTAGCAAAGAAGGCCATGTTCTGAAAGACTTCAAGCTTGTGTTAAGGAATACAGCCTTTCAAATTACAAGAAGTAAGGCTTCTTTTGACCTCTGCAAAGCCCATGGAGAGCAAATCTCCAGCTGCCACATAATGAACAAAACAAGATCACAATGAGAAACTGACATTAGCAGCTGCATAGCATGTATGAATAAACAACTCTTTAATAAAACAAATCCCTTTATTGTTATAAATGACAGAACATGTCTTTCATGCTGATATGACCTGGTGAAAAAAGGGTATTATTACCATTTGTTTCAGCCATATGTTCTCATTCACAGTGTTCCTTACAGAACTAAAAATATTTATCTTACAGATTAGAATGCTGGTTTCTAGAAGATTCCACAGCTTTACATGATGCTCATGTGGGGAATTCATAACACCAAATATCAGAGACTCTTTACTAAATCTTTACTCAACCCTAGAACTAAAATATTTTTAAAGTACTATTTACCTAAAGTTTGCTGATCACAGTAATACATTTCTCACTTTAGAAAAAGAGTCAGAGAGTGAGCAAAAGGATGACACATAAAGAATAAAAAGAATAAAAAGAAAAGGGATTGGGTGTATTCTTTCTCTGTCACATGGCTTTTTACCGTTTTCATAGCGGAGCCCTATTCTGAGGCCTATAGGGTCATGTAAGAAGTGGCAGCTGACTTCTATCCTTTTCTAGGAAGTGACCACTCACTTCACAGGGATTAAAGTTATTACTAAATTACAATCAGCTAAAGAGCTGAAAGGAAATAGCAAATCTGCTAGCAAATTTGCAAGACTTTGGCCAGGTGAAAGAGTTCATTGTCCTCTTCCAAAATATTTTTATTGTTAGATATAAGGAGAGAAAGAAATTTATCAAGAGGAATTCTGCTGGAAAGGAAAAAAAGGAAAAAAGTGCCAACAAATGCAACAAACTTTGAAGTAACAACCCATAAGACTGAAAATTTTCAAGAATCATTCTAAGACGTGACAAGTAAGACAAGTCCTACAGTGATTTAGCATTCAACATTCAAATTCAACCAATTGTTCTAAATTTGCAGTTTGCAAAACCCCTTCTTCCCTTCTTTCCCTCTCCTGAAAGAAAGGTCACAGAAACAAAATTAGGCCTTATTTTTCCAGTTTATTGCCACATCCAAAACTTGATCAGCAAACACCAGGTCCATAGTCTGTAAATAATAAAGATCAAAGAGCTTCTCTTATCTAATAAAGATTCATAAAGAAACTGTGCACAAATTAAAAGAGAGAATAAGAAGAAAGAAAATAAAAACAACTATGTCTATTAGAAATAATTCCTTTGAAATTTGAAGTCCAGACTCATACCAAGGCACTTCTAGATTATCAAAGATGGGCTTGATGTTCTAGAGTGTATTCTACATTTTTCTGCAGATTTACTGTCAAAGGGTCAATACATCCTTTGAAGTTTTAAAGTTCTGCACCTGCAGCTGCAATAATGAAGGAACTAGAAGATTGATAAGAAAAACTTCCTCTAAAGCCTGTGATTTTAGTGGAAGTAGCTGTGGAGTGAAGCACTGTATAGAATACCGCTATTATGCAAACTCTGAAAAAACTCCAGTTGTTTTCCAGATTTATTGATTCTATATCAAATCAATACTTATGATGCTATTAAAAGGATTTATGAATTGTTATAAATTAAATTTAATAAAATTGTATTTGTTAAAGTTATCAGCTTTCTCAGTCCATTATATAAAGTGTGATTATGATGATTTGTTTTTCACCTAGTCTTCCACCAGTTTTAAAATGCTGAACTGATGATACTGATGCAAACAATATCATTTACATTCCTCTCTGATTTGAGTCCTTCATCCTTTCATGGAATAACCATCAACTAGGTTAATGCCCATGTGCAATGTGAATATATTTTTTTCAGTGCTACGATGTATTTAAAATCTAAGGTTATAAAAACATTCATGCAAAAGGTCTAAAAATATGAATTGAAACAAATAATATTTTGCTATCAGCTAATGCAAGGTTTTGAAAAATTGCTCTTAAGATACTATTTTCTTTTTACACCCTACAGAGTTTCAAACCTTGGAGTGAGTTATAGAAGGCTGGGGAGAAGACATAGATAGGTAGTGGTAAAACGGTGTTTAGAAATTTATATTCTGAGTTGAAATTTTCATTCAATCACAGATATTCAGTAGTTAGGATTTCAGGAAACATGAACAAACAAATGCTGCAATGTAAGGATCATGTGAGCTGGTACTTCTGCAGGGTCATCAAGATTTGTTTTTTAATCTGTTACAGATACAAAACTTTCTCTACATGTCTTAAATCCCATTCTAAAGGCTATGGCCACCGTGTGAAGTGCCAGGAGCAGCTATCACCTCTTTCTGCCATGTCAAACCCCCTCCTCAGGGCCCTGGTCAGAAATAAGCCAGCTAAGAAAGTGCTCGGCAGTACTGAAGAATGAAATAAAAGTAAAAATTATATCAAAATAAGACCAATGGAAAACCAATAAAAATCATTTACAAACTCAATACCTACGAAGCTCAGCTGTGAGATTAGCACTATCTTACATTGGATTAAGTTTTAATTATTTTTTAACAATAATTTTTGGAGTGAATTTCTTCTTCAAAGAAATACATACTACACCATTTTAGTGATTTAATGCTTATGACTATTTGCACATTTGTAGTGCCAGTATGTAGAAGAACAACAGGATGAAGAGTGTCTTTTTTTTATTACTTAAATAATCAGCTGCCAGCTAAAGTGTTAAAAAGCCCTCAGCATAGTGCCATAAACTATATACTGTATATGTACTGTGTGTCCATCCATTGCACAGGAAGTATCAACACCATGCAAAAGTTATGAAATAAATGCATGCCATTACAAATTAGATCGTTATATACATTACATGTACTTTCTTACAATGATGGTACCAAACCTTAAAAGTAGAGCAAGTTTTCAGCAATTATGTCATAATTTATTTTTTCTTCTAATGTGGATGTTATAAACATAAAGATGGACTAGCAAGAAGGAAAGAAGGGAGGAACACAGAAAGTAATTTGACCAAAATCTTTGAATGCAAAGTATCACCCATTAGGAGGTTGTGACATGCTAAGAGCTTTGTCCTGCAAAAACAGTCCTAACTCCACATCAATAAAACTGTCTGCATGAGTACTCACAGCTGAGTGATAAAAAGAGAAGAGCTGGAGAGCAGCTCAGCCTTTCTTCAGTTGTTTATGAAGCTCATGCAACAGCTGGGGGCTGTTGATCTGGTACATACTGTGCAGGTGCGGGATGTCAGGCTGCTCTCCGTGCAAGGAGCACTGCACCCCAAACAGCTGGCTTTGCTGGCTCACATGCTTCATTGACTCCATTTCTGTGTCTTCCACCCACAGGGCTGGATATATGGGGGACAGAAGATATGATCACAATGCTTTTACAAGGTAGTTAATAAATGAATGTGTAGTTGTTAAGCCACAGCTAGTTTTTCTCATGTGATACTCTCAGAATCTTTCACAATATGACAGGCATCACAACATCACTGCTTTTCCCCAGGTTTTTCCAGCAAAGCAAAGCAACTAATTAACTAATTTTTGAATAATCTTATCAAGGAGAGCACTAAATAGAATGAAAGTAAAAGCCTCACCTAAGAATCCTTGCAACCACTAAATGTGTTTAAGCAAAATTAATTCAAGATTGTTTTCTTTACTAAATAGAAAATATCATCACTTCATTTAGTAACAGAGAATTTTCTGATAGTCTTACATGATTTGTCCTCTACCAGAGTGTATAGATGACCCCCACGTGAAAGCACTCAGTAAATTTCTTCACTCAGTACACAACATGTGTACACTTTCACAGATATTTAGGTGTACCCTGTCTAACCAGGAGATAGAAAACTGTGGTTTGGTGTGATCGCACTACACCAATCACAAGACAATATGGGCTCAGCCATGAAGAATACTGCAAAAGGAACCAGGAATAGTTAAACAGAAAGAAAATAGTGTACCACTTACAGAAGCAGAGGAATATGATCAGTTGGAAAGATTGTGCATACATGTACAACTATGCACATTGAACAGGAGGGTTAAATCTAGACACAGCAAGTCAAGAAGAAAAAATCCCAAGAGGTTCTCTCAAGGGAAGCTGAGGTTTTCTGGACTCCAAATCTGTACCTGTATTGACCTGGAAGTCGACTTTTAGGCATTGGGCATCCTTTTTGAAATCTAGCAATGTCAGTGGAGGAAATGAGAGTCTTCCATTGCAGACTCCTCAGGCAGTGCACCCGTTTTTAACCAGTGGTAAAGATGTTCATCTGGTATGCCTTATCCTTTCTATCAGTTAAAATAAGTGCATTCAGAGCACATGCAGCACTTAGTAAGTTTACAGTTGCAGAGCAGATTTCATCTGAAGTGGGTTAAATACTTGTTATGCAAGGAACTTGGATGGCAGCTTTTAAGCAAATGGTACCCTCTAGTATAAATGCAGTGATGAGCATACTTTCCTTTTTTACAATAAGAAAACAAGAGAAGGGGGATGTGAGCATATTGTTTTGTAATTCCTCTAGGAAAAAGAGTGATTTAAAAATCTTTACATTAAAATTGTTTAAATGAAAGCAGGGGTAATTAAAAATAAATATTAAAAATTCAAATTAGAACAAACAACACAAAAAAGAAAGAAGAAAACTACAAGAAACCATAATTTCCTTGACATGTTTCCAGAATTTAAGTGGGCATAAGTTACAAAGCAGGCTTCATGATTCTACAGTGACATAAGAAATAAAGGTTGGAAAGAGAACAGTCTTAATCTAATCAAAAGCAGCTACAGAAACACTGTGTCCCAGCTGTGATCTCTGGAGAGCCATATTAACATAGGGGTGTTGCTAAATGTATGTGTCCCAAATAGTTGTGACCCATGGAGACTAGCTTTAGATAATGAGAAGAAAGAAGGCTAGCAATTGCTGAATATAAGCAGAAAGTAGCAGAGTTCTACATGTATCTATCCCCATACCACCTATAAAACTTGAAGTGCGTTGAACATAACATTTAACTTTGGCTGACCTTGATAAACAATTTGAACAGGGTTTAAGAAATGTTTTAGTAACCCCTCCTGCTTTCTGTGCTAACCCACTAATAATTCAAGCATATCTAGGCAGCTTCAACTGCAAGACATTCCTAGTATATCCTTAACTATTCCAGTGTTAAATACTACATCTCAGCTCCACAACTGTGTTTATGTACACAAATCCTGCTGGAGTCAGTACTGCACTTCTCTGAGTGTCTAGCTGTCTAGATGCTTGTGTCAATTTTTGGAAAATAATTTCTTTCTAGAATAGGTTTTTGCACAAGAGAGGAATTGAGTATAATACAGTGGTAAAATCACAAAAAAGACCCTGTAGTTTGTTTTTTGGTTAATGACACATGAATATTTATATATATATTAAAAGGCTGTTTCATCTTAGACTTCATCTCTTCACTCATCCATCTACCATTTGTCTGATCCTTCACATCTGTATATTTTACCATGGGGAAGTTCATTATCTTCTTGTTGAAGAGGAAAGAATGTAAGACAATAGCTGTGATCTTTACAGTGAATGAAGGGAACATGGAAGGCAGCAGAGCCCTATGTAGAACTCTGTCTCAGATCTAAGGAGATTTATGCACTGCTGAAATGCTCTCCCAGGAGATAGTGCAATACAGGTATGCCTCTTTTTAATTCGGATTTGTAAATAAATTTCCTGTTCATACTATTCTGACTCACTAACATATGCCTAAGCCCATTCACAAAAGTACTGTTAGTGTCTGGGATGAAATAAAGGACAGTAAATGAAAGGCACAGGATAGTAGCTACTAACCCACTTTTCCAGGTATTTCTAACTTTTAATGCTTCTGGTTCTTTCTTGTCAGGCAGATAAAATTAAGCAGCTATGAGATACTTTGCTTGTCTTTGTTCTAGAAAGTGGAAAAGAGATAAGAGCAAATGGAAAGTCATTTCACTTGGTGCCAGGCAAGGCACCTGAACTAGCTGCAAGCGGGCAATGCGCAGCTAAAATTCATTTTAGCCCAAGTTCAGCCCAAACTCTGTTTGTCACAGCTGATTAAGTGAGTGACCTTGATTTTTCCCCCAAAGAAAACTGCAAAGGCAGTCTTATTTGTCTTCCCATTCAGTAAAGTGTCACTTTTCTTCTCCCCAGACCTGAGCTTTCAATGAGGATGTGAAAAATTACTGTAACTTGTAGACATTTCAAAAAAATATCCAACAGATCTCTCTTGGCCAGAAGTCCAAGATGCATTTTTAGTAAACTGAAAAAATGCGAAATTCTTTTTAAAACTAGTTGCCTTAGTTGCATCATTCTTTAAAATATTAATGAAGTTTGGTCTCACAAAGTAAGAGCGGCTTCTTTGCAGCAGTTCCTGGAATACAGGTGTACATAAATTCAGTGACACATGGCATAATATTTTAGGTTGGTAGTAGATTTGTTTCATGGTATCACTGAGAAGAAGGGAAAAGAGTTGAGAAAAAAAAGAAGGAACCCATTTTAACCCCATGACTTGAACCTGTATGCCAGATCTATCATGCCAGATCAAACCCTCTTGCAGCATAAGAAATGTTTGTCCACGTGTTTTCTTGACATTATTTCTCATTGTTGCATACTTCTGCACTTGTGTAAGGAGAGCTTAGTGACAGTTGAAACACAAAAAAACTGTGAACTGCAATAAATATGTATGTCAAAGTTTTTCCAGTGGGAAGAAAAGTGCCAACAAGTGAGGTAAGCTTTAGTGATAAGCAAAAAAACCCTTAAAATACAGCAATTCTAAGATACAAAACATGTATTATTTTTTAAAAATATATTCTTTTAAGAACACCATGTTAGATGGTTAAAAAACATGACAAAAATACTTTTGTTCACAGCAGAAGCTCCTAAGTCATGACTGTTAGAAGAGATTTCTTCAGCATAAACTGATTTGAATGGTTTAATTTGTTTTGATCTAGCTAAAAGACAAGAAAGAAGTTAAATCCTTGAGAGGTGCAAATTAGCCTTATGGAATTATTTATTAAATATTGTCATTTTGTTTTTTCTTCAGAATTCCTTCCAGAGCACCACCATGTTTTTATATTAGAGTTTATCAGTTTCCACCAATGAAAAATGGGTGAAATGGTCCACTCACATTTAAAAATTTTAAAGTGAAAGGATGCCCTTCTCAAATAGCAGCAATTTTTTCCCCCACTGATTTTATGTGTTTTTCTAGATGGGGAATTTTTTTTTTTTTCGCAACCCAGTTTTCCATAGTAGAGCACACACTACAGGATGTAGTATATTATAGAAAAATTATGTATTACAAATATCTGACACTTTTAAGGAGGTTCAGCTGAATAATTAACAATAATTAATGAATACAAGTGGTGTTCACCAAAAGCAAAATTGGTCAAAAGCAGTTGACCAAAGCTGCTTTTTTGCAAGTTTATTTCAATACTTCAAGTTTTTCTTTTACAAAGAAAACTTAGCCAGCACTAATTACTAAAATATTCAAGCTTGACTGCAGATTGGACAACATGTGAGTCATGGTGATGACAGTACCAGTGAAACAGAAGGTTGAACCAGTGGTTCAAGGACTGGGCAAGGTTGTAGAAAATGAATATTCTGTTCTTTTTCTGCCTCAAACTTCATCTGTGGTCTTTGGCAAGTCACTCTAGCACTTTATACAAGTGACCCCACTTGTAAAATATAGTTTAGCCTTTGGAGCACCCACATGCATTGTGGTAGTGATGTGACTTTCACAAGTAACCAAAATAAAAAAGGAGAACCTGGACTAAGAGGAGTTGTTTTTCAGACTGTCTGTAAGGACAAAAGCCACATAATTTTTGGATCCCAATCCCATGATTCGACCCATGTAAATAAAACTAAGCTTTTATATAGTTCTATTGTCATCTTCTTTTGTTATTTATCTTCAAAGTAGTTACCTACAAGCTTGGGACTGCATTTGTGCTTTTCCAGAGAGTCAGGATCATCAATGTACTTTTCTTTTTCTTACAATACAGTGTGAATAAACAGCTAAGATACAGACTAAATTACATTAACTGAGAAAATAACTTTTGGCAGTGTAACAGGACTATAGCAGAAGGCCCACCAAGAAAATTATTAACAGCAAGACAGAACCAAAAAACACAGGGCTAATGATTAATGGAAGATAGTAGTTGTGAACTACTTCACCTCAGATAGGAGGATGAGATCAAGTGTAGTGCTAGAAATAGAAATACCAGTGAATTGGACAGAACAACACAGAGAAACCCAGACAGTTATTGTCTATGCTCTGGCTCACTGGTTAAACTCAAGCTCCACAGTGGCCATTCTCCCAAGAAGAAGTTTTTTCTGAAGTGACAGTCATTTTTTGCCGACGTGAAATCTGGATGCAAAGATGGAAAAAGTCATAACATAATAATAAGTTCATTTTACTGAATAGAAGGGCATACACACACACACAGAGCCCTGTATTTTATACAATTTTATACAATATTATATAATTACAGTGTTTGTATCTTGTTCCAACATACAGGCCATTTGCTGAAATAAAACACCTAGGGGAAAGACTGTGATTATTTTCATTGCTTAGTTTTTGTTATATCTTTATGCATTCATATCTCCAGCTGGACCCCACAGATCTAACTGAAGAGATACTTAAACTCTTAAATAATGTCTCTTATTTTCTGTTATCTTATAATTCATAAATTTCTTGGCAAAATTATCAGGATGTTAGCAAGAGAAGATCTTGTTTGTGTATTGTACTTGTGTTTATGGTGCAAATAGCAGCCTTTAAATGCAGTTAAATAGGATTCCCATCGGCCTAAGCATATCAGGTCTTATACAGCCAATTCTTTCAACATATTGCATGATTTGAACATTTCACATTCAAATCTCAAGTGTTGCTCATTAAATGCTGGGTCTTACAGGAATTACTGGAATTCAGAATGTCCTTATACTTGATTTAAAATTCAACTTTCTAGTGTCTCAATAAAAAAAGTATTATAGCCAGTGGGATGTGATAATGCCAGAACAGGGTTTCCTTCTACCCAAGTATTAGAAATCAAATGTTATATTTACCTCCATCTTCATTTTCTGTTCTTTTTATCCACCTGTACAGTTCTTCCTAGCTATTAACATGGATTTAGGTTATACTGTAAAGAGTTTACACACAAGTACAAGAAATAGCTCAAGAAGTAGAAATACTTCCCTATTAAAAATATGATCCCATATGATCCCTCAAATGTATTGCAAAAACTATAAAGCCACCTTAAAGAATTTCCTTCAATGCATTTTTGAGAACAACAGACATTAAAACAAAACAAAACAAAATAAAACAAAGAACAACATAAAACAAAGACTGACTCTCAAAATTCACTGGTCATTCTAATTTTTTAGGATTTACCTGAGAGAAGTTACGTAGTACCTCAAAATTAATAGTGAAAGAAAACTTTTATTTTATCTTCAAAAAGGCTAACTCATAGACTCCAAAACGTTTTGCTTTATTATTGAAAGATTTATTTATTTCACAGTGCACATAATAACTGTGAAGCCAAACAGCTGGAAGCCAGACCAAGTGTTTATGTTACACTCCTATACTATTACTACCACCTCTCTTAACAATGTGCACTCTTCAACTAAATCCTTCTTGTCAAAGTGATATTTCTTAAGTTTTGACACAATGTGATTAATGTTTTGCCACCAAAAGAAAAACAAATGCTGAGGGTTTAGGAGATAGTGGCTAGAGCATAATTTTTTAAAAGTATTAATCCAAGTTATCTACTTTATAGTTGATCTTTGTTATCATTTTATCTAGTGCTATAAAAGCCTCACAGTAATTTGCACTGATAATACAATAACACAATATATGTTCAAAATAGCCCTGCAGTGTACCCCAGGAAATATGTTGTATACAATGTTGTCCTGTAATTTTCTAATTACATCATTGTAGGCAGAATGAAGATGAGCACACACATTTTTTCAACTAGTTATATAGTAAGGAACTACTGCTACTTTTAGGTGGAACCAACTGTACCAAATTCCTATAAAAAACTCAGAGGTTTGAATTTGGTTGCCTACCTAGAAAGCAAAAATTTGTAGAAAGTCAGCCAATAGAACATACCTCTAGAGTCTGTAAGGACTGTTCTCACTTCCGGATGGGGTACAAGCTACTGGTCTGACTTTTTAGGAATTTTAGATAAGCCAAGAGTGCAGGGCAATGAAAAGAGATGTCCAAGATGACTCCTTCACCTCTAATCTTGAATGCCACATTCACTTACTGACAACATTAAGACAATAACATTTCAATGAGAAATTCTTCTTGCTAGGTTACATATTTTAAGGGGTTTTTTTTTTATTTTCAAATATATAAATATTTATTATTATATTGTATAATATATATTTATATGTTTTATATCTCCCTCTAATATAAATATAAAATTATGAAATTATGATTTCTTATTTCTCCCATCCTACTGACTTGTCCTCCTCAAAGCTCTTAAAAATGTAGCAATAAAAAGTAAGAGGACTGGAGAGGTTTACAGTTCCTTGATCCTGTTATTTCATCACAGCTTGCATTGTTTGCAGGTTTTATACATGTGCTACTAGATTTTACAGCCTCGTCAGTCAGTGTCAGCCTTTTTTCTCTAAAAAGAGTAATTCCTGACCTACTGACCTAAATCTACAGCCACAGCATGTTTGCTTGAAAACTGGCAGTCTGGTATGAACACAGCTCATTAGAATACTAAAATGTTCATACTTTCTTCCTCACTTCATCAGTAACAGACTAAAACAACACAGTTCATTAAATAAATGTGAAGAAAAAGATGTACTGATTGTATTATGATCTAAGGCTTACACTATTTGACATGGTTCACATTCAGGTAAATTACAAGCTAAATTTTGAATATAGTAAATACAAAAATTGCAGCTGTTTTCATGCTGCATGTTTGCATGGCTACAACTATCTGGACTGGGGAAGCCAAATAATAAGGCCTTGGAGAGAAATTTCAGCTAGAGAGTGCATGTAATTTCAAATTCTGGATAGCAAGATCAAAGCAGAAGTTTACTTCAGATAACTGTCCTTACAATAATAGTTTATATTATAAGCTGGTATGGGTTTTATTTAAAAAAAAATAGGAAAAAAAGTTTACTATTTTCAGTACCTCTGGATGCTGCAAATATTATTTACAGATTCAGTGGCAACATATTTTATTTCTCGTTTGAGTTTTAGTCTTGCTGTGTTTGCACTTCCTTATCTTTGGACAGGGGATTTTGTCTCTGCTATAGAAGCTGAACAGTGTTCATATATTGAGTCATATGAACAAGTTTGAATTTGTTTGTAAGCTCCCACATTCTTAGTGCAGTTCAGCTACATCATTTTCCTATTTATTTTCACCTTACTACATGATCAAGGGTGTTGTAGGGAAGATCTATGTACTAGATTGATATGGTTATATTGAAAAAAATGCTTAATTCAACATTGACAACTTCACCACATGAGGTCAAGAAGTGCTGACATAATATCCCCACAGGGTTTTTGGAAATAATAATGGTGAAGACAAGAGAATGGAAACAGTATGTAAGACAGATAGACTGAACAAAAAGAACAAAAGACTATTTTGTAGAAATTATTTCCAGGGTTCAAACAATTACTGCACATCTAACTAAAATCCAATTGTTCTCATCCATGATCTTTAGAGCATTTCTGCTTCTCACCAAAAGTTACACACAATATTTTTGTTTTCTGTTTTATAATATTTAAAATCAAAAACATATGAATGAGGTTTATGCAATAACATATGGAAGTCATTAATGCTGCTTTTGTTCTCAACTAAGTACTCAGTTCTGTACTCCTTAAATAAGAAAAACTCTTACTGAACTCACTGTGAGTTTTGCTTGCATAAAAAGAAAAAAAATCGTGTAGTAAATGTAATGACCTGTAGGCTACTAAAATTGATCAGTGACCCCTGTGTCAGTCCCTTTTAATAATGTATACTTTTTTGCAGGATATAAATTCTCACTATACAGTGAGTGATTGTTTTCTATTCAACTGGGGACCAATTTGGTTTCCACAAAATCAAATGCAAAACTCCAACCAACCTCTACAGGAAGAAGGATTAAGACTGTTACATAGTTTCTTTACAAGAAATCTTCTGTCTCAACAGGCTGCCACCTTCTCAATTAACTACAGATATGTGTGGGCTGCTGTATCAGTGTCAGTCACACATTTCTTGACAAAGAGAGTGCAGAAAACCCTATCTGTCTATTGCAAGCTGAGAATTGCTAAAATCAGACACACTGAAACCTCTATATATTGTCTAAAGAAAGCCCCCTATTAGCCATTTAAAAAGATGAGAAACAAACAAACAAAAAAATCAGATACTTTATTTTTCAATAACAAATGCTTTGAAGTACTGTTCCTCTTGATCTCAACTCAAGCTCATGAAAGTCAATAGCAAAAAAAAAAAAATCTCTCACAGCAGTAAATGGAGTAGATTCAGAATTCCTTGTGGCTTTGTGAAGTAAAATATATAGATAAGAAATTTCATTAGTATCCCAAAATAAAGATAGAGATGTTATGTGAAGTCTCAGAATTCAATTCTGCTCACATTCCCTGTTATTCTGTTATTTTTATACTTGTGTATTATTCTTCCATAAAACTGGTCATTTCTTCAAGCCATAATGTTGTGGCGTGTTTTGTGTTTCATATTTTATTGCTAATGTTTATGGATTGATCTGTAATTTCTATGTAAGTTGGAAAATGGTTTCTCCCAAGTCCCCTGTATTCCTCCCCATTTGGTATATCTCCCGCCTTGGAAATGCCCTACCTTTGTTCTCCCCGGTTACAGTTTTGTGTCAATCATTGGTTGCTCCCCTCCCAGAGCCTGCCAGTCTCCGGGAGGCCTCTCCCCTCCTTCCAGAGACTTCGGAGACACTCAGTCGTGGATTGGAGCAGGCCTGGGAAATCCCCCACCCCTCAAATTTGATTTGCTTTGTATGTACCTTCCCCTTTATCCTCATTGGCCCCTTGACCTGAAGCCACTCCTTCCCTTTCCCCCTTTTAACCTGCTGCACAGCCCTGCCAGCTGCTTCAGTCAGGAGCTGCTGCAGAGTGCAAATAAACTCCGCTCTGTTGCACCCTCACCGAGCCTCCTTCTTCTCTACCTCGTCATCACCTCGCTTCCAGCGCTCCGTCGCTGTACGGCCTTACCCACCAGGGGAGAGTTGCTGGTCCGCCTGCAACTCTCTAACTGAGGCTGGGGCGGTTCCCTGCCAGGGCTGCCGGGTCAGCTGGGAAGCCATTCCCCAGCGAACCAGGGAACACGCCTCACCGTAACATCTTTGTCACTGGAAAATAAAGATGAAAACTGAGACTGAAAACAATTTTCAGTAGAAATATATTAAATGGAAATATAGAATGGCCTGACCGTCATGTAATCCATGATCTGTTGAATAAGTGAATGTATGTATCTGTGATATAACACTATACTTCTGAAAATATATGTTCAGAGGACAAATACATATAGACTTACATAATCTCCATAGTACATTAGAGTAAAATCTGTTCTTAGAGATTAGAAAGAAGAATTCAGATAACACTTCAGTACAGTGATTACTTGTTCCAATGTTTTTTCTTGGAACTGGCTGATTATTCAAATCTCTGTACATTCATTATCAGCTTTCTTGTTCCTCAGAAATTCATTGCAAGATTTGATCTAAAGCAAGAGAGAGAAAAGAAAGAGGAGGAGAGGAGAGGAGAGGAGAGGAGAGGAGAGGAGAGGAGAGGAGAGGAGAGGAGAGGAGAGGAGAGGAGAGGAGAGGAGAGGAGAGGAGAGGAGAGGAGAGGAGAGGAGAGGAGAGGAGAGGAGAGGAGAGGAGAGGAGAGGAGAGGAGAGGAGAGGAGAGGAGAGGAGAGGAGAGGAGAGGAGAGGAGAGGAGAGGAGAGGAGAGGAGAGGAGAGGAGAGGAGAGGAGAGGAGAGGAGAGGAGAGGAGAGGAGAGGAGAGGAGAGGAGAGGAGAGGAGCTGCCATCTAAGTGTCCTTTATAATGGGTAACAGGAATTCAATCTGGTGTCATACTGCATATCACTCACACTGTAAGTGTTGCCAAAAGCAAGCTTATGAAAATTATTTCTCTAGAACTTTATATATAATCTGGCTGGCAGTGAAAAAAAACATTGAGGTTGGTATAAAGTTTTATTCTGTGTGAAAGGTAATGAATCATTACCAAAGTTGAAATGCATTTTGATTTAATGGAATGTGATTTTGTAGGTTGCTTCATAATATGCTGATTTGATTCTTAGTAAAATAAGTGTGAAATGTCAGAATTTCATGGACAATAAAATTTTCTGTATTCACTGGTACAGATGTACTCCACAAATTATAGGAATTCGAATGTGCACTTCATTTGAAATTTTCTTTTATTGTATTCCTCGTAGCTGTTTCGCTCACGTGACATTCAGTGTGGTGTTTGGTGTTCTTTGATTTGTACTTGTTTTGTGACAATCCAATTTCATCTAGACAGTATTTTGTAGGATTCTGAGAACCAGAATGGATTGTCTTCTCTTCTTTGCCCCCTCAAATAACTCTCAGCAGTAAAAAGGCAAGGCTGTGAAAGTCTCCAAATACATTACTATTCTGGTCAGATTTTAACATCATTCTATGCTGTTGTGATTACATATTTACTTAGATGTGGATTACACAGAAATCACTGGATGGGAAAAGGCCAACTCAAACAATTTTCCGGCAGCCTTTCCAAGTTAAATCAAAGGAAATGTTCAGGCAACAAAGAGTTCTTTACTTTAGCAACCTATGCTTTACTACCTTAGGGACTACTGACTTAGATTCCTGTTTCCTGGTAGGTTTCTCATGGATGTTGGAAAGATGTTTTGAGAAGGTCGGGCGGATAATCATTAATTTTTATGTGTCTTTTTCACATGACATGTCTGTGACTCGTCTCCTCTTTCTATTTTATTGAAAGGTTTGGTTGCATTTGTTTTAGAAACATGACTAATTAGAAATTTAGTTACCAATTAACTTACTATCAGTAGCATCTAAGCATCTTATCTGCAACTGAAAGTGACATAAAAAATCTGTCTTTTCTGACACTGACATTGCAAAACTCATGGCGATAACATTTCCTTTATTTTCATTTTACTAGATGGTGAAAAACAGAAGAGGGTATCCTGTCTCAGTGGATAGAACAGGCAAACAGCTGATTCAAGTGGTGCTAGAATTTTACCCGCAAGGTTAATCAGAGTGACAAGAATTGCTCCGTGTACACACTCTTTGCAACATTTTCAAGAAAATGCTATTTCCCAAACTTTACTTTGCTTTACTGGAGATTTTCTAACATACTGGAATATTAAGCTATGCTGAAAGTAAATAGAAGGTATAAAAATTATGATTTCTAATGCCACTATTTTGTTTATCTCACATTTAAAACCACTTCATGAAAAGTAGGCAAGAATAAACATTGAAAGAGAAGGTCTGGAGGTATCAGAGTGGATGTTCTGTTGTAGCTTAGGAAAAGAAGCAGACTCGCTTATTAAAACAGGATGAGGTTTATCACATTATTCTTTCTCTTGTACCTCTAAAACTGTTGCAGATGAACCTTATTATCCCATTGTGGAAACAAAATTAAGTTCCATGTTTGTTTTCCAGATGTAGTTGGAGAATGCCTATGTGATGCAACTAAAAGTCAAAACACCCCAGAGGGAGGTGGCCCTCTGCTTCAGTCCATAACTATCTTTGTATTTATTTATGTATATATGTATAAAAATATGTGGCATACATGCATACCTGTATATATATACATATATGCACACACACATGCTCCCTTAAGTCCTAAGAACCTAAACTGCTCTTTTTAATAATTTGGCGCTCTTTCCCAGGACAAAGAATATAATTGTGTTTTGTTCTCCTAGAGGCAAGAGTGCTAAGATCATATTTTCTGTTACCCACTTTAGAAGAGGATTAAAACAATTTAGTTAGTACCCAGAAAGTGTATAACTATCATGGTATCCCATGCTTCGTCTCTTCCTTCAACTTTTTCAATTAGCTTATGTCCAATGTCATTAATCAGATTTCTTTTTCCTAGAAAAAGAAAGAATTGCAGTCATAGTGATACTAGCTTGTACTACAAACATTGGAAAAATTCTCCTTCTAACAATTAAAGAAGAATTTTTAATGAATTTTATAGATTAAAAATTATGACAGCTAAAGACAGCATGTCATATATACTAACAAGGACACAAGGTGAGTATTTGAAGATGCAGAGACAGTCATAATATTTTATTACACATTCTGTTGAATTACCATGGACAGGTGTAATAGGAATACACATATATATTATATACACAGAGCTACAGATAATTTGTCATGGCTATTGGGATGCATAACACACTCCTGAAAGGATGGATTCATCAGTAAACAAATGTCGTTTCCATTTCTTATAAGGTGAACTGAGTTTATTTGTCCAGCTCAACTGGAGATGTGTCATTGTGGTAGCTTATCCCAAGACAAGTCAGTTCTATGTGATGCACAGAAGTAAAGAACCGACAGACTCTTTCTATGATTTTCATTAAATACAGAAATATGCTTATAACCATTCTTTAGCATCCTGAGCACATAAGCATCTGTGCTGCAGCAAAGAACCTGCACAGATTATGGCAGACAGTTTATGAGACATATGTTTTAAATTGCTTTCAATGCTTACTGTAAATGACTGGAATTATTCTGTATGAATTAAATGTAATGTAATACAGATGTTGGATGTGTTAAAATTACTGGTTTAGGGACAGCAGTTTCTGAAATGTTTCTGAATATTCTGTCAATTAACCTAATTCACACTCAAGAGTTTCTACTGCTTGTCAAAAGTAATGGCATCAAAATAACATAGCTTTTCAGCAACAGATAATTTAATGTGTAACTGGTCAACATTTTACATTTATCAGTCCTTTTTGAAAAGTTTGGGCTTAAAATTAGAATACAGTTTAGGCTTAACATTCTTCTTTGTCAATAACAAAGATATATTGTCCATCAGAATTTTTCTGTTTGTTGAATTAATCAGTTCAACATTTTCTTAGCTACCCCTTTCCCTATAAGTAATACAAGCTACTATACTTCTTTCTGAGCCTTAGACCCATTGAAGATTTCTGCATTGCAGTGCACCCTTCCTTTCTGTCAAGCCTCTATCAATGCCTAGGAGGCATTATCTGCCAGGGACCTGCAGAATTGAGCAATAACCCTCCATTAAACCTCCATAAAGGAAGAAAGACAGTTAAACAAGCTGCACAAAAAGATTTCCACTCTTTTATTTAAATAGGAAGTCAATTAGGAAATGTATGCTACTTTAATGAACTGAAAGCTCCTGACACTATTTCTGGGATTAGTATTCTGAAAGTTTAATTTTTCAACTTTGCTTAGCATAAGAAAAAAACCATAGTACTATGAAAAAAATTTCATGTTTTACACCAGTTCTAGATTCGGGCAAGCCAGCAAGAATGCATATTTTACTGGCTGCCTAGTGACCATATTTAGTAAAAATTCTCTAAGCTTAAAGAAATCAACTTCTTCATATAATGTCTAATATTTAAAAAGTCAAAGACAAAGTTTATTAAATTCCCTCCATTAAATAAACTCTAGAAAGGCAAATAGGCCAATTTTGAATTAATTTCCAGTCTCTTCAGCCCTGTGTCACATCAACCTATTGTTAATTTGGAGTTTGTTTACTTTGTCATAGGAGTATTCATTCACAGTTTTCTGCCCTACTGAGTGATCCTATTAAAGATAATCCCATTTATTTAATCTTCTTTCCAAACAACTATTTTATCCATAGCTCTCCCTGCCATGGTCATGGAAGACTTGCCCTGCCTGGTAGGGCTTGCAGTGTAGGTCAGAGCCTTCTAGGTGTGCTACTGCTTGGAAAAATGAGATTAGCTGTTCTTTCCTCTTTTCCTCAGTTCTTTCCTGAGGGACCCTGTTGCTGGGAAATAACAATTTTCCTGGGCATAGAAGAAAAGAGTATTTTATTTTCATAGACCTGGTTACCTTTGCTTTTATTTTGACACTGTCATGAGAAACAACTACTAAACCATGAGGCATTTTAAATGAGTCAAATAACTGAAAAGTACAGGATCAGTGCTGCACTTGCCAATTCAAAAATTATGTAGTCAGAGGAAAAGATCATCTGCTCTCAAGGTCATAATCTGTTAAAGTCTCAGATCCACTTAAACTTGTGGATATATGTTCAACAGTCTAAAGATAAACCCTATTATAAATCCTAATATGGCAGAAGAAACCATTAGAATTCCTACAAATTATTCTATAAAATCCTACACCCTTGTACTGTAGCAAAGTAAACTCTGAAATAATTGATGTCTTCTGGCAAGTGCAGGTGGATGCCTCCCCCACCATGCAGCAGGAAGTCTGTGCTCCTGATGATGGGAGCCCTTGGTGGGTTATTACAGTACCCTGGTCTGCTGGCTCTCTCCTTTTCTGAGAGCCGTGATCTATGACCTGTGAAACTAATAGTTTTCTTATTCATTGTGTTGCCCCAAAAGCTGTGAAAAATTAATGAGCCATACAACAAAATTCACACATTCTCCATCTAAGACTCTGATCCTTGCAAATAAATCTTTGCTGCCTAGTTGGCTTTGTGCCTCCCTGAGCTCTCATGGTATCAATGGGATTCTGCATGGGTCCAACATGGCAAACTCATAAACAAGACTGAGTCTGATGCAGCCTCTCTCTTACATAACTCTCTCTGTGATACCACAAGAAGTCCACATGCTCAGAAAGATACCTTGCAAGTGTAATTCTTGGGCCAAAGCCTTTTTTAAAACCTAATACTTGTGTTCCTTAGGCTGAAACAAATATTTGTGAAATACTTCTTTGATTATCTTCCCAAATAAAGGCTTTTAGGTAGTATTTTGGTTTGCTTTGATATTTTTATAGCACTGGTAATGAAGGAAGATCATTCCTATATATTTTTACAGTCAAGGAACTTTAGAAGCTAGAGACTCTAGAACTAATCTAACTCTAGAATTCTTCTAGCTTAGAAGACTATCTAGTGTCTTAATTATTTTAAAATACCCACCGATAACGGAAAAAGAATCAAACACTAAAATAAAATAGTAATACAACTGTCAGAGAGACTACAGTTTCAGAGATATTACTTATCATTTTTCTGAATTCTCCTATAATTGATAGGCAGTTATCTTGGTATCTATTGTAAAGGCATTGCAAGGCTCAGTTTCAGGACACAAATTCAGACATTCTGATAGGAGGTAGGAACATCACAGAGACTATGTACCAATGAAGAATGCAGTGCAATAATATTTTTTGTATCTATCAAATGGATTGAGCTTTCAAATCTGCCAAAGCAATTCAATAAGGCATATTAAATACCTAAATACTTTTAGTGTCATAATTCAATATACCAGGCAAAAAAAGCTTTCAGCAAAAACAAGGAAAGAAGCAACAAAGGTGCTAGCGGGATTTAACATAATGAGCAAAGAGTACTAGAAATTGGCCAAAGATATACAGGAATAATTCCTTTGAAATTATTGAAGTTTGTCCCTTTTGCACTGAGATTTACTTTAATTCCAAATTCACAGCTACTTTGACCCTGTAACAAGTAGAGCATTAGTATGGTCACTCTGAAATGATGCAATAGCCCAAATGATTTTTGCTTTGGTATGGGATGCCATTATTAGAACAGAATAGCTCTTACATAATCATGTTTAATTAAAGCAAAACAGATTAAATAATCCATTTATGATTAATTAGAAACTGTGTTGTATTTATCATTAAGTACCTTTAGCTGTCATGTGGAAGTAATAGGGTAATGCAATACAAATTAAGCATTTCTGACATCTTAATTAACAAATAATTTGTTAATACAGAACCTGACATTACAATACTTTCACGTCTCTAATACAACTAATTCATTATTTTAAAGGAAATTAATTTGTTCTGCATTTCAGTTAGTATTCTAGGCTACTTATATGGTAATGATTTTGTTACTGAAAGATGAATCTCTTAAATCTCTGCTGAAATTTACAGGTAGAGTAGAAAAAGAACCATGTTATATAGATTGGAGGCTAAATTTTTTCTCAACACAGGGCTTTTTCATAGAAATCCTTATGACAACTTTAGAGTTATATTTACTATATTTACATCTCTAGAATTATGTTTACTATAAAGAAAATATCAGAAATTATTTCGTTGGATCCTTTCTTTCAGTTTTCCTAATATTTATTTAGCTTTCCCTACATAAACAACTTCATCTCTTACCAGATCCAGAAATAGTGATAACGTCTCCTGCAGAGGCCAATTCTGAAGCTTTAAAATTAATCATGTAAGAAGCTGATTATTCCCTGTAACCTAATTTTGTTTTGCCAAGGTTTTCTGGCAGGACCACTCTGATTAATCATCTACTTCCATTCTCCAGTTCTGTCAGACCTTCTTCCTGGCTAGAAGCAAAATTTATAGCAATAGAAAAAAATTAAAATAATTCAGAATGCTAGTTTCTGGGTTTTGTCAACATGTCAAATTTGACCAGCTGTGCTTTCTGCACACATCTGGGGGGAAGACACAGAGCCACAAGAACTTCTGAGGTGTTCATCTCATCTGAAAAGTAGAAGACTGAAGGATGCTGGGACTCTGCAGGGAGTTTAAGATCAAAAGTGTATCACCTCTGTATTCATATTAAGATCACATTTCTGTTCTGGATCAGGTAAAATAAACCAAATTACTCCTTGTATATATTGTGTTATTTTAATCAAGAATGTTGTCCTAGGCTCATATCTCAAAAGACTGTATGTTAAAGCCTTCAGCTTTGCAACACTTGTAATCAAATGGGCCTATTACATCAGTGCAGTGGTCACTTTGATGGGGCCAAAGGGTCATGTTGCAATTGTCTTTCCCCCATTTAGACTTATATTAGGGTTAAGGTTATATTAAAGTTATATTTCAGTAAAATGAACTCCTCAGGCAGTGCAGAGCAAGCAGTGTGTGGTCTCCAGGGCTGCATTGGAAACTAAATGTTTTTATCCCAGCTCCTTTAAGAATGATACTACTGAAGTCCCTTCCAAGAAATTCAAAGACAAAGACTGATAATCTTATTACCTTTGGAAAACCTTATTTCTGCAAGCAAGAAAGGAACTTTATAGGGCCAATGATTCTCAGAGTTTTAGCATATTTGACTATATATCCATAAATAGATTTTTTTAAATAGATGTTGACATTACGTCCGTCTTTTACACTCTGGAGTTACTTAATGATACTATTTCCATTTTATCCACTATGTCTTTTTCTTAATATTTGTGCATTTTGTCTTTAATACAAGCCAAATAGAATGTGTCTGTCTATAATGTTACATATGTGAGAGCTAATATCATAGAAAAAGCAAGATATTTTGCTGTATTCCTGTATTTCAATTAATCTAATTAAAGAAGTAACATTCATCTGACACTTCCTGACAGAACTGATCCATAAACAATGCTCAGTGTTTCCTAATTTTGCAACTGGCATAATATTGAACTCTTCTAAGTTCAATAAAAGACAAGGCCAGAGCTAGTGAAAATTAGGGAGGGCTACCCAGAACCTGAAATAATATGAACATTTTTCAGGTAATATTTTTTTAAAGGCAACTTTCACTCCTTGACCTTGGAACTTCATGTGGAATTTCCACTGACACAAATAAAATTCCATGCCAAAGACAAAGGGAAGAAGTCATCATTGCTATCTACTCCAAATCAAGTAATTAATTTCTTCTTTTATTACTGTCCCAGATTTAAGAAAATGTAAGTATAGAATACTATGGATAAAGGACAGGTGGTTTCAATACAGTTATTTTTGGGTTTGCATCTGAACGTTCTCACTCTAGAAAGAGTTTTCGTTACTTGTCATACTGGTTATTCAATGATATCAAATAGCTTTACAGGTATCAGTATTATATTCTAAAAAGTAGTTAAAAGTTGTGGCATGCATTTTGAAAGATAAGAAAGTGATTTACCTGGAATAATGCAATAAATAATATCAAGAATCAGGGACAAATGTTAACAATCCATATTTTTAGTCATGTACTCTACCCAGGCAAAGATACTTTCAACAGAAATAAAAAGGCCATTACTACTTACTACAGGTCCAACAGTTATGCTTTTATGATGAAATAAATCAGCTTACTGTAGTAACCAAAAGTTTTCAAGTTTATAGCTGAAATGTTTGTTGTTGAACAGGATACCTGGTCTAGATATTTAGGCACAGATGACAGAATCCTAAATTATGCTCTGCTTGTAGGTATGTTGCATATTTCATACACTTAAACTGCCGAAGTAGACTTCAATGAGCAAAAATGCTAGGACAATTATATATTTTTTCAAAGAAATCAGTTTTTATAGCACTTTCTTTTAAAATTTAATTCTAAAATTACTTTTATTCATGTTATTTTTGAAGGAGTAGGGTTTAAATGTCATATCAATAAGCCTCAGAAGGCAAGTTGTTTTCATTTTCTACTAGCATTCTGTGATTTCTACTAAGTCCTGTTCTTCCTTCTCACAGCACAAAACATATGAGCTTCAGCTGAAGATTTTCACTGGATTCAGGGAGCCCTAACTACTAATCTGACCCCTCCAGCAGAAACAGAGGAGAAAAAGCAACTTGGAATGCCTCACAGGGAATTTCATGCCTCACTTGGAATTTCCTCACAGGGAATTTAATTTGTGCAATATAGGGGATTATAAAACTCTTGCAGTTAGTTTGATAATATCAAATATTTTATCAGATATTCAATATAAACAATAGCTGAGTAGCAACTTCAGAGTAGTTGTTGTTCAGGGCATTTATTCATGACTAGATATCCAAAATGATCTAACAAAAAATAGAATTAGAGACAAAACAGCCTATTTAGAAACATCCTGTGGCTTGATGATCAGAATACTATTCCTGAGGACATATGATAAACTTATGTTCTACATAAAAAGGAGGAAAAGGTGTTGCCCTCCATGTACTGCACAACTCCACAAACTCCACAAACCACAGATGGAGTACTTGGCAACAGACAGATAAAACAGTGGAGTTGCTGGCAGCAGCAGTAGCACCAATTTGGAGATTCTAAATATGATCCTAACATGTCTTCTTCCAGCTAGAATTATGACCTAAAGTTAACTCAGCTTCATTATTTTAACTCAGCTTTTCACATCTGTCAAAACTCTAATTTCCAACTAAATCTGGAAAGAAAAAATAGGACTGAAAAGGAGACAGGTAGAGGTGGTATCTCATAGAGCTTTTGTTTGCCAGGTGAAGAATGAGATCATTCTCATTCGCTTTTTTCTTGCCAAGTAAATATTTCCCACAACGGGCTTAATAATTGTAAAGGGAATAGGTTTCCTGGGGTTGTTGTGGAGTCTTCCTCCTTAGAGATACTAAAATCTGCCAGGATACCGCAGCAACTGACTGTGGACTCACTGAATTAGGGAGTAGCCGTGATGTGTTGTTTAGGGAGCCCTGCCATATTGGGTGACTTGGGAGGCTCGGATCAGATAACCGGCGGAGATACGGCCCTGAGTTTAACATCCATGAGGCCAAAGGGAAGAGTGAGTAAACATGAAGCAAGTAAATTAATGTCAACCCTTCAAATAAAACAAGAATGAGCCAAATTGCAAACTCCATCAAAAACCAAATCATGCCAAGGCAATCTCTTTTCTTCCTCAAACAGCCTAATAGCCTCCTGAGCAAAGGAAAGCACTATGTATTGGGTTTGTCTAGAAAAGCCTTTGATAAAGTTGCACATGACATTACACACAGCTACAGAAGCATTAGCCAGAGGAAAACAGTACTGGGTAATGCCAAAATGCCAGTGGTCATTACTAGTGTACTGTCAGCATTGCTGCCTTGAGCACAGTTTCACATATGTTTTTTATAATTTAACTCCACCATTACTCAGATTTTGAGAGTGGAAAATTGGGGGAAAGCCCATATATGTTTATTAGATATTAACCAAAATGAAAGAGAGAAAGTCATGCTAAAGGACAGTATCTGAAAATAAAGTTATAAATTTCAAGTCAAGGTCTGAAAGGTATTACTTCGTTATATGGGTTTGTCACCCTTGTAAACTCATAATGTCTTACAGGTAGAAGGGTTTCATATGTGTTTAGATAAAGATACATTTATTTGTATATATTTATGTGTATATAGATACCCATAGGTGTATATGTGCACATATGAATATGTGTGTAAATACATATTTATATGCTGGGTTTATTTGTGTATGTGTACTTAAACATGAGCCAAGACAGGTGGAAAATAATATCATGGACAAGATCCCCAAGGGAGGAACAGAAATTATTCCATTCCATGGGATCTTCTGAACAGGAGTCAAATCAAGACTTTAGGAAGTTTTGACAATCTGTAAGGTCCCTTAACTGAGTTATTAGCAATGTCTCTTTGGAAGGGGGAAAAGATATAATAGATCTGGTGGGCATTTGACCTCTCTGCTGAAAAGATCATTACTACCAAGTAAGATTAAGAGGGGTTTCCTGTTCTAGTCTGACTTGAAGCTTAACCACACTGGGAAGATCATATGCTGCAGGAATTGATTTACTGTTGGAAACAAAAACATACTGAAAACAGTAATGTAGAACAGAATTGAATCCCCCATCCCTCCACCCAAAACAAAATAATAGAAACACTTGTGAACGTGCCTGCAGCATTTTCATAGCCATAAACTAACAAAACTAAAGCACTTTTAAAATAATATACTGAAATAGTTTGTCATCTATATGCACTGATAATTAAGATAATTTTTCCTAGTTTTCATTCTAAGGAAAATCTTGGCCCAGTAATCCTCCCAACCAGTACATAGACATTCACTAGACTTAAGACAGGGAAAACCCCAAACAACATCAAAACCAAATTAAAAAAATCAGGGAGTCAACCAAAGTATTGTGAAGCCAAAATAGAATATGTATTCCTCAATTCTTGTTTCTAGTTTGTAGAATTTTATCAATATTATCCATTGCTTTATTGCAATTATAATTTGTAATTATATTGTAATTATTGTAATTATCAGTTACATTCTCCAATAGAGAAAAATTTCCAAATGTGCATTTCCAAATGTCAACAATAAGCAGCAGCAGATATATGGAAAAATAGGGCAAGCTTACTAACTAATTACTGCTGATTTGTACTTCATGTTACAGTCACTGCAAGTAATCTAACCAAAAAAGTGGAGAGGTTATCCAGAATGACAGAATTAAATTACTGAAAAATATTTTGCCAGTTTACATATGTAAATTATATTTAGATGGTGATACCAGCAAAAGGAAGTGAAGTAACAAGTAGCACAGATACAGTGATAGCACAGAGCTTGAGGGACAGTGTGGTTGGTTACTGGAGAGCAGATTGATCCTTTTCCAGAGTTCTCAGTTTTATACTCTGAAAAGTAAATAAGCAGCTTGTGAGAGTCATTTTTAAAGTGTTTCAGCTGCTTCAGTTTTACTCAGTAATTTGTACTGCCCTCAGTTATGAAATCTATGAAATAATTTTTATGGCTGATTCATCCACAAATCAATCCTATAAAAACCAAATGACATCCACGGACTGCATCACCTGCAGCATCTGATAAGCTTCCTTAGGCGTCTGTAAACATGACATCCCTTCCTTAAACAAGTGTTGATGTGCTACATCACAGAAATAAGGCACTTGATTATTCACAGCTTGTTTTTCTTTGGCTGATCAGTGCCTAAGAAGTGAGAAGTCAGGTCAATTGGACAAACACTGCAATTTCTTCATGTTACTGTATGTCCTTGGATTCCTTTCCTATGGACCAATAGAATTAACAAGTTATGTTATCTTCCTCAAATCTTAGTATCTCAATACCCCATTCACCCAGGAGGGTAATCATCTCCTACATACATGAACATTGGTTAAAAAAAAAAAAAGGAGTATTTTTCCATATTCAAAATGACCAGTGAGTCCTAACTATTACCTTAGTAAGACAGCTATCATATGGACTAAATGGTTTGGCAATACCGGTTTTGTTTACTGCATAGGAATTCACTCTGCCTTCCAGGAAGAAGAAGCTATGGCAGGAATATAAAAGAAAACCTCAGACAAGATGGTCTTATTTTGCGTGAGAAAGAATGCCAGAATGGCCTTGCTAACTTTGCTTAGTCACTGTAGAACACGCTGCTGAGAGGAATGCTCACAGTGGGGGCTGCTGATAGGTAAAAAAATGTACGGAGGGATTAGGTATTTTCACAGAAGTATAGAAATATAGAAGTATGTTCACAGATGTATAGAAATAAAGTGGATTAGCCAATACACTTAAGACAGCTGTTGCAAATGTTTGTCCTCTGAGAAGAAGTTTTCTCAATACTTAGTACAAGACGAAAACAAGAGTGCTCAGAATTGCTTACAAGCTGGCAGTGCAACATATTTATGAGTACGTATCAGGCACAACTGAAACAAATAATAAACCATCATGTTCAAATACTGAAGACTTCTAGTCATTTGTATGATTCTTTCTGCCAAGTGATGGGAAAATTATTTATTAATTGTGTAATACATTACTTGTTAAACAGGTAATATCAGGTAATATCACTGAGTTAAAGAGTTTCATGAAGCAAATATTTATATGAAAGACATCTATAAATTATGAAAGAATTCTAGAAATAAATGGAAATGAAAGACCACTTGTCAAAGCCTAATTCTCATTCCAGAAATTTACAACCTGAAAACCAGAAATAATCCAATGACTAAATTTCAAGTAATTATATTTCAAGTAATAAACATAGAAAAGCCCACTTGAGGACTATATTAAGAAACTTAACAATATAGCCTATAAAAAAATTTGTGTTTCTTTTTGTACTTGTGTGGAAAAGCCAATGAAATACATCAGACATGGTGTGCTGATGCAGGCCTGTAACTTCTAGGCAACTGAATTGCACCCACTTATTGAGGAAAAATCTGCAAAGGTTTTCTTGTCTACTTGCCACTGAATTCTTAGCAAGTTAGCGGAGGTAACACATGGTAATTTATGAATGTCTTAGTTCAGCAACTGCCTACATTTGCAAGTCTAAGGACAGCTGATGAACTTGTATGTGAAAGCAAATATTAAACTAAATTCTACCCTAATTATTAGGCTTTGTTTTTCTGTTTTCAAACAATTGCAGTTTTCTGTTCTTTATACTGTTAATGGATACAAGACAGTAAAAGAAGTTTTAGTAGCACCCCTCATAACTAAATTCATGCAAGAAAAAGAAAACATTACTGGTAACACACATGTAGGCAGTTTCTTGGATCAAAAATCAATTGATTACAAAGCATTTATTGAAGAGAAATAGAAAAGAACACAACCTGAAGAAATAAATATTTTACATAAATTACCAGCAGTAAATGGTAGAGAGGAAGTGAGATTCCCAAAAATGTGGTTAACCCTGTCAAGAGGAACAGCTCTTAGCAGCTGTATCAGGTTTATACATTGCAACTACCTCTGAAGTACCAAGGACACAAGATCTCTGTTCCTTTTCTTAAAAGGTGTAGCATGTCAAGGCACTAAGAGAAGCTACACATCCCTGGATGGGAATTGTAATATGCTGCTGTACCAACAAAGCTTTCTGACAGGTATGGTATGAAATGTACATTATATGTGCATTCTATTCTGAAATATTTAAAATATCTCTCTAAAATCATATGATTAATTTATTTCAGTGCCAGAATAACTGCAGATATTTTATAATCAAGTATTCTGTATGCAATGTCCTTGCAGGGCAGCTGTATCAATATTGAAGCAGAGACTATTTGTATGAATAAGTGAATATGCCCTACAGATAGAACTTAGTAACTCATAAAAGAGGTCACTAGGTACATCACTACAGATCAAAAGACCTCAGTCAAATCCTGGAGGGCCACTCATGTCCTGGGGAGCATCAGGCCGAGCATCACCAACCAGGCAAGGGAGGGGACTGTCATGCTGTGCTCTGACCTGGGGCAGCCTCATCTCGAGTTCTGGGGGCAGTTTTGTTGCCACAATATGAAGTCAGGGAGGCTGACAGAGCAATACAGGTCCAACCAATTTGGCTATATCATGTATTCTCCGTTTATTGCTTCAAAATGGTGGTTTATATACAGTCTCAGATAGTTTATGCGAACAGGTGTTTTCTAATTGGTACTAGATTAAAAAGGAATGTAAACAATCTTAACTTTAAGGTCACCACGGTAAAATTACTAAAACTACATTAATTAAATCCAAGCACACCTTAATTTAATTTCTAACTGCGCCACAAGCTTGCTCACTACTAACAAGGCCTAAATCTGAGGCCTTATTCAGGCCCAAATCTGAGGCCTTACCCAGAATAGCTCAGGCCCAATTACAAAGTGGGATGTGCCCACTAAGAAATTTTGCAACAACAATATTAAAAAAAATTAAGTTATCAGGCAGCATCCAAAAGAAAACCAAGAAAAAGGTGAAGGACTTGGAGGAGAAGCCATAAGAAGAACAGCTGAGGTCCCTTGGTCTGTTCAGACTGGAGGAGACTGAGATAGTCTATGACTTCCTTGCAAGGGGAAGAGAAGGGATAGGCACTGATCTCTGCTCTGTGGTGACCAGTGACAGGACCTGAGGGAATGGCCTGAAGCTGTGTGGGAGGAGGTTTAGGTTGAATATTAGAAAATGGTTTTTTGCCCAGAAAAACCACTGGGCACTGGAATAGGCTCCCCAGGGGAGTGATCAGAGCGCCAAGCCTGACAGAGTTCAAGGCACGTGCTGTGATTCTTGGGGATGGTCCTGTGCAAGGCTGAGAGGTGATGTCTGTGATCCTTGAGGGTCCTTCCAACGCAGCACATACTGTGACTCTCTGATTCTGTGATTGTTTCAAGACCCTTTTGTCTGACCTATTGCAGTAGTCTACCATGGCTGTATTTAGATGGTATGTTATGATTAAATCATTCTCTGTTTCAAACTTGTGACTGCTTAACTCTCTAATTTTTTCTCACCTCTAAAATCAAAGGGAGTACAGAGTACAAAATGGGTTACTGGAACTATTTTACAGTATAAGTTGTCTTCCATTTCTGTCAAAATCATATCCTATCAGTCATGCTTTCCCTTCCCATTTTGTGATATTTAGTTGCCTTTTATGGAGAAGAGCTATGAATATGCCTTAAATACAAAAGACAAGACCCGATATATCATTCATGTCTGGTATATTTTACTTCTTGTTAATATTTACGTGAATGTGGGAATTTGTTGAAAGGCCCTTAAGTATAATTTTAACACATTCATTGAAACCTCTTAAAGCTGAGGTCTGGGGAGATATGCTTTTTCCCCTCTGCTTACCAGTGGACTATATACATCAGTAATTTCAACACAATCATGCTGTTCTTAGTGATTCTCTAGTATGGATCAAATTTTCTTATTTAGTTATGCTCACTTACTCAAGAACAGGTACCTTGCTACAGTGTTGATATCACAAAATTTTCATTAACAAGGCACCTGCCTCAGGCATTTTTCAGAAAATTTTCAGTCATTACTAGAGACTGCATGTATCATGACCCAAAATTATCCTATTACAGAAAATTTCTCTTGTTATAAAAATTGTTTGTGTGTGTTACAACAATCAGAGATGTCATATTGCTTGAAATTATTTATGTTAGATAACAAAAGGAATTGCAAAGACATGATTTCATGGGGTACATTTCTTCCACTCACTTTAATGACTGTAATAAAAGAAGCCAAACAAAATAAAAGGATAAAGCTGAAATGTACTGGGATTGGAGTGAACATGAAATAAAAAATATGTAGTTCATCATACAAAATAAAAAAAATCTGATGTGAACACTGTCAAAACCTTTCTATGTTTTACAGATGCAGTGAAAATGGCAGTGAAATAAGTGGAGTTCAAGTACTAGGCTAATACTTCATCTCCTGCCAAAAAACCCAAACCAAACCAGAAAAAAACCAAAACAACAAAACCCAGCGAAAACCACAGAAACCCTCACACACAACTTGTTAGTCTCATCTGACTATTTCCCTGCACATGAAATAATCTTTGAAATGCCTTTAAGACATCAACTAAATGTCCATACCTCATCAATAAAGATGGAAGAGCCTTGCCATGAATTTGCAGACGCATTGACTGTGTGGTCTTTACTCTGAAATATTTTCTCTATGTATTAGTAACTTTCATGATTTATACACCAGTTCTAGAAATCTTAAACACTGCTACCACCTGCTGGTTAGTTTACATTTGAATCTACTAGCTCATCAGCAAAGTAAGAAAGGAGAAAATGAGGAAAAACATATTCTGAAATGCTTTTCAAAAATTATTTTGCCTTGCTTTCCATCAACTTTAATTAATCTCTTTCTGTTGTCATAGATGAAAAATTTTAGTGTCATAAGTTGAAAATCATGTTATTTGCAGAAAGAGTCACTTAGAGTTGCCTGTGATATGACTTTCCTCCATTTTAGCTTTTATTTCCTATAATACATCCTCTAACTAGGTCACTGTTGTCTGCTGTGTAGATTTCCATGTTAGAAGAGACAAATATTTCAGTAGTCCATATTACTCCTTTACCAGCTGAGACAGTGTTGAATTAATTGTTATGGTATCTGTAGTTCAGAAAAGAAAAATAAAAAAAGTCTCTTGAAAAAGTTGAAATAATCACCAGCAGCATTTCCTTTGCATTAAAAAGACAGACATACAGTAGTTGTTATGCCAACTGAACCTTGCAGGGCTGTGCCAGGAAAAGTTCTTATCCCTTAATGTTAATTAAAGTTAATGATAGCAATATAATTCCATGTTTAAAAACTTACTGCATCTGCCTTAGCAATTAATAATTCATACAAAAAATAAAACACTACAATCGCTGAAAAGTATACTGTTTCACTAGGAAAATGCTGAAAATCTCTCCTAAAATGATTTCTAACAAAGTTGTTTACCAAGAAGTTCCATTAAAAATCCAAATAAAGAGGAACAGAAGTCCCTTTTGAACTTTTTAACTGCTTGGAAAAAAACCCAGCCAGTAGCATCTAGCAGTGAAACCCACAGGCAAAAGAACAATGAGGTGTAAGACGCTTGGATCAGAATCTACACTTCTTCACATTTCCTTTATTTTCAAAGCTATGATTATGTTCCAATCCAGATTACACATTCAGATCAGAATATCCCTAGAGTTCAGGTACTCTTTGCTGACTCCAGTCATTTTTAAATGAGGTAATTGGTCAAAAACTAGGAAAATAATGACCAGGGATGGTGATGCATATTCGTCTAGTTTGTCACTGAAGAACTGTATTGCTGCAAATAGTAATTCCTTGATAACATCAAATTTTTCTGCAGCTTTTTCCAGAATTCTGTGAAGATTTCAAGGTTTTAGTATTTCCCTCAGGTCAGAGTGAGATGTTAGGCTAGTTCTAAAGTAGAGTTAAATTTTTTTTAGTTTTATTCTCCATGTATTATAATGTTCATGTTTGGCACAAAATACAAGAAAGTCTCTGTGCAGAATTCTAAATTGTCTAGTGCTCATATATGACACAAGTGAAAATTCACTAATTAATACCAGCCAAGACTTGCTGTGTTATAACCAAGAACAGAATCAGTTTTAGATCAAAAGGTGGAATTTTGCCATTACATTCTTTCTTGATTTATCATCCCATCAAAAAATCCCAGACCTGAGCTTACAGAAAAAGTGCTTTTAAACTTTATGTTCCAAAAACATTTAGGTGCCTCTTTTGTTTCACCCCCTTAAGTATTAGTTTTAGTAAGAAGACAAGCAGACAACCAAAAAACCAAAAAATTACAATTTTTGCTGTCATCCTTCCAGCTTGAAAGCAAGATAAGCTAGCCACCTCATAAAAATGCCTCAGTGCATTGTTAGATTTCTAGACCATTTTGTACAGTAGATAGCTCTGATAAATCATCTTTTTTTTAATGCTTACGTTAACAAAACTCATTTATTTTTGCTGTATTAGTCAGCATGATGCTGTGATGTTAGGATAGCTTCTGAAATTGAATACATTTGTCCTACATTTCCTAAAATCATCAAATCTTTATAGTGATGAAGTAACAAAAGTGGCTTTAGCCATTAAATAATCCTGGATAACCAATTTGGAGAGTAATTGAATTAAAATGAACTACCAAGTAGAGAGGAAAAAAGAGGAATAACAAGGGGTCATATGAGGTGTAAGTACTGCTGCAAAACATGTTAAGAACAGCATTACCTGCACTGGCTTATTTCTGCTCCTGTTGATGGCTAGGCACTTTCAAAGATTCTACCTTAAGGTTCATAAACACTTTTAACATGGTGACCAGGCCTTTTCTTTTCTCTTTCATCAATACTAGTTCCAGAGCAACAGAAACAAGAAATTATTTCGTGTCTGCAGTTACCATGTTAAAAATATTTTTGTTATGATTTGATGCTAAGTGGCAGTGGCTGAACATAAAACTGGAAGTTTCCTGTCTTACAAGTACACATACGTCCTACTGTGGGATCTAGCAACATGTGGTTTGCACGGGAACACCAATGATTCTGTCATTTTTTGTGCTGAACAGAATAAGCTCCAAGAAGAGAACCTTTAACAGTTTGGAAAAGGTTGTTGTACTGTATCAGTTGTTCCACATTTGGCTCTTTCCAAATATTTCCTGAGGTTGCTACTATGCATACTAACTAAACAACTTCTCACTGAGCCTGTTCAGGGTGGTTTTCCTATTCTATATCTGGGGAAGAACCCAAACCCCAGCACTTTAATAAGAGTTGGATTGTTTAGACTTGCATATCAAAACGACTTTAGAAATAAACTCAGCACAAAAATGGTTCTATTTTATTTCTGACAACATCTCAACATCTGATTCATTTCTTCATTTCTTTGGCACAATGTGCACATATCTGAAAACCACCAGGTAATTTGGCACAAGGCTATACATTTGGCAGCCTCTGCTCAAGAAAGGTCCAGAACAAGAACCATGAGGGACATCACAAGCCAGCACTGAGGTGCATTAGGCGAGTAGCATGGGGAGGATTTCAGAGTGATTGCTTGCACCATGTCCAAGCAAAGCCATTGCTATTATTTTCTTGCTTTAAGGAGCATTGAAGTAATATAGAAAAAAATGCATCTCTGTATCTAAGCCTTTCTCACTCCATTCAGAGTGCCCCTCCCTACCTCAAGCTCACTTAAGGCCTAGAATTTTCCATTTCCCAGAAGACATTTTCAGACTTGTAACATTCAGCATATAGAAGTGTAAAAGCATTTTTATTTACAAGTAGTCTATACAATAATTTCAGAAATTCAGGTATTTGACATTTGTTTGGGCATCTTTTTGTCCAGCAAAAGTTTGCACAATGTAAAATAAATTCCATTTCAGTTGGGGAAATTAATAATGTGTATCTCCATGTATTTATCATCTTAGTGTGCAGAAGGGAAAAGTAGAAAAGAAAAAAAAACCAAAGAAACCCCCCCAAATACAAACATACAAAAGAACATACAACCAAACAAAAGAACAACTAAAACATAAAAGCAACAACCTCACAAGCATTTAAATTCTGTACATGATTAAAAATTCTAGAATTACAGCTAATTAACTTCATATTCCTATTTGAGGAAGGAGTAATGTTGTGATCCAGCTGGTTGTCTCTAATCTGCTTATTCCCAAGGAAAGCACAGAAAGAAGTTGGTAGAAGTGGCACGACCCCAACACCAGCGCTGGACCACCATGTATGGCCACTGCCTGGTGACACAGAGGCGTTAACCCAGCTCTGGCTCACGCAGAAAGCAGCAACACAATCATAGCAAGAGCATTTTTATTCCACAAATTGTACTCCAAATGATGAACCAAGTTTGCTGGAGTTTGGTTCTCAAATGTTGCTCAAGTGATTTACAATAATTAGAAGGGGGAGAAAAAGGATAATATTTCATGTGTTATTTAATAAGAATTAATTTTATATTAGTTTGTTGGTATTTTTTAAACTCTTCTTAGGCTCATTGTAATTTGATTATACTTTTTAATGAGACCCCTGAATCTTCACACTGATACTGTGGCCAGTGGCAACACTACAGAAATTCTGGACACATTTTAAAAGAGATGGGATTTTGAAAAGGCTAGGTGAAGGACATGGAAATAAAGCCTTCTGTCTGTTCAGTGGAGATTCTGGAGGCAGCTGAGGAAGTGAGATAAAGAGGGGAAGTGGCCCTCAAAACACTTGAACACATGCCTCCAACATCCCTCTCAAGTGGTGTGGTAGGTGGTTTGATTTCAACCATGTGACATTTTCATTTCCACTTATGTTTCTGGGACACATCTTTGAAAGAGAATAATTCCCCTGAAGGCCAGTTGGATAATCTTGAAAGTGCACAGTTCACCTTCTGCTTGTTCTTGAGAAGGTAGTTGATATTTCATGGGTTTTCTGACAAGATAGGATTTCTATTCCATTGTCTGCACAGTCTTTATAGGAAAGAATTTCTTACCTTTCTCAACAAATTGGTGTAAAGTGAAAAGATGAGCTTCTTAAATTAAATCCTAGAGAAGCTGGTTGCCTTTGATAATTAGTGAGTGGTTCCTTATCAGTGCAGGGAATGGGAAAGCAGCTTATATTAATCCAACTCAACTTCAGGGGAACATTTTTTTTAAGCTAAAGCAGCCTCTAAAGGAAAAGCACAATAAATAAAAATTGCAATTCCTGCAAACACATGCCAACCTTACAGAACTGTTTTGAAAAATTTATCATATTTACCTGGTCAAAACAAGATTGTTTAATAAAGTATGTTAATTTGTTTATTATATATAATTATATATATTATAGATATAATTAATAAAATTTATTAATCATTTATGCTCTTAAATAGCAAGTAATATCTCATCCTGTTTCTTCTAACTCTAATCCTACCAGCTGCCTTTAAAAGGGTTTTTTTTTTCTTAAACCATTTAATTTTTGAATCTTTTAATCAGAACTAAAAGCTATCTGTCCCTACTTCTGGACTTCTCTCCAAAGAGCTATGTTTAAAATCCTGTTCATTTTACTCCTGTCATTTGTCCACCATCGTCTTCCATGCTGTGGGTTTGTTTTTTAATTCTTTGATATTGGGCATATACTCCAACTTCTGGAATACCACAGAGATATCTTTTCAATCAAATACTTATACCAGAACTCATCACTGAAGCAGGACGTGTTGCGTAAGTTGTTTCATTTCAAGGCACTTTCTTTCAAAAAGCCATCTTCCAGATAATACTTTTATCTTGGGAACTGACATATTTGGGGGGTGTGGTTTAGTCAGGGTTTTTTCAACATTTATGAAATATAAATTCATATTTCAGGAACTATGTCTTTCTCCACATTTTAAAAATCATTCAGCTGTGTGTTTTCAGTAGTAAAAAGAAAAAAATCAGTAAGAGTGTACAACAAAATATGCTTTTTCACAGGATCTTTCTATAGTAAAGAAGGTTGCTTTTAAGGAAAAAATATATATTACTACAGTAAATTCATAAGAAGAAGCAAGCAGCATGAAATACGTGAATAAAATGACCTGAAAATGTGTGTAAGTTAACAGCTTGCTGAATAAACTTAAAAAATCTATAATTACAAGGGCCAAGGGAAGGATGGCAGAAACACCTAACTAAATCCATTGAGTGGGCAACAAAACACAGGGTGAATGAAAGACAGTGTCAGTAAACACAAGGTGATGTATACTGGCAGGAAGAATCCTAATTCTACTTTCAAAAAGGGAGGTGAAGGCAAGTGTCTATTACCACTCCTGAAGCAGGACTTTTGGGCTACAAATTTAATATAAGCATTATCTTCCTCTTTATAAGCCTCATTATAGTACTAAAAGGCCACAATGAAGAAAAGGCTCCCCTAAACACTTTCTTCCCCAAGCTGAACAACCCCAGCTCACTCAGTCTGTCTTCAGGAGAATGCTCCAGCCCTCTGATCATCCTCAATAATCTCCTCCAAACCTGGTCTACCAGGTCCACATCTTTCTTGTTTTGAGGACCCCAGAGCCAGATGCAGAACTCCAGGTGAGGTCTCATAAGGCAGAGCAAAAGGGGAGAAAAACGTCCCTCAACCTGATGATCACTTCTCTTTTGATGTAGCCCAGGATATCATTAGCATTCTGGGCTGGGAGTGCACACTGCCAGCTCATGCCCAGCTTTTCACCCACTAGAACCCAAAAGTCCTCCACAGGGCTGCTTCTGTGACTTCTTCTCCCCATCTGTACTTGTATCTGGGATTGTGCCATCTCATGTACAGTACCAGGCACTTGGATTTGTTGAACTTCTAGAAGTTCTCTTGGGCCCAATTCTCAGGTTTGTCCAGGTCCCTCTGGAAGGCATCCCATCCTTCTGTTGTGTCAGCTGCACTGCTCAGCTTTGTGTCATCTCCAAACCTGCTGGGGATGCACTCAATCCCACTGTCTGTGACATTGCTGAGGATATTGAAGAGCAGCAGTCCCAGCAGACAGCCCAGACAGACATCACTTGTCATCAGCTTCCACCTGGACACAGAGCCACAACCCTCTGGTTGCATCCATCCAGCCAATTCCTTAGCCACTGAATCAAATACATGATCAAGTCCATCTATTAAGTCTGTGTCTCTCCAATTTGCAGATGAGGATGTGATGTGGGACCATATCAAAGGCATTATAGAATTCTAGATAGATGACATCTGTTGGTCTTTCCATGTTGACTGTTTCCATTGCTCCATCCTAAAAAGTCACCAGATTGGCCAGGCCCAATTTGCCCTTAGTAAAACCATGCTGGCTGCCTCAGATAACCTCCTAGTCCTTCATGTGCCATAGTGTATCTTCTAGGAGGATCTGCTCCACGATCTTCCCAGACACAGATGTGAGGCTCACTGGTCTGTAGTTCCACAGATCTTCCTTTCTCCACTTTTTAAAAATTGGAGTGATATCTCCCTTTTCCAGTCACCAAGGACATCACTTGGCCACCATGACTTTTCAAATATGATGGAGGGTGGCTTGGAAAAAATAGCGGTTAGTTCCCTCAGGACCTTGGGATGTATCTCATGGTCTCTTCAGGTTCAAATGGGCCTGAACCTGCTCTTTGATTATAGTGGGAAAGGTTTCAATTCCCCATAAGCTCTCTCTGTAGAGAGAAAATTTGTGCACCCAAAGTTAAACTGGAGTTGAAGCTGGCCAGAACTTTGGGGGACAATGGATAGAGGGGTTTTTTTTCAAATATATTAATGGCAAAAGGCAGAGTAGAAATTACATCAGCCAGTTACACGATGAGGATGGTCATCTCACAAACAGGGACATGGATAAGGCAGAGGTGTTTAATGCAGTCTTTGCTTCTGTCTTCAACATAGATGAGAGACAAGGGGGGTCTCAGTTCCTTGAGCTGGAGGACTGTTGCAAAATTTTTTAGTGGGCACATCCCACTTTGTAATTGGGCCTGAGCTATTCTGGGTAAGGCCTCAGATTTAGGCCTTGTTAGTAGTGAGCAAGCTTGTGGCGCAGTTAGAAATTCTATTAAGGTGTGCTTGGATTTAATTAATGTAGTTTTAGTAATTTTACCGTGGTGACCTTAAAGTTAAAATTGTTTACATTCCTTCTTAATCTAGTACCAATTAGAAAACACCTGTTCACATAAACTATCTGAGACTGTATATAAACGACCATTTTGAAGCAATAAACGGAGAACATATGATATGACCAAATTGGTTGGACCTATGTTACTCTGTCAGCTTCCCATGAAATGCCCTGGCTTCAAATGGCGCCCGAACAGGGACTTTCATAGTTTTTAATGCTTAAATGCTGCTGACTTGTTTAAATACGATTTTTAATGCTTAAATGCTGACTTGTTTAAATACGATTTTTAATGCTTAAATGCTGCTGACTTGTTTAAATACGATTTTTAATGCTTAAATGCTGACTTGTTTAAATACGATTTTTTAATGCTTTGATGCTGGCTTGTTTAGATACGATTTTTTGTTTAAATACGTTTTTGATTTCGTTTTGATGCGGTGAAACCTTGAAAAACTAGAGTTCAGAAGTCTCTGAGCTTGTCTCCAAGCCTGCCGGAGTTCCGGGGCCAAGCGGCCCCCCCCCCCCCCTGGACCGGTGGTGAGCAGGATTTGCGGGACAAATTAACTCGGAGCTGGGAGGCTGAAGGCGTGAATCGTTCCGTTTTGCCCAGGGTGAGACAACGGCACGCCGTGGAAGGTGAAGGTAAGCGGCCCGCGGGAAGAGAGAAAGGAAAGAACAGAAAATGGATACTGAGATGCTCGCGGCCAGCCGCCTTCTCATGAGTATGCTCTCAAAGAGAGGCGAAAAATTTAAAGAAAGTGAAGTAGAACAGTTGGCCCTGTGGGCCAGGAAGAAAGGGAAATTAAGTGACTCTTCACTCGTTTTTTCTGAAGCCGAGTGGAGAGAAATTGGTAATTTGTTGTGGAAGTCCGCGATTGCTGGAGGACGAGAGGGAAAAATAGCTCAAGAACTTGGCGCTGTCTGGGAAAAAATTTTAACTACTTTAGAGACTTTAGTTGCCGAGCGAAAGGCAGCCCAGGCTGCGATCCGAGCCATGGAAAGTGGTGCGCCGGCAGAATTGACAAATATGCAAAAATCCTCTAAGGTAGCGAGATTTTTTGGCATCAATTCAACCCATCCAGTGAAGGGGAATGCAGCGCCCGTTTATTCTAACCTGCAAGATGTTATAAGTTCTGCTGAAAACCGCGTGGTGGATGCGCACGAAAAGTCTTTGTCTCTGTCTGGAAAAAATGGAGGAGAACAGGAAGCGCGCCAGCCGCCAGAGTCTGGGGGCGTGGTGAAAGATGAGACAGCAGGCGGGACCGAGAGCGGAGCGGGGCCGGCTCAGGAGACGACACAGAGGGGCGGTGACGAAACCGAAAACCCGCAGCTCCCCCCCTCACCGGAAAACAAGGCGGTGACGCAGGCGCAAGGAGTTCACGTGACCAAAACAAACATGGCGGCGCCCATGCCCGCTTCCGTCGCGGAGTCCTCAGCAGCTGCCGTGGATCCCGGGGCCACGGCGCGGCTTGCTAAAAAGACACACCGGCGCGCGGCAGCCCAGTGCCCCCTGCCCTCTGATTCTGACTCGGTTTCCGACTCAGACCAGGACAGTCCCAGCCCCGATTTTCGCAGTCCAGCACGGCGAAAGAGAGAACCACAACACGCGCGTGGGTTGCGACACAGAGTTGAGAGGCTCGCGAAACTATCTACCCGACCGAGTTCTAAGGAAGATTGCATGGCATTGGCAGTCACCCAGCCAAATCCGATTGCAAACAGGTGGTCCAAAATAGTAAAAGATGCCATGAAGGATGGCAACTTTAATATAGCAAGTTCCCTTGCTTGCCCAGTGATTGTAGAAAATGCCCAAGCTCGATGGGAGCCTCACGAATGGAAAGTGTTAAGCCAAGCCAAGCAAACAGTTAGCACCTATGGAATTAGATCAGAAGCAGCCAAGAACATAATACAATACATTTTTACTGCAGATGTCCTTTGCCCTGCTGACTGCTCAAACATTGCATCTTTGCTTTTAACCCCTTCACAATTTCTCATTTTTGAAAGAGAATGGAAACGTTTAGCGTTTGAAGAAGCAAACAAACACCAAGCAGTTGGAGATCCTTTGTATGCACTCCAGCCTGACATGCTAACAGGGCAAGGACCATATGCTAGAACCAATGTACAGCTGACTTTTCCTATCGAGATTCATCAAATTGCTCAAACATTAGCCCACAAAGCTTTGCTGTTGGTTCCAGACAAGAAGAAGCCTGTTTCATTTTCTAACATCAGGCAGGGAACCACAGAACCTTATGGACAATTTATTGATAGACTGTCTGCTGCCATAAAGGATGCACAAGATTTGCCTCCAGACCTTCAAGAGCATTTGTTTCGCTCTTTGGCTTTTGAAAATGCCAATTCACGTACCAGAGCCATTTTAGCTTCTCTCCCCCAAGGCTGTGCAGTTGATGAGATGCTTGTGCATGCAACAAGAGCTGAGCAAAACAATCAAACAGCAGCATTCACAGCAGCCGTGCATGATGCCATGCATGGTGCCATGGAAAAACAAGGACACATCATCGCAGCTGCTCTGTCAGGATGCAACGTCAACCATCCCCACAACAGCAAAAGACCACCACCGGACATTTCTCGTTTTTGACATGACAAGACAGGCCATTTCAACAATGATGACGACAGTGACAACAGTGACCTGCCTGAAGCACCATAGAATGACCCTGAAATTGCTGAAGATTGAAGATGCACTCATCAGGTCAACTCAAAATCAGCGCCTTGGAGAACTGTTCCTGTTTTTGCGAAGCGTGCTGAAGCAGCGTCAGCACGTCTTCTGTGTCATGCACATTCGGAGCCATTTATGTAACAGTGGTTTAGGAGAAGGCAACGCGCGGGCAGATGCTGCCGTCAGCTGCCTTGTCCATGTCCCCCCGCAGAATGAGTTTGAGAAGACTCGCAACAGTCATGACACTTTCCACCAAAATGCTAGGGCCCTGCACCGACAATTTCAGATTTCCCTGAATGATGCCCAAGGGATCGTGCGTGCCTGCCCTCAGTGTAGCCATCATGGGCCAGGCCTTGGTTTAGGCACAAACCCAAGAGGGTTGAAAGCTTTAGAATTATGGCAGATGGATGTAACCCATGTTCCAAAGTTTGGGAGATTGAAATATGTCCATGTCACAATAGATACCTATTCTAAATTTATCTGGGCCACGGCACAACCAGGAGAAAAAGCTTTGCATGTTGAGAGACACCTATCTGTCTGCTTTGCTGTGATGGGTGTGCCTGTAGAGATCAAGACCGACAATGGTCCTGCCTATGCCGGTCGGCGAATTACCAGATTTATGCAGACATGGGGGGTGAAACATACCACCGGAATCCCCCACTCCCCTACAGGCCAAGCCATTGTAGAAAGGGCCAATCGTACCCTAAAAGAATACCTAGCAAAGCAGAAGCAGAATGGTGAGGTTGATGTAGCTAGTCGATTGTCTAAGGTATTGTTCACTTTAAACTTTTTATGTTTACCAGAAGGAAGAGAAGAACCTGCAGTCATGATACACCATTATACAGTGAAAGAGGGAAGACCACAGGCGATCCCAGGACTTTATGTTTATCATAAGAACATGCAGACGGGTGAATGGGAGGGACCCAGTCCTGTTTTGTTTAATGGTCGTGGATACATGTGTGTTTCCACAGGAAAATTAAGATCTGTCTGGGTGCCGAGTCGATTCACTCGTGCGTGTCCTCAATCAGAGATACCAGCTAACGGTGATAACAACAGTGCCGACGACGACTTACCTGGAGAGCCTTGTGACAACTCTCAGACTGCTGAAAACTAACTTTGTTAAGAGCAGAAAAATAATTATATAATCATAGTTGTTAAGTTTAATTGTTAAGTTTAGTTGTTAAGTTGTTAATTTGTTAAATTGTTAAAGTTAAGTTTTAGTTTTAAGTTTTAGTTGTTAAGTTGAATTTAAGATTAAGTTTTAGTTTGTTAGGAATAAGTTTAGTGATAAGTGTTTTTAATACCTAAAGTTAAGTAATAACCAATTAGTGTTTTTGTTATATTTAATATTTAAAGTTAAGTAAGAACCAGTTATTTTTGTTAAAGTAAAAGCTAAAAGAGGCAGCCAAAAGATGAGCAGAATGTTGAAAGTTAGAATGTTTGTTTAAATCAGTGTTTTAGCCCAAGTGTCAAAAAAGCTGCAACATGGTTGGACTGCTCATCGTGTTAAACATCTATAGCTGTCACTTTTCTTTTCCAGCGCCAATGCCTGCTCACCTGCCATTGCTTTTCAATGGCAAAAGAAAAAAGGGGAATTGTTGCAAAATTTTTTAGTGGGCACATCCCACTTTGTAATTGGGCCTGAGCTATTCTGGGTAAGGCCTCAGATTTAGGCCTTGTTAGTAGTGAGCAAGCTTGTGGCGCAGTTAGAAATTCTATTAAGGTGTGCTTGGATTTAATTAATGTAGTTTTAGTAATTTTACCGTGGTGACCTTAAAGTTAAAATTGTTTACATTCCTTCTTAATCTAGTACCAATTAGAAAACACCTGTTCACATAAACTATCTGAGACTGTATATAAACGACCATTTTGAAGCAATAAACGGAGAACATATGATATGACCAAATTGGTTGGACCTATGTTACTCTGTCAGCTTCCCATGAAATGCCCTGGCTTCAGAGGACCATGGCTGCAAGAAAGATCAATTTCCTGTTGACCCTGAACTTCCGCAGGATCTGCTGACTAATGTTGTCCCAGTTTTTAAGAAGGGCAAGAAGGAGATCCTACAGGTCTGTAAGTCCCACTTCAGGGCCCAGTAAAATCATGGAAAAGATTATTCTGGGAAGTATTGAAAATTGCCTGGAGGACAATACAGTTATTGCACCCAACACAACTTCATGAGAGGAAAGTCCAGCTTGTCAAATATAATTTTCTTCTAGGACAGAGAAACCCATCCAGTTGATGTAATTTTTTCAGATTTCAGCAAAGCTTTTGATACTATGTGTCTCAGAACCCTCCTGGAGAAAACGTCCAGCAGCTGGTTGGATAAACACATCACTTGGTGGGTGAGCAACTAGCTCATGGGCCAGGCACAAAGGGCTACAGTGAATGAGGTGACTGGTGACCTGTCACAAGTGGGGTTCCACAGGGTTCTGTCCTTGGCCCACTTCTCTTGAACATCTTCATAAATTACCTGGATGCAGGACTGGAAGGAATACTAGGTTAGTTTGCCGATGATAATAAATTGGGAGTAGCTGTCAATTCCCATGAAGACAGAGAGGCTCTGCAGAGAGACCTGGACAAATTGCAGGTCTGGGAAATCCCCAGCCATAAGTCCAAGTTTAATAAGGATTCTGCACCTGGGATGGAGAAACCTGGATGTGTGTATGGACTGGAGAGCAGCACTGTGGAAATTGACCTGGGGTCCTGGTTGATGGCAAGCTGAACATGAGCCAGCAGTGCCCTGGCAGCCAGGAGGGCCAACCCTGTCCTGGGGTGGCATCAGGAACAGCATCACAGCCGGGCAAGAGAGGGGAATGTTCCTCTCTGCTCTGCTCTGACCTGGGGTGACCTTACCTCAAGTGCTGGGAGCAGTTTTGGGTATAAGAAGACATTAAGCTGCTAGAGAGTGTCCAAAGGAGGACCATGAAGATGGTGAAGGGCCTGGAGGAGAAGCTGTATGAGGAGTGGCTGAGATCCCTGGGTCTGTTCAGCCTGGAGGAGACTGAGAGGAGAACCCATTGCAGTCTACAACATCTTCACAGGAAGGAACAGGCACCAATCCCTTCACCCTTATGACCAGTGACAAGACTCAAGGAAATGGCATGATGCTGAATCAGGGGAGTTTTAGGTGAGACGTCAGGAAAAGGTTTGTCACCCAGAAGGTTGTTGGACAATGGAACAGGCTCCTCAAAGAAGTGGTCATTGCACCAAGCAAGACAGAGTTCATGAAGCATTTGGACAATAGTCTCAGGCACATGGTGTGATTCTTAGGGTGTCCTGTGCAGGGCCAGGAGTGGGACTTGAGGATCCTGATGGGTTCCTTCCAACACAGGATATTCTATAACTCTACAATTTTAAGCTGAAAAGTAGCAGAACTCAAGATAATCTTCTGAAATACTCCTAAGACCTCACACTCCTTTAACTGCATTCATTACAGGATGCTTGAAACCTCCCTGACATGTGCCATTCTTATTTCAGTGTAAATACAGCATAGTACTGAATACTAAAAAAGAACCACCTGCTTGATATATTTCTCCTGAAACAAAAGAAGTATCTGATCTTTATTGGAATAGTATGTGTCAAGTTTACTAGAAATCATTAAAATAACAAAGTCATGGGAATTTTGCGAAGTTTGTGCCAAGTAGTCCTCAATAGTTACCACTAGAAAACGATTGATAATATGAAGCAACAACTGATGCTCAAGTATTTCTGTGTTCAGTTACCTCACATTAGCAAAAACTCACTTCTAATTTACAGATTTTGTTTTTTAGCCACTAAAGACCATGTGATTTGTACCAGTCCCTCACAACACAGCCCGTTTGTTGCATGTGCCTTTGGTTTAAGCAGATCACCAGAACTCTCTTGCTGAAAACATTCATGTGTTTGACTGATACTGGGTCAAGAAGTTATCCCAGATAAGGGGCAAGAAAAAGTTCTTACTTAATGTAGTGAGATATTTCTGAGTGAAAGGGCTTCTCAGCAAAAGATGTCTGCAAAGGCAAGATTCAAGAGTACTCATTGTCTCCACCTAAAATAGGGGACTAACTTAAGCCTCTTTAAATATTAATCTTTTTTCAACGAAGTTTGCAGCCAAAATTGTACCTCAAATCACATTTTAACCACAGCTGTTAGATGAAGGCTTAGAACATTCACTTCTGAGCAACTTTCACAGACAACCTACCCCAGGCTCCTTCTCACACTGTTTCTGTTTCTCTGATAGAAAATCCTTCTTAGGTTCCTATCTACCTATGTCACAATGAAAGCATGGATAAAGCTTTTAACTATTTCTTTTCTAGAAGAATTAAAGGATGGATTTTTATTGAAATGTGGATTGCCTGACCCTTGGCAATGATTACAAAAGAAATAGGTGTTCTGGGACCTGATGTCCAAAAGTCGGGTCTGTGGCAGACAGGTGTCTTGTAGTACAAGGTACACAGTCAGGTCTCTCTTTCAGCAGAGACCAGATATATAAATGCACACTGTACAATACACAATGAACGTGTCATGCCTTAAAGGCTGATTTTTTGCCACATATCTTTATTTTGCTCTGAAGAAACCAAGCATAGTTGGCATCAGTGTATAAATTCAGTTGCTATTCAAATGGAAAAACTTTCCTTCAGAGACCTTTGATACACATTCTTAAAACAGGGAGGAAGTAAACATCAGGACAGTTTCACAAGAGTAGCTTGGTTTTATATGTAGCTTTTTCTTCAGAAAATGTCTCCATAGGTTTGTTGATCACCCTACAGGTCATGATACACAGGTAGATATTTAAATAATTTTGCGGCCTCTGAAATGCGTAACAATTAAGGTGCTTCACATTTCTCCAGCCTGTGTTTACTGGCTGCATCTTGGCAATGAATATGTTGTTCTCCATTGATACTTCTTTGCTAGGTCATAAGCAAAGAAATACTTCACCATATTTCCCTTTAACAAATTTTCCAGAGAGAACCTCATCAGTTTTCTAGTGAAGGCCAAGCATGGTTGTAACAAGAAGTAGATTTTTCTACTTTTTTTAATTTCCAATTTATCTTCCAGTAGGAAAGCCAGTATATTTTTATTTAAAAAAAATGCAGAAAACCAAATCAGCACAAGATATCAGAGAGAGTTCATAAAGAATTTAAAAGTAAGATTTTCTCCAAAGGTTAATAAAATTCTATTTCTTTGAATTACTATGTACTATCAGATTCTACATCTTTTCTCAGGAAAAGAAAAAGGGTAAAAATAAACTAACATTAGAGGGAGAATTTAAGTGCAGTCTCTATGAAGCCACTGTTCTCAGAAACCGTATTATTACATCAAACACACTTGGGTGTTTATCACTGTACCTCACATCAGAGCTTTGAATCTGGCCTTTTTGGCAGGTTCAGCTATAAAGATGCCCAAACTGAGGTTCCAAATAAAAACACCTACAAATCACACTAGTTCATCCGTAAATACAGATGTTTTGTAAGCCTGGACTGGTTGTACCTCCAAGGGCTGTAAAAGCATTGTCCCATGAATACAAATTTACCTCTGAAGTATTGCCCAATTGTACTTTGCTCCCTCTCTTCACCTTCTCAGCATTTAATGCCTTCCAAAGTACTGCACCTGTGTGTTTGCAGAGTATTCTGCTCACATGGTTACTGATTAACCTATGAGTACACTTAAAAGATTATCCTGAGATCAGATACCTTCAAGGCCCTGGTGGCTTTTATTAACAGAATGTGGTTTCCCTTTGAGTATCACAATCCAGCTGTGGTTGATTATGCAGCTCTGAGCACACTGTTTTTAATTTCTGGAAGTGTGTGAAAAATAGCTTATTGTCCACTATAGATTTTACATATTACAGCAACTATTGGTTGAAGTAACTTCTGTTATCTTATCTTTTAGCAAAAAATAACTGCTTTTTAGATGTGTGGGCAGCCTAGATCTTCATTACAAAAAGAACATCAAATGTTCATTAAATTATAAGATCAAAATCAGTGCATTACAGATGGAGATGTACAATCCTTTACTTTAAAAAAGTTCTTTAAATTGCTTTTTATGTTGTGTTATGCCACACGACTGAGAGATGGGACTTTAAAAGAGGGTATGCAAAAGTAGTCCAAGCAGGGAGCCTTAAGCCAAAGCCTGAGCAAAAATAGGTTGGAGTTCGAGTTGAAATCAGTTTATTGAAGTCTAAGCAAAAATGAGTTCAAGTAAAAGTTGAAGTAGTGGAAGTCGAAGTCTAAGTCTAATTTGAAGTCAGGTATTATTCTCACAGTACAGTGTTACATACTTGTTACAACTCAAACAGCTTTTAGTAAAATTTTTCCACAAATTACAGATAGCCTATTGTTCACATTATTTGGCAGCCTTTACAAAATGACATAGTTTCAAAGACCTTGATAGTTACATCTGCAGTCCTTTTCCCAGTTCTTTTTCATATCTGTGGTTGCTTATACCATGGTTTGTATTTTACCAAGGCCAAGGTATCTTTATCTATAAGTCCCACTGTGCTTTCTGTTCTATCTCTCATCTGTTCTCCCATAACTTAGTCTGAATTTGAAAGCATAATATTTTTTTGCATCTTGTTGGGCATCTATTAATTAGTGGTTTTAAAATCCCCAAAAGCACCATCAAATATATTGACAAAAAGAAATATCACTCTTAAATTCAAGAAATTGTGTTGAGTTGCATGTAGTAAGTGGAAGAATAATATAGCTGTTTGGTAAGTAGTTCAAGAGACTTTGTTTACAAAGTAACAAGCAGAATAACAACATTAGGATCATAAGTCCCCCCTCCATTATAATATTTATTCCTGTTTTGTGAAGTGGTAACCCCATAGCTACTAGTCTGCTAAATTTCAATTTGAACACATCTGTCTCCCATATTAACTCCTCACATGGTGCCCCTGGCTGGCTGCTGAGTTTCCATTACAGTATGCTGGGGAAACTGGCAACGGGGGTAACTGTGCATTTCTTGGATGGCTTCGGCTATTTAATACCCTTCCCGAGCATGTTTTCTTCAGGGTCAGCCTCAAAGCAGAACTCGTGTAGCCTGATGTGAATATATCTGTGTCTTCCAGCTGCTAGGCATCTGACTCTTAAGTATCTCCCCTGTATGGCTGCTTAGTGAGCATAGTCAGAATGAGCTGTTGTCCACAATCAGTACATGTGGACCCACATTTTCTGTGCTGCTACCTCTTCCAATCAGCTGTGCTCCTGTAAAGGCAGCAAAAAATACTGTGATCACCTGCAAGATGACAGAAGATGTATTAGCATGGGGGCTGCACACTAAAGTGTCCTAAAGCATCACATTATGTGTGTAATGCCACATTACAGTAGAATCAGTATGTCACAAAATTTAACTGAATGTGGAAAGCAGACTTTGTATTTAAACATAAAGACTTATAATAGACATTGAGTTTTTTTAAAGTACTAGAGGTCTTATCACTAAGTTAAGCTTCTAATAAATAATTGTTATCACTGTCAAGGCACTGTCATTGAAAGCTAACCAATGCTAATGGGATCATCAACCATGCAAGTTAAGAGTGAGCTACACCAGAGGTTTTTGTGCAAAAAGCTAGGAAGGTAAATGAATAATCGTTGAATCAGAGGATGGTTTAGACTGGAAAGTACTTTCAAAGATCATCTAGTCCAACCCCTTGCCATGGATCTCTGATCCATAATCTGCAGGGAGGGACAATGTCTTCTGAAGCCAACACATTCTAGAAGTACAAAAATTCTATTAAGTGTCACCAAAACCCCCCAGTTAAGATGTGAGTGTGCATACGTGTGCTTGGGTGGGGATTTAAAAATGAAAAACATAGTATCTTTATATTTAGGCTTGAACATTCAGAGTTACCAATTTAGGAGTCCTACAGTAAATATGCCAAGTATGCAAGCAAGTTAGGAATGAATGTAAAGAATAAATAAAATTTGCACTTCCCTGTGGGATAAACTACACTTGTAATTAGATGTCACAAAGAAACACTAGTACTTTACTTGAAATGTTCAAGAGCACATGAAATTTTGAAATATGAAAAAAAAAGGCAGGCTGTAAAGCAGCATACTTGAAGTTTAATTGGCTTACTTTAATACAACTGAAGTCCATTCTGCTGAAAAATATTTTTTTTATCTAAGACCTCCAAATTTGATACCTTGTGTTAATGATGACACAAAAAATGTTTTTATTTACATATAAAAAAATTAAATATGTATAATCCTGCAAAAATACTCTTGAAGCAGAATTATTATAATGTCATGGAAAAGAACATATTCAATATAAGTCATCGTTACTCTTGTGGAAAATCATGTTTACTTGCAAAGATAATACTGTTTAACATAGTTTAAAAATAATAATTTAAGTATTAATTGAAAATTTCAATTACAAAGCCAGTATTAAATAAGCAAGCAATCTCTAGCTTCCTTTTATCTCAGGTAATTAGAAAACATAAGAAAAATTGAAGGGAACAGTACTGATTTCTGTTTTCCTTCATAGGACTAGAGGTGCCAATGGGACTGCTTTTGTCAAATGTCATTTTGGTTTAATGTGTTTTAAGTCTTTATTAACCTTGCCTGCTTAACCCAGATTTTCCAATTTATAAGTCATGCAGATAATTTTTCCCCAGGTTGAATATTTATTAATTACTATTCTCTTCTTCTCAGACAATAGTAAACAATGCCAAGAGAGTCAATTCTTAAAAACCAGCAATGAGACAGTACAGAGGAACTAATGGTAGACTTACTAAAGCTAGTAACTCTGGAAAAGAACAAAAGCATTGCCTCCCTCCTTTGTCGTCCTTACTTACTTTCTTGCAAACAAAGATGAAAGACTTCAGGGCAACAAGTCGCTTCCCTGAACTACTATGTGGGTGTTCACAGGCATGTGAGTTGAAAGATAAAAGACAATTTGTCATCAAATTTTTGTTTGGTACTTGCTTTCTTTATGTATGGAATGTTGCAAATGTCTGATTACTGAACTGATTTTGTTAGGCTCGTATGCACACCCACCAAGGAGCACAGGGTGACAACAGCAGGAGAGGGATTCCCCAGATAACATCCTGTCCTGGCTGCACCAGCCCATCAGAGGGCCATAGCACAAGCCCTGAGGAGCCCAGCTGCAGGATGGCAGGCAGGAACTCAAAATAAGGCTTCCTGAGGAACAAACCACATTGCCATGGCCCTCCCAGGGCTGTCATAGGACCTATCACACTCCTGTCTGCATCCAGCAGGAAACCCATCACTAGCCATCAGGAGCACCTCCAGGCCATGCTTCTCACTTTCTCCTACAGATTGGTGTCACTGGGGGAATTTTGGCTGTTTTGATGGCATAGTTTCTATGGCACCAGGCCTGCTGCATACATCCCTTCTGTATAAAAGGATTCTAGCCCATGAGCTGGCAGTGCTGACTGAGCAGGCTTAAAGAGGGAAAGGGACTAGGTCAAGCTAGCTAGAGATGAGCCTAGGGTGACACACCAGTGTTGGAGGTGGCAAGGAAAGCCCAGCTGAAGTGACCCAATGCACCCAGCATGGATAACAAACAATGGAACTCATTGGCAGCAGGAAGCTGTGATGTAGTTATCACCATGGAAATGTTGTGGGATGACTGGAGAGCTGCAGTGGATGGCTACAAGCTCTTCAGAAGGGGCAGGTGAGGAAGGAGAGGCAGTGGGGTGGCTCTGTACACTGGGGAGGGTTTTGGCTGTATAGAGCTCAGGGACAATGGGGATAAAGCTGAGTGCCTGTGGGTGACAGTCAGGAATGGCCAACAAGGCAGAGATCCTTCTGGGAGTCTGTCACAGACCACCCAACCAGGATGAAGTGAAATATTCTGTCAGTGGATGTTTCATGATCACTAGCCCTTGTTCTTGTGGGAGCTTTTAACTTGCCAGATGACTGCTGGAAACCCAACACAGTGGAGAGGAGACAGTCTGAGAGGTTCCTGCAGTGTGTAGAAGGTAACTTCCAGACACAGCTGGCAGGGGAGCGTACCAGGGCACACCTTGCCAGACCTGCTGTTCACAAACAGAGGAGGGCTGTGGAAGATGTGGTAGTCAGGGGCCATCTTGAGCACACTGACCATGGAATCAATCACAGAGTGTTTGATGCTCGGAGAAGTAAGGATCAGCAAAATACCTAGACCTTGGACTCCCAAAGGGTGGACCTTTGCCTGTTCGGGACACTAGTTCAGAGAGTCCCCTGGGAAACACCATTAACAAAGGGGTCCAGGAAGGCTGGACATACTTTAGAAAGGAAATCTTAAAGGTGCGGGAGCAGGCCATACCCGTGTGCCAATTGATGAGCTGGCAGGGAAGACCAGGCTGGCTGAACAGGGAGCTTTAGCAATAACTTAGGGAAAAAAGAGAATGTATGAGCTCTGCATGAAGACACAGACAGCTCAGGGAGAGTACAAGGATAGTTTTTAGGTCACGTAGAGAGAAAATTAGAAAGGGAAAATCTGAGCTAGAACTTAATCTGGCCACCGCTGTGAAAAACAATAAAAGGTGTGTTTATAAATACATTAACAACAAAAGGAGTGCTAAAGAAATCTTCATCCTTTATTGGAGCCAGGGTGGAACATTGTAACCAAGCATAAGGAAAAGGCCTAATGCCGTCTTGGCCTCTGTCTTTAATAAGACCAGCTATCCCCAGGGCAACCAGCCCTCTGAGTCAACAAGGGCAGGGAGCAGAATAGAACCCATGCAATCCGGGAGGAAATCATTAGTAATGTGCTGTGGCAATTAGCCCTCATAATTCTGTGGGACTGGATGGATTCCTCCAAGGGAACTGACGGAGCTGGCAGAAGAGCTCACCAAGACACCTCACCAAGAGAGGCCGAGGGAGCTGGGGTGTTTAGCTTGGAGAAAAGGAGGCTCAAGGAAGACTTTTGCACTCTTTAAAACTACTTGGAAGGAGATTGTAGCCAGGTGGGAATCAATTTCTTCTTCTAATCAACTACCTACTGCACAAGAGGCCATAGCCTCAAGCTGAGCCAGGTGAAATTCAGGTTGGACACAAGGAAGAATTTCTTTACTGAAAGGGTGGTTAAGCACTAGAACAGACTTAAGCATCAGATGCCCAGGGAAGTGGTGGCATCACCATCCCTGAGAGTATTCAAGAAACTACTAGATGTGGCACTTAGTGCATTAGAACTTAGTGCATTAGCACTTAGTGCATTGGTCTAGTTGATGTGGTGGTCAAAGGTTGGACTCAAGACCTTGGAGGTCTTTTCCATCTTTAATGATTCTATCATTTTATGATTCTGACTGAGGGGGGCTGCTGCCAAGGGTTGGGAACACATTTTTCATGCAAGGGAAGAGCAGCTTGGTGTTCCATGGGATTTACTATGAGATGTTTGGGAAAGGTTGAGGTGATTTGGGGAAGAACAAGGAAGAGGAAAATGAGGAGAGAGGAGGCAAAAAGGGCTGGTGACAGGTAAATAGCTGACCAGTGAGTGTGACTTGTCAGCCATGCCCTGTTCCTTGGCAGTGCAGCCTGTCCCAGCTGCTCACCAGAGTCCTTCCTTGCTTTGTCACAATTACAACTCTATGTTTACTCTATGTGTGTGCTGCATATGTGCACATGTATGTGCATACATATGTAATCTGAATGAAGCAGCTGGAGTCGGGGTGAGCAGGCACCAACATCTGTGGTGCAGCAGCCATAGTGGGAGTGGGTGTGCAAGCACCAGTGAGGATCATGCTGGATGACAAGCTTGGCTGGTGGACAGGAGCAAGAGGGTCTGGGGTCCTCCAATGGCAAGAGCACAAGGGGTTTGGCTAACAGGGACAGAGGAGCCCCAGCCAGCTCTGTGTGTATGGGTATGTGTGTGTGTGTGTGTGTTTGTGCATGCAACACACAGCAGCCAGTGTGATGCTGAAACCCCAGGTTGTGTGTCTTGATGTTAGCAGCTGGGGAGACTAGGATCAAGGAGTGGTGGCTGATCAGACTCAGGGTCTTAGAGAGCTGCCAGAGGGACACACCTCATCCAAAAATGTGTGTACTTTATCACTCACTGACTCCCATCCTACTCCCCTGGGGAGGTAAGTGGAATGACACCCTCAGTGTAGTCTGTGTCTGTGTGAAGACTCTGAGTGTCTCTCTGGATGCGTGTATTGGCAGGTACATGGTGTGTACATACACTCTGTGTACTTCTGCACTCTGAAAACCCAACTCCAGACACACTGCTGGTTGGACACAGGGACAGCAGCCTTGCCTCTCCCAGGCTTTTGGATCTGGCAGGATAAACTGTCCTGCAAAATAAATACAAATTTTTAAAAAGTGATAAAATAATTAAATTGTTTTAAACAGGTAATGACTTACCTATCCATGCAGAAACAAAATTTTATTTATAACTTTAATACTTTAATACTTATTGAGCCTATTAGGGGATTTGGATTCAGCTCCTGGACTGATTTTTTTCTAATAGAAGTCTTCTGACTTGTTGGGAGTTTTGTCACTTGAGTGCCATGGTCTTGACCCACTGATGATCTCAATGCACATGTGGGGAGGCCCATCAGCCTCAGGTGCTCTGTGCAGATGCAAAGTGCTTTTCTCCATGAAAGTGGCAAATATTCAGAGTTTGGCTCACCATTTAGATTTTAACCAGCTACTGACTTCTGGAAGCAAATCTATCTTATATTCCTATTTATTAGGAGGATTTGATATGCAGGAAACACAGGCATATTTTATTTGAAAATAGTCAGAGTTTGTGATGCCATCTCCACTGGAGGAATATTTCAAAACCACATTCTTCTGATGATTTGCAATTGTCTTTTATTTCCTGTTTGAAGCCACTTCTGGCTGATGTTTTTGTCTTTTGTGATTATAACTCTTAAAGCTCTGATGGCCTTCTTTTTTTGCTAGGATTTATCCCCCTAAGCCCTTCTAGAGAGCAATTGCCTTTCAACCCACTAGTTTAAAAATGTCAACCATTTAAAAATTATGTTCACACTGAATATTTGGCATGGGACTCCTAGATTTGACCTGGGACTCCTAAATTTTTACAACATCGAAAAGAAGACACAGCCAGACAACAGCCTTTCAGTTTGAAAATAACGGCTAACAACTGGAAAATAGTGAGGAACAGCTTTCCAAGCTGTCTCTCAACTGTGGCCAACTGAGGTCTCCATTTTAATACAGTTAAATCTAGCCAGACTGGACCTTTTACTACATTGCTGAATATAGGAAACAAATAATGCCTGTCTAGCTCTCGGTTCTTGTATCTTTGAGCTGATGGCACCCTGAGAAAGTCCTTCTCCCAAGCCCCAGTGCCAGAAGAGAGAGTCAGGATGCGTCTGTCTCGGTCTTCAAGGATGTTTATTATTTCTTATCTAGGTACATTCAGTTCTCCCTGGCCAGGGTGCTGGCTACAATGCTGGATCGTCGTCAACTGACCACCCCAAGGGCGGTCGTAACCTTTTATACCATGTGCTACGTGTTCTGTGTTTACAGGTAAATACCAATACCTATCACCTATATTAGACAGTGTATTTCTATTCTAATCCAAAAGTGCCACCATCACAGCAGAAGATGGAGGGCAAGAGGAAGAAACAGGACAGGGACACACCCAAATTCCTCCATCTTGCCTTCTTAACCCCCATTAATCCCCAAATTTCTACATCTACACCTGGTGATAAATTAATATTATACTAATCAAATTCTCGTGGCTTGTCTCTGAACCCCTTGCTAGGGTCTTGGATCACCCAGAGCAGCCAGAGGGATGTCCTGGGTTCCAACACCTAGGAACTTTCTGTGCTCCGTTTTCACAGTCCTTGAATACTATCGATTTTTATTTTCAAGGATGCAATGTGTTAATGCAGATGTGACCTTTTCTGTCTTACAGGGCAGCAACAGGTCGCACTCTGTACAGAAGAGTCTACTCCATCAAGTTTTAAAAAGACTAGAAGAATAATTGAGTCTTTGCAAGGTTGCATGTACCAATAAATTGTATTGTAATTGTAAATGTACCAGCATTTTCAGAAAAAAAATGCTTTGGGTATTAGCAACAATTGCTAAGTAATAAAAATTATTCTGGTGGTGAGAATGTAATTGCTTCTGTTTATTCCACACATTATTCAAAGAAGTAAAGATTATTTTTTCCCTAGGAAAAAATGAACTTAATTCAGTAAAGACTGTGGAAACAGTGAAAGATCTTCAGGATTTGTGATGAGCAGTAATAAAGAGTATTTTAAAATTAATGTTCTTCTTTAAAAGAACACATGGTGAAACTATTGCATTTCATGACATGGCTAATCTCTTTGCAATCAGGGGGATTAGTCATGAGTTAAATCATTAACCCAAATAAACTGGTATCATAAGCTGGATTCCAGAATGAAATCCTTAACCCAAATAAAATGGTGTCATAATCTGGATTGCAGAATGAGATCCTCAGAGAAACTATCAGGACCTGGATTTGAATTCTGTTATTCTTCTCTGTTTGATGCATACTTGCATATCCTGGATTTCCAACATTCAATGACAAAACTTCCTGTAAGATTTAAAATGTGAAACCTAAGTCTATGATAGCAAAAATTCTTACATTCCTATGCCAATTTTAAGGTTTGGCTACAGTGATTTCCTCTTCTGTATATGACAGAAGGTTTGAAGGATCATCTTAAATCAGCATAATACAAAAAGAGTCTGGTGCAGTACCCAAGTTTGTGCCCAAATTCCACCTTGCCACCAGATCCCTTTTGGGAATGAAAGCATTTTCTTGTAATCTATAGTGTCAGGAGGTAAGCAATATGTTGAGCGTCATCTATGCATGAGCTTGGGAGAATAGACAACAAGAACTTGCATATCCCTGCAAGGTGTGGTGTTTTGTTATACATCCTAATCTTCTACTACAATACATTACAAGTAATATTTTCAGTTATTACTGTTTGCAAGCTCAGAACAGGTTTTTCATACAGGAAATTAATTTAGCATAGCACTTCAGCACTTGTTAGTTAGTTTTCCACTGAAAATGCATGGATTTTAGGTAATTAATAACATGGAATGCAGATATTGCTGCTCCTCTTTCCCTATGTGGAGCATGAAATACAGACTTTTTTGACATGAAAACATATTTTTATAAGGAGATCACATCAGCTATTCCCATCAGAAAATGTAACCTTTTATATGCTACCCAACTGGTTTAAACTAATAATAATATTAACATAATCCCTAATATTAGCAAAATATACTAAAAATATGCCATCTGGAATGAACTTATGACACTTTTTATAGGGGAAACCATGTTTCATGGATACATGATTAGAGGGAAGCATTTAATATAATACAGTGACATCCACAAATCACAACTTTTCAGGAAAATTTTTCAACCTCATCTAATTTTACAGACTGGAGATTAGTAGATCTGCAGTATTTGGAGAACTTGGAACTGTCATTCACTGCTAGGCTCAACTCCTTAGACTGAGTATCCTCCTGAGTACTTATTAAAATAAAATAACTGCCTAAAACAATAAAATAACTGTCAAAAACAATAAAATTTATGTTCTTTAGGTTTTCAGTTTCAGTCTTCTGCTTGACCTTCAGATAATTATGTTTATCATTGAGAAGGGAAGAGTGGTTCCATAGCAGACTTTAGCCTCTCCTCCCTTTAATGTAACCCCAGGAGAGAGATGAAAGCATTCAACTACTTCTGCTTCCTAGGAGGAAACTTGCTACTTTGCTCTCACAGGCCTCTTGCAATGTTTCCCTGGAGTGACTGATACTATGCATTGCAAAGGTCTGTCTCCTGGAGCTGAAAAAGCCTGCTCTGACCCTTTGGATGGTCCTGGTATTGATACTTTGAAATAATTCCCTGTGCCCGCTGGAGATAGTTTTCCGGCTAATCCCGGCTGCCCTGGCTGGGAATTGTTCAAAGTCTGGTTGGGCAGTGGCTAGCAGACTGGCCATTACCTCCTTGGTAGTTCAGAAGCCACACAAGAGCTGTTGGTGAGGCTCGACGAAGGTAAGAAGGAGGCCTCATGGCAAGATAGAGTTTATTGTCACATGCACCCCATGGTGCAGGCACTCACGCGTCCCAGGAGAGAGAGAGAGCTAAGAGGGCCAAGGCCAGAGCCAGGCCTAGGCCCAGGCCCAGGCCCTGAGTGAGGCTCCAGCCCAGGCAGAGGCTGAGAGGCAGAGAGCGAGCTGGGGGCGGGGTCAGTGGTTATAAGGGACTGGAAAGAGGGGTGGACACAAGAGGGAAAACCAGTCAGAGGAGTGGGGATGGCACACAGACAACCACTAGAAGACGAGGGGTAGGGCATTCCTAGCCTACTCTAATCTGGGACTGAGTTCCTCCGAAGTCTCTGGAATGAGGGGGAGAGGCTTCCTGGAGCGGGGCAGGCACTGGGAGGAGAGCAACAGATGATTGACAGCATATTGCAACAGAGGGGAACAAAGGGAATTTCCCAGGCGGGAGATTGTACCAGATGGGGAGAAGTACAGGGGGAACTTGGGAAAAACCATTACAGAACTTACATAATAAAACCAGGTAAAAACAAAACATGAAAATACAAAGCACACCGCAACAATACTTCTTGTCACCTCCAGTCACTGTCACCCATGCATCAAGTAACTCACTGGTATCAGCACCAACAGAGCTGACTGTTGCTAACAGACAATACAGTAATCATTACATTCCTTGAATAAAAAAATTTTTCTAGGAACATCCGGCAGGGTTTATTCAACATGACAAACCCCCAGGATTTTCAGCGTCTGAGTAGAAATAAAAGAAAACTGAACAATGTGACCATGCAAATACACACACAAACAGAAGTCATTTCAGCCATTACCTAGGTTTGGGGGTTTTAAGCTATCCAAGAGACATATAGTGGAAACACAGATGCCACAAGTTGCCTAAACACTTTGCTGAAGAGTTAGCTTATTCCCATTAGCAAAGATTCCTACTTTATGAAGTCTGCCCTGTCTGCAACACCTCAATTCAAGTCCCTTTGAAATTATTAACATACCAAATGAAATCTTTAAATTCTGGATCAATATCTGAGGGTCAGAATGCCACAGAACAACTAACACCTGCCTTGGGAACATCAGTGCCAAGTAAGTAGTGATCTTCGGTCTTTCTCCAACACCTTCTCCTGCCTTTTTATTTGATAGCAGAATATTTGCCCTTCCAGTTGGCAATTTTTGAGTTACTTAGAGCCAAAATAAACTTAGCAGATTAACTTTTTGGACAGTTATAATGGAAACAAGGTAAAATCAGAACAGGAGGAAAATAAAGTGCACAGCAACATAAAAGCAATGACTGCTGTGACCTACTCAGTTTTTGAAAATTAAGGTATGAAACTCTATTAACAATGTTCCAGCTTCCTAACATCCCCATGCAGGGAAAAAAAAAAAAAAAAAAAGGCAAAAAGTAATAATTATAAAACTTTTTCTTTCTCATTTTGTCTTTGCATTTCACTATCTATTCTCTATTAACTGCTCTCTTCATTTGTTTGCTCAATCTCCTCTCTTGAGCAGATAAATGGGTTTCATTTAAGTAAAGCCTAATGCTGTCAGTGGCAGGAAAACTGCCAAGCCTGGTGGTATTTTTTAGTCTATTAAGCTGACCTAAGTATGCTAATACTTAATAAATTCCCTCCATTCACAGCAGTCCTTTCCAAATATCCTTTTATCTGATATGGAAAACTAAGTTACGCAATTCAAAGGAGTAATAAAAGACCAGACCCCACACTTTGGGGTATATTTATGTATACGCACAATTGCATCTAAGAGGAGTAGCACATAACATTAATTGCAATCTCTGCTGTACCAGAGGTACTACTTAAGATTACAGAAAGGGCTAACAACAACTTGAGAAAAGTATTCCAGTTACTAAGATGAAACTGGCACTGGACAATCAAAACAGAACTTTTTTCATGGATTTTCTGCAATAGTCCATTTGCAGAGCAGATTTTCTAAACCCACCTGGACATCTGCTATACCTACCCAGTACGTTTTGTCTCTAATTTCTCCAGCAAGCAAAAAAACCCCAAACCCCGGACTCTCAAAATCACTGCCATTTCTGCCATTGCCACTTAAGGTGGTAAAAAATTCTCTGAAGAACAAGTGGACTACAAAGCACTACAAGTCAGCCCTTACCAAAGGAAAAGTCTTTATCAACTTTAACATCATTTGCCATTCTTCAAGGCTCCAGAGGTCCAGTAATTACTTTTTAATTGAAACTTTTAAAGCTTTTAAAGCAACAAAGTATCCAGCCTTCATCTCTTACACAAAAGAAAAGACAGTCTGTAGCAGCAGAAAATGACTGAATTCTCCTCTTCCAGAAGGTTAATGTAATTGTTTCAACAAAGTAATAAATGTGGAGGGAGGGCGTGGAGTTGAGAGAGGATTTCCTATACCTAATAGGAAATATGCGCAATAAGCAGCATAATTTATTTAAGTGAACATGTGCCAGAGAGCTACTGACAGGCAAGTGTAAAAATGATGGTGGAACAGTCCCACAGCATAATTTCTTCAGCCATAATAGAAAACACTGGCTGCTGGTAGCTGATATTTTATTCATTCTCTGTTTTCAGGTTTTGCAAAGGTTACTGGAAACCCTACTCGTTTTAGTTCATACAAAATTATCATGCATGTGGAAAAATAATAAAAGGTTCTGTGAATAAACAGGGTCACATTTTAAACTCAAAACCTAAATGGTCCTAATAAGAAAAAAATACTCTACTTTGTAAGGTTTTAGCAGATTAAAACTAATCACGCACATATCTTACTATACTTGGTGCAGCATTTATGTATCAGCTACTGCACTGAGGTAAACAATGTCTTAGCAACGTTGCATAGAACCAGAACCCCTACAAGGGAAAATAAACCACCCTTCTCCATCAAGTGTCTTTCTGCTTCCTCAAGAAGCTGAAAGCCTTGAGGAAGCAGAAAAATGATGCTGAAGCCACCTACAGCAGGTGACAGTTGTATTGCTTAGCCATAGCTGTGGTGAAGTCTCCAAATAAAGAACAGCTTGACAGAGAGCTTCTTCACAATCAGCTGAGTATACCCTTAAGCAGTCCTCCTCCATGTTACTTCATTAATTTATTTCCTATCCTTGCAGGACAAAACAGTACTTACTCTAGATAATGCAATAGCCCGCAGACCTCTTCTCAAACAACTCATTTCTGCTGTTCTACTTCACTGGAACACTCACTTGTCAGAGAACAGAAAATATAGATGAGTGAGAGCAATGAAAAAGCAAAGGAAATTATGTCCTGTAAATAAACTTACTTTACATATGAGAAATATAGCAACATTTTTTCCTCTTCTTTTTAAATAAACACTCTGACAATCTTATCTGAATTACCCATGAGTGCTGAAACAATGCATCCATCTAATAAAAGAGGAACGTATTTTGCCCCTAAATTCACATCTAAGAACTCAGTTTTATAAGGCAACACTGGGTATTTCTGAATTCTTATATTTAAAACTTATGAGAAAAAAACCCACAATTTAAGTATCCTGATAAAAATCTGGTGTGCCACAGAATGTAAATTAAAGGGAAAAAAAATTAGAATCATCACAGAGAGTATCAATGTATTTTATAACTTCTTCTTTAGTGCCATCTTGCCACCCAATGATTCCCCTTGTGGCAAAAGAGGAATGTAAAAGGAAGATGTGACATCTGTCCTTCAACTTAGTTTTCTATGAAAACAGTAAAATTTTAGTAACCAATACCATTACCTCTTAAAAAGCCATGCATTTGAATTTCAGGCAATTGATATTGTTCCAAAAATAAATGCGTGAAAAATGCCAGTTTTTCCTTCAATTACTGTCTCTTGGTACCATCAACACATAAAGGTAAGAAGGCAATTAACCGATTATTTCATAAGAAATTTATAGTATTTTTGTGCACAGCTGTTGATTTACATAAGTGAACCTTGTACTGCTAAGAAACACAATTAATATAACAGAGAAGGTTAAAAGTAGGTCAGTGATATAGGACAAGAGTTCTTAATACAGCTTTCATCCCAACCTCCACCTTGAAGCATAACGTTTATTCTTCGTATTCTAGAGTGCTGAGTAACACTGTAACTAGATGCAGAAGACAAGAATCATTCAACATTATCCACCCTTGACCTTTACACAAAATTCCCATGACATCTACAGAACTTCCACAGCTGAACAAACCAGAATAAGGTCCATGGCAAACACAGTTTTCAGGATTTGCTCTACAATAAATACTACAAGCAAAAGAGAGACAGCAAATGTTAACTCTTTATTTGTTTTGAACATATAAAGGTTATATGAAACAATTGAAACTATTTTTATTTATGAAACAGTTCTTTTAGAGCCATCTTGTGGGGAAAATAAGCAATTTAAAACAATACATGTACTTTAATAGCTTTTCTACCAAAAAGATCACTGTTTAGTATGACATCTTCTAGTACTCTTAAAAAAAATAAATGTCTCAGGCACACTGTAAACTTTATACAACATTATTTAATCCCCTAGAAAATGAAGGAAGTGCCTTTATGAATAATCACGTGTTAAAAGATTAGTTCTAGATAGAAAAAGTATATATCATTACATTGAAGATGCTATTTTTCTGAAGAATGTTTTTAGACCTATTTTTAGATTCTATTCAAACTCCACCCAACTACAGCCCACAAAAACGCACAAAAAACAGAGAAGCTAAGCCTTCTTTCAGAGCCCTCTTGAGTAAATTGGATAGAATTATTCAATCTAACTAAACTGGGGGTAAAACAAAGCAAAACAGATCTTAACATATTAGTACATTCAGCACTTGAACCTGAAAATTTTCATTATTAAACATCCTTAGCGCTTCCAATTTAAAACTTTGGTAATATTCTCAAGTTCTGAGGAGTTTACACCAGTTGTTTATAAAGAACTCATTACACAACAGTCTTCTGTTTGTATACACTTAAGTAAAGTACAGCCGTGGGCAGTCAGTTTCTGTATAATCAAAAGTCATGATGCAGACTTCAGCTACCTAGGGCAATCAAACATCAGCTCTGCTTGATTTATGTGCCTTGTCTATGAAGCCAAGTGCTTAAATTTTATCCTAGAGAATAAAAGCGCACATATAGGTCATATATCTTACTCAGTTTTAATTTATGCCCTAATAAAATACTTCATTTATATAGAACATTAAAGAGTATCACATCGCATTTATTCAGTAAGTATTATCTTCTATTAATACAAAAGTAAAACAGGACATCACAGAACGCTTGCAAAGCACACAATCAAGAGGTGTTACAGAAATATGCATTTTTTTGAACTGCTGCAATCAGTGTATAGTATGGACTAGCAGGCACTGCTGTTATTTTTTTTAAATAAAGAAATTCGACAACAAAAGGGTCCTATGATATCCGAAACCTCTGACAGCTGTAACTAAACAGAACACACTGGCACCTAGACATTTAACCAGACAATTTTGCCAAAGCAAGCACAAGTATGACAATTTTTATTTTTACACTCCTACCAAACTTTGAGCAAAAGAAGGTGTACATGTGCGCTTATAGCTTTCCTTCCTCTGTAAAGAGGACAGCAAGATCTGCTTCCTTCATGCCTGCTTTAGACTTTGGAAAGGAGCCCTGACTCAGGGGCACTTGCCTTAATGAGATTTTGAATTTCTTTGAATTTTGGATGTTCTTTATCAGCTACCAGCTGCAGCAATATCGCTTCACTAGTAGTAACTATAATTCCAGTACGTGCAAGACGCTGAAAAATAAGAGCAGAGAGGAAATCATGTAAGATATCTGCAAATGTAAATGAATGGATTTTGAAAGAGAAGACAGATAGCATTTTTAAAAACATCTCCTATTAACAAAAGTACTGCCAACTTCATTCCAGCATTTCTTAGTGGTGTAATTTATAAAGCTAGGATGAAAACTGATTGGGTTGAGATTTCCCTATAGCAAAAGGGTATCCTGGATTATAAACGAGGCTTTCTCCTTGAACTGGATTCTTTCCCTAAGTCAGATTTAGCAGGCAGCAGACTCACACATTTTAATAACTCCTGGATAACCCAGAGGACAGCTTTCTTCACTCTCATGCAGACAAAAGGCCTGGGGAAAAATAAAATAGCGAGGTCCAACCTAACAGCATTAAGCAAGAAATTTCTCTTTCAGTCCTTGTTATGCACCACTACTTCAGCTTTTGGACTACAGAGCACACTAGTAGCAACAATCTCTAGAAGAAGAAAGAAAATCTTTTCTACACACATTTTAAATCATACTGGCACAACACCAGCTCTTTTTAAATGATGTTTTATTACAGACAGTAACTCCAGAGTCAGTTTTCACAAACTACAGGATAAAATGTATAGATGCAGAGAAAGCAAAACCAAAAGAGGTCTGCTAGATCTTGAGGGTGTGCAACTCAACAGGGTTTGGGCTTCACATTGCCCAAGGCACAGAATTTGTAAAGTTACTGGACTTTTAAAACTGTGATTGTTGCTTACATAACTAAGTTACCTTCAGCAAAAGCTGACCAACCCATGCCCCCCTTCACTTTCCCAGCCATCATACAGATGCTTTGGCAGTAAAACTGTTCACGGAGTCACCTTTCCCTGCCTCACGCTGCATGCTCCACCAAATCTAATGGGATCCTGAATGAGCTAAGGGAGGGCAAGTGGCAGAGAATAGAGAGATGTACATACAGGTTTCAATTGCAATCATTAAAGCAAAGAGAAGCTCCAAACTTTCTAGCTGTTCAACTACAAAGAACTGATGGGTGAAAGTTATTGACTTTAAGGGACCAACAAGTAAAGCATATGTAAACTACAAAAACTACAGTCTACATAACAACAAACTAACAAGATTGGATTTACTGAAGTCAATGCTTCCTTGCAATGCTCTAAGCTTGCCCTTATAGCAACAAGCTTCGCAATATTCTCAAGCTGAAACAAAGCAGCTACGTTCCTCAGCTCTCCTACTCCAATACAACCATATTTGTTAAACCTCACATGCATACAAAAAAGAAACAAAATAGGAAAATTAATATGAAATATTATGGCAATGTTTTCAACCTGATCCTCTCCAAGAATACAAAGGTTTTGGTTTTAACTTGTATGGATGAGAAAAAATCTAGACCCTTAAAAAATCATTGCCCTCTGTAAAATGTTGACTGAAAAGAGAGAACATGTTTTCTTTAAAAGCAAAACATACCATAACATGTCAAAAGAGGCTGGCATTACCTTATACCTTTCCTAGGACTAGATATAATTTTTATAGATTTCAGATTAGCAGAAATTAAGAGATGCATTTGCTAAGTATATTGGATGATTTCCAAGGAAATCACGAGTTTTCTTAGAATGCTGTCTTTGAGAAGAAGGAAAGTATTGACAGTATGTTGCATCCACACTGCAAAAGTAAGTAGAAAAGACAAGGAACAGAGAAGAAATCCAGCAGGAGCAGACTAAACTGTCTCAAACCAAGACCAAGCACTGGCATAAGACATCTTCATCAGACAGGGTAGATTTTCAATAGTCACAACCTTGAACGGTTGGGCTGAGTTATTTCATCAATGAAAATTTTGATTTTTTTTTTTTTTTTTGTTTCTGAGGAATTTTTCAACTACAAGTTGTTGCCTGCTGTCATTTTTAAGCACACAATAGAAGTGGAGACAACCTGTTATTCAAGCAGACATGAAAGCCTTCGTTATCGATTAAGTCAAATTGCACTTCCTAGTACACTCGCTCAGATATTTGCATATTCATCACCAGCACGATCAAAACACATGCTATGTGATGGGATATGTGGAGAACTGCAGGTGCAGGTAGGACCAGATGGGAGTTATTTGGGGTTGCTGAGGAAGCTAGTTGTTATCACTGCAAGGTCACTCTTTAACTATTTTTGAAAGGTCACTGTGAATAGAGAAGGGCTGTATTACTGTGAAAAGGCAAATGTTACACTCATCTTACCAGAAAGGTCAGGAAAATGGTCCAAGAACCCTAGTCAATAAAACTCACCTCAGCTCACCAGCTTGCATAAGTTTGCACAAGAGACAATAGAGTCACTCACTAAAGGAATGTGACTAGAAATGGTGAGCTCTGTGGTGAAACTAAAGCAGATTACCCAAGACTTTAGTATGTTGCCACTTTCCTAAGAAATGTAATGCCACAGTCCATCAGGATTAAGGACATGTCCAATACACATCAATTTTTCCTTGTCTTCTCCCAAGCATGCCCATGTCTTGCTTGCTCTAGCCCACATCCCTTAGTAGCATTTTTAAGTGAGGCTCTGTAACACAAGAAGACGACAATGTTGGTATGTGCTGCAATGTGCAGCAGAGAAGGTGTTACTGCTGGCTCAACACTGCATGCCAAGTGTTGGCTGAATCACACTGACTGATGACATAAGGGACCACAGCAAAACATTTTCTTTTGCTTACTGAGAAAGCATTACAAAGGCGTACCAAAAAGTTACTTAAAACGGAAAAATTTACAGCTTTTGCAAGCAGTCACACTTTTAAGACCAATACCTTTTTAACTAGAAAGTAAAGCAAAGTTAGCCAGTTACTGTTTTAACCTTTATTACATTGGCCCAACTTCTATGCTTACAGATACAGTTTAAGTAATAAACGTATAAAAACATACACAATAAGGTAAACAGATTTCAGGTTTTCTATATTTGTTTTGTCTCCTACTGCTGCTGCACCACATTGATTTGGGAAGTCCATGACTTCAGTCACTCCTGTACTCTGTGTGTGTCCCTATGCTCTATGTAACAGTTGACATTAGATTTCCACTTAATCAAAGTCACAGATTTCACCAATCACTATATGCTGGGGATTTCTCTTTAGCCTTTAAGTCTTCTCAAAATCTGTGAAAAAGTAACATGCTGTGCTTATTATTAGTTTTTACTTCATGAATTGTTAGGGCCTGAGGCAAAAATTGCAGTACTCAATGTATATATCAGGTTTTGACTTTGAGCAGTGATGCCTGTAGGCAAGTTAGGAGTACACCATCAAAAAACCATTTGCATGAATTTACTACCACATAGTTGTATGCGCTTTTAAATCTTCTTGTTGCATTTATCTCCACCTTCTCAACATTTAGTTTGACCAAGCTCCTAAAAGCAGGGGGGAGGGGAATCTTTACTATAATCAGGGTCTTGTGATTAAGATTGAATTTGCACTGATAAGGAAAAGCAGAAGGAGGGACAGAAGTACAAGGAAATCTGAACAGGATCACATACTGTATTTCACTGCACTTCAAGAATTTCAGCACCTGAATAAATACTCTTTGGAACAACAAAGCCAGAAACTTTATAGCACTTTTACTGCTGTAGTGATAACACTGCATAAAGGAATCTGCTAAAATGCTAATGTTTATACAGAGTAATCTATATTGTATGAAACAATCACTTCTAAATTCCAAACATCCCAAACTGGGTTATGCATATTAAATCATAATTTAAGGACAAAAAAAAAAGGCAGTACTTCTTCTTCATTTTGATGCTATTTTAAGAATCAGAGCACTCACTTCTTCTCAAATCTACATTTACTCACTGCTTTGTCCATAAAAATTCCTCATTAGCTTGTAAGCTAACAATGAGCAGAGAACATAACATACCAATCCAAGGCAAAAAAAGCTTACCTCAAGAGCAAACATTCTGTCCATCATACTTCTTGATGAGGTGGCATCAGCTACAATATGAACTTCCAGACCTCTACCAATTAATTCCAATGCTGTTTGCTGGATACAGACATGAGTCTACAGGGGAGAAATCAAAGGCAAAAAAGGCACTAAAAAACCATTATTACAAAATGAAAGTAACACAAACACAAATTGAGTTCATAACTTATTAGAGTTCAAATACATATTTTTCTATCCCTAGCAGTACTAGAGAACTCAATATGCATTTTAAATGCCAGTTAAGATTGAGAGAAGTGCCTGTAGCTTACAAGTATCTCATCTCAAATTTTATTATGAGATAATATTGAAGACAACAGAAAAATAATTTATTCTGTAGAGGATATCTAAACTCTAAATAATATAAATTGAGTTGGTTTTTTTCATTAAAGAAAGTGATGCCCCCTTTGAGGGCCAACAGACGATAAACTAGTATAAGAATGGCAAGGCACCTACTTCTACTCCAAAGAGGACAATGCTCCGGACGCCAGGGATCTCTGCTAATGCTGCTTCAACTTCTGGCAGCACCATTGAAAATTTTGTCTTAGGAAGCACAAGTTTAGCTCCTGTTAAGTCAATTTCTTGCACAGTGCTGCCAAGACCTTTGGGATACTGTTCAGTGACAATAACCGGAATTCCCAAAAGCCGTGCACCTTGGAGCTGTAAGGGCCAGAAAGGAAAACATTTTAAAAACCCAAAACCAAACAAAAACTCAAAACCCCCAAAACAAAAAACCAAACTGCAATAATAATAAAGACATTGTTATTACCTAATACTAAGCAATCATTAGATTGTATAAAATAATAGTTTACAGTGAGTGATCAAAAAGAAAAAAAGAAAGCAAACATACCAGTCGTTGGCCCACGCTGATAATATCGCCAAAGTATTTGATGGCAGGCCGAAATCGTTCTTGCATGTCACAACAGAAAAAAACAGTGCTTGAGGGTGTCAGGTTGCCTAAAGTAGTAGTCTGAAAAAAGAAATAAAGGTAATGTTTTCCATGGCAGTGAACATCCTTTCAGAAATGCAGCAGAATGTGATTTTGGTATGTTTCTATACTCAAACAAATAGCTGATACTGAACAGTACGGTATAGTCATCAATACGTAATCAAGATTTTATTAGGTGGGAAACATAGGTCAACATAAAGGTACATGGATATTTCTGAACTCTGAAGGGGCAGAGGAACATACTGCCTAAATTATAACAAGAAAGTACCAAAAGCAAAATTACATTCTTCAAAATCATTTTTAAATTCTCAGCTCTTGGAACTGATATAGACTCTGGATAAATTAAAGTTAAAAAAAAAAAATACAGACTTCCACTTGCTTTCAAATATTCTACGTACACACATTTTACATACTTCCATTGTGTAGTCAATCTGATTTGTCTATGACATCTTTTAGCACAACTCTGATGAAAGTCCAAAGGCTAGAATGAAAGTAGAGAAGGCTGTAAATATTACAAACCAAACTGAATACATTTTAATGACAAAAGTAATCTCCTAGAGTTTCCCTCATACAAACTACCAAGTGAGGTAGAAAGGAGAGGATAAGAAAAAATAATCAAATACTTAATTTTTTTACACTTAGAAAGAGTTCTTTGTATTTGTATAAATAAATTACAAAGTAGAGGGCTTCAGATGGAAGCTACAGGGAAAGAAAAGAGCTACATACTATTATTTAGTTGGACTCAACTCAAGAGAAATTACATCCATTCAAGAGCTTTTCAGCAGACAGATAAATTGAATTGAATAAAGAGCTTCTTGGAAGTACCCATTAATTATATACACTTCATTCTCTGCAATCTGAGGCTGTAATGTTTTAAACTGAAACAAAATCACAAAATCTGTAAAAGAATGTATTTTGGAAGAATGAAGATGTATTGGGTTTATGTGACAAGGTTTTGGTAGTGAGGGGAGGCTATATGTGTAGCTGTTGTGAGATGCCAGGAAACAGCCTTATGCCAAGAGAGCGCTAATGTCAGCTGAATCCAAGACAGATCTGCTACATCAGTGATGCCACTGACAACTCTTATGCTAGCATGTTTAGGAAACAGTAAAAAAACCCACATCCAACAGCAGCTGTGAGAGGAGGGTGAGAATACGTGGGAGAGACAGCCCTGTAGACACCAAGGTCAGTGCAGAAAGAGGGACAGGAGATGTCCCAGGTGCTGGAGCAGTGATTCCCCCGCAGTCTCTTGTACAGACCACAGCGAGGCAGCTGTGCCCCTGCAGCCCATGGGGTTCCACAGTGGAACAGAATTCCGCCTGTGGAGGAGTCCACAGCAAAGCCTTGAAGAAGGCCTGCAACTGTAACTCTGAAAGGCCATGCTGAAGCAGGCTCCTAGCAGGACCTGTGACTCTCTAGAGAGCCCATGCTGGAGTATGGGAAGGACTGCAGCCTGGGGGAAGGATGCACATTTGGGAAGTTCATGACATACTAACTCCCACAGGAAGGACCCCACTCTGGAGCAGGGGAAGACTGTGAGAAGAATGAGTGGCAGAGGTAAAGTTTTATGAACTGACCACAAACCCCATTCCCTATCCTCTGTGCTGCTTGAAGGGAAGAGGTAGAGAAGTTGCAAGTAGAGCTAAACCCGGGAAGAAGGGACGAATAAGGAAGAGGTGTGTTTACATTTGCTCTTATTTCTGGTTATTCTGCTCAGTTATTGATTAGTACTATATTAAACTAATTTCCCCAAGTCTGTTTTGTCTATGATGGTAATTGGCAAGTGATCCCTCTATGTCCTTATCTTGATGCACGAGCTTGTCATATTTTCTCCCCTCTGTCCTATTGAAGACAAGTAATGGAACAGCTTGGTGGGCACCTAGTGGCCAGCCAAGGTCAACTCACCACAAAGGAATTGGGAATCGATAAACGTTAGTTCCAAAACTTTCACTGATTCACCACACGTCTAATAAATGCTGTTGATTTCAATTCCGAAGGCCATGCTTTATAATGACCACACTTAAACATATGCAATGGCCTCTTCAAACTGTTGGGAAAATTACTTGTATGTTAACAATTGTAAATGCTAAATTCCCTCAATTCTCAGACTCATTACATTACTACTGCCAAAGCAGCAACCATTCATAAACATGGTTCCTCCTGTCCTTGTGAGCCAAGCAGCAACACGATTAAGATACACAGTTACAGATGCAAATGTAGTAACAACCACAGCGCAGATGATGTAACACTGGCTCACTGATACCACAGGAAGACAGAAGACCATCACAAGAGACATTAGGGAAATCTTCTTCACCAGGAAGATACAGCTGCACTGAAAAAGGATACCACAGTTGTGAGATCTCCATCCTTGGAGATTTTCAGCATTCACCAATGCAGCAGCTGATTTGATCAAGGGGTTAGGGAAGGCAGCCTCTAGATATTTTTTCCCAAATAACACTTCTGAAACTCTACATCAGGTAATGAATGAGGCCTGGGACCAAGAAAGATTGGATATAAAATTAAATAACTGCCTTATACTTGAATACCATCCATCCACATGCCTGAACAATGCAAAAAGCAGTTGGCAGGCAGTATTAATATACAACTCAACACCACAGGGAGCAGCTACTGTGACCCATTCCAGCTCTGGCACTTAATACCATCACACAAGTCAATCATGACATTTAACTTTCCTACCACTCAGCACTAAAAATAGAATAATTGGAATAAACAATATTTATAAGTGTGGTTCCTACTCATAAAATGCGTCATTTTGTCTTAGCATTTGTATGACAAGCAAAGACTATTATTTTCCCCTTTAAATCTTTCCATCACTTTAAAAGCTGAACCAGGGGAGGTTTAGGTTGGACACTAGGAAGGATTTCTTCACAGAATGGGTGATTAGATATTAGAATGGGCTGCCCAGGGAGGTGGTGGAGTCACTGTCGCTGAAGGCGTTGGAGGAAAGACTTGGAGGTAGCACTTCGTGCTGATTTAATTGACATGGCAGTGTTCAGTCATAGGCTGGACTCAATCTCAGAGGTCTTTTACAGTCTAATTAATTCTGTAATTTTTTAAGATCCATCTGAACTACCACAAACCATCATGGACTGTAGAATGACCTATGTAAAGTTAATCTACTGCCTTGGTATGCACCTTCCTCTGCCAGTGCAGCAGATGGCACTACCATCCCTAGCAGAGGAACAAATGAGAACAGAGTGGGAAATCTTCAAGAAGCTGCATAGTCTGTGCCCCTAGAGAAAGATCAAACAAACAAAAATATTCTTCACAGATAACCATGTGGTCTGACCCATCAGCAATAGAACTCCTGTAAAACCCATCCCACAGCTCTGTTACCTCTACCATTCAGTGTTTTCAGATTCACAGCTCCTTTGCTGACATTTAAGAGTGTTATTTCCAGTTAGGTCCACACTGAATTTGAAACACAAAAGCGTTACCATCCTCCTTCACATGGATAACTATGTGCAAAACTTACTACTAGACCTCAAGACTGAGACCTTTAGGTCTCTCTTTGGGCCTCCCCCTCCACCTCCTTATTCTAAAATGTATCTAATGCTTTTAGTATTTCTTCCTATAACTCAAATTATTTACATGGTCCTCCCTGGGGTAGTTTTCAAATTGCAGTCTGAAATGAGGTACTTAATACTACTATCACAGCAGTGTTTCTCTGCCCATACTACTTCACTGCTTCAGCAGGGCCTCAAATATCAGTCAATTCACAGCCCTTCTAAGGCATGTTTATTTTGTACTTTCCAGTACAGTATTTGTTCTTTTCATAATTGATGATTAGACCTAGACTCTTGAGGTGCATTTTAAACTTATAAATCATCCCCTGAACTCTCCCTCGTCTTCTATTTGTGTAGCTGATTATTTCTACATTGCTACTTTCCTTTCGAAGTACATCTTATTGCACCATGTTTCTCCAATTTGTCCTGAAATACCTGAAGTCTGTTTTTCAGATGCTTGGAGTTCCTTCCAGCCTGGGATCTTCTGCAAAAACAGTATTTTCCCTAAGCTTCATCAAGGACAAGGACAATGGAATAATTAAAAACAGTGAATTTGGAAGCCATCTTAAAGAGCACAGTTCAATTTTATTCTGATTTGACAGTGAAGTACAGAAGAAAACTGACTGTCTTTCCAGATAGGGAATATTCTTATTATAGACTTTCACTGAATCTCGTTTGTTTATGTCAAAAAGCTGGGAGCTGGAGCAAAAGCACTGTATCTGCTTTTCTTTATTGTCAGGTTGATTTCATATGATTTAATTTATGCCTTCAGATTCATACCAGCAGCTCTCTAAAATAAAGTTGTATCAACTGTCTATTTGCTAAATAAAAGCTTTTAAAATCTAACACAAATAATTCATATATTGATTTTCATATTTATTTCTCATTAACTTGCAGTCAGATTGTGGCAGAACAAGAGAAAACTGGAAGAAACAGATGCTAAGATCAAAGAGTCTACACTTGCTGGTGTTACCTGGAAGACCAGATGTGGGAAGGATAGGGTGCAGCAGAAAGCAGTTTGAAATTAAGTTTCATAAATAGTAGCTAACACAACCCATAAATAAATTCACATATGTATTTGCTATGTAAAATTAAAGGTTTAGTTTACTAGTTCTTTAGTGTGCCATGTAAATCCTACTACTCACTTGCTTTCAAACCCATCTTCCCCTTCTACAATGCTGTGTCAGGGTCATATGACACCTCCACTTCACATCTGGCACTGAAAATCACCCAGACCTCCCCAGTGCTAGAGCCCAAAGATCTGGTGTGAGGGCAAAACTACACCTAAACATCAAACCTGGGCTGGCACATCAATACCTGTTTGATTTCATTGCAGAAAGAGGCAGGCTCGGTAAGGATTGTGAGCCACTGCAGCCACACAGTACCTGCCTGAATCCACACTGCATGTAACATCTACTTGTTGAATAAAGAATTCAACAGAATAACATTAAACAACTTGAACTCAAAATAAAAGTAAAAAAACCCCATCAAAACCCAAATGACTTCAAGTTCCCCTCAACAGTATATAAGCATTTCCATTTGTTTCACTTCATTTCTCTTAGTCAGGATTTTCTGTCCTCCAGCTGAAGGTTACCTAAAGCACAACCAGAATAGGTACATCAAGTGGCCACGTAACCTGATGCAGCTCTTTTACTCAGCTAAAAAAGTCATCTCTAGGACCTTATCCAGACCAGGATTCAAAGGTATGCTGTCACGAGTCACAGCTTTAAATTCTACTGTAGAAAAAAAATTGGAGAGGTGATTTTTTCATATCTATATCATCTCTGCTGATTATTATTAATCAGACAAAATGTTATGGTGATGAAGTACTATAATTACAGGTTCAGATTTACAAAAATATTCACATATACTGGTTCTTTATCTGTACTTTTCCTGTTCGAAGTCCAGGAAATCATGACACATACAAAACGTAATTTCCCTACAATATTTGCAACGAATAAGAAACAGGAAGGAAATAAATAACCCCATTTAACATCACCAGTGACTTTATAAATCTCACATCAAGGTTACCTACTAAAAGGGCAGATGGGGAGGATGTTGCAACCTTGGTATTTCAAGACTGGAATAAAAGAGACAACAACAAAAAGAAGCTACCACCTTTCCTTCTGTATTTCTTAAAGGAAATCTGTAAGATTCAGTTGTACTTTCCTGCCTTTCTTTCAAATGAAAAAATGAATAAATTCGGTTTGATGTATTTCAAGAGAAAAACAGGTTACAAGTGTTTCAATTTAAAAACATAAATATTTATCTTAAGCCAATGTGCATCCTTTTACATGTAATTCAGCATTTTAGAAGGACAGACTTAGTTAAAAAACCACATGGTGTACACATAACTAATGTAGTACAAAAGTCTTCAGCAAAATCTAAAATTAATAAAATGCTTGCTGCAGAGTAAAGATAAACAAGGAGTTTGGATTTGAGGGGGAAAAAAAATCCTCTTTCAGTATTGTCAGCCCTTTTTTCCCCTTCTTTAAGGTTCCACATGCTGCTTTTCAAAAAAAACTTATTTATTTGAGAATGTACTAATGCATCAAAATTTGTAATCTCACCCTAAAACCCCCAAATAACACCTCTGCAACTTATGCTTTGGCTTTTCCTGGTCTTCAGAAAATGGACTTTGGTTCTTGAGTTACTGTTAGCTCTAGTTCCAGACTATCCAAACAATATAAAATATGTGCAATGAGAGCGAAAATCTGTGTATTAATTGTTATATTTACCTTATCATGCAGCAACAGTTGAATATCATTCTGCAAGCGCTTTTTTTCAAGAAAGATAAGCCTGAGACACCAATCTGTCCCAAAAATCCATCCTGAAATAGAAGTGCTTTATGCAATGATGTCAGCAATAATTTTACCCTTTTAGCTTCAGTATCTTAAGGTTTACCAGTTTGTAAATAAAGACCACAAGTCCTCCTGAGGAGAAGTCACCTTGAAGTTATGACAGCAACTATGAAATAGCCTCTCTTGGTTATATATTTTAAAGCTACCTAAACTCCATTACACAGCTGGAATGTGCATATGGCTGTCTTTTCTTTGGATATCACCGAAGTCTTTTTCCTTACTTCTCTCCTCCAAAGGCAGCTACAACACTACAGGAAAACACAGTAATTTTTATAGCACTATTTAACTGTATTTAGAGGCGATTAAAGTGGTCCTGCATTCCCTCACACAAACTATAAATATTACAGTCTTCGATAAAAGACTTTCAAAAGACTTAAAATTTATTAAAAGCAGATACAGTCCCTCCAGTTGGGAGAGGGCTGAGGAAATGTCCCTCTTCACTGCATGTCTGTGGTTGAGGTGATTCGAACTGAGGAGTGGCAGCCAGGCAGAACATCACAGTGTAGTGCACCCCACCAGCCTGCCTAACACTGCATGGCCATCAAAAGCTTAAGCGACTGTTTCATGTCAGGACACCCAAACCAAACAAATGTACATATATGAGGATGGCAAAAAGACATAAAACAACCGGAGAGGAAATGTCCCTGTATAGATCAAGCCTTGAACTTGAGTTCATGAAGTGGCTTTCCAAGGGCAGCATATGGCCATTTCTCCATGAGCTTACTGGCCCCCTCAGCTGCAGGGACAAGAAATTGAAAAAGCCCAGTCAAATATCATTTGATGCTGACATTTCATGCGCTATTGTATCAAAAGGTATGCTTCTATGACAGGCCTGCACAGGAATCAAAATGGAAGGATAACATTCCAGCGATTATGGGCACTAGCTGCCTTAAAAGTTAAAATGCTACCTCCAAATAAATGCATACATATACTCCATAAAACATGCATATAAAACACTGAAATTATTGTCTGGGGATACAGCTGCTAGCATCTCTGAATTTTAATTTTAAACCAAAAATATCTTTCTAAATATGAAAGTCTAACACACCAGTGAGCAAAAGTTGTCCCTCTTGAAACATACATCCAAACAGCAATTTGACTGACAATGCGACACACAGAGCTGACAAATCAATGTTGTGTGTAATTGCAGATAAAACATCAGGGAGGGAGAGAGGAAGGGAGGAAAGGCAGGAGGGAAGGAAAAAAGGGCATATAATAGTGGCAATGCCTGAATGAATACACAGAGAGTATAATATTCCCATCACTAAGTCCTAAAGATCTTAAAAATCACGACTTTTTTTTTGTGTCTGTATCATACCAAATGTTTCTCAAACAAGTGACCTCTGAGCACCTGTCTCTGGCTTAAGGCAAGCTGACTGACATCATTGTGATGTCTCAGTTAAGATGTCTTCAGCTCATTCACAGCTGCTGAAATATATCAAGGAATAACCCACAAATACCATCCTTTTCGTATCAACAGCTGCAATTGTCACAGAACTGCAACAGTATTGGTAAGTAGGCAATCAAGTGGGCAATAATGCATAAAATATAGGTTCATCTTGAATCCCCGAAGTCAAAGCTGTCTAGCACATTTGCACCCTGGGAGTGAAGTATCCTTCCTTGTCTCAATACTGACCTTTATTCCAAGACATATGTTCTGGTACAAATGCTTGAGCTGCACTTACAGTTTTAGTGCAGAAGGCATTTGCAAGGGAGTCTTTGCAGAGTAGTGATCTGCATGCACAAATGAGAACTAAAATTCCAACCTGCAACACTGTTGTATGTTCAGAATATAAAAATTCTGTTTTTAAAATCCTTGCTTTAATTAACACCCATGCCAACTCTTTTTGCAAGTTGGAAAGACTGTTCCCTTCCAGTTCTTCTGACTGGGCTCACATAAATCCTGTTTGCGACACAGAAACTGAAAAGTTTTAAACTGAATATGATTAGTGTATATGATGAAAATTAATAATAAGTCATGAAACTAGTTTGCTCTTCTTAACCATTCTTTTCATACATAATGTTAAGAATAAAACAAAAGATGGCAAGGACATCCTTGATGTACAGTGTAAGCAAACAGGCCACCTTGAGAGTTTATGCCTACAAGACACTATGATTAAGCAGAGTTTACTAACAGGACAAGTTACCCATTTCTGAAAACATTAAAAGAAGACAAGCAATGCTTCAGCTTTTATGATAACACTTTTCCAACTTCTTAGAAATGTTGGCTAGGCAAACTAAGTCTTCCTAACTGTAAATTTTAAAAGAATATTCTGAATGAAAACAGCAATGATGTGGGGTTTATTACTGGGGTTTGCTTTGGTTTGTTGGGTTTTCTCAAGCTGAGTTCTTTGATACTGGAAAAGGGAAGAAGCAATGTGTTTTGAGTGTAAGTATTACAGCACAACTTGCATCAGTCTCTAGTGGGCATAAAAGTATCTTCATAAGAAAGCATCTGTCCAGCGTCTATCTGGCAGTCTGGCTTTCTAGTTTGTGGCTACAGAACCACCAAGCTATAAACCTGTATATCGGAAAGGGCTTTTTGAGGCAAAGAGGGATACAGAGGTCCTGACGAACTACAAGTCAAAATACGGAGTCTGGCAGAGCTCACTTTACCGGCACCCTTTGAGTTTCTACCTCGTAGCATTACCTCCGGTTAAGGCCGGGTAGCACCAGCCGCCTGATTTAACGGCGAGCATTGACTACTTCAATGACCTGACTTATTTTCCCATTCATGACGCCAAGTAAGTTCTAGCTAGCAGAAGGCAAAGCCCCCAGTTACCACATGCGTGTGGCACAAAGCGCACCTGCCTCCCCGGCTTAGGACACCAAAAGTTTCCATGGAGAGAAGGTGAGGGCGGGCTATGGGGGCTGCGCCTACGGTCCCAGCCTGCTCCAGGATCCGCCGCTTCACCCGGAAGGGTCCGGGGGCTACCGCCGCGGGACGGGCCGGGCCGCCAGCCCTCACACGCACCTGTGGCTCTCACCTGGATCTGCAGCGGAACCAGGCGCACCTTGCAGCGCTCGCTGACCAGGAAGCCCTTCGGCAGGTCGATGTACTGGCTCCACTCCTCGGCAAAGAGCTGCACCACGAACTTGCGGTGCATGTCTATCTCGTCCCCGTACAGGCTGAGGAACTTCTGAATCAGCAGCTCGTAGCCGGCGCCGTGGGGCACGCTGGAGGGCCGCGCGAAAACAGAGAAGCAGAAAAGGACGGGCACGGAGCCGCCGCCCGCCGGCGCGCAGCCCCCGCCGCCCGGAGCAGCGCCCGGCTCCGCCGCCGCCATCTTCAGGGACCGTCGTGCCGAGCCCCGTCAGCTCGCTGCAATCCCCGCCGCCGCTCCTCCTCCCGCCGCCTCCTCCCCCGCGGCCGGCCGGGCGGTGCCGGCGGGCCCCAATCCCAGCTGCGGCTGCTCCTGCTCCTCCTCCCCGCCATGGGGCTCGGTCCTGTCTCGCAGCCCCATGGGGTTGAGAGCGGCGCAGGGGTGCCTCCGTCGGGCGGACCCGGGCTTTCTTGGGCGGGCAGGTGGTGCCTCCCTGCTCAGCTGGATGGTGAGAGGATCAGTCCCACACGGGTGTACCTGCTCTTGTCTGGGCGGAGAGAGCCCGTGTCTCCCGGAGAGGGCCAGAGGGATACCGCCACTGTGGCGGCCCCGATGGGCCCTCGCAGCGTTGCACCGCGGGGCAGAGCCCGCCGCGGGGTGCGCAGGACAGGGCGGGTTCCGAGCGCGAGCGGACACCGGCGCCTCCACGGCGGGGAAGGGCGCGGCCGCGTCCCGTGGAAGCTGAGAAGAAAACCTGTTGGTAGAGCCTGAAACGCGCCCGGTTGCATTTGAGGGTGATCCGGCCGAGGTCTGGATGGGGACTAGAAGCTGAGTTCTCGCACGAGGCTTCCTTCAGAATTGCCCGTTTCTGAAGAGCGAGAGGTGCCTGAGCCGCGGCTCCGAGCTTCCAGCTCCAACCACGGATGAGAACGCAGCCCCATATTTTTTCCTTCGCAGCTTCATGCTCTCTACCATATTTATTTTTTCTCCAGGAATGACTGTCATCGGAAACTGTTGCCCGTATTTTTGCCATAATCATCAGAGTTTCTGGTATATTAAAGTGTGCTTGGGGGAAAAGACCTGAGTAGTTTCATACTCGCATAGAAAGAAAATACTGTTAAAAACAAGTGGATGTTTTCATGCACTATGCCATTGCAGTGGCAGAACCATCAGGATTAATGCATGTCTGCCTGGCTAAGTAACAAGAAGATGAAGCACCTCTCCTATGAGGAAAGGCAAAGAGAATTGGGATTATTCATCCTGAAGAAGACTTCAGGGTGACCTAGTTGCAGCCCTCCAGTATCTGAAGGGAGCCTTCAAGAAAGATGGATGGAGCTAGACCTTTTTTACAAGGGCATGTTGTGACAGGGCGAAGGGGAGTGCCTTCAGACTGGAAAAGAGTGGGTTTAGATTAGGTATGAGGAAGCAATTCTTTACTGTAAGGTGGTGAGGCACTGGAACAGGCTGCCCAGAGAAGCTGTGGATGCACTATCCTTGGAAGTGTTGAAAGGGCAGCCTAGATGGAGCTCTCAGCAACCTGGTCTAGTGAAAGATGTCCATGTTCAAAGCAAGGGGATTGGAGCTAGGTGATCTTTAAGGTCCCTTCCAACCCAGGCAGGCCACTCTGTGATTCCATGCAGGTTCTCAGACTTTACTGATATGAGAAATTCGGAGCTGTCATGTTAAATGACAGTATGATGTTTTCACTTGTTTGTTGGTTTTTTTCACCAGGAAATACACCGTAGATATGATTTGATTTAAAAATTGTGAGGATAAGTAGTCTTTTGCAGTTACTTATTTACTCGTCTACTCACTGGGCACTGAAGCAGCATTAAGTGATTATTTTATACACTAACCAAGAAACAAACATGCAATGTTTTTCCTGCACATTACAGGAAAAACTTTGAAGTTATACTGTGTCTAGGCAGAAATTACACATATTAAGGTTTTTAAAAGATTCAGTCACAAGTCTAAAATACTCATACTTTTCTGCCTTCTCTAGTGCCAATGAAGGTGGTGGTTTTATACAGAATTTCCCCCTCCTTTCCAAAGGAGGTAGTGTCAAATGTCCGTATTCAGTCTAACTGAACACATCTCTGTGGTTAAGAAATACTTTCAAAAGAGTGAAGAGCCTGTTCATCTGGGTTCGGTTTAAACACTCAATCCTATTTCCTGCAGAGGACAATATTTAGCTGGGGAAAAAAAGAAATTTTCACCTCTAAAAATGAGGTGAATACTTAAAAGTATTTGGTGAATTACATACATCTCTGTTCCATCTGCCAGCTCTAAAAAATGTTCAGTAGCTAGGGTTCAGGGTTTATTTTAATTATTTGTCCATGCTTATTGTTCTGCTAGTTTAATTTGTTGATACAGACAATCATTAATGCTGTTATAGTAGAGAAATACAAGGTGAACAATTTATGGCCCAGTCATTCATTAGCTGACTTGAATCAATTCCAGTTTTCCAAAAGGAAAGGTGTCAGATTGAACACCCAGTGAATTCTATTTTTTTTCTGTGGCTTAAACTGTTTCCAGTTTCCTAATTTGTACTTTATTTTAGTTGCGTGCAATTCTAAAATTCAATATACTTTTAAAACAGAGCATGGGTAGTGGTTTTGTGGATTAATGGTGCCTTTTAAATGGATTTCCTTTTTCCATTTTAGCAAGATAGATATATCTGTATTAACAAAATAGGCCATGGCAGCTTCTTACCTTTCTACAGCTGCTGTCTATAATGAATACATTTAAATAAAAATCAGTTATTATGCAGAACACATAACATATTTTAGTATGTTCACCAGATTCAAGTTTACCTAAATAAAAGGAAAAGTTTTGCTAACAGGATTAAATGTGTGCAATGACAAGGAATTGTCAAGGCAGTACCCATATTTATCCAAAACCTGGATGATGAGGGCCTTTTCTACTGCAGCTGACCGTTGCTCCCCCTGTTGCCCCTCAGGTCAAGGACCCAGAGCAGGGGCTGGTCCTCCCTGCACGGGACATCTTGAAGGCAGAAGAGCACAGCTGTCAGGGCCCTGCACACACATAAAGGCAACAGCCATAGCTGCTTGCCATAGCTGCTTTCTTTACCACACAACCCATCTGTCCTTATCAAGTGACAGCTAATCTTGGCCTTGGTCTGTGTCTTACTTATGCTTGTATCATATTGTATGGCCTTGGATCTTTTCACATTTCAATTGCTCTCTCTTGCACTGCAGCATCACAGTCACTCTTTTCACAGGTAGTTTATTCTTTCTTTTTGAGTAGCAGCCTGTGCTTGGAGAGTATTGTCCCATAGAGAAATTCACTTCTAGTGCAAGCAGATATCAAACTGTATTTTTCCATGCCAGCTTTGGTCATCTTCAGTTATAAAGGGATCACCCTGTGATACAAATTTGAGAAGGGTCGCTTTCCAAGCATCACCAGCTGGATGTAAGTTGGATTCAATGACCTTTTGTGTGTCTCTTAATCATATAGCTCCTGTGGCAGCTGCAGAAATACCACACCATTACAAATACGAGGCTTAGCCCACCTACAAAATCCAGCATAGCATTTTTTGCTTCACAAAAAGAGAGGAGTATGATGCACTACCCAGGAAAAATGCCCAATGATCCCCATTACGTTGGCTTAAAACAAACCTGGTACTTATTACTCAGTTTGAATAACACAAGTGTGTAACAGCATTTGTAAAACATCTCTTTGGCATTTTACAGTGAAAGTAATGTGTCATCACTCCTGGTACACAATTAAGAAAAATACTGGTTTTGCTAGAAATTCGGTGTTAGCCACATCATATCATTTAGGCTGTATTTTGATATCTTAAATTCTTTTCCTATATAACAGCACTCAGAACGTATCAGAACAGGATATGAGAATGTGACTATGGTAACCACGGAATCAGAGAGTCATAGAATTGTTTAGCTCTGAATAGACCTGTATGATCCTTGAGTCCAATTGTAATATAGTGTTGTGGGGCAGAGCCAAAACATAGAAAAGACCCTGCTTCTATGTTACTAGTACTAAAAATGTGAAAATTCAAGTTCTCATGGGAAAAAAATAGCACTGTCAAAATACTCTGCTGAATTTAAAACTTTTTTCTTTCTTTTCCTAAAGCAAATTTTACTAAAATGATGATGCTGCAATAGAAGCCTAATTACCAAACTCAGCTGGGTTTTTTTGTAGGAATTTAAAGAACTGAAATTGGGAACAGTTGCAGTAATACGAGGCAGCCATGTTCAAGCTTTCTTGTATAAACCAGCTCAGTTTTCTGTTGATAAAATATATAAAGATAAAATGTAGAAGAATTGTATGAAGAGCTTACTCGCTGAATAGTCATATGACTGTTTTCACTGTGATATGTTACGGTAAAATTTCCTAGACTTATTTTCAGATGTGGTAGCCCCACATTTCTTCGAATATAAATAATTACATGTCTTCATTACTAGCATTAAATGTGGTATGGTAATTCTGTTAAAGCACAGTCTTAATGAGTATGTTTTGCCTTTAAATCACAAAGCACAGCAGACAAAGTTGTCAAAATTCGGCAATTATTTCAAGATTAAGTATTGCAACTATATATTTTCAGGGCACAGAATAACTTGGAATTACACCAGATGTTGGTCAAAAAATTCAGTTAAGTCTCCTATCTCTTATCAAAAGATTTTCAACACCATTAATGTAGATGTACAAACATGCTTTGCCAGGCAGACAGAAACCAAATAGAAGAGGGCTTTTTACATCTCCTACTGTCAAGCTGGCTAATGACAGTGGCAGTGATCTTAAAATCCATTTTGTTGTCTGAAGGTTGAGAAGCCTGAAAACTTGCAGGATTTCCTTTATGATATAATTGATCTGCATCTCTTGCAGTCACTATTCCACTCTTTATATAAATTAGGTTTTCGGGGTTATATAGTTTCTGCTTAATTTTTCCTTTGAATCACTAATGTTTGGTCAGATGAGACATCAGTTTCCATAGTGAAGAATGTTTTGAGTGTTCTCTACTGTGCCTGTTGCTTGATCCACAGTTTAATTTATATTTTATTTTTTGTATTTTCTTTGATGAAATGTTTAGATCAAATAAGCTTTAGTCACAAGCCACTCTTGAAAGAATTTTCTATGCAAGTCCTTCTTTGGGTTGTGTTGTTTCTCTCCAGTTCAGCATAACTCTTCTAGACCTTAATCTTGTTAATAAATACTCAGATATCACTTTGTTTTGTTGTTGTTGTTGGGATTTTTTAATTATTATTATTTTGTTTATAACCTGGAAGTGCGCCATTTGGGGCATTCGTAGAGTTTCCACAATCTCAACAAATATTTTGCATTCATACTTGGAAGAATTTGTGTACTATCCATGAGGCAATATCTTTTCATCTAGTCACATCTTAGCAGTTACGGACCTTTCCAGTTTTTCTAGTTGATTTGACAAAGGTCTAGGAAACTATGAGACAAGTAGGTTCCCCAAGGAAACAGTTTGTCAAACTTTGAAGATTTTCTTCTGCAAATTAGATGTTTCTTCATGAATAAGTGGCTGCCGCTCACTCCTTTCCAGTTTTGGTGCAACCTCTGGTGTTGTCTTCATGCTTTGGCATCTGGTTTCTGTACCCAGCTGTCATGGCTTTTGCTTTTTTGAACAATAGCCGTAATAAGTGTATACATATATGACCTATAGATTAGATATTAGTTACATATGTAACTAATATCTAATAGTACAGACGTCATGTCATTTTATGTATGTGTAGCCTTTCCCAAGCTGGAAGGTATACAGTGTGCTCAAGGATATTTGCATAATGGGGCGCTTCTTCCACAAATGGAAGTAGTTCAATTTATTCAATTACACTGTCTTTTTAATTGTTGTACATGGAATCACAAATGCTAATCATTTTCTTGAATATCACTACTTTATTTTAACACCTACTTTGCTTCTAATTGTAAGCTGTATGACCTTTTTTGTAATAATTAAAGTAGTAGTTTACTGATTAGAGAAAGGAAGTAGTTTGATGCATTTTAATAATCAGAACATTTGAGCTCTTCTTCAGCTATCAAAGATGAATTGAAATCATCCCTGTTGCCACATTCTGAGGGCAAAACCAAGTTTGAAATAACTGTCCTTTTCCTCTCTGGTTTTAGTTAGTCAGCTCCTTGAAGACATTAAACTCAGTCAATGGCAGAATTTAAATTAAAAGAAGCCTCTAGGAATAGTTACTAATGGCATTTTTCCATAATATACCTCTTTTTATGGGCTTCAAAACCTTCTGAACTGTTCTGGGATTCTAGAAATAGCTGGCTCTGTGTGAAGGGTTTTCTCTGTACATGTAGTCTGTTCCACCAGAAAAATATTGCTCGGTGCTGGGGGTGGGAGCAAGCCAGTTTGAGTCAATGCTTTGACCATCAAGGACACAGTCTGGCAGCAGTCAGAATGGAAAAGTAGAACAGTTTAGAAACAGCCCAGTCTCTAGCAATGAGGCAGATCCCAGCTCAAGCCAAGAAACATAAACAGGACAGGGTTAGAATCATAGAATCACAGAGTCATAGTATGGCTTGCATTGGAATGGACCTTAAAGGTCATGTAGCCCCATACCCTCTCCTTTGGACAGGGTTTTGGACACCTTTCACTAGACCAGGTTGCTCAAATCCCCATCCATCCTGTCCTTGAACACTGTCAGGGTTGGAACACTCACAACTTCCTGGGCAACCTGTTCCAGTGCCTCACAACCCTCACAGCAAAGAATTTATTCCTAATATCTAATCTAAACCTACTCTCTTTCATTTTAAAGTCCTTGTTCTGTCACTACATGTCATTGTAAAAATTTCCTCTCCAGAATTCTTGTAGGCTCTCTTTATGTCTTGAAGGTCACAATTAGGTCACCCTGAAGCCTTCTCTTTTTCCAGGCTGAACAATCACCATTCTCTCAGTCTTTTGTCATAAGAGAAATGCTCCATCCCTCCAATCACCTTGATGTCCCTCCTCTGGACCCACTCCAGTAGGTCCATGTCCTTCCTGTGCTGGGTCCCCAGAGCTGGATGCTGGGTTCCAGCTGGGGTCTCAGCAGAGCAGAGCAGAGGGACAGAATCCCCTCCCTCCCCTGCTGCCCACGCTGCTTTGGATGTAGCCCAGGACACATTTGGTTTTCTGGGCTGGGAGTGCTCATGGCTGGGTCATGTCCAGCCTCATCCACCAGCACCCCCAAGTCCTTCTCAGCAGGCCTGCTCTTGGTCTGTTCATCTGTCAGCCTGTGCTGATACTGAGGGTTGTCCTGACCCAGGTGCAACAGCTTGGACTTGGTCTTGTTAAAGCTCATAAGATTCCCATGGGCAATGGGAATTCTGTCTTGTTCAGGTCCCTCTGGATGACATTCGATCTTACAGGTGTCTCAGCTGCATCAGTCAACTTGGTGTCATCTGCCAGTTTGCTTAGGGTGCACTTGTTGCCTTTGTGTCATGAATGATGATACTAAATAATACTGGTCCCTGTACAGACCCTGAGGGACTTGTCACCAGTGTCTGTCAGGACTGTTTGCTGTTAACCACCACAGTCTGGATGTGATCGTCCAATCAATTACTTATCCACTGAACAGTCCACCAGTCAAATCCATCTCTCTGCAATTTAGAGATACAGAAGTGGTGGAAGACCATGTCATTGCAGAAGTTCAAATAAATGACCTCTCAACTCTTTCCTTGGAAGGGAACATGGTCACTCCATCATTCAAGGCCACTGGGTTGGTCAGGCAGGACTTTCCCTTGGTGAAGCTGTGCTGTCTTGAATCACCTCCCTGTTCTCCATGTGCCTTAGCACAGCTTCTAGGGGGATCTGTACCATGATATTCCTAGGCACATGGTGAGGTTGGGAGGCCCCTGGTTGCCAGGGTGTTCCCTTATACCCCTTTAAAAGATGGGTAGAATTTTTTCCCTTTTCCAGTCAGCTAGGACTTCCCCTGACTGCCAGGACTTTACAAATACCATGGAGAGTTGTTTGACAACTGCATCAGCCTTCTCCCTCAGGACTCAGATGCACCTCATTGGGTCCCACAGACTTATGTACATTCAGATTCCGCAGGTGGAACCAGATGAACCAGATCTTTACATACTGTGAGAGGAACTTTGCTCTCCCAGTCCCTATCCTCCTGTCCATCCACTCGAGAGATGTGAAAACAGAGGTTGCTATTGAAAACAGAGGCAAAAAATTGTTGAGTACCTCATTCTTCCCCTCATCCATTGTCATCGGTTTTGTTTATCAGGGGATATGAAGGTTCTTTGACCTTCCTTTTCTGATTAACATACCTGTAGAAGCCCCTCCTGTTATTCTTTGCATTCCTTGCTAGGTTCAGTTCTAGCTTTGCCTTGGTCTTCCTCACCTTCCTTACTGAATCCTACACAACCAGACTTCTTGCCTATACTTTTCCCAGATTACCTGTCCTTGTTTCTGTTGCCTATGCATTTGCTTCTTTCCCTTTATTTTGACCATCAGTTCCCTAATAAGCCATGCTGATCATGCCTTCGTTGCCTAGTTCCATGCTTTGCATCAGCCAGGTAGCTGTCTGGGCTCAGTGATACCCATAACATCCATCAAAGACTCAAATGTCTGAAGATAGAAGCAGCTCTCTATGAAAGGCAGGAAGGACCTTAGGCAGCTTGCCTCTCCCACACCTGGGTGCCAGACCCCTGGAGAAGCAGCTTGGAGAGCCTGTTGGTGCACACAAGGTTTTGACATGAGGTCTGTAATTGCATAGCGTGAAGTATGAAGCTAAATTTGGCAGATACATCATTGGGTGAACAAATCAGCACATTTTAAAATACAAATAGATTGCTGTTGTGGTTTCACCCCAGCCAGTAACCTGGCCCCACACAGCTGCTTGCTCACTCCCGCACCAGCAGGACTGGGGAAAGAATTGTAAGTATAAAAGCTAGAAAACTTATGAGTTGAGATAAAGCCAGTGGGTTGAGGTAAAGCCAATTAAATTGGGAAAGCAAAAGGAATACAAACAAGCAAAGCAAACCAAAAAAATTATTCAGTGCTTTCCATGGGCAGACAGACGCCCAGCTGTTTCCAAGAAAGCATGGCCTCATTACACATGGTGGTTACTTGGGAAGGCAAATGCCATCACTCCAAACCTTCACTTCCTCCTTCTACTCCCCACATTGCATACTGAGCATGATCTGGTATGGTTTATATACGTGGGATATGATATGAAATAGCCCTTTGGGTCACTTTGGGTCACCTGTCCTGGCTGTGTCTCCTCCCAACCTCCCATGCACACCCAAATTCCTTGCCATTGTGACAGTACGGAGAGCAAAAAAAGCCTTGGCTCTGTGTAAGCCCTGCTCAACAATAACAAAATAATCTAGTATCAACCCTGTGCTCAGCACAAATCAAAAACACAGCCTCATACTTGACACTGTGAGGACAATAAATTATACCCCAGCCAAAATCAGCACAATTACTTTCAGCTAAACTCTGTAATGTGAATTTATATACAACAGAATTCTTGCCCTCTGCTCCTTTCTTGGAGTGAATAAGTAGCTACCCAAATCAAAAAGGTGCCTCTATCACATTGTGCCTTTGCATTTCCTTCTGACATGCTTTTCTCTTTGTCAGGTTTTGACCTACATTGGAAAGTGTAGATCCACTGATATGAAGTGTATCAGCCATTTTTAAGACAGAGGAAACTGTCAGAGATTTTTAAGGAGAAAATAAATATTTTCTCTCCGTTCTGCTGTCGGCATTTATTCTCGGCATAATATCTCATTTATTAGATAAATTAGATTATTTTATCTATTTTTAAATTAGTCACTCCAGTCCTCAGTTTCCCAGTTCTAAATATTTTATTTTGAGGATGTAATTTACTAACTCAAGAGCTCTTTGAAAAGCTTTCTAACTTGATTACTGTAATTGGGAACATCTGCCTAACAAACTTCTGCATTAGCGGAATGTGGTTTTCATTTCTCAGGAGATTTGTAGGTTTAATTCCAGGACTCCTTAATCCGTGAGTGATTTTGCATTAACAAAAAACTATCCTTTGCCTCCTGTTTCCTTGGAAGTAGCTTTAAAAAAAAAAATGGAATAACAGAACATAGGAGAAAGAAGAGGTCCAGAGCAGAGATATTTTTAGCTAGTATCTATTGTGAGTATCTCTGAGAGATCAGGATGTCATAGTCATTCCAGGTCTGCCACCACTTGCACAATTAATAGATCATGTTCATACAAGCGAAGCTACCTGACAGTTGACCCATTTTGGAAACACATACATAAATGTGTATGAGACCCTTAGTAGTTGAAACACTGTTTCTGGAGTCAGGCTTTATTGCTGTAGCACTCAAATAAAAGCTGAAGCAAGACAAAAAAAAGTGCTTTTTGTTTTTCTTAAAGCTCTTTGTCTTTGCCGAGATTTCTACCACTGAGAATAGGGGTTCTGTGACTATTTGTTCAATGATGAGCTGTAAAATGAATATTTGTTGAAAGTTAAGACTAAAAAAATCATTAATTTGGACAGGGTCTTATTAACAAAGAATGATGCAATGGAATATGCAGGAATATTATTTCCTCTGTGTGTTTCAGTGTGTTCCATTGAACGGCATCCTCAGTGTTACTTAGAGTTTAAATAGCTGAAATACTTTCTATTTTTCTTAATAATCTTTGGGGGTTTATGTCAAAATGGGACAACTATGTGGGTGGTTTGGGGTTCAGAAAAGGAAAAGAAAGCAGAACTCTAGTGTCAAATGCAAGGTTATGGCTTTGAGCTGTGTTGCTTGGTGTAATGTGAGAATTTGCAGTGACAGCCTCTGCAATGATCACCACCTGCCTGATATGTGAATTAGCAGTTATAACACAAATCCTATTTGTTCAAAAACTTGTAGTAAGGTTTCTAAAACCTGCAGTTTGGAAATGACATAGTGTTGTCAAATAACTGCTTATTAGTGACTCCAATCTTAATGTCACAGCAAATTCTCTAGTTCTCTTGCGGATTAAGAAACATGTAGAACTATTTTTACAACAGATTATCATCAAAATGAGTCATACATTTTTATTTTAATATATTATTGAATGCAACAGGCCTTTTATTAAATGCAACAATGCTATCTAGTGTATGCTTCAGTTGATTTCACTGTGCAGTTTTAAGGTACTGCTGGCTCTTGTACTTAAAATATTTAGTTTTTAAACAGAGACAGGATGTGGTGACAGAAAGCAAGATACTGTGATTTATGGGTTGCAGAAAGAATGATTCTGACTTAAATTCTGAATATGCCTGAATATACAGGTTCTGAACATAACCGTGGAAATTGCCAACAAAACATATACAGTGCAGCTAACATGAGGGTATTTGTCATCCACTGGCTGTGTAAATAAAAAGCTATTCCCTGACTGTTCTCAATCAGTCCTGGAAACTGTTTTTCAGAAAGTCCTGTTCTGACACTATTTTTTATGTACTAAAGGAAGGCAGAGATTATCTTAACTTGGTCAAAAGTTGTCTAGGAGGAACTTGTACTGAACATCACATAGAGAGGTTCAAGAAAACTACAAACTATAGGATTAACATTTATCTGAGCAAAGTGAGTGATCTCAAAAATATTTCACAAAAATTTGCTTTCTGTATGCCACATTTCTCTAAAGAAATGTAATTTTAATATAGTAAAAGGAAGGTCTTTAAAAATAGTCTGTACCTCTGGAGAAAACTTACTACCTCAAGCTAGTTCTGAATATACCTGAAAAATGGCATAGGGACTAGTCGTTGTAGCAGAGATCTGCCAAAACCAGACTGAGACAATGGTGAATCATACTTCATATTGTTTTGGTCTGCAAATTTCCCAACAAAACCTCTTTGTTAATGGCAGATTATAGGCATTTGGGTAGATGTAGGCTTCTCTTCATGAAAATTGGATTTTTGTGACTAACAAAATGGAAATGGAGCTATATTTGTTTATACTTCAAAACAGTTTTCCTTAACTTATGACAGAATATGGCTTTGTTACTGCAGAGATGTATAACTGATAGCAGGAGTTTTACATGTTATCAAGAAATAACTCTCTTTAATGTATGATTCTAATTAAATGCTTGGATAGAAGCTGAGCTGAACGTATATGGCTACATTTTTCATGGCAACCTGTAGAATTTTTTTTGCATTTGCAAAAAAAAGGACTTAATGTAATTCTAGGTGAGAGCTCAATTATCTCTGTGCTCCCAGCAAATGAGAATTAGATGCCTACGTGCTGACAGGAGATAGATTTAAGACATAATCTTCTTCTCACTGTTCTCTACTAGTCAATTTAGGCATTTCTTGCTCTTTGAGCTGACTTCTGTGGATCTTATTTGCAGGCATATAGCTCTTCCCTCACATTTTTTAAGTCTCTGTCATGATGTCTTGTGAATTTCACTCAGCATTTGAACTCTTGAGCTAGGCACTGAAACAATGCCTGCAGCAATTCTATTTCCTTCAGCTACTCAGCTGTGAAATGAGGAACTCTGCTCCTGAAGCATGGTAGCTGCAAATGAAGCAGGAACTTAGACCTGTCTTCTTTAGTATCACAGAATCACAGAATGGTTTGCATCGGAAGGAACCTTAAAGACCATTTAGTCCAAGCCCCTATGGGCAGGGGACACCTCCCACTAGACCAGGTTGCTCAGAACCCCATCCACCCTGGCCATAAACACTTCCAGGCACGGGGCAGCCCCAGTTTCTCTGGGTAACCTGTTCCAGTGCCTCACCACCCTCACAGTAAAAAAATTCTTCCTAATACCCAATTTAAATCTATGCCTCTCCAGTTTAAAGCCATTCTCCCCTGTCCTACCACTCCATGCCCTTGTAGAAAGTCCCTCTCAACACTTTCTTGTAGCCTCATTCAGGTACTGGAAGGCTTCTATAATATCTTCCCAGAGGCTGTTCTTCTCCAGACTTATACATGTGTGTGTATATATATATATCTGTATACTTAAAACAATAAAAAATATGGTAAAGGTAGAAGGTTACAAAGTTACAAGTGGAAGAGCTCTGAGTATTAGGACTTGAAAATGTGTCATACCTTAAGAATTTTAATCCAAACTCTTCCAAAATTATAGTGTCTTAGTCTCTTTGTATGCAAGATTTTCATTTAGATTATTATAGAAATAAAGATCTACTCACAAGTCTGGAATGCAGTCCACATTTTCATAGCTAGTGTTTTGTTTCTTGCTTAAAAAAAAATTTCTCAGGGCTTAATCCCACTTTGCTATGAAAATTTACATAGCCAGGTAAAATTACAAGTCTCTACCAGAAGATTGTAAGGTGTTTGAAAACTAATCTTTTCTCCCTGCATGTCACTGTATCTGATTGGTTTAAGCCACTCCAACTCCCTAAATTGCAGTGTCTCATTTGGGATATACAGTGTTTACTGCCAGTTTGGGATTTCTTTAAAAACTTTATTTTTAAAAACTCAGGAAATGTTTTCCAAAGTTTGCACCATAAAATGCAGCTGATGGAGATATTTAAGAGATGTCTTTTTAAGCCACATGTATGGTATTCATTAAATATCACAACAGAATTGTACTCGAGAAGTACTGAATTTCATTGTAATGTTGATGAAGTGGAAGGCAAACTACATGCTGGTTTTAGAAACTGACAAATAAATAAATATCTTTTAATTTTGACATTTGAATGAATGACATCATTAGGTCTTTATGCACCCACTAAAGCTGATAGCTGGTAGTTTTCCTTGATAAAAAAGGCTGAATATCTGAAGACAATTTTCATGTTCATGTCCATTTTTCTGTCTATGAATTTTCTTAAGTTATTGAGAAGCCTTAGCATTGAAATGTAACTAGAGCAAGATCTGAGGTAGCATTCTATTCCCACATACCTTCAGGACAAGAAGCTGCCAGAGTGAGCTAATGCTCAGGCATGCCTCCCCAGAGATCTCTCTTCTTGCTTTTCCATACCAGAAAATTGAATCATGGGGAGTACAGTCTGGCACAAATTAATCTGTCTTCACGGTTTCTTATGATCCAGGATTGATATAGCACAGGTGTTTCTGCCTAAACTGCAAAAGCTGTGAAAAAAGCATGCCTGGTGTTTTCTTGGTTTTGGGTTGTTTTTTGGGTTTGGTTTTTTTTTTTTTTTTTAAGATAAAAGGAGTACTATTGATCAAGTGTATTACTATTAAAATGCAGCTTACCAAGTGGAGAAAATTATTAACATTTAGTAGAAGACACATGTAAAAATTATATACTTTCTATGGAAAATAATTATTTTCTGATTTTTTTTTTTAATATGGCACCCTGATATCCACATGTTTAATCTTGTAGTAGAATACTAAAGAATTTAGTGAGATCAACTGCTTACCTCTGGTAACATATTTAGCGCTTCTAAAATTAATTTAGCTTTATAATACTTGATCCTATATACGACTAATGAAAAGGTTCTACCACTTAAATGCAACAAATGCAAGAAATGAGAGGAAAAAAAAAACATGAAAAAAGAAGAAAACACCTTTCTATTAAAAAAAAGAGAGAAACAAACCCCAAAAGCTTGTTCATGAGTGTCAGCATTTGGTCATTCTTTCATAAAGTATCTAAGATGAAGCAGATTGTTTCTGTGAACAGTGGTTGGATCAGAGAAAGCACCAGAAGAACAATGTCTGTGTGCCACCTTCCATACTCTGTCAGGATCAGCCAGCTGGTGTGTCCAAACTCTTGGGTACATTTTTAGCAGAAGTGGGACTCTTCTAACACAGCTGCCTTGGGAGCCTACAAGTGTTTGTTTCCCAGCTGTGAGCACTTGTGAAATATAGAGTTCCAGCTTCTCCTGTGTTTTCCATATTGTTACCAAGATAGCCTGGGCAATCTGCCTATTTTCAAAGGTGAGTAACATGGTTCTCTTTCATGCACTGCCCCAAGAAATAGGATGTCCATGACATCAAGAAAATAGTACAAAGGCTCTGTATTTCCTAAGGGGAAAACAGTCTAAATCTCTCAATCTAGTAGTTTTCCTTCTTTTAGCCAGTAGGTAGGGTGCCAGCAGACGCACTGAAGAATGTCCCAGCAGAATGTCACATTCCTCACGGATACCTAAGTTCTTGAATGAGCACTGCAGTTAGGCTGAATAATGATGGCACTCATGTCACACACCACAAAGGGTCTTCCTTCCAGAATGAGAAAATATTGGTGTGCTTCTTCTTTCCCTGTTTCGCTCTCAGAATCAATCTTAAAGGTACAGAATAATATACAGAACAGATGACTGGGGATATAAGCATCATAAAGTCACCCTAGGACATTCCCCTGCCCCACACGGGGCACCAATAAAAAATGTGTATGTCGTGGTTTTGGGCAAATTTGGGAGGAAACCTCTGCATGGGGTTCCTCTGGAAAGCAAACCCAAACAGCCTCTCCCCCACTACCAGTCTGGAAAAAAAGAATTTCCTCAGAGAAAAGTGGAAAAAACTGTTTCTTTAACAAACAAAGTGCCCACAAGCACAAAGAATGAATAATATGAAACAATAAAACCTTTTGTTGCTCTGAAGTGAGATGGTAAACTCAGAAAGTCTCTGCTGTGGGCAGATCAGCTCTCAGTCTCCTATCAGGGCTCCGGAGGTCCAGGCCCCGGTGGGCTGCAGGTGCGAGAGACCTTGGTGTTCCTCTGGGTTTTTTCAGTCCAGAGCAGGTTTAAACAATCCCAAGAAAAAGGGAAAAAACAGTCCAGGGAACTTTTCTGCCTTAGCTAGCTAAAACTAACTAAAAGCACAAGAGATCTCTGTCTACAGTCTGTCCAAGACTCGGGTGAACACCCACAGTCCGGGGAAGAGACGAATGCATAGGCGTCAGGCAGTTTCTCAAAACAAACTGTGCACTTCTTTCCCTGTTTTGCTCTCAGAATCAGTCTTAAAGGTTCAGAACACAATAGACAGAACAGACAACTGGGGATACAAGCATCATGAAGTCACCCTAGGACCTGTTTGTTTCCTACCTTAACACAGGTCAATATTTGGACTGGCTGAGGTATGAGGGTTTGAGTATTGCTGCAAAATGATGTCCCAGTATTTGTCTGGGAAACTTAATTTCATGTAATAGATGGTAAAGAAGCAGATGACGGGTAGCTGGGGTGGGGATGGAGAGTTGCACTACTAACCTTGTATATTAAAAATAGAAGGGAGAGAAAGATCAAAATAAATAAAGGTAATTATTTTTGAGATTTAATGTATATTTTTTCTGCTGCATTTAAGGAAGGTTGAAGCGTTTATTAATAAAAAAGAGTTACCATTTAGAAAACATAAAATTCCGGAAGGGTAAACACATATCCACTCTCCTGTCTTGGTGAATCTGGTACAGTTAGTACAGTTCTAGTCTGCATTAATTTTCATAAATCTTTCTCAGGATCCCCAGAAAACAGTAAAAAAAAACCATAAGCAGATCATGGCCTGAATTTTATTCTCCTCACCCAAGGCAGACAAATAGACCTATAGACCTTTTAAAGAGAATTTTCATACCTATAAGAGCCACCAATTTCCTGCATACAAATTTCCTGCAGATGACATACAGAAAACACCTTCTACTGTTGACTTTGCACCTTTTTTTTTTTTTTAGGAAAAAAAGAGGTAAAGGCAGAAGGACCACTTTTTCCTGCATTTTTAAAATCTAAAAATACTGGATGGCTATGGGAGAAAAGACAAAAAAGTCACTTTCTTTTAAAAAAAAAAGAAAAAGCTCATTTTCAGTAGTCTGTCCCAAGCTAACAGTGCAACTAGTAATTTGATGAGTATTATCACAGCAGAAATAATTCCACTTACCAGTATGTATGAAACTTATTCAGTAAAGACTAATTTCAAGTAAATGTTCTGTTTAATATCTGCTATCACAAAAAATAGATGCAAAGACAGCCAAAGAAAAGTTGCACATGAATAGCAGCAATTTTCGAAATAATTTTAGCAGTGTTAATGTATTATTAGCAGTATTGTCAATAACTGAGAGCACAATGTGGCAATAAATTTGGCCATAAAGGTAACATCAGAAGATCATCCGATTGTGTCCTGATACTCAGGAACTAATACCTTACACATTATACCCTTAATTAGACAAATCAATTATATGATTTATGCCATGATAATTTAAAATAAACTGGGTCATTAGCAGAGTGAAATGCAATACCTATGCCACTAATAGGTCTACAAGTCTGGGAATCTTTTACTAAATAGACTTAATGGAGTTTCTCCAAAGACTGCAATAAGCAAAGCCCAAATCAAATGGTGAGGAATTTCTTTTGCAATACAACAAAGCAGTCCTTGTTGCTGCCTTGCAGTAGGAGGTACACTGACGTATTCCCATTTGGAGCTGTTCCGGCACCATGAAGTTTGCATGCTTCCTGTTATTCCATAGTCCTGCATGACAAGTGGGAGGTTTTGAGTTATGTCAGCCAGACTACACACATATTTAGTAAACAAAAAGTGAACTTAGACTAGCAGAAAACCTCTTGTTATTGTGTATCCTTTTCTTCATGTAACTGATACTACTATGCTGAAAAAAATAATGTTTATTACAAGTATGTATGGACAGTGGTACCCATATAGGACAGTCCAAGTCTGGTAAGATGCTTTTTGTGATGGTTCTGGGTTTAGAACTCTACTATCTATCTTTTATTTGTAATAAAAGGGGTCCTGAAGTATATTCAGCATATACCTATGTAAAAGTCAAAGTAGTTTTGATTCCAACAACCAATCCTTTGCTCAAAATTTCAGCCTAACATGCAAAGTTGGGTTTATCTTTATAATAAATACCTCATTCTTAAATTTGCAGTTCTTGACTAGGTAATGGCACTTCCATCTGTCTCAGTAAGTGGCAAACACCTCCCCTTTCAGCTACAGCCAGCCATTTGGGCCCTGCCTAAAGAAACAGAAAAAGTGGGACTGCTCAGGAAATACTAGATCAAGTGATCCCCTTCCATTCTTATGCAACAGTTCTCTTCATTCCCTGTTACATACTTTACAGTAACATCTACCATCAAGCATGATGTTGGTGTGTTTGTTAGCTCTCACTGGTTTGTAAATTGCAAAATTGTAAACTTCCTTATTTATACTGGCCTTATATTCCTTATATTCCTTATTTATTCCCATAAGGAATATTGTGTCCAAAAACATAAGTAAGCTATGATCCTTACGTATTTTTCACTGCATCCTTGTTTGGGGTTTTTAAAGAAAATCAGTTAAAGCAATAATCAAAGATTCAAAAACTGACACAGGTTCTAATGTCTTGTTGGATGAAAAAGGTAGAAAGACACAAGAAAATTATTTTTAAAGTGTGTTACATCCTACTTTCATGAGAACCTAGTTTCATACCACTATTATGATGGAAAAGAGACTTATGATCCACTGTTGGAGTCACCCTTTCAGTATTCTCTGATACTGCTTCTGGCTGATCAAAGTGGGCATCATGCTGCATTTGAAGAGGCCACTGTGCAAATCAAGTATCAAAAGAGGCTGGAAAACAGACTTTGTGCAATCAGACTTAAATCAAACTGAGACGGAATGGTATTTGGGTTAAATAATCTTATACTTTATTTTAAAACTAAGAAAAAGCAATTATTAGAACATAAAATCTAGTGTTTTATAAATTCAGCTATATTCTATACTCATAAAATAATGATATCTAGCAGTTGTTACTAAGAGTATGGAAGTTATTTGTTACTCAATATGCATTACATAAAGTGCTGCAATAATTCTTTTTATGCTACATAAATGATTTTCCCCATAAAGTGTGCAGATTTTCTCTGCTTATTGTTTATCTGCTGCTGCACATTTCAAGAAAGTTTGCTTTGTCTTCAGAATTTGACACTCCAAACAGCCAGTTTAACAAATGAAAGAGCACAGATTATGACAGAAAAAAAATCTCAGCCAGGATGTTAGTATTTGGGTTTGTTTGGAAGACTTCTGCTTCCGTTTCTTTTGTCTTATATTTCATCAGAAAAGTCCTTTGCAGAAAAGGTTTTTTTGCTTCCAACCAGTGTCAAGCCTTTACTTCTTACAACACATATTCAGAAGTATATAAACTACAGGAAAAAAAGATGTTACTGGCATATATTCTCCCTTTAGACACAATATATAACACAATGTCTTTATATGTTGATTCTTTTTTTACCATGTGTCATACTATGTATCATTTATGTTCATTTAATACTAAGAAAAAGTATCAGATTCAGCATTTATATTCCAATGTTAATATAAAATAGATTTTAGTTATGTTTTACAGGTTATTTGCTTAGAAAATTGTCTGAAGAGGCAAAAAGTGATAAGTGAAAAATAATGATCGAGTGAGTAAAGATATAAGACATATCTGAATGTAAATATCAAATATAAAAAGCATTATTCTGGATAACTATGCATAAATACTGGTAATTAATTGCATTGTTTTCTCATACAATAGCTTGTATGGACTGTCCCTTAATAGCCTATTATATGGTCAATTAATTAAAGCTTCATTTTCCCAGATAAGATCATCTCATGTAATTCTTTGGTTAACAAGACATATGCTTTCTTAGAATTATCTAAAAAATAAAGAGGATCAGTAATTGTAGATGGATTAAAACCTTCATCCACAAGTCGAAATTTTTGTTGTTTGAATGTTCCTGTCATTTCCATTTTTTCCTGCAGTAGAGAGAAAGATACGTTATTTGAAAAGAAGCTACTTTTCTTTTGCTCACATTCACATTTGTTTTTCAATGTCTTACTTGATGTAAATCAGTTTATTCTCATTGCACTGAAAAAAACTGGACCTTGTGTGCCGCTACAGACCCACACCAGACACGTGGCTGACAAAAGCCCATTTCTTTCTGCCTCCCTGACTCTTTAGTGTGATGTATGTAGCCCCAGCATGCCCAAGGCAATTGATCTTCTTCACATTATAAAAGGAAACTACACAACATGAAGCTTCTGAGAGTAACACCTGTTATTACCAAGAACTCCTTAATGATAAAACTCAGGAAATTTATCTATGACTATTGTCACCTCACAAAAGGGGTTGAAAGGATCACATACTAAATCAGCCATACTCATAGTCCAAAGCCAGTCCAAAGTAAGATGGATCTTGGAAGATGGATTTTGTTTTCAGACCACTCCAGTGCTATGGTATCCCTTGGAAAAGTGGTGCAAGACATCTGTAATAAGACTGTCTTCTCTATTCTAACTACCTCTACTCAGCCCAACTTTATGACCTCTCTCCATCATCTTCTCTTCTGCCTTTATATTTTTTTATATATGCAAACAATCTCTGAATACAAAAAATTAAGTATTACATTCAACAAAAATGTCAAAGAGGTCTTTTATCTACTCCAGGCATACCTACAGATTTTATCTACCTGCTCTGGTTGGTCTAAGAAATGTTCTGACATCTTCTAAAGTATGATTATATGTCAGATCAAGTGTAATATGTTTTTAATTTTTTTCCCTTGAAGTTCCACCTACTACCTTCTTTCTTCGTTGATGACAGCTGTACCAACCGCAATCTGTAATGATGGCATTTAAATTTTAATTTAAATTCAAATTCTGGATACTTGATATCTATGCAATACTCAAGATTCATATTCCTTCTGTCCACTGTAAAGGGTTTTTTGTACAGCTGTACAGGAGTGAATCTAGACTAGGTTCTCATAATTACATAAACTGACTACTGCAACATTCTCAAGTCTAATCTTGCTTGCTCACATCAGAATGCTGCTGCAAGATATCTTCCTTGACTTAGGAGATAGATTGACAGATACATACACACATATTTCACTTTCAAGGTCTTCCACAGATTTTTTGTTTCCCTTCTTTATTCTGAACCAATATTCAGTCTCTGGGTGGTCTAAGATATCAAAGTCCATAACTTAACTTCTCTTTTTAAACAATGACTATTTTTTCATCTGCTCCTTGAACTTAGGGGAATCCTTCATAAACATCTTCAGTAACATTTTTTTGTTTGTTTTTATCATGATGTTTGCAAAACTCTTACCAGAAATGAAAGTGCTCATCAGACTTCATTGATCAAGATTATCAATATTGTGTGCTTTTGATACTCTCACATTTTTTCCTAGCTCTGTGTAGTCCACTGTATTGTATTTACATTTCTACACTCTGCTGGAGGGACTATTTTTCCCCCAAACTGGACAGTTACTAGAACAAAGTAGTGTGCAAATAAGGATGACTTTGGTGATTACTGTGATGACAACAATAACACACATTTTTTATTCACCTTTTCAATTTACCTAGCATATTTTCAAGTGCTTTAATATTTGTCATTGTTACACAAAAAATAACTTTTCTTTTTTGTGTGCACAGCCACTGGCTCCTGCTTTAGCTCTATTTCTCTCTCATTCTCACTGAATAAAATGGATTTTAGATTCTTTTCTCCAGATGCAATTGTTCATGGTTTTAAACCTCAATCTTTTTCTTTCACTGTGCTTATGCTTCTAATCTCCCCAAATCCTTTTGTATGATCTCTGTCCTTGCTCATTTGTACAATTTCTCTCATTTAAACATAATCTGCAAATTCATTGACTTTTGGCGTAATCCCTTTTCCAGGATTCCATTAATGAAGACAGCAAATAGGACCAGGTCTAAAACTGATCTAGTGATACATGAACAAGCACTTTTTGTTATTCACTTAGCTATCTTGTGTTTAAATGATGTAGATATTTGTATACACAGTGCAATAATGCAGCTTACCTGGACTCTTAAGAAAAGGGGACAAGCATAACTTGGTAGATAGGTCACTACTTGCTTATACATTTGCTCCAAGTCTAGTGATGCATTGTGCTTTAAAATAAGAGAAGCCATTCCTGCTTTTCCTTCATGATCTGCATGAAAGGAAGTGAGATGAGAATTTTGTAACATTAATAAAGTTAACATTGTAATGATAAACCTTAAAAAATATACTGTAGTGCGTTAACAAACCAACAGTCATATATTATATTCTGAATTTCACTAAAGCTGCAAGACCTCATTCATATTTCATGTGGTATTACATGTGCTTGGAGATCACTCAAGTGATCAGTTAAGCAATAATGCTGTAAATGAGCATAGTGGATAAGACTAAATTGAGTCCTATGTTCGATATAATCGATAAATCTGGATAAACATCAAAAACATTCCTCTCTTGAAAACAAGAGTGAAGAGGTTCTTTCCTGGAGTAGCCAATTATGTCTTCATTTCTGTTTTAGTCTCTCTTGTCAGTATCTTTTCTCAAAACCATGGATCTGATTTAGCAGAAAGAGCAATTAAATGTTCTTACTGTTTTCTCTGAAAAAGGAGAGCACTGTGGGTCTTTGGGAAAGAACAAAATGGGTAAAAGGTAAAAGCAGTGAACTTCAGCTATCAAAAGTAACTAAACACTTTAACCATCAGCTAGAAGTAACAGCAGAGATGTTCTGCCAACCTTATCTTTGTTTCAGTTTAATTTTTTGCTAATGCTACAAAATCTGTAAGGAATTTGATTTGTTTACCATTAAGTGCAATTATCAAGACAGTCACGTAAACTGAGTAGGTAAACAGGTAAGTGTTGTATAGGAAATTAGCATCTCTCATACATTTGAATCTGATTTTCAGTCTTCTATGATGTTTCTTGTTTTAAGGCTTTAAAATACAGGTAGGTGACACTTTTTCTCATTTTAAACTCCTTTATCTTTTTGTGGTGAGTTTATCCTTGCCAACAACCAAACATCCAGCCCACTTTGTGCTCAATCCCTTCTGCCATGGGATGGGAAGTGAAGGAAAGCAAGGATCAAGTGGTAAGGTAATGGCAGTTTCATAGGGAAGGCAAAAGATAATGTACAAGCAAAGCAAAACCAGGACATCATTCAATATTTCCCAACATCAGGTAGATGTCCAGCTACTTCCTGCAGGGCAGGGCCTCACTCAGAGCATGCAGCATTTTTGGGGGGGACAATCAGCACAACCACAAACCTCTCATCCACTTCTTTTCCTCTAGCTTTAATAACTAAGCATGGCTATCATATGATATGGAATATTGCTTCAGTCAGTTTCAGACCACTGTACTGTCTACATCTGTGCCCAAGTCCTTGCTATCCCCAGCAATCTCATGCATGGAGAAAGCCTTGGTACTGTGAGCTCTGGTCAATAGCCAAGCACTAAGTTGTCAACACGTTTAGCTATTGTTTTAGCTACCAATGCAAAGCAGAACACTGAACAATCTCCTATATAGAAACTTATTTTTATCCCAGTTAGATCAAGCATATATTTAAAAAAAATATTTAGTATGAATGATAATCAAGCCCATATGATCTCATGAAAAGTAACAAAAATCCCTATTAAAAAGAAATTAATGTATATTCTTTCTTACAAGTTATTTTTCTCTTTGTATTCTTTTTCATTTTTTTCTTGGTTTTATAACTTAACTGTTTACAGTTATTTTAAGAGGCTAAGTGAAATAAGACAGAAAAATGTCTTCACATATTTTCCTTTAGAGTTAATTTAGAATTACCTTGTTGATATTTTATTTTGACATGTGTCTGGATTTTACACAGCTGTGATTTAACTAAATCTTTATAATTTAATTTAGATTATGTACCTATCACAAATGCATGCACAGTAGATTTTAAAAAATACTCCTCATTGCATACAGATAAAAAATTGCATGATTCACTGGCTCATTCACAATCGGGTGGTATTTTCATTATCTCAATCTACATTTTAGCTGGGTATTAAACAGGTTACTCAATCAAACATGATTCATGTTTAAAACACAAAATAGAAAGAGTTATGAGGGTTAACAATGAACCGGAGAGAAGCAAAATGCTTCTCAAGCTTTTACCTGGCACAGACACACCATACACATTTGCTTCTTGTATAAAGTCCAACATTACAATGACATCAGAGACTTCTGTAGTGGCAACGTTTTCCCCTTTCCATCTAAAATGAATGAAAAAAAAATTTAATCCCAGAACACCTACCCTTTTAAAAAAGCTTTAGTAGAAGCTCCATTCATTTCAGACTAACACTACCTCCTCACATTCTTTCACACTTGTCACACTGGAATTTGATCACCAGAAGACAATGTTGCAATTAAACTGTATTATAACACTGTAAGGGCCATTGAAGATCAATTGTTTCCAAGTTTTTTACATGTATATATATTTATGAAACATAAATACATTTAGCAGAGAAACCATTCTCTGCTATTTGATACATTTTTCTCCACATCAGTATGGGACTTCCTTGCTCTTAGAAAATCCATCACAAGTCCTATGCTTATTGAAAGCATGTTCAAAGAGCTGGAATACCTACAAACTATTCTGAAAATGAACCATTCAAGTCCACAGGATTGTTATTCATAGAATATTTGTGACAAAATTAAGCCTGTATCACCCGCTTCAGAATCATTATAAACTATATCACAGTAGCAATAAATTGAACAGTTCCAGCTGAAAACAAATACAAACACATTATTCTATTCCAAATATCTTTAATGAAAAATATGAAAAGAAACAATAACTGTACCTGAAGGTATCTCCAATCCTGTCCCAAAAATACAGAAAATTGTCATGATCTTGAAACATTAGATCTCCAGTATTAAAATAAAGATCTCCCTTCTTAAATACCTCACAGAGTAATTTCTTTTCTGTATGTCTTTTATTGCCAGCATAACCAAAGAAGGGGTTCTTTGCATTGACTTTGGAAATCAGAAGACCAGCCTCACCTATACAGAGAAATTGAAGGAATATAAACCTAAAATACCATTGGACAGACATTTCTGTACCCAATATTGGTTACATTATTGCCCACACAAATTCACAGTCACTTGTATTTCCTCCTGGTGACTCACCAGTTTTCTCCCAGAATGGTCATTTATCAATTGTAAGCTCACTAGTAGTATATTACCCTCTGAGTGCACAATTCAAATTAATGTCGAATTGACTCCCCACATCTTACTGAATTTCCATGAGTGTCAGCTTTTCAGCTTCCTAATGAAAAACTAGAGTCAGTCAAAACTAGGTGCTCAGCCCAGGCACTATGTCCCTATTTGATCTCTTTTCAGAAGTTCTGAGAACACTGAAATTGACTCAGTTGGAGCCTGGTGTTAACAACACCAAGCTTGTGGGTTTAATCCCTATGGGGAACATTCACTTAAAGGGTTTGACTTGATCCTTGTTGGGTCCTTTCCAACTCAAAATATTCTGTGATTCTGTGACTTCTTAAGAATATTCATTAAAGCGATATAGCATCATCAATTTACTTTTTGGTGTAAACAGTAAAGTTTAATACAATTTTTTTTCCACAAAAAGTAGGGAGAGTAGGGGAAAGGATTATCCTCTTATGCATGTAGAGTACCAGGGTGTTTGTTTGCAGAACATGGAATAATTGTATGAAATAACCTTTCTGGGAGCAAGTTCTGAACAATATAGCTTAAGAGTTCCAACACTTTGTAACAGAGACAAGATTTATAAATATGAAAACATATCCAAATGCTTCCAAAAGTAGACACAATTTTTAATTTAAGATTGCCTCCATAAAAAAAAAGCTGTGCCTTTTTTTTCCATAAACTGGTAGTGTTTAAAGTAAAAGTATATAGTTCACTGGTAGTATCACTGCAGCCGTAATGCTCTGAAGAAATAAGACATGGGTAAGACAAAGATTATAGACAAAGATAATACTTTTCATTAGACTGAGTGGTGTAGTTGGAAAAAAATTAGACCAAGTGTATAATTAGAGCATGTGTTCCCTTCACAGGTCAGTTTGGCATCCCTAGAGATAAATTTCTATAAAATTTCAGTTTTGGGGACATACCTTTTTCAAAGTACCCATGTCTGATTATCAACTGTTAGAGAATCTCATAACTCCTTTGAAAAATCTGTTTCAGCTCCTTATTAAAGCTGTCTGCCTGACATTTGAGTTTTTCTTGCTTCAGTTTCAGCTGCTACTTTCCCACAGTTCAATGTATGCTCCAGTATCTGATAACACTTTGAAAAATTGTGTAAGCATGATTTTTGATAAATATTTTTAGGACAGCTATAATCAAGCAATTTTGGGGTTTTGTTGTTTTTTGGGTTTTGGGGTTTTTTTGTTGGTTTTTTTTTTTAATTATTAAACTGATTCACATCACTTAGTCAGAAACACTTAATCTCTCATCAAAAAGCATTTGCTCTAATCCACCAGTCCTTCCTGTAGATCTCTTGGGCAACCATTTCCTTATGTTAACCTCCTTTAAAAAACACAGATGTCACTATGTATAAATTCAAAGATAATACCATACCATCACTTTTGAATACTACTCTTCTGTGAATATATCCAAAGATCTCCTGCATGCTTCTGGTATCAGCACTGGTATGTTTAATTATATTTTATCTGAGATCAAAAATCATATTGCTTTTTTTCAGAGCAAAGCGTAAGAGTTAATTTAGTAAATTACAGTAACAATAGCAAGGCTTCTTAAAACAACTCTCTGAAGTATTTTTATTAAAATAAATAGGCTGTAATATCCTATTAAAATACATACTTACCTTTCTTAACTTTTTCACACCAACCATGTTTATTTCTAATTGGTTCATCTTTTTGGAAATCATACTTGATTAAATCAAATGGGAAAAAAAGCTAAAAAAAGGGAAGAAGTCAACAGTTACTCATCTACACAGTGACATCTGGTGGCAGCAAATATACATAAGGAAACCTATGCTCCAGTCTTTCTCATCTGAAAGGAGAATGCAGTTTCATTTAAAACTGAAAATACTCTATGTATATTTATGCCATTTCCTGGAGGTATGCAACATTAAAATAGTTTTGTAAATGAAGACATAGAACTGTCCTTTTGTTAATTTTCTTACAAGTAAGTTATGGGATCCCCATCATCAGTGAAAGAGCAATATGAGTCAGCATAATAGAAGCACTGTCTCTAGTATTTAAGTGACATTTAATGGTAGTGGCTGATATGACGTTCTTGGGGTCTTCTGGCACTGAAAACAGCTGACAAGGTAAAGTCCTCACAAAGGAAAATCTGCTTCCTGTTGGGATTTACTGTTGCTTAAGTAGCCTCAATTCTTTCCTCTTGCTTTCTCAGGCTACTGTGTATGGAGGTGGGAATTGAGCACCAGCAGAAGGGTACATACTCCCGTGGTTCCAGACAAACTGAGGAGTGGACAAGATATTCCTATCAAAACTAGAAACTACAATCCTTTTTTTTTTTTTCCCCCCGTCAATATACAGCATTTGACTATTATTTTTGCTTCATTTTTCTGCTGTGATATGACTCCGAACTGGACCTTTAAGAGACACTGCCTTACACTATTTGGACAACTGTGTTTGCAGCAGTCCAAATTGTCTCTTTATTATTTTAAAAAGACAATTTGCCTGGCTTAGGATTCCATGTTGCCTTCTCAAAAAGAAGTCTTATCAGCAATCTTTAACAACTAGTGAAACCAAAGTAATTATCTTTTCCTGAGAACTCATGGCAATAGGGGAACAATTTCATAAAGCATGAAGCCTGCATTCTTCACAATAAAGAAATACAATATAACTTAAGGAGGGTTGTATGAAAGTGACTGAAGTAAAGGGTAAGATGTTAAAACATAAACTTCTTTCCTTTTCTGCCACTACTTGGATGAAGAGCTGCATCTTTATTCTAATTTGAAATGTTGTTGTAAATATATCAAATAATTTTTGCTCAAACAATTCTGAATAAATAGCAACATGAATCCCAAAATTTCAGTCTCATAAAGACAAAACTGATTCATTGAGTCCTTTCAATGTTCAGCACTGTGTTTTTCATCTACCCTATGTATGAAACAAAAAGATGTTTTTAACAGTTGATCAAAGGAAAAAAGTCAGAGCCTGCAAAATAAAGTAATGATTCAAGAATGGTACACTATTTTAATTAAGTGAAGGGTTATTATTTTCATTAACCTCAGATTAAACCACTTACCAAAGTCAAGAATTTGAGAGCCAAAATGTTTGCCTCAATTAGAAAATAATTGATTATTTTTGAGGAACAGAGTGGGAGCGGGTTGTTTTGGGGTTTTTTTCTGTCTACATTTAAATGCTACTCTTTATCACTTTCTTTCTTTTTACATTGATATGTATTACTTTAATGTGTTTTATATGACCAAATACAATGAGTAATAAAAATAATAAGAATAAAATGTTATAAAATTAAATGTTATTCTGGTTTTGTGTCTGATTAGAATAGCTTATAATAATGCATCATACTGATAGTATTTTGACAAGATACAGTTTTTGATCTCTGAAAGAATTAATTATTTTAAGTTGTTATAAACCCTCAGAAACTGTAATTCAGTATCTGAGATCATCTAAAACCTGTTGAGACTATCATTATATATAACTGTACTATGTTATATACCTCTTTTTTTGCCAACAACTTCAGAGTATTAACAAGGTGTATTCCAATTAGATTTTTGAAATAATAATCTTGAAAATACATAACTGAAAGAAAATACTACATCTTGTATTAAATATGCATAACGAAACTATACAGAGTCTGTGCAAACAGCTGTGCCTGTGCTAAAGTGTTTTCCAAGCTAAATCATTCTGTGATTCTAAGAAGCTTGCTTTACATATTAAATACTAGAAAACGAAAGCTCCAGAGCGAAGTATTTAGTTCTGGGCACAAACTAACATTTGGTTCACCTCATTATTTAAATTCTAATGGGATGAGGACCTGAGCTGTTGAAGCATTAGCATATTATTTTCACAGAGTACTGCATGCAACATTCATCATTTTAATCTACATCCTACTCTCTGAAGCATCACACAAATGTAGCAAACAAACAGCATAATTTAGTGAGCTGAAACTGAAAGTGTGTTAATGTGCAACCTTGTCTACTACTATGCTGCCTAGGTGTTATAACAGCTTCTCTCACTTTTTTTTTAATTGATTGGAAATATGTGAGTTTAAATATTGTTTCGAAAGTTGTAACATGCCTAAAGTTTCTACTTTCAGCAAATGCTCAAAGAACTTCTATCAGAAAGTAGAGATCACAAGCTTTTTATTACTTGTTTTAATGATTAAGGATTTTTGAATTCTCTTGGAGATTATCAGTTTCCAAAACAAAGCATTACATGTACTAGATTTAGTTTCAAACATCTTTAAAAACTGAAATGTAAGAAAATAAAAATTTGGAGCCTAGTGTCATCACATCTTAGAGACAGTTTTAAAAATATACTTGAAATGCTTTATTTATTCTGTAAAGAGCAGATGCATTAGTCCTCCACACAACTTTTTTAGCCCAGGTAAACAAAACCAAGAAACAGACCTTTTAAGCTGTTTGATATTAATGGAATGACATGTAAGAATACAAGACTTTAGAAAACACTTGTAGTACTTAAGATTATTTTAGCTCAAAATTAGTCAAAGGAGAAGAAACAACATTAAATTTCACTGGCCAATGAACTTTGGAACTTCTATTGCTTAGATCTATACATCAGTATTCTTCCTTTGAACCCAGTTTTCCAGGATCTTAAAATTTGCTTAAAACTAACTTTTTTTTATTTTTAAACTAAAAAATTTGTCTTCTGCCACAAGTTCTTTGACGGCATGGAGAAGTACATAATACTAATTCTGAATGGCTGTGTGAAAGCCATTTTATATACTGAAATTACTTAAGATTTATTATAAGATCTAAATGTTTCTCAGCTCAAAGCTATTGATTTTTATCAGTACGGTTTTGCATAAGAGATTTGAATTCCTGTGATAGTTTGAGTATCTTTGCTTAAAATAATGAAAAATTATATTTACAAATAAAGTTTGGATTTTTTTTTTCATAATGCTTTCCAGGTGAACGTGCCATGGATTATTTTTAGCCTTTCTTATAAGCTTTCTCAGATCTCATTAATCCCAAGCTCCCTTGTTGTCTGCTATCACTCAGAATTTATTTCAGTATAAGAAAGAGATTTATATATATATTTTTGATAGACACAATTGAAGGTCTTCAAGATTTTTTCCATATCACATTTATATAAATACACACATAATGTATGTCATATATAACATAATTGATTATTAACATTAACTAGAGACATATGTATGTCAGACATAAAAATTAAACAGTAATTTATTATATTACTGTGTTAATCAGGACACAGTATTTTTGTAAAACATTTTAAGTTTTACCAGCTGAAAAGCTGTTCAGAGGCTTCTACTTTTCTGTTCATAGACTCTATGTAAATATCCTTATTGAAAGATTTATTCACATTCTACAGGGAGTCTTTCAAGCACATGAACCAATCCCTCTTATATAAAGAACACAGTTTGAAAACAAACAAGTGCAAACAAGAGAACTGCTTTTAGTTAACATCTTAAATACAGTGACTTCTGCCAACTGCTGTAACATTTATCTGTTTCTTCCTATTACCTTATGTCTTCCAATATTTTTATAAAAATAAATGTGTTCTGTAGAACCTTAATATTTATCACAAGCATTTATCCCCAGCCCTTAACAGTTACTGACCGAAAATTTACTTTGCTCATTCTGAGAGCTCAGTTTACCTCTTAAAGCTGAAATTTTTATCTGTATTTCACCTTTACAAACTGTGCCATTGCCACTACCTCAAAAGAGTGCACTCCTATTTTTTTTCCTTCCCCTCCCCCGCCACGCCCTGCTAAAAATGTTATAGTTGGAAACTTTCTGCTATTTTTCCCTCTATACTCTCAATACCTGTATCTATGGGGCTCTGTATTGCATTTACTTTGTTACCAGATGTGCGACTATGCTGTAGGAAGAGAGCAAGTTTCTTCCTTCTCCTTTAGTGTATCACACATATGAACACATGAACCTCTTTTTCCCACTTTCTCAGTTCTCTTTCTTTCTATTCACAGTTTAAGAAACAGGTGTTTAGAAAATCCGTAGAAAGCACGTTAAAGGGTATCTCATGTTGTCCTGCATGTCAAGAGAATGTTTCAAAAATTGTTGTAGCATGTATTTGAAGAAATAACAAATCTTAGGAATTGGGTGGCTGGACCTTATCTGTGCCATTGTCTGCTTTACAGCAGGAGACAGATTTTCTTTCCAAACTCAGGTCTTTCAGAAGTCAATAAATCAGAAATAATACTGCTCTCCTTTGTGTAACACTAGTTGTCTAGTGGATGTCATTTAGACTGAAGTAAAACAAAAAACAGCTACACTTCAGAAGGCATTTTTTTAGTAATCTGCAAGCTGCAAAATATATTAAAAAAAAAACCCAGAACAAGTGCCTGAAATAAGAAAAAATGAACTTTTCTATGGCATTAAAATATGTATTTAGTGTTGCACACAAAATCTCCACACTAGTTGATTAAAAATACAGATGATTAAATAAACATACAAGTAGTTTCAAGTTTAATCTTTATCTGCTGTATACGTTACATGGTATTTCCAAAAGGTTAATGACTTAATACTAAATTCTGCCAAAAGTTCTGCAATACTGAAAACAAATTTACTCAAGTTTGGAACACATGCAAAATCTTATCAGATTATAAGGCATCTGGCTTAAAAAAATTTGAAACAAAAATTAACATCAGCTGTAATGTTCCTGGTTCACCTACTACTCCCTAAATTCCAGATATCTGATTTCCTGTAGCTGCTCTGGCCCCTTTTGGAGATATCCAACAGCATCGGATGGTCTCTGCCTGCTATAGAGCATCAGTGGAGTCATCTGCTTGAATTCCTGAGCTTTCTGTGGTTTCTGAGTAACACACTAGCTATTGTGGTGTTTTCTGAGTGGTTCCAGAATCCTTACTGCAATCTGATTTCCTGTACAAGAAGTGAAGAATTCCTCTGGCCACAATGTATAAAGCAGACTGAGTAGTGATTGTACTGTGGTGATAGAGTATGGAAGTTGAGGACCCTGGAACAAATGCTGCCTAGAAATCTATTTACATGGCATCAGAAGATACCTCTGTTGTATTTCTGAACAATGGTTTTAAGTCATTCCCTAAAAAGTTTGGTTTGGACATTTTACTATCAATTCTGCTAAGGAGTACAAATGTCATTTAAGTCAACAGGACTTGTATATAGATAGAGATATCTCAATTTAAAATTCTAGGCAACACATGAGGGACTATTTATTTCAAGAAGAGTAAAAACTTGCATAAACAACAACATAATGATAAATATACAGTCTCCTTGCAAAAATGCTGGACATCTTTCATATTATTAGCTAAAGCTTGGGACACATGTTACTTTGTTTGGGCCTTTAAAATAATTAAAAAGGTTGTCCTTACAGGATCAAAAAGAAAAAGTCAATCTGTGAATTTCAATCAGAAATACATTCTTCATTTACTCAGAAGGATGTAGGGAAGTCAATGTGTGATATAAATAATACACAATCCTCCTCCTCAAGATATACGACTTCCATTTTCAAAGCTTATGAAATACAAAGCAGGTTTTTTTCTAGTTTCAGTAACCTAGAACACAGCAAACACCTATGGTAGACTGTAGATAAATGTGTATAGCATTTTAAAATTAATAATCTCACCAAGTATTCTCTGTCACAATAACTCAACAGTGATTATATATTTATTGTTATCTTTGACATTTCTGAATACTGATACAGACTAGATGTAGTTTGAGTTAATTATGTTTACTTGCACCTATGTGTAAAAGATCTATTATATTTTGTATGTCTATATGTGACTGTACGTAATTATTATAATATATTAATTATTATTAATAATTCCCAATTATGCCAAATATTTACATAGCAATATACAATATAACATACTATATAAACACATCTCTAACTATAATTTGTAGAACAGTAAATCAGAATAGAAATTTGTAGCCTTATTTCAGCGATGAGTTGTTCCTAGGTATTAAAATAAATCCAGATTTTCTTTTGTCCTCTAATGTAGTAGAGACCTGAAACTATACTTGGCAACTGTCAGGTTACCAAAACTGTCAGGAGACAGCCAAAGCCTTTTTGATGCCTGTGAACTCTATGAAAAATCTCAGTGTTACTACTGAGGGTACCACTGGGTTGGGTGCCAAGATTTTACAGAGGGTCAATTAACTTGCAATAACTAAGTTAGAAAATTTGTCCTGGACTTACGACTATACTCAAATTAAGAAACAATTTTTCAGCACTACTACTAAGCAGAACGTAAATAAATAGTCACCTTATAGAAGAAATTGGTGCGTCCAACAGATCCAATTTTTCCTGTGTGGTTCATGAAACAAATGTTTCCTTCAGTAGCACCATAAAACTCACAGATCTTAACAGCACCAAATCTGTCTAAAAATTCCCTCCACACATCATTTCTTACTCCATTTCCAACTGCTAGTCGGACTTTATGATTTTTTTCCCCTTCCTTCTGTTAAAAAAGAAAAAAAAAATTAAAATATAGTAAGTCTATAGCTGCATTTGATCCCTGCATATATTGCAGAAAAAAATATACTTTCTTTGGAATACATCCAGTAAAAGAGCAAAAAGAAGTAAAAATAATACTCAAGAAGTTAAACCTGGCAGAGCTGGCGGACAGGTGCAAAGTAGTAAGCTGCAATCTAAAACATATTATCTTGTTGAACAAACAAATTATTTCCTGAAAAATTACTGCAATGATTTATATAAACACTTCCATATTTTAGAAGTTGTATTGTCTCAGTCTATTTCTCCCCAGAGGAATAAAAAAATCTGGGAAGAACAGAGAAAGACAGGAATTATTTCTGTCACAGGATTAAAATCAGAAGAGATGCATAGTTACTTTCTTCTGTATTCAGACTGATTATGAGGAAACAATCCAATTTCACACATTCATAAAGTATTTTTCTTCCCACATATTGCGTATGAGCTATCTTCCGTACTTTTCTCAATATTAAGACTCACAAGGTTTTGTTAAATGTTACTGAAATACATTATTTCTTAGTGATCTTGAGTCTTTACTGTTGTCAGGCCTCATATTTACCATAATGAACATGATAGTATGTATCCAGTTCAGTAAGATAATCTAATTCTATTTATACATTCCCAAGCATTGAGATTGCACAGACCACCTTTAAAATAAGTTGAAGTACCAGAAGGCAAAACATCTATACTGTTAGGATTTGTTTGGGTTTATTTTCTTTTCATTTCACCTAGTTTAAAATATCACTCTCTTTTCAATCATTTCAAGTTGCAATACAGAATGCTCTAGAAGTGAGAGAGCTCAAAATAAACATAGGTACAATTTGTTACCACATACCCTCAGAATTGCATAGCAGTCTGGCACTGCAACTGTCCCTATGCATGTCTATCTATCTACACTCCTATACATGTATGCAAACACCTCTCCATATACAAATGCACACATCTGCACATATTCACATTCTTTTCATACATATATATATATACACATTCACATACATATACTATAGAAAACAGAGAGTCCCTATCCTCTACTTTTCTATTATGCCCCTCCCCCCACTAAACCAGTATGAATTAGTTATAGCTTTATAGTAAAAATCTATTTGAACACCTTTAGTCTTACATAAAATCACAGCAAATTATTTTTGTGAAGAGATCTGGTCAGCTGAGTGAAACAGGAACATTTTGAATAATTTGGACATTAAAAACAGTAAAGCATCAACTGAGTACATAGCAAGCAGTGTTTCTCCAAGGCTTATGTCTTGAACAAATTAAATTTTCTGCGAGGAAGTGAATTCTTCCTACTGTAACGAAAAGTTGCAAACACAATAGAATTTTAAGCTCCTCTAAATCACAAAGACCACTATGTTTTTTTCTTCACTCTTCAATACTAGTAACTCACAGAAAGACAAAAATGTATTGATTCATCTTCAGAATCTTCCTTCTGCAAATAAAGGTCTCTTGCTGAAATGATTCAGGAAGGACAGCACCTATTTCACTAGATACAGATAGGTGTCAGCAGATTACAATCTGAGGCATTATCCCGCAATTTTACCTCAAAACTATATCACTCACCAGCCTCCCCTGGTCACTAACAACTCTGGTTTTTTGCAAGAACCCAATTCTTGCTTTTTCCCTTCTATCTTTAGATGTGCAAGTAATTTCTAAACACATAAGCACATATATCACTGAATAATTGCTAAATCATTATTAAAAAGTGCTGCATTACATAGCACTACAAATCTGACAGGGACATAGCCTGGGACAAAGTATCTAAAAATTGCCCACGGATGTCATTTTTACAGTGGTTTGTTTTTCCAGCTTCAGACACAGTATCACAATGCAACAGTGTAGGTTTTTACATACTTGAAATAATAACATCTGCTATATTACATATTCAAATTCATTATATTGTTAATGAACAACAATAATATTTTTAAAGCAAAAATGTTTCAGTGTTACTGTGAACTTAATCAGGAAAGCTTTTAATGGTTTAGTTTTTTTCTCCAGAAAACTGTTCACCATTTTTAGAATATTCCTAACAGCTCAACATAAAACTTTTCAAAGTGGGTTATTGTAGTGGTGCGTTGAGCTGTGCTCACAAGTTTTAAGTTTATATGATTAATTTTATTTAAGTTGGGAAAATGGTTTGTTCCAGACCCCCCTGTTTATGGCTGCATTTGCAGCTGGTTTACCCCTTCCAGAAAGTGCTGTTCCCCTAGCAACTCTCCTGTCCGTCAAAAGTATCCCTTCCCACAGAGCCTGTCAGTCACTTAGGAGGCCTCTCCCCCTTCTGGAAAACTCGGGGAAACCCGACTCCTGATTGGGACAGGTTCTGGAAATCCCCTACTCCCTTTCAGGGATTGGCCCTTTGTGTGTCAATCTACCCCCCAACTCCTCCCTTTGTATCCCCCTATTGGTTGAATGTTTTTGTACACGCCCCTTGGCATCTGTTCCTTTTAAGCTCCCGAACATCAGGAAAAATCGCTTTTTCCTGAGGCACGTCCACGTGAATAAACCTCCCCCTGTTCTACCTCAGAAAAGAGTCTCCTTTTCCTCCTTCGCCAAAGCTGCATTTTACATCCAGTGCTTGCTTGCCAAGAACCCACCGGGTGGGCTTCTGCGGACCCGTCCAGCGAGGCCCTACCGAGAACTGTGCACGCTTCCAGCCAGGGCTGCCGGGCAAAGTCGGGAATCACTGGTCAGTGACCCACGAAGCGTGCCCACAGGTTATTTTCCTTGCAATTTCAATGTTAAACTGAAATGAACATGTCCAGCTGAACAGCAGTTATCTCTTGCTGATGCCACTGAATTATTCAAATATACTGCCTTTGCTAAGATACAAAAAATAGCTCAAGAGGTACTTTCAAGGAAATTCTTGAAAAACATATGCGTATATATACAAACAGTAATTCAATCTTTCATCAGGCTAGGAACATTCGAAATCTCTAGAGACCAAGCTAATAGAAAGACTTTGCTTGTAGTATTTTTACTTTAAGAAAAATAAAAGCATTGATAGCTGTTTGCTGAAAAGATAGGTTTTTTCCTAGTCTAGTTAATCTTCTAGGAAGAACTAGAAGACAGTGTCCTACATGGATTATGGTGTTTGGGTTTATTTCCCAAAAGAACAAACCCCATTTGATTTAAAAGGGCAGTAATTTCATTTCCTCACATTACTTTGGCTCATTTATATTAATACAGCACAAAGTGGTTTCTCTAGTGGAAAAAATGCACAGTAGTCCTGACAGGTCATCATCCCACTTTTCTTGCAATGTTAACACCTATCATCAACATCAACAATACAATATAAAGCCACCTCACTTTAGGAAAGGGTGCTCTCACAGCACTCAGGTTTTTTGCAAAAAATACAAAGAGGGTGTATGATGTTATCAAGAACTGATCACAGAAAGCAGATTTCTTAAAAGGTAGAGCAGTAATTCACTTTTTCACAACTAAGGTAGATCCACTGTTAGATTGCATTGCTGCAAATGCCATATATGTGATTTAGTCAGCCCCAACATAGTTGTACCTGTCTGTAGACACAAGAGTCCCTGAAGAGTACCGCAGGGCTTTCTGGTGAAGACATTAAAACTGTCATGCATTTAGCAATCTTTCAACTGTAAGGATGAAAATTATATGTAATTTCATGCCCCAGCAGGTTTAATAACTATGAAGAAAATTATTAAAATTAGGGAAACTTCAAGCAGTGAGTTTACTCACATTAGTTTTATATGCGAGTAAATTAATATAGCAATATTTTATCTATTTTTATCTTTTTTATAACTAATATATGACATTAGTTCATGTCAGCTTTATGTATAACTAACTTTCAGTGTAAAGAGACCCGCAGTAAATAAAACAGAGTTAGCCATTCTAACATCTCTTTTTAACATCAAACATCATCACATATATTATTGTCCAGATCACTGCCAAAGTCCAACTCTTAGGACAGGCATAGTGGTATCCATGAGCATTGTGGCTGAATAGTTATGCAGTAAATAAAATGCTAAGTAAGAGAAGGGAAGGAAAAGAGATGATAATTTACCCAAATTACAAAAACATGTTCAAGTGATGAAAACTTAGGGAATTCTAATAAAAAAAGAAATAAAAGAAATATGCAGAGACCTGTGCTTTAAACTGACTAGACCAAATAGGCTTTGAATTTCTGCCATTTTCAGATGGCAGTTCATCAGCTTACCTTTGCTACAATAAATAAAATTAAAGGACTAGAAGGAATTCCAAGAAGTCACCTAGTACATCTCTCTTCCAGCAGAAAAGCTCTATTATCCCTGAGCCATTCTTGACACCTGATCAAGCTGTGGCACATCAGCCAGCTGCTCTGCAACAGCTGGTATGCAGCAATTGTGCGCTGTGTATTCTTAGCCCACCGCAAAAACACTGTACCAAATTAACACCTCCTACACTAAAAGCTGTATTTCCTCACAATATCTCATTTGCAAAGGACTCAGTGCCTTCCCCGATCCCCTACCACAAATAAATTCAAATAAGTTCAAATTCCATGTCCTCTGATACTTCAGTTATGGTTTGTGCTTCTGAATTTACTAATAACTCTCCATAGATAGTTAGGACAAGAGATTTTTGAATAGCAGAATGTTGTAACATCTTTCCAAGTTTTCTAAAAATGTCTATTTATTTTCCTGCACTGTGATTTTATTTTCTTAATTCAGAGTGATTCTTAAATAAAATGGGGTTTAGTTTACATCCACTTATTTCTAACAGTAAATCCAGTGAAGCACTTTTTCAACACCTCTTTCATTGACATCAATGCATTAATAAGCAAGAACAGTTCTTATCGTACACCTGGAATTTTTTTCCATTTATTCTGCCAAGATCTTTGAACTGTGAACCAAACATCTGCACACATCATAAATCAGTTTGACACACTGTGTCTCCATCTTGCATGCTTGTTTCTTTTGTATATTAATTAACTGACAAGTCAAGATCTGCCTCACTACATTATATTCCACATACCTGGGATTTTTCATCCAGCAGTCTTTTCTCCTTAAGTGTCCTCAGTAAACTACTTGGACTATCTATGTGATTAAGCTGTTGGTAAATGCTATCAACGGTATACTAACTGGTGCAGGAAGGATTCATGACTGCAGCTACTTAAAAATGTGCTGAGCAGCCACTTTAAACAAACACAAGAAAACAAATTCATTGCCCTTCTTTAGCAGATACATGTCTTTTCAAAACCAAGACACTCTTCTAATAGGAAATATTTTGTTTAGTTGAACTCCCATCTCCTCAGAAAATATCTACCAACAAAAAAAAAGTCTCTTCTGTCTATGTTCCACCCAGTAATATGAAGTAGATAATTGTATTTTTGGTGATTGTCCCAGGAGCACACTAGTCAAAACAAATCACACAAACATTTTCAAAGGTCAGTTCAGAGAACCGAAGCATATACACATTATTTCTTGAGTGTATATTACACACAGTATTCTGGGAGCAATATGAAGCTTTCCTTTGTGAAAGCATGATTGTGATTTCCAGGCTTTAATATAAGCCCATTTTCTGCATGGCTCCACTAATTTAACCTAAAAGAGGAGTCTAGGAAAAGCTGAAAGCTGTAAGGAGAGAAATTGGTCAAGTTGCATGACCTCTTAAGTCATGATCCACCATGCTAGAACCAGTAGTTGACATTGTAATTAGACTTCAGGGCTGTTTTGGATATGAAAAACTAATGCTTCCTAAGACATTACAGAAGACATTTTCCATGAAGAACATCTGAAAGCCTTTATGATTATTAGTGGGGAGACTGAGAAAACAGACACAGGATCATCTGTGGTAACCAAGAGAGGTATGCCAGTCTATGTAAGTATCAAAAGGCAGTAAGAAAACCAGGTGGGTTTATAATCTGTTTTAAAGCCACTTTTCAAAAATAATAACTGTTGTTGCACTTATGGCAGTGGAAAGCAAATGTTTGCTGTGACATAGAGTCTGTTTTTTATAAGGTTAAATGATACAGTCTAGAGGGAAAAAATACAAGCTTCCAAATCTCATGGCCTTTTCTAAGATTTAATTTCAGATGTGCTGGATATGTTCTTAGTCTAAAAGTTCTGATTTCTCCAACAGTATTTATATACAGTGTTCAATTTTATCTTAGGCACTGTTGATACTGCAGTAAATCAGCGACACCTTGGATTAAGAATGATGTCTTCTTATGACACGTGCAAATGTTTCAGATTTTTTTTTTAAGGATAAGTCACTAGAAGAATAAATAAATTGCAAAATTCCCCCTGTAAATTAAATTTTAATGACATGTAGAGATTCTTCGGGGCCTTGCCATGGAAGGTAGAGATGTGGTTGTTTGTAACTGTGTCACACTACTGGTTTAGGGTATTCAATAAAATGTTTATGCCAAAAAACTTGCAAGGGGCTAGACAAATTTTCACTCCACATTTTAAGGATATCAGAAAGAACAATTTCCAGTACTGAACATAAATTGAGCTAAACTTTAATGGGAAATAAAATGTGATTACAAGTAAAACCTGCATGATAGAAAAGTGCCTGCTGACTAGTTTTTCCTTGCTTATGTGACCATTAATTTCCCTTCCTTTAAGGAAAACTGCTTCTTGGTGAGAGACAGTACTATCCAACTACATAAACCCCATCCTTACAACCCTTTCCACAACGCTTGAGTCAGCTGCAGGGAAACAAATATTCATTTTGTTGCCTTATCCCAGTAGCACTGAATTCCTTGTTCTCTCCTTCTAAACTACTATTATTCTAACACAGAAGAGTTTTAACACAATAAATCCCTAAGCACCTTCTCTGAAGTCACTTTAGAGAGCTTTGGGATTAAGCATCCAAAGAACCATTGGCCAAACTGTATCTAGTAGAGACTGTCTTGCCTCAGCTTAACAAAACGAAGTCTGAAAGCTGATAAGCATGGTCTTATGCACTTATGTAACCCCAAGGAAATAAGAAATGTTACCTGTGCCAGAGGATAACACTGTCTCAATACCAAGTGGACATAAAACAGGACACATATTAAATGGGAGATTGTAAGCAATGATACAATAATTTGTGACACAGACTTCAAATAAAAGCAGAAGTGAACTCTGGTTTTGATAGAGAGCTTACCTATTTTATGCACGGTATCATAAATCATACAAATACTGTCATAATGATTGAGGACACTGATTTCTACCCTCTGTAACAGGATTCAGGTCTTCTTTACAGAAAAGCAGGAAAGAGATGCTGCATTACCATTCCCATCTTTCCAAAAGCTTCAGGATGCAATGCATTATTAAATAGATCATTACGTCAAATTTGAAATAAATCTGCAACCGCCTTTGGAAGGTTTCATTTACAGTTCAGATGTTAAAAGTTAAATCAGTTGCAAGCCTCTAAGGAAAACATATCCACAGTGAAATAGAGAAGTATTTCCAAGGCTTTTGCTAAGAGGCAATACAGGGAGCTCTGCAATCCTATACTCTTGTAGATTTTCAGATCACTGTTAAAAGAGATTTTGAGCAGTGTAAGCCAGCAAGAGCAATTTATCAATTTTCTGAATATTATATATATTCTATATTCTGAATATATTTTTCTTCACTGAAGTAGTCATGCTAGTATCTTAGAGATGGATCCATTTTGTAGCTATTTACGGCTATTAGCCATCAATGCTGATCATTGTATTTTCATACAATCAAAATGCTGCAGAAAAAGTGTTTGGAAGCGAGCAGGCTTGAAGATTACTCACTTGGAAATCCAGCAAACTCTATGAATGTCACATAATGCCAGATCTTTTTGTACTTGTACCTAAGGAAAAAAGACAACTTCCTTTTCTAACAAATGTTCTTTCCAGACAACAGATTACTAAACAAAACTGGATGCAGAATAACCTCAGAAAATATCTGCTGCAAGAGTTTTCAAGAGCTGTTGCAGATGTGAGTGGGAGGCAGAACAATCAAACAAGACAAAACCAATAAAAAAAGCTCCGCCAAGAGCCTATATGCTACCACAGAGACTTGTCCAAAGTTCAATTCAGAATTTATGAAATACAAGGCCACAGTGTGGACTCCAACTGTAAGCAATATACTACCATTTATTTTAAGTTTTGTGTTAATGAAACTAATTAAGAAAATAAACTAATTGCTGTGGATTTAATCTGGGTTGATTAGAAGGGCTTTGTAGAACTCTAATCTCATGAACACTGTCAACATAATATCCTGACAGAACTTTAAAACAGAACTTGCCATATCTTTCTCATGCTGCTAGAATATATAGTACTTCTACATTAATGAAACTTAAATACAGAATCTAACTCAAGAAATTATTTTACTTACTTGAAAACTAAGAGTAAATTGCAGAAGATATTTTAAAACCTTTCACTTCTTTGTGTGAACATGTTTCTCTTCTTGTTTTAACATGACAGATACTTAATATTTTTCTTTGAGTACCTAGCTGTCAAACTTGTTTTATAATTTTAATTTTTCTTGAGAAGCCTTAGCAAGCAAGCAAAAACAAAACAAAAAAGGGTAACCTCACAGAAGAAGGAAAAATTAGATATGCCAGCTCCTGCAAAATATACACATAAATTAACAAATAGAACAGTTATACAGTTAATGAATAGTTCATGATTGTATAACCATTATATGCAGTACATAAATAGTTAAGGATGGCATATTGACTTTATTTGCACAATCTAAAATTGCTTTAACTTCACAGTGGCTTGGTAAGGACTTAAAAATGGAAGAGTTTGTTTCAGAAATTAGGTATATTAATCTATAATTTGTACTTTAAGATAAAAAGGGGTGGGAAGAGAAGCCATGCTCTCCCTGTACAGTAGGAGAACACAAAAGGGTAAAAATTAATATCTCAGACTGCAAGCACGGCAAAAGTTGTGAAGCTTTGGAGAAAAGGGAAATTACTGTGGAAATCACAAATCCTACAATGAAGAAAAAACCCACAATTTATAAAAAACTACACCTCCCTGATGCTTTGATTTTTCTTATGATCTATAACTTCATTTTTTGTTATCCAGTAATTTTTTGTTTATTCTATTATAAAGTTAAAAGCCTCCAAACAAATAAAAATTAAAAACAAACAAAATCCCAAAACACAACCAAAAAAACCCCACAAAAACAAACAAAGAAAAAACATCAGAGAAGGTATCACTATTCTGGTTTCTCATCAGTGCCAGTGGTCTTCACTGGGCTATCATCCATGCTCCCTTTAATTCAAGAGCTTTTGCTTTACTGAGGCACACATGGATAGTGCAGTAGATCCATGACCCACAACTACATTGCTTAAACATATTTTTGAAAAATTTCCTAAGGGAAAAGCAATCCAATGTCCTTCTCCATTCTTTGGTCAACAACTTGAGATATTAATGCGAATTATTATTCTGTTGGAAAACAAGACTGATTTGCATTCTCTTATTTTAGAATACTGCTTAAGGATGTTGTTAATAATTTTCAGATTAAATACTTTGAGTTACTGGTATTTTTTCCTAAGAGATTAGTCATTTTAATAAAATTCTCTGAAAAGGAAATAAACCACTGGGTTGTTTTTTGAAATAAAAAAATGAAATTATGATAGTGGCAAAGGGAGGCTTTTCAAAGAGATAACAGTGGCATTGCGTCCAACTTCTGTACATTTTCACAAAATTCTTGCTGTTCTCCTAAATATTTTTTTGTCTAGAATAGTTTTATCATTGGAAAAAGGCAAATGTTTCACCTTGAACAAAAAGCTGCTAACCTTCACCAAGCCCCTTCCAAGTTTAAGAGCACGATTTAGATGGTCTCAGAATATGCACATTCCACAAAACACAACAGTGCTAAAACACAGCATACAAAATGTGAGAGTTCTGACATACTCAGATGCCAAGAAACAAAGTCCTGAAAATTCAGAAAAGGTATTGAAAAGTAATCCTTGGTTTTTGAACTTACCTCATGAAATTCCATTAGATAGTACTTTTTCACTAAATGATACTGAATCAGTTTTTAGTGTCAAAATCATTCGTTAAAATACTTTTAGTATATCTTCAAGATCCAAGCCATTATTTTTATTAAACATCTACATATCACCAAGTATTTGCAGAACCTCACATAAAAGAAAGGGCAGAAGGACATACCCAATACATAATTTCTGTTTTAGCATACCCACATGAAAACAATAAATGTACTGACAGACAAATAGGCATCACTTTGATTCCACTTACCACTGGCTGGTTGCAAAGGTAACGGCAAAGTTCTCCAATGTACTGGATGACAGTCACATTGTACCTTCTGCAATCACTCCAAAACTGACTAGCTGAGAACTTCTTTTTTAACACACAGGTTGCACCTTTATGGAAGCAGTAAGGAAAATTAAATTAAGCAATTGCTCTGTATGGCAGCTTAGCTATAAAACAGAATACCTGAGGCACTAAGACAGCCTCACTCAGAGAACTATGCGGTGTTTAAGCTGTTTTATTTGAAGACACATGTGTTCAAACCTGGTAGACAAAGAAGGGAGAGGAAATCAGCCTCCTGGCTGAGACAATAATGCAATAGGTCAGAGCTTAAAAACAAGAAGTCAGTCTTCTTACAGCACTGTTGGTGTTGTAATGTATTTTAAGAGTTTAGCCTGAACTCTTAAAATTCAAGTACTTAACTGAAAATATCCAGGAGCTTCAGGCCGGTTAGTAAACCATTTGGGTATCATCAAAGCCTTATATCTCAAGAAAGTATCTACATTAATCAATGTAGATTCAGATAGAATTAACTCATAATACAATGATCTTTTCTTTGCTCTGACTTGTACTTGATGTATAAGGAAACAGGAAATATTTGCCATGGAGTTCCAAATAAATCTTTTATAAAAAAGTCCTTGAGGACACCTACATTGTCTCAGTAATACATGTGATTTATTGCCAGTGTCAAAACAGTACACAAATTAAATGGACAAAAAGTCAAAATACTGTCCTTAACTTCCTTTTTACCTAAATATAAAGAAGTTAAAACTTCTTTATATTGTGATGCAAATTAGGATAACTAATTCTTGTCCACAAAGAGAGCTTGTAGAGATGGCTAAAAACCCCTCTCCCCAAAACACACAGCTGTTCCAAAAAAGACTACTCATTGAATTTGAGCAAAGCATGAGTTTCCCTAGGGGTAGTGAACCTAGGCGTGTTTTATACATTTTTATAATAATTACTTCTCTACTAACCACAAAAGCAAACAAGTCTTACCCAGTTCAATGCATCCACCAATGCCAAGAAGAGAAGCTGCACTGTGATAAAGAGGCAGAGTAATATAAATGATGTCTTCTGAAGTAGCACCAAAAGCCCACAGTCCAGCAGCTCCTTTAAGAATCTGTAAATGACTAATGACTGCTGCCTTTGGAAGGCCTGTAATAAAATCAAAAGAATGCATTAAAGCATTTCTTAAAGAGAATCTGTATATAAAGTCTCCAAAATAATAAAAGAATAAATTCTTTCTTCTGTAACCAAATTGTCAATCATCTTTTTAGATGGCCATAAATAGCCAATTGGCTGTTTAATACAACATTGTATGTTTCTGTTCACATAAAATTAGCCAGTTTGTAACCTCATCTCTTTGCTATTTAGTTTGATGTCACATCCATTCAAGTAAGTGGAAACATGAAGAAAGTCATTGGTTTGCCTGCTAGCAAATTATATAGAGCAAGAAGGGACAAAAAATTTACTCTAGATACGGACTTCTTTCAACATAAAGAGGCATCACACCAAATCTTGTTAAGGCAGGAGTCATAGTGACTGTAAGGTAACTAAGAAAGGTAAAGGATCTACATGGAGTAGATCACACAGCAGGTGCTTATCTACGAATCACACATCTTTCTATTTGTTTTAGAATTCTACGAAGTAGAGTCTAAAATGTCTATTTTCGGTCTATGACAGATTAACAACAAAAAAAATCAGTGAAAAGAAGAGCCAGTTCGGTTCTTCTGAATGAGTTTCTTCAAGTTCAACACAGCATTTCTCTTCAGGACCACGCAGACTCACAGGCAATGGCTTCTTGGGCTCCTACTCTGGTATCTATTAATCTGAGTAGGGGATGTGATCTTGCATAATATATGTGTTCTCAAACACACACACAAATTTCAGTCTGAGTCAGGCTTATTATGAACAGTGAGAACTGTTCAATTCTTCAAAAAACATAATGGTTCATAAAGTTTTCTCACCTATTCTAGCAAAGCTATTGTTCATTTGAAGACTTAGCTAGAGCCGGAAGTGTAATCTGTGAAGTCTAGCTACACCTCAAGGCTACTCCACTTTTCTACACTAAAGAGAAAAGGGAATATGACTACATTGCCAATAAATTGCTTATAGCAAGAAGCTTTCTACAGTCTTGAGCTTTTACTTCTGCCTTTACAGAGAGACTACTACAGACAGTGCAAGATACTCCTTTCCTTTAACTAAGATTATCAGTCATTGGTGTTACTCAGAATTAGTTATTCCATACTCTTCAGACTAAACAAACTTTATGGTTTTAATTACATAATACATATAGAAATTCAATGTAAATTTATGTATTACATACAAAGTTTCAAAAAGATTTTAAATTCTATATAACTGAAACTTGAGACTTCACACAGATATTCTGATTCTAATTGTAAGAACAAAATTATCCCACCTGGCTAATTCAGTAATATTTTTTAGCCAATTTTAACTCCCAACTCTTAACAAGCAAGCTTAACCATATTTCTATTAGTAGTATTACAAACAAAACCTCATCTCTTGACAATATTTATAACTTCCTAACCTTTTTATGGAGACTGATGTTATTTCCTAATTTTTCCTGAAAACCTGAAGCAAATTAATTGAATTATTATTTGTATGAAAGAACAAAGCCTCAAACCGCACATACATTTTCAATCTTCATATGGCTGTTCAACTGAATGGGAATGCCAATTCACTAATCTTAAAAACAATGCTGCTGTTCATGCCAGTCATGAGGTTTTTTTAAGTCTTAGCTTCTTAGCTGCTGGAGCACAATTCAGACATCTGTTTCTAAACTAAAAGGCTAGTAACTTAATCCTATTTTCTGTCTCTACAGTGACTTGCATAAAACATGATTTAATGAAAGAAAAACAAATGTCTATTTGTGTGTTTCAAGATTCTTTTTTAAAGTTCTAGGTAAAATCTTAATAATTTTAGCTAGGCAGTGTTATGTGGTTACAAAATACTAGATATTATGATGGTAAACAAACCAAAAAAGCAATGTTTTATAAACACCTTAGCTGTGAAGTAATAAGAGGTAAAGACTCTCAAGTATTTGAACAATGTAGCAGGAAAAAGTAAAGAAGAGAAACTCATAAACCACTGAATAGAAGCACTTAAAGAAACAGAGGTGTTTTTCTATAGTAATGCTTATGGATGAGAAACATGACATTTTGATATTCAGATACTAGAGTTTCAGAAAAATTGAGTTTCTAGATGAAAGCTGAAGGAAAACATACTCTTTAGCAGATCTGTACCTGTTGTTCCCGAAGTAAATATGTATAAAACAGCTGACTTGAGGCTGTTGGCAGAGCATCGATTAATTGGAACAGGGTCTTCAGATGCAGCTTCTATTTTGTCTAAAAGGGTATGCACATTTGGAAACGTGGAGTCCTTGGTCATTATCCAAACACTAACATCTTTTTGAAGTTTAGGAAGAATTTCTTCCAATGTCCCAAGCAGATCTTAAAAATTAACATGAAATAATGTTACTTCCATTATATCTTCACAAAATTAGAGAATAAAGTATTTTTCCTCCTAAAGTTTTACTTTTTATAATAGAAAGAGGCAAGTCACCTCCATGGACTTGGATTCAATAAAATAACAATGAACTAGAATGAAAATCTGCGGAAAACAGGATATAATGTGTTAAAAATACTGCTGATCCCACATAGTTGAATGGTCAACTAGCTCTCAAGTCAAACTTGTCAGCCTTGATTATTAGTTCCTAATGCCCTCATGATTTTTGGTGACCCTTAGTCATTGTTAAGACAGAATGAAGTGTGGTTAAGTTTCAACTTTAAATACATCTTAAAGAAATCCATGCAAGGCAGATATATACATAAATGGTAATTACAGTACCAGTTTCCTCAGATGCCTTCAACAGCAATCTCCCATTGAGAACCTTTTTTGGTTTTTTTGCAAAAGCAGAGAAGTGACTAATTTAAAAAGAAACAGCAGTTTAATTAAGGTTTATTCTGTTGGCTTATCAGGAAAGAAACAGTGTTCTGTTCCAGAACTGTAAAGTTCCCAGAGTAAATAAAAAAGGAAATATATATAGAGGCAAATCCTTAAATAATCCATTTGGTATTTATATTTTGAAGCATTTTTACAACGTCACTTTCTCAGAAGACTGCACAATCAATAAAGTACTAATCCAGGAAACATCAAGAACAGGAACAATACTGCTTTAAATAGAACTCATTTACACCTAAGTGCTTCGATACATCTCAGTCTAAGTAATTAATCTTGCAAATATTCATGTAGGTATAATTTTATTTTATTATCTCAGTTTTTATAAATGAATAAACAAAATTGACATGATTCACTTAGAACCTCACAATGAGGCGTTGCCAGAGCCAGCATTTGAAATCCTGATGTCAATTCCAAACTCATTTCACAAATATTAAATATGGATACCATATGCATAAATTTTATGCCAAAATAACTGAATATTTTTAATCTTTCAGAAAGCTGCCTTCCTAATGACAGACGGATGTAGTTATTTTAATTAATAACATGCAAATCCGTATTGCTATTACAGATATACAGCCTACTATCATCAAATAAACATGTTTTACAAACCTGAAGCCTACAGAGTACAGGCTTTATATATTTTATGAACATTCAGTGAATAGATCTGATGTAGTGTAACATTAAAAATTTTGTGTTCTAACTTCCTAGTACTGCAGAGTGATTTCAGGAAGGAATCACCCAAATAATTTTAAAAATCTGAAAGATGGATGTCATCCTGTTTGAATCACTGAGGTATAGTCCCATTAGAGACAACAACAGAGTGAAAAAAAATTGGAATAAAAAATAATGTTAAGAACAGTAGTATTAACTGCTGGAAACCTGATGTCATGAGTATCAACGGTCATTGGCATATTAATTCTGTCTTGCTGTTATATTATATAACTATGGTATATTTTTTGAGCAATAAATAGAAAAATACAATTGTATTATTTCTAACATTTATTAATAAACCAAGTGTGATGGAGTAGCTATGTACATATTACCTTCTTATACTGATTTTTGTCTTCCTATTACACACATATGTCTCTCAAATATACTAAAGATAGCTTGTGTAGGTGCAAGTTAGTATGAGAACCTAGCAAAAAGAAGCAGAAATGTTGGAAGTAGCTGGAGTTCTATTTCTGTTTTCAAAAGTAGTAAGAGAATATAGCATTCTCTGGCATTCTTTATTAATGCACTTGGCTCCACCTACAATGCAAGCCTGTCAAAAAGAGGATGTGCCTCTTCTTTTTCTTTTTTCCCTTTTTCCTTCTTCAAAGGAAGAAGGATGGCAACTATTAATTTCAACCCTGCAGACACACTCATGTAAGATTCAAGAATGACACGAGGACACAGTTCCCTTTTAGTAGACTGAAACATATTTACACAAAATAGTTAAGATTAATCATCATATTAAACAAACACTATTTTTTTCTCTAAACAGTCACTCTTAAAACCAATGTCTCTGGACATTGAGACATTGAGAGTGGACAGTGTTTTTTACTACTATTGAACAATTAAATGATTACACAGCATAATTTTTCTTCTGTGCTCAGGAATCTAGTACTTGGAACATATGTGAACAGCCTGTAATTAAAAGTTCTTGTGAAAGAAACTTCTCAGTAGATAGCAGAGAACAGCAGAAACAATGAATGATTCCTAAATAAAAAAAGGCAATTTAAAATAGCTGTATTCAAAGTGCCAGAAACTGAAAGTTACTTCTGGAACACACATGAGATGGGGTAGTTGAAGATGACTCTCTGTTGTACTAACATATTTCCAAATAATAATTCTAATGATGGTCAACTAACATTTTGTTCCCCAAACAGAAAACTTCTATGCCAGACATTGTGTAGAGCTGTATAGTCTTTACATATCATCTTTTCTACCTATCAGAAAGGCACAGCCCTCTTGGAAGAGCTGTAATTTGTGTTTTTCTAGAGGTACCTTGTATGTGCACCTCATATAGAAAATCAACTATACTAAAGCAACTCAGCTATTTAAACTTGGTGTTTCACTCAAGTACTTAATTTACTTTTTACACTATGAAAGTATATTCAAATTTTGGATTACTTGTCTTGGGAAAAATGTCTCCTTATACAAAATTTGGCAAGTTCCACCTGTGTTGCCTACATTGCTTGTATATAAATGTTTACCATTTGCTAATTATTTGGCTCCTACCAAAAAATATCTGGAATTGATCAAGATGGATAAGTTTTTCCACTTTTGTTCGCTTTTCTTCTCCTCCTATTTTTAAAGCATTATTCAACAAAAGTTTGTGAAACTGTTACTTTATATTTACATGAATACATAACTCAGTTACATCTGTTGAGAAAGCAAGGAAAATATGTTTCGAACCACTGTCCTAGGCTTCTAGTTGCACAAAGGTTTTTTATGTTATTTTCTAGCAGAAAGATCATGCAGGCTGTTGGCAAGGACACAATCCCACGCTGATGAAAGGAATACATTAGATTATAAGATCAGTTTGTACTGAACAGAAAGTTACTCAGAAAGCAAACTCCATTAAATGGTTCTTACATAATAACTTTGATGTGTACCCTGCCTGATATGCTCAGGAAGTTATATCAAGTCCAAACTCTTCCCCACACTGTCTGGCCTCAGAAAAGAATTGCTACTTGTACTTGATCCCCCAAGTGACTCACAAATATTATTACCTCTCACAAAGTAATAAGAGTAGAAAAGTCAGCTGTGGCTCGGGATCAGTGCTGGTATTTTGAAGTGCCACTGAAGGTGGTAAAGATAATAAAATATAAACCACCTTGCAAATCACAGTGAGCTCTTTTTTCCACTCAAAGACCATCTGAGACAAGACACAGACTAGAGTAAGAGCAAGTGATCAAAGAGATGTGGTATCTAACAGAGCAGGTGATGTCCACAGGTTTTTTACAGTCTCCTTGTACTAAATATTTAGCTTTAAATAGCTTTTTATTCCAAATGGGTAAGAAATGGTTGTTTCAATAGAATCCATCCTTCTTTCATTCAGTTACTAACATGACAGATGAGACTTCTACTTGTAGGTTACATCAAATGACTTTAATTTACAAACACAAAAAAATACTTTGCTTATTCTCTTTCCCTGGGATGTAGACATGCTTCTGTCTAGCTCAGAATACACTCAGCAGCAGCAGCAGCAGCAGCAAGCACTGCTAGTGCCTCAAAAGCAAAGAATCCTGGCCAGAAAAATGCAATACAGCTGGGAGATGTACCTCTGTACAGAACTGCAAAATCACAAAATGGCTGTGAATAGAAGGGGCCTCTGGAGGTCACCTCAGTCCGATCTCCCTGCTCAAGCAGAGCCACGTAGAGCAGGCTGCCCACACGTGTCCATGCAGCATGTACACTCCCTTAATAGCCTTTGTTATCAGGACTGATGTAAATCAATCTCATGGAGTTTAGAAAGCAATCCTTGCATCAGAAGTCATGATGGCAATCTGCAATGTCCTACTCTGGGCTGAACTCTTCCCAGTAGGAATAGAGATGCCCTGGCAAATAAATTCCATTTGTGCATTTCTGGCAGATCACTAAACTGTACCTGTTGTTTAGTAGTATTGCTGTTGTACTGCTATAGATACAATGATACAACAGATACAATGTAATCCCCTCTTCAAGCAAGACTTCAATCAATAGAAATATTCCCCCAAAACGACACTGTGCCTTAAAAGATATCTTCATTTTAAGCAGTGTCTTACCTCCTCTGTTTAACCAGCAGCTTTTAAACAACTAAGGATGGTATAGTCTGGTAACTAATATAGTAAGAATGAACACCTTTTGAAAGAGAAGGGCATATTGTTGGTTTTTTTTCTCTTTTACAAGTTCCTCATTGACTTACAAGTTACTTAACTACTGTTATATTAAAAATTTAGTTTGGAACTGTAGCTTTTGAATCTCTTTCAATAAACATTCCCCAAAATGGGAGTGGTGGGAGAAAAAGTTTCTGGGAATAGAAGTGTGAGAAGGTTAAGTAACAAAAAACAAGAGCTAAATACTCTGGGAACATAGCAGACAAATGAGAGTAGTTAAAGTAAAAAACCCTCTCTTACACACAAAGGCAAATGGAATTACTGGAAAGGAACAGAAAGTCTAAATATTGGCAAATAACAGAATCTGTATTTGCCTTTTAAACAGAGCCTGGATAAGAAGACAAAAAAAATTTACTTGATTGCACTAAATTAATTAAAAGAGCATCAGGGTCATAGGAAAAAAAAAAAACAACCCAGACTTTTAGAGATAGCCATTTCATATAAGGAACAAAAAAGAGAAAGAATCCTTGAAGTTTTTATAACATAAGTGAGGTTTAAGAATAAAACATTCATTTGCTGAGTTCATAGACTACATTAAGGCAAAATCAAACCTGTGAAATTTAAATACTATTGAAACACTCTGAGCTAAAGTTAGAAAAAGCAATCCAAGTATGAGAGAATTATCAGATCAGAAGAAAGTCTGATTCCAAGTGCTGAAGCAAAGACAAGATAATAACTGCATGGGGTTACCAAACCACAATGCCTGAAAAATATGCAGGCACACGACAAAAGTGAGGAGTAGAAAAGGGCACATGAGAGTGATCTTACAAGAGGCACTATGAAAAATAGAACAAGGTATGGAATATCAAGCCTAATTGTATGGAGGTATCACATTTGTAAAAAATAAAAATGTTTTTGAAAATGAGGTACAAAAAAGTTTCAAGACACAAAGGGAGGCTACATCACCATTCTGAACAGGGAAGATTTAGCCATAAGCAATCATCCACCAGGAATTATTTCAGATAGCAGATGAAGGTGGAAGGTTCCCTTCAGGATAAATGAAACCTTAATATTAACTAGATATACAGTAAGATATAACAGTAGAACCTGTATACAGGTTCCTGTTCTAATGTGCTATTACATTGGTCTTGCTGAGCACAGGCAGTCAAATTGTTAAGGGGACCATTTCTTGCAGTCTATGAATAAGACCAAAGGTCATCCAAAACACTGAAGGTATAGTTTGTAACTATTGCAAGAAATAGAATTGCTGAGTTAACCTGCATTTCTTTGTGGAGGGTGAAAAACCTACATATTTTTTAAAAGAATTTCACTATCCAGAAATACTGCCATTACGTACTATTCTCTGATTTAAAAAAACCAATCTTAGTTGCCAGACACAATGTCTGTCTATGGCAATGATAGATACTAGACCACAAGTTGATTTGTTTTAGCATAAATACTTTGAGAAAAATATATACCATGTTTAAACTACCTACACTTCTGTGAAAATGGTGCCACAAGAGGAAAACAAACAACTCATCTCTATTCATGAGAAAGAAACCCTTGATACTCACACTTACATTGGATGAAAAGATGTTTAATAGATCTCTAAGAATTATGTAACTTACTGTGTAACACCAGTGTTAAACATTGCTCTACAGTTTTTATAAACATTAGGGGGGAAATATTATCTATAATAATGAGGTACAATATGTTTCTTTCAGAGTGGTATGAATTAGGCCTCACAGTCATTGGTCTGTGTATAAACTTCCAGTTGCTAAATCTGGACTTCTTTGGAGAGGCTCCTGTATGATGTGGTCAATAGCTGAGGACCTAGGAACTTGAACTTCTTTCACAGATAAAAACAAAAAAGAGCCTCTAAGTCCTAAAGAAAAATACTGAGAAGGCTTATGGGACTGACAATCTTACAGCAGAGACTAAAAGCCATTAATAAAATAAGAACCCCAAAATGTAAAATACCATCTGAGAGACTAATTTGTTGGGATTTCTGTTGTAGCAACTGTCTGCACACAGCTCTTCCCTTGTGTGCAGAGGCAGACTCCCAGAAGAACCTAGTTCAACACAGTTGTTCTTACTACAGCTGCTGGTAGCAAATTAAGAGTGGAGAAACACAATTCCTGGCCCTGCTCTGCAAATGCTTTTTTCATCCATTAGTTACCTCTAATTTAAGTAAAAACTTCTCTCAGATTCAAGCTTTGATCCAAAGTTTCTCCCTCACCACAGTCAATGAGCAGGATGTTCCTGAACATTAATTCCCTTCCTCAATCCATTCTCTCAAAAGTACAAGTTCATACGAAGGAGCTAAACAACTTTTCAAAATTAAGTAAGAAGGCAAAATAAAAAGCTGTCCATTCAGAAGCGTGGTTACCATGTATTTGGATTATATCTAAATTGGCTTTTGTTTCATTGGCTTTTTTTAATTACCAAACATCTTAAACCATCAAATCATATAGAATCAGAATGATAAGATTTATAATTTAAAAATGTACAAGGGAAAAATCTTAAATGCATTTTTGAAAACACAACTTCATAGCAGCAGAGAAGAGATAGAAAAAAATTTCTATTATTTAGGTATCATGGGTGTAAAACCCCACAACTTGTGTAACAGGAGTAAAGCAAGAAGGTGTGCAACAGAAAAATGGCAAAGGAGACTTGAAACAATACTGCAGAGGTGGGACAACATTAATATGCAATATTTTGATATATTTTCTTCCAATCACATGTCAAGCTTCTGTGGGGTCTTCAAGCCTTGCAGGTTCATTTTCACTTGATCATAGATGCTATGTAATCTATGTAACTGCAAATGCAAGTTTGTATTTTGGATCTGTCTTCAGTTTATACGTCTATCTAATTAAGCCAAATTTGAACATACAATGCCCAGGATGCCTACAACAAGATTTTAAATTCTTCTGAAGCATTTAATAAAAATGTAGTACTCCAGAAAGTTGCACCACACACACTACCATCCCTATTCAAACATAGTAATTGCTTCAACAATCCAACACCAACGATAAGTTTGTTATTTTGAATCAACCTCCTGTGTACTCTAGTCTTGAAAATTGATTCATGGAAAACTATTGTACCTCTGCAAACAGCTGAACATCAGAGAATGTACAGTCCAAGCTTAGACCTTCCAGTTTTTAAGTGTGTTTGATCAGTAGAAATATGGGGAGAAATAATACAAGAGAATAAAGTACATGACATAAATAGGATTAAATTTGACTATTTGAGAACTAATGGAAAACTATTCTTAATAGGTAATTTAATGCTTTCAGAGACACTTTAAGCTTCTTCTGAAGCAATTAAATACTTGGAACAGGCTGCATTTAGATGTTGAAAACTCTCCAGCAGTACACATATTTAAAGAAAAGGTTAAATGGATGTTTGCAAAGCATAGATATAATTGACTCTGCCTGAGAAGCTGAAGCTTTATAACATCTTGAAGCCCCCTCCACCCCTGTGTTTCTTTCATTCTGTGAACATCTGTAAATCATGTTTCCAGTAAACGATCTGGAGGGCCAGATACCTGGGAGGTGTGACATTAAAAGCTTTGGATGTAGGAATGAGGAGTATACTCTACCTGCTCCCACAACCAGTATCTTGGGCTCACAGCTACTGACACAGTGCAGGAGAGATCTGAAACGGACATTGAAGTTGAGGAACGCCACCACACAGCCCAACTTGGCCAGTCCAAACCACATGTGGATGAAGTCTGGCTCGTTCCCCATCAGCAAGGCCACCGTGTCTCCCTTCTTCAAAGCCTCGTGCTGCAGGAAGACCTGTGCTATCCTGTTACTCCTCCGGTCCACATCCTCGTAAGTGTGAACGGTCCCTTCGTAGATGAGGAACGGTTTCTGGGGCTGCTTCTCCGCCAGCTTCACAAACTTGTCCAGGACGGTGACAACCCTCCCTTGCAGCCGGTACATCTCCATTCTCAGCCCATAGGTGAACACTTTGAGCAGGTATCTCAGGTCGGCCCAGAAGTAGGGGAAGAGGAGTTTCTGGACGAAGTGCAAGGAAAGAATCCCGACAGCAGCCCCCGGTACCCAAGAGGGCGGCACCGGGAGCGGGTAAAGGTCGTCCCAGCCACGCATCTCCCCGCAGCCGGGCCGCCGGGCGCACAGCCGGGGCAAGTCGCAGAGGCGAAGGCCAGCACAGGCTGAGGCTCTTCCCGCCCTCTCCTCCTCCACAGCGGGACGCCCGGGCCAAGACCGCTCAGGAGCAAGGGAGACAGGGAGCTCCGACGGCGCCTGCCTCAGCCCCGGCACGGCACAGCCGGAGCTCTCGCCCGCCTCAGCCTCGCCGCACCTGCGGGACGGTCCGGCGGGAGCGAGGCGGGAGTGACTGCGCTGCCCGCGCACGGCTGAGGCCGGACACCTTCTCCCCCCTCGGCCCCGGGACTCACGGACGGCGCCGGGCTGCTGCTGCCGGCGAGGCGGCGGCGGCGGCCGCTCCCTGAGCCGGTTGCATAAGGCGCGATCTCCCGCTCTCCCCCGCCCGGCGGCCGCAGCCCGGGGGTGGCTCCCAGGGAAGGCGGCGGCGGCCAAGCGCAAGAAGCCTCGCCCCGGGCCGAGGCGGCGGCTCAGCGAGCTCCAGCGCGGTGCCGGGGAGGGCGGGCGAAGGCGCCGGGGGCAGGTGGGGGCAGGTGGGGGCAGGTGGCTCCCGCCGGCCGGTCCCGCCCCGCCCCGCGGAGCCGGGGACACGCTGGTCCCCGCCCTCAGGCTTGGCCCCAATGAGTGGAGGAGAGCAGACGCTTAAAGAGTTGAGTCGTATTCTCAACTCTCTTTAGTACTGTTTTGTTCTGTTTTACCACTAATATCGAGCCTGATTAAGTTAAGAATGTATAGACACAGGTCTGGTATATGAACGCTGACGGGACATGCATTGGAAACAAATTCACGCAAATTAAATACTGCAAACCTAGATTATGAGTAGATCTCATGCCTCTTTAAAGGAGATACTCTGTAGTAGGCTGTCAGGTTTTTATTTATACTGTAGTGTTCCTTACCTGAAAAGTTCAGTAAATGTGTATGTCTGTCCTAGCTAGGTGTACATTTACAAGAAGAAAGAAATATTGAGGTTTTCAGCTGATGAGAATCACTTCTTCCAGAAAGACATTCTGTGAGAATACGGAGTTCTAGCTTACTTTTCTTAGGTGGAGAAAACTTGAAGGGCCAGTACTTAAAATTTCTTAGAAGTAACTAATAGGTAGATTAAATGCTGCATTAACCTGTGCTTAACATACAAAAATTCACTGTAGTTATTTGAATGACTGGAGTTTGGCTGTTGTTAACTGCTACAGAAATGTGCATAAATAATGTATGAAGTGAAAGGTCATGACTCAAACGGAAGATGCATGTTTATGTGTTGACTTGAAGGAAGATAGAGGTTGGCAGATACTCTTGTTTGCAAAGATTGCTTTGAAGAAGGCAGAAAGAAAGTACAAGGCATGGCAGGTCAGGTCAATGAAAAGCTCTGGGCATATGGATGAGAGTGAGAGGAAAAGCAATAGGTAATTGATGGAGCACAAAAGCAAGATAAATACAGAATGGGCTGTGGATAAGAGACATATTTTAAATACTCTGTGCTGTGAGCTAAAAATCAGACAGACAACATTGCATTTACTAAAATGACTAATGATTAGTTTGTCGCCACGTCACGAGAACAGAGAGGAAGAATTTTGTAGCTTAGATGTTATCAGTGCTGCTAATCCCCAATAACTGAAATGATGAATAAGACCTTAACATAAAGACTCCAATATTCTGAAATACGCAATTTCAAAGCAAAATTGTAGGTTTGTGGTCTCTGAATTGTCCCTTTTCCTGTTAATTCTACATAGAAATTATATCGATCCTCTCTACTCAGTATCCAAGTTTCTTGCAAACATGAGCAATAACTTACTTCATATATCCTCCTGAAGGGAGACAGGACAATTCTCTAATGCATAAGTTATTTTCCAGTAATTTTCTAGTCTGTTATAAAAATGGGTAAGACGAGCCAAGAAATATCAATAGGCAATGGAAAAGTCACATAACTCAGGTGAAGCCATGTTGGAATTGGATTCAAATCCTGCCTGGGCCAGAACTCCTTTGGGACATTGGGTTAACGTCTTACAACGTCCCCAAACTGGGTTATTTAGTCAAGCCACATGCCTAACCCTATGCCTTGAGGCCCTCTTAATCCCTTGGTTTGATGGTTACACAAGCAACTATAGATTAAGACACAAACATCTGCAGTTTCTATTCTATGCTAAGTGAAATTGCAGCTGGTCTAGCACCTAAAATTAGGATGTGGGTTAGGAATTAGTTCAATTCATCTTCAGTATTTTTGCTCTCTATAATTTTGGTTCTTAATCCAATGGAAATACATGCACATTGGTAAATGTTTTTTAAAAGTAAACAGCATAGAATTTGAATGCTCAAATTATTTTTTCTTGTTAACTAGTTAATATCAGCAGTGAAGTTGCAATTATCTGCATGCATGGGATGTTGAGTGTAACATATGAACAGTTAAGAGAACATGAGTTGCCATATGGATTAAATAAGTTGTAAATAATTGTCTGGGGAAAAATGTATCTTATTATGAGAATAAAATTACTAACATAGCACGTACTTGCAAGTGGTACATCCATATTGTGAAGAAACCTTAATTAAAACTATTTCAAAGGTTAACTCAAAAAACCCTCTAGAAAGTTCTCATATTTTAAATGTAGTGATATTTGGTTTAAAGTAAATAAAACCCCAAAAAGTATAGCAAGAAATTACCTGTTTATCAGGTTCTTGATAAATGTCATGAGCTGGAATCCAATTTACTTTTGACATTATGTAGGATGCATAAGCTTGTACCACAGAAAAGCCACAGAGCCCTGAATTATTTAGTACCCTGTAATTATTCTGCTCAATTTTGCTTCAACAGGAAACAATTTGATGCCTGCAAGTATGCTATGACCCAATAGTGAAATATAAAGCAGTTCAATTTTCTACTGCTGGAACTCATATGTGAGAAGTTGTTGTTTTGGTTTTTTTAATGTGGTTAGATAAAGCGTTTCCCTGTACCAAAATCTCAATATTGCAAGAAAATATGCACTGATTACAGAAATGCTTCTGTAGTGTTAAAAACCTTTTGTTTTGATATTACCATTTTGACACATTGTGCCTTTTAATATCCATATAACACAATATGGTGCTGTGCATACATTTTATTAACTCTGAATCTGGCTAATATGCCCATGGGAATTTGCTTGTGCTATTTTAGTGACATAAGTATCAATTTGGGGGGAGAGGGGAGCTATTTTAAATAAGATTTTTTTGATGTACAGAGTTTTTGGGTCCCCGTGGGGGAAATAATAGCATAAATTCTGAAGTATCAGCCATTTTCTAATTTCTTATTAAAGTAATTTTAAAGCAGTGACTTTTTTTCATCTGAAATGGAAGTCTTGAAATTTACAGCAAAATAGAGATTAAATAGAAATTCCTACAAGAAAAAAGTCTATGACCTAAAGATAGATTCCTGGCATTTCAGAGTGTCAGAATGCTGTAATATGGAAGAGTAAGAAAATAGCATCATATTCTGAATATTGTCTTGCAGACTTTCCCCCATTATTGAATTCTACCTTTTTTATATTTCAAAATAAATAATTTTTAAATATACATTCTATTTTAAAAAATATATTCTATTTTAAAATATATATTCTATCTTAAAATATAATCCAGAAGATTAAATAAAAAATACAAATACCTTGAAAATGCGATTTCCAGATCTTCACATCTCACTCTTCAATTCCATTCCCATTAAAGTAATACAGTAACATCCAAGTAATTGTGCCTATTCATTTCCCCAGGTTAGCTGTGAAACATATGTCTAGAGAAGTCTAAAATCTTAAATCTAAAATTAAACAAGTCATAAGCAAACCAGAATTTGACGTCTGAGTGGCCAGTAAGCAAGTCATAATAATGTAACAACCACACAAAACTAACTCTTGACTAATAATGTCCCATGGGAACCTGGGGAATCAATGGTGTAGTCATACTACAGTTATTACAGAGGCCTGAAGAGGCAAAGTCTAAAGCTGTTGTCATGGCACAGACCAGACATTATGGAAGTTTTTCACCATAGGAAAGTATTTAGGATTCAAATCCATAGGAAATGAAAATTAATTTTTATAATATTTTGGAATGCTTGTTTATTCTGTAGTTAGGTGAGGACACTCATTTGAAATACTTGCATTACATAAAGTGCCTTGTCTCAATGTCATTCACTACAGCATGTCAACACTACAGAGCTGTGGCACCCTTTCAAAGATGTAGAGAAATATTCATCTCTGGTAAATGAAATTTTATTATCAGAAAGCTTTCCTATTAATGTAATAGATAATTTAAACCCTCCCCCCCACCATATTTTATTTTTAATTTTATTTAGCTTTGAATGGGCCCTACAGATAAATTTGTAGCTTTGCCTGAATTCATGAAAATGTGTTTGTATTAGGAGCCATATGCACTAGCATCCTAGTAAAATTTATCCACAAGCTTGCAAAGAAGCATATTGAAATGTTCAAACTTTCTCACTGCTAGAACAGCTTTGTGGACTGCTGATGGAATGAGTTCACAACAGTGAGTGTTTTGGTCCTGGAAAGATAAGAGTTGGGGTTCAGTCCCATTATTGTCCAGAAGTGATGTGAATTGAGCAAGCTGCCAGTTTATACATTTGAGATGAAATAATTATATAGAAGTATTTCACATTGTAGTCTGATAGCCTCAAACTACTGGTTTTGATTTTACTCATTTCACAGCTCCTGCCTTGCTTATCAGGTACAAAACACAGCACTAACCTGTCAAAAGGATGCATATTTTACGTGGCTCTAAAGAATACATCATCATTTATACAGAAAGATTAAATAAGAGCCACACGTAAAGTAGAATCTGTGTACAAAGCCTTTATAAAAGATATTCTGGTGCCATCTCAGGTGTAAGGTAAACGAGAAAATTTCAAAGCATCAGGAAACCCTGGACAGGATATGAACTGAAACAGAGAAGGAAACAGACTTCTCCCCAGTATTAAGTGCCATCATTTTCACATTTTTTAAATAGATGTTTTGTTGACCACTAGTTTAACCTGACTCATGTTATGGGTGATTTGAAAATACCTTAGCATTTTTTTAAATTTCTACACCTTAATTTTTTTGTTATTCTTAAAATTGTTCTAGACTACTACTGCAGAGCATAGTATCCCAATTCATTTTTGGTTTTGTGTTAAATAACAAAAGCATTCTTTTACATAATCTTAGCTGGCTTGGAATAGGACAACATAAGAGTCTAGAAGAAATCTTCCAGTGATTGTCAGGGAAATTTTCTGGCGTGTTGGCCTGCATCAAAACAGCATGGAGTAGATGAGGCACGAAAATCATGAGTAAAACTTCAACAATATGTAACTGCCTCTAAGAAATCATGTATGAGCTAGATGCCCACCACATCTATTGTTTGCTTCTGCTTTGTGGGTATGTGCTAGGGAGCGAAATTTTAATTTAAATGATTTTTTTTAAATAAGCATCTTTCAGATCAGGTGTTTTCAATAAGTACCAGTTGGAAGTATTATGTTTTCATTATCATGCTGAATTTGTAGGTGAAAGGGCTGCTGGACTCATCTTTCAAAGGATTAGAACAGGGTGTTTGCTTTCTGTGCCTTCAGGCATAGATAAGATAGTTTTCAACTTGCCTCCACTTTCTGAGCTTTCATGTTTGCAACACAGTTAAACAGTATGCCAGAGAACATCTGCCCCTTATTAGTGCTTTCATTGTTTTGTGCTTTGATTGCATTTGAAATTTTATCTGATGACCATGACAATAGTATTATCAATGTTAGCTGGTATAACAGTTCATTCCTATGACCTCTTCTTGCTAGAAGTACTTCCCTGTCCTTGTACTACCATTTCTGATACTGTCTCTATGTTTTAAGAACTTAGGTCTTCCATATGGAACAACATTTTCAGAAATACTTTACCATCTGGTATAACAGAGCTACATGTTAAAATGCTGACTTCTTTAAATTCAGTAGCAAAAACTTTCACTAATTTTCTTAGCTTTCTTCTCACATGTTCCTTTTCTGTGGTATGGAAATTAAGAGTGAAAATTACTCTCTTGAATGCCCAAGAAGCAACTTACCACAGGAGAGGGAAAACAGAACGTAAAGTACTTAAGAGTTACAGGTACTTGTACTTCTCTGTGCATGTTTCAGCACTACTGAATCCTGAAACCAGAGTCATTTTGTGGTGCAAGAGACTCATGCGTCAATCATCTTCTACACAGATCCTGTTCAATGTGATTGTAAATCAAAGTGATCTTGTATTAAGTTTGCTGGATTGAGTTGGTGTGTTTTTGTGCTAATAACACAGCTAATAACTGTTTCAGGCATATACAAATTTTGCTTGCTTGAAGCAGTGTTTGACATGCTCTTTATTCTTTCCCTTTTTCCTGGTATCCCCCTTTCCCCCTTCACAAGGCAGCTTTCTTTGAGAGATGCCAGAGAGAAAATCCCGTTTTCCTATTCCTGTGGCTCCATCATACATGTGGAGTGTCACCTAGCAGCAACATCAGAGCTACTCAACAGCCTGAGGAACAAAACAGGTGCTGAGGATCCCCTAACACAGGCAAAAGCACCCTCCTGACCAGAGGGCAGTCTGGCTGCACCCAAACACACCGGGGTCTGGGGTGCTTCTACAATATAGGAGCTGCAGCAGTCTCAGACAAGGATAGCATGGGAATGGATCAGGTCCAGAGTAGGAGATGAGGCCAGAGGTAGGACTAGAGACAATGATACCACAATGTCCATCCACAGGGCAGGACAGTTCAATTCAGGTAAGTGTGGCTGCCCAGACCTGAACTTAGACCTTTGGAACCTTTGGGTGGAGGGGAGAACATCCCAAGAGATTGCTAATCATGGCCATTAGAGCAAATTTATGTTGCTACCTGTTAACTTGATTCTTGCAGGTTCTAAGAAGCTGGTGGAGCCCAGTATCTTCAGCAGTTTTCTAAGAAGTGTTTCTGAAAAAAATCCCTTTTATGTTCATTCAGGTAACTTGTCATATGAACTACAGATGAAATCTGTCATATTCGATCACCTTGACTGATAAACCTCATGAGGCTAATGGGAAACAAATGTAGAAAAAAGTTAATGAAGAACAAATAAGGTGACTCAATCACATACCTTAATATCACTAACTTTATGTTGAGTGATACAGTCTCTACTACATGCAAAGAAAATATCTTTTGAGTGTGTCATTTTATAGTGTTTGTAATATTTAAGCCATGAACAGTTTCTAACTGCCTGAGGTGTGTCTGTGTTATTAAATGGTTATCTTAAAAATGAGGAGGTAAGCATGTAGGCATCTTCAAATACTAGTCTGGAAATAAAAGTAAAAAGAACATGGTAAGCACAAGGCAAGTATAGGCACTTTCAAAGTCAGCATTATGTGAGTAAATAACTATGCTTTTATTTCTGGAAAGGACTTACTTGCCAAAAATGTCATCTGGATGGAGTTGAATAACTTCTTATATCTATATGAATGATCTTGTTGCAAAACTATTTCATGCCAAGAAAAAGAAATTTTGTTGAAAAAGAAATTTTTAAGGATATGTCTGTGTGTAGGGGCCATTTTTTTTTTTATAAATAACTTGCTGAAATCTACATTAGTAGCCTGTATTATACACTAGTCCCTTAACTGCCTAACAATTGGCCTATTGACTATTTGCAGCTTCATAGTCTTGTCTCAGTGGTGTTAACAGACCACCTGCAGCATGAGTGTTAGTGGTCAGTGAGATACTAATAAATGTCAAGATAATCCTGTTTTGTCTTCTCTCCACTAGATTACTGCTTGCCCAGGTACCACTGTATCAACAGCATTGAAAATGGCTTTAACATAAGGTAGTGAGCTCTGCTTTCCACTGAAAGCTAACAGAATTTCGGAAGATTTCTCAGGGTAGGCTGGCCATGGAACAATGTACAAAAATGATCAACCAAAATGGTCTCATGAGAATAATTTGTTGTTCATATGTCTTCCTACATTTTCAATGGTCTGCAAACTATGATAACTGAAAATTACCAGCCTGGGGAAATCACCTTACACACAATTTGTTCTTGCAATTGCAATATTATGCCAAGGCAGGAAAGTTTTTGCCTGACTAGCTTGTGTAATTATCAAAGCAGACAACTGCCTAGCTGGAGCAAGAAAAGTCCAGAGGTAAAAGCACTGAAGTTTTTTGATAAGGATTCTCTTTACTGTAATCTACATAAAATGCATATGTATTGTTTATATCTATGTGGCAATGTACCTGTCCAATTAACAGGAAGTAAAAAGTATATAGAAAATAAGCTTCTACACAGAGCAAGAGTTTTATGTAACCTGTTTTGTACAAGTAAATAATAGTAATTTTTGTTATCATAGGAAGTTTTGTCCTGCTGATCCTTGCAATTCTGTTTATAATTTAAAATCAGGACTGTACATTATGTGCCTTAAAGGAAGAATCAGTCTACTGGAGATTGTTTTAGAACATAATCTACATTTCTTCAGCACTTTTATTTCAAGAGCTACAATTGTCAGCATCTGCAGAAATGTGTGAGCTCTAAGATGCAGAAAATATCAAAGATAAAATCAGTATCTGTTATGAAATGGGCTCAAAACTTCATATAGCAATTGTTATTTTTATAATGGTCAAAAAAAAAGAAAAAAATTAGTTATTTTGGAAGACTTTCTAAACTTGATTACAGTGTTGCTTTCAGAAAGAGTTTTGTGGAAATTTTTTAATTCTTATGTGGAGTATAAAAGAATATGACAATTTACCTGTGTAGTAAAATAGTAATAGGAGCCCTATTGCTATTAGGTTTCTGGTATTTAGAAGGCTATGAATGACTTTATAAACACTTCACTTTACTCATTACTCCACGTTCTGGGGTGTTCTATTTTAAAACTAAATGTGTATGTAGTTATTTACAATACAGAATGCCAACATGGTTTAATTTAAATATATTCTTTCAAGGCTTTTGAAAGAAGTCTTTGGTGAGTTACACTGAATTTGAAAAAATTCAAGTAAATACTCTAAGGAAAATTGAAACTCAAGGAAAAACAACAAAAAAACTCTTAAAACAAGCACTAAAGCAAGAATTATCCAGCATTAAACAAACTCCAATATTTAAAATATCCCCATATTTTTTAATTTTTGAAGGTTAAGCCTGTGTACAAAGAAACATGGATCAGTTTAAAAGTCACATTAACCTTTCTCTTTGACTTGAGGAGTTTCAAAATTTTGATGTAGCTATAGGACATCTAAGGATAGTATTGTCTTGGTTTTGAAAGAAGACAGGTATCTGCTAAAGAGAGGCAGGGCCTCTCTTGGAATGGATAATTCAAATCCCCTCCCCTCAAATTATTATAATTTAGAAAATTACAGCGGCTCTCAGGCAGAGATATGGGAATAGGAATAACAGTTCTTTACTAATAGGTATAACAAGGCAAACAAACAACAACAACTACAGCAATTAACAGCGAAAACAGAACCAGGGACTTTGACGGAGTTTGGTTTCACAAAACCCGGGGCAGTCTGGTCTCTGGGGACTCCAAAAAAAAAGTACCAAGCTGGAACGGTGGGGGATCCCTGGCTGGTGGATCAGATGAAATTCAGAGCTCTGTCAGTGGTCACTGGAGGGCAGGGATGTCCGGCAGGGAAGGCAGTGCGGGCCCGCGGTGCAGAGCAGCTTTAAAGCAGCGCCGAGGCAGTGGGACAGGGCTGAGCCAGCTCCAGCAGAGCAGCAAATGGAGAAATCAGGATTTTTTCCTGGGCACACGAGCAGATGATGGTAGCTCTCTCCAGAATCAGATCCTGGTGGTGTCAGTGAAAAAGCCACGCAGCAACGGCAGCCTCGTCTTCTCCTGACGCAGACCACACCAAAAGTGTAGCTGTCCCCCCCCCCAGCCCCCGTCCCTGTCCCTCTCCCCTCCCCCTCCCCTCCCCCCCCCCCTCCCCTCCCCTCCCCCCCCTCGGGAGGAAACTCCTGGAGACAAAGGGTGTAGCCAAGTGCCAGCCTCCACCCAGCCTCCATGCTTTGTTTCACCTGAGCACTGATAAGTACCCAGCAATTAGTTGCCTTGCAACTCTTGGGAAAAATTCTATAGGTGAAAAAAAATAAACAAGTCTAACCCCCAACAAGTATAAATATGATTCTTGAATAGAGGTTTTAGTAAAGCAAAGAAATATCACTTTACTTTTTGAAAATTCTTTATTTATGTCTGTTTGTGATTAGCCTATCTGCAATTAAGGAAAGATCTCTCATCTTAAAACTTTTAAATATTTTATTTGTTCTATTTCGGTATATTTAAGTACCAACAGGTCAGAATACTTGGACTGAAATTTTCTCACCCCTATTCCTCTCTGCTGTGTGTGAAGGACATTAATATATTCCCATCACTTCCTTTGATTGTCAAAGTTTAATCATGATGCAGGTGGTAAAATGTGCCTTATTTACCCTCCAGAACAGAATATAATTTTTCTTTTAACAAGATGCAAAGGAGCATTTTAGGTTTTTTCTTCTCAATATAAATATATTTTGCTGTTCTAAGAGACAATTTTTCTTTGAAGCTTTTGAAACCACCTGTATTTGTGTTGCTTTTGACTTAAAATAGCACATTCTGTATTGTTATAAACAGGGCAGGAGATTTGTCTACTTTTAAATGCCTTTGTTGTGATCAGCTCATGGTGGGGCCCGACGGGTCGAGTGCACGCCACCGCTGCTCCCAGAAACAGCTCGGAGGATGAGGTGTGCAGCAGCTTCATCCACTGGGCTGCAGGCTGCTCTCAGAAGCAACTCGGAGGGGGGGAGGTGTGCAGCAGCCTCATTCACTGGAGTGCAGGCAGGGTCAGGTTCACGGTCCGCACCGCCCGTCCCGAAGGCTTGGTTGGCTCTGAAACTCCAGGGAGTCACTCTCTGGGCAACGTCTCCGAGAGTCAGGGTGAGGGGTGAAAACCGCTCAGCCTTGGGAGGAGGCAGTCTCACTCCTTGCATGGTCCATCCATGTGTCTTGGTGGTTCAGTCTAATAAAGTTTTTCTGGTCCGGAGTAATAATTTCTTCTCCCAGCTGGCACTGCATCTCTTCTATTTGCATGTCTGCTGGATTTCTCCTCCTCCTGGCTTTTTTGGTTGCTAGGTTGGGTGTTGGGGTAGCCAGGGGGTTCGGCTCGGAGGTGCAGCAGAAAGGGAACAAAAGAGGCGATTAACAGGGTGGGGGTGAACATTTAACAAGGAGCACTGGGCTAACAATGACTTCATTTGCAACAAAATTACCTTGTTTATCTCATGCATAACATGCCAACAGTAACAGAATTCTTGTTTGATTTCTGTAACCATTCTTTTAATTAAAACCCTACTTGTAGAAAGCTTTGGAAGAAGTCAAACTTTTTTGACACATGTAAAAAATTTATAGTTAATCTAGTCCAAGCAAAGAAAACAGGATAACAATTGGTTTTAGGCCTGAAGGAACACTGGCAATGCCAGATAAAATTAGCAGTGCCACATAAAATTGTTAGAATATTTTGAAATCAGCACACAGAATGGGGATTAGAATGCCATGCAACTCCCCAGTTGTCCTTGAACATTTTAATATTAGCCTGTTTTCTGGCAGTTTGTTTACCTGCTTGAGGCTTGGCACTCCTTCACTGCCTTGTATCTCCAAAGGTTAAAAACTTCTCAGGTTTCTGAGTGTGAAAGGTTTTCAGGTGCTGCTTAGCTGTCAAGAATTCAGATATTTGTGGCTGGATATTAAGAAACTTCTACTTCAGTATCTTCTAGAGGAATAAGTGCTAGGGCTGTTTTTTCTTTTAACACCTTCCTTCCCTTATGTAATATTCTCTATTTGAGTTTATCTCCCAGAGAACATTTTGAATATTTAACTTGCTTTTCAACTCAAAAAAGATTTATTCACAGGCAGTGATGGTTCTTGTGCAAGCTAAATCATGTACAAGAAAAAGTAGAATAATGAATTTGTGGTGATGCACATCAGCCCAAATACAAGGATTCTCTGGAGGCTGCAGGACTTTTCTGTGCATGACACCAACTTGGGCAGGAACACTTATGGTAGGAACAGCTGCTGAGTGGGACAGACCACAGAACCTGACCAGCACTGGGGTGTTACATAGGTAAAAGTGACTAGTGGCAAGAACAAGCTCTAAATCTTAGAATTATAAATTTTAGAAGTTTCTTGAGAAAAATGTCTTTGCTAAATAGTTTGCTTGCATTCAAATTGTGGCTATCTCTTTCCATCCTTCTGATGCATAAGCTTAACACAAGGCAGCACGAAGGTGATAGACTAAATTGCTTGTGGTATGTATAGACGCTTACGTAAATACTGCTGTAGTTCATATATTCAGATATTTAAAAAATTACTTCTGAACTTCTTTCCACAGGTGATTTTTTGTGCTCCTGGCATGGTGAAAGCATGTAAGTATCACCCTCCTTCTTCGGATCTCAAAAAAGACTCAGCATTATTAGCAGAATAAGTCCTGGAATCCTTGTACCTAAAAGGTTTCCAGGATTTGAACAGAGAAATTAGTGCCCTCCCTATTTATTGTTGAAATTGTTAATGTGTGAAGGATTTTTTTGTCCTTTTTAGGACTTTTTTCCTATTGCTATAAATATTGTGGTCTGCACATAAAATACTCAGTTCCTCAATTTCTTTAAGGGTCTTCTTATTTGATAGGGTACTGTTGTGTCACACCCATCTGTGACATGGGTTACTAAATTATATATTTAAAAGCTTTTCAGTACTTAAATTTCTTATTATAATATTTGGCATTAATTACTGTAATGGTGACTTGACTCTGTTTAAACACTGTTTCAACTATTGTAATTTGTTTACGGCTTTTTTACAGTCCATGACAGAATTCCATTACGAAAATAAGTTTCTTAAGTAATATCAGTTTCAAAATTGAATGCATGTCTTGCTCCAAAACAAAACTGAAGTCATCAAATTTGAAATAACAAATGAAGAGATGTTACTGATACTGTTTTGAACTGGGTGTTTGCTGATACAAGAAAGGAACAATGCAAAAAAACCAGACAAGATGCCGAGGTCTGATACCATTACAGAAAGTACAGAAGGAGAAAGAAAAAATGTGAAAGAAACATCAATACTGGGAGGTGACTGAAGGCTTTGAACTGTGAAGCAAATGAAAGTATATGGAAAAATACTTTGCAATCTGTTTCTATTCTTACCACAATAACCTTACATATCTTGAGTTTTGACAGGTCACCTAGACCTTTTTGATGCATATAGAGGAGATTACTCTTAGTCCTGAGACAAAATTCCTCCCATTTTTGAACAAAAATACAAAACATAGGGTGGGGAGAGGCCAAAAGAAGTAATCTGGTGTGTCTTCACTTTAGAAGAAATTCAAAAGTAAACATCTGTATACCAGTGTATACCAGGTATTTATTTTACCAACACATACGGCTTGTAAGAACAACATATGCAACCAATCCCTGTGCCATGTGAAATGTGGTTTCCTGTGAATGCTGACCATGGCTGGATGACTGCTTTCTTTGAAGTACAGTAAAATGTTCTCAAGTAACTGTAAAATGTTCTCAAATAACAAACTGTACAGTGGCTAGAAACTTAGGGCACATCAGAGATAAATCTTTTGAAACTTTGAACAATATTTCACAGCCTCCTCAGCAGTCTAAGAGTTCATGTTGATGTATGAAAGTGTTTCACAATGCCCAGCTCTCCTGACCTTGGAAGTATAATTTGGTTCACTGTTTGGGCATTGAGAGCTCTTCATCCAGAGATACTTCTACACTGAAGCAGGCTCTGCTGCTCACAAAACTGTGTGTTCATTCTCTGCCTTTGCAGGCCCAGGGGATAGTGAGGAGAAACCCATGTGCAAATGAAGTCCTTTTTGAGGACTTCTATTTCTCTGTTGTCTGTACATCTAATACAGGTGCAACTCAAAGCACTCAGGTTTGAAAACTTTATCATTAGTAGGAAGAGACTGGCACTTCCAGAGCCAGCTGCCATGCTTAATTAGGTGGGTGGTATGTGCTATTTCTGCTAGGGATAATTAAAATTACCTGTCAGCATTTTTGGTTGTATCTTCACAGAGGAATGCAAACATAGTTGAATTCCTCTCTTTGCTCTACACTATTCTGGAAGCTCTTAGACTTGCAGAAAGAACCAGGTTTTGTGCAGGTCAAATCATCTTGGCCATTGTGCTTCATAGCCAAGGTAACTTCAGTGGCAGCTTGCTTTATTTAGCCTACTGGAGAATAAACAGCCTAGGTTTCTATGAGCTGACTTTCGAAGTCATGTCCTTGGATTTGATCACTCTGCCCAATGCAGCCTTCTGTTCACAAAGTTGTTGATTAATTATTTTCCTCTTGTGTAGGTACAACTCCTTCCTTATTGCATTTAGTTCCTTATATGCTTTGGATCTTACTGCTTCCCCAGTTTATAAAGACATTTGTACTGGTAGCAAAAAAAGTACTGGTGCCTTAAAAAACATACTGGGTAGCTCCATCATTGATGGAAAGGAATTTATTAGCATATCTTTTGTTCCTGAAACCAGAAATTAACATACAATTTTGAACTGAACTGTAAACAAAAGAGATGTAATGTCTTTTTTAATGCATTTTGAAAACATTAAAGATAAACACTTATAGGTGAAGTGGGACATAATTTGTTCTTCACGTATGCAGAGGAACAAACTACTGGTTTTTAATTGTGAAGCCAGGAGCAGAATTGTTGTCTTGTGCTCTTCTTTATTTTAACTTTTTCTGAAGACCAAATGTTGGAAAAGAATTGAATATGAAGGAAAAGGGTGAGGAAGAATGGCAACAGTAATGTGCAGACAGCATACTGTAATACATCTTCGAGAATAAAGTCAGATCAGTGACCGGACTTTTCTCTGGGCTTCCTGAAGCTCTCTAACATTATCCTTATTATTAGAAAATAATTAGGTCCTGGACTGCATTAGAGAGAGTCTTGCCAGCAGGTCAACGGAGGTTCTCCTTCCCCTTTCCTCAGCACTGTTACTGCCACACCTGTAATGCTGCATCTAGTTGTGAGCACATGGAGAGTATTTTGGGTACTGGGGAGAGTTCAGGCCAGCATGAAGATTTTTATGGATCTTTATTTCCTATGAGGAAAAGCTGAACAAGCTGGGCCTGTTTAGTCTGGAGAAGAATAAGCTCAAGGGGAACACCTCACCGTGTACAAACACCTGAATGCAGTGTGTACAGAAGGTGGAGCTGTGTTATTACCAGTAGTGCCCAGTGACAGAACAAGAGGCAATGGGCACATACTGACACGCAGGAGGTTCTTCTGAACATTAATATGTTAATATTAACAATAGCAACATGAGAAAAATGATTGGTTTTTGGTTTTTTTTTAATCTGAGGGTGACCAAACGCTCATGCAGGTTGCTCAGAGTAGTGTTGAGTCTGTCTCTTTGGAGATAATCAAACCCCATCTGGGTAGCTGGCTCTAGATGTTTCTGCTGGGGTAGAGGGACTGGACCAGAAGACATCCAGAGCCTTCCAACCTCAACCATTCTGTGATCATAAATCAGACTACTGCTGTTTTATAGAAATCTCTGCATGGAAGTACTACAGAAGACAACCAGTATGAGTAATGTTCAGAAATGCTACCACCTTGTGGTGGATGAAATGACTGAACATACTGACAGTGCTCTGAAACTCATCTCCTTACCTGCATGGTCCGTAATTACATGTAGTGTCCATACACCTTCTGAAACAAGACTTCAAAGTACTCTTGTTGTTCCTCAGTACTATCAAAGGATTTTCTTTCAGTAGATTAGGTTGTTTTAGTTTAATTAATTTGCAACAAATAATTAGAAAAGCATCTGCATTATGCTCTTATTCACATGGTTTTGATAGGCCTGCAAGGAACAGGGAGTTGGACTCATCGATTCTGGAGATTAGTAAATTTATATGGATTATGTAAAAAATATTGCTCACTTCAAATTCAGAAACCTTGTATCCCATAGGAGATGTCAATATACCCTAGGAAAAGGTAGTATTAGTCATCATCATCATCATCATCATCATTATTATTATTATTATTGGTGTTTCAATGCATTATGACAGTAGTGGCAGTATTAGCTCTAGCAGTGACAGCACAGACTGAAAACCAAGAGATAGTAAGTCTCATCCTAGGGAAATTGCTAACCAAACACATCTGCAAAATGGGCTCCAAATGGGGCAAGAACTAACTATTAGGTTAATACAATATTGATTCTATCCATCTGGACAAAAGATCATGCGAATTCAGGGAAAAACACAGTAGAATATAGAGCAGACCAGTTTCCCATCACATAAGTGAGGAGTTGTTTAATTTTTAAATGCAATCAGATATGTGCAGTGAAGGAAAGTACATCCAGCAGGTGTGCTAATGTTCTCTGATCTGCTTCTTCCTGCAAGGCTTTATAGCACCTTTTAACAGGGCCTAGGTGTTCAATTTTAGAAAAAGCTGGAACTTACAGTCGTTTCAGTCCAGTTTTCATGAGAACTCTATTTCAGCAATATAGCAACTGGTAAGTAAAGGAAGAAATTTTGTGCCAGAATTGATGAATTTTTGCAAACAGTTTATCCATGTTAATTCTGGTGTAAGTTGTGGAAAATAATGATCACTAAATGCTACAACTGTACTTTTACATTGAATGTTTATTTTCCACAAAAAATCTGATACTGAGCATTACATAAAATATTGTAATTAAATATTACCTCATATAATTAATAAATATTGAACTGCAGTCTATATGCTGAGCTTGTGTAGTTATATATATAGTATATATATATGCTGAGTTTGGTTATGTTTCTGGATGCATGTTTCGTATTTTATTAATGTCTAGGACATTATTAATCAAATAATTTATGCAGTTTAAAAGCAGAATCAGTATTATGTGTTAAAGGAGTAAAATATTCAGCTAACTTAAGATTCTGGTGGCTTAGACAAAAATAATTCATATCAGTGATAAATGTAAAGTAATGCTGTGCAAGCAATTGCTGCACAACAGTTTTTCAAGTGCCATCTCATGAGCAAGGTGGTCTGCACACAGTAGTCAGCATCTGGGAGCAGAAGTGGATATAAAATAATCTCATTTAAAATGTGGCTTACCTTAAGGGAAAAGTTCAAAACAGAATGTTCTCAGGCATTGTTACCACTTTTACAATGTTTTCACTGTAGTAAACATTTTCTTTTATTCTCATGCTGAAACAGGCCATGGTTTCACAGTTTTCTCTCTTGATCTGTAACATGCCTGATATCCTCTTCACACTGCTACTCCCATTTCCCCAGTTCCCTGATCATTTAGGTTTTGGCCCCTGAGCTCAGTCTGCTATTAAGTTTCCCAGCTCATACTCTCATTTGGCAACACTTGTGATACAGAGCACACTTGGACGACCCAGTCATTTCACACAGACACTGAGGAGCTGCCAGGTGGCAATAGCGTTCCACCATTACCAAGCAAGACTGTTTCAAATTCAATAGCTAGCATGAATTTTTCTTGGTAACTACCAAAAAACTTGCAATAATAATACTAAAATATTATTAATTATATAAATATTAATAATTAATATTAATTATTTAAGATGTATTATGAATACAGGTTCCTGAGACTTTCCATTTAAATGATTCCTTGATGTTACTTTCATAAAGTCAGGCTTTTCTATGCAGAAATACAAGTTGGGGGCAAGGGGAGGTGGAGGGGAGGTGGAGGGGGGAGGGTGGAGGAAACAACAACAAAAACAACCAAAAGACTCAACATAACAGAGCAGAAGTAATGCAAAAATTAAGTAACTCCACACATAGTCTATGAAACCTGTTCCCAATGTCAGCCAAAAGCAAGTGAAAAATACTGTCTCGGAGCCACAGGGAATGCTAGTTCTTAGTGTCATTTGGCCCCTGCATTTCTTCTAGAGTCAAGTCAGAGGTTAGGAAGAGTGACTTTCAGTGTGTCTGTTTTTCACAAACCAAATTAACCATGGTTGCATGTCATATTAGAAAGAGCCTACGTGTGGTCTGCTGGAAACCTTCAAGACTGATTTTACCTTATATCTACTTTTGCATGGGAATTTCTTATTTTTGTTTGTCTCTTTTGATCAGGATGAATTTTTTTTCCTCAAGACATCTTTTCACCAAACACCCTCCCACCCTGAGGAGGGACTTAATTACTTATTTAAAAAAAAAACAACCTTTTGTTCTTGGTGTTTTGGGAGTTTTTTTGAGTTTTATTTTGATTCTGTCTTGGGTTGGGTAGCCAAGAGATTTGTATTCTGTTTTCACCTGTTGAAAAAGCAGATATTTCTTTATCTCTTGTAACTCCAGGGGGGAGGGGCGGATGCCTTCTGATAATGGATCAGCTGTTAAAACCAGGTGTGGCAGTGTTTCTTATCTCCTTCACAACCCATCCATCCTCCAGGGAGATATCTTTTGCTAATGGGCCATCAAGGCTCATCAAAGACATGACACATTACATCATCCCATTGTGAGATGCTCCAGTGTGAGGGGCCAACTGTTCCTACCTGAATAAAAACTGAGACTCAGGAACAGCAGGCATCTGGTTTTTCCACCAGAGGAAGACCAGACCCATCTCACCACCACTGGACTTTTCCTACTCCATTATCTGTACCCCACCAAAACTCATCTAGGATTTATTTGGACTGCTTCTAACACCCTTACCAACAGGGTGTCAGGTCATATCCCTGACTCTGTCAGGATTTTTTTTCCAGGACTTCTGTTTTGCTTGCTTACTTGTCTTTGTACAAAGTGCATTTGTATTTTGTTTTGTTGTTGTTGTTGTTGTTATTCCTATTAAAGAACTGTTACTCCTATTCCCATATCTTTGCCTGAAAGCCCCTAATTGCAAAATTATAATAATTAGGAGGGAAGGGGGGTGACATTCTCCATTCCAAGGGAAGCTCTTGCTCTCCCTGGCAGACAACTGTCTTTCAAAACCAAGACAGATTTCCTTTTTTAAAAAAATGATTTTACCTCCTTTAAAAGGAATTTACACACGTGCAACTATTCATTAATTAGTAGTGAGAGAATGTATGGTAGTAAGCTCCCTTTCAATTTGCCTCCAGCGCTGTCTTTTGGACACAAACCCTGGGAGACGGGAATGGCCCGGCACACATTGCTGCAAGAAAGGGAACCAGTGTGATCGGTGGTTCCCCCGATGGCATCGCTCCGCCAAGCCCCAGGTGTGAGCAGCCGATGCCCCTGCACCACTGGGCTGCAGCTCCTGCCATAACGCTGAGGCACAGGACAAAAAACACTTCCCACTTTCTATGTGCACCTTCCGAAGGACTTCACACACACGCACACAGACACTGCTCTGCAGGAATGCCATCAAATCTGAACAAATGCTGCCCCAACAGAGGGGCTCGGATCCACGCTTAGGCATAATACTGTATCTACTCAGGAAATTTCAACACACACACTTTAGCTCCTCCCTGCTTTGAAGATCCCAGGTGAAATGGAGACTGTTGCAGCTGGGACTGCAGCCACTTCGCAGGGAGAAGCTCCAGTGACCTGATGGCTTCCTGCACACCCCACACTCCCCCAGTCAGACAAGTTCGTCTCACTGGCTCGGCCACAGGTTTTCCACAGCGCATTCCCAGACCTCTCGTCTTCTGGAGCGTTTTTAATCGTGCTACAGCAATACGAGGACAGCTCGAGCTGCGGTGCACATTCCAACGCTGGTGCTTAGTCTGAGGTCTCTTTGTATTCACTGGCTCCTGCAGAGTCTTGGGATTGTAATGAATGTAATGGATAGATTAGTGTATATAATATTGTATTACGCATTTGGTTTACTAAAAAAAGCTACTCAAGGGTGTCTCCAAGATTCCAGAGTCCATTGTGCAGGCAAACACATTTGCAACTGAAAGGACAAGGCTGAGCTGGAAGATGGCCCATTCATCAAGGGTGGACCTTCACTTCACAGCTCCTCAACATCTGATATCAATCTTGGTGGAGATCCGGGATGATCACATCACCCCTCCTAAGATGAATTCCAGGAAAGACTATCAAGCAATCTTTTCATGCAGACGGGGACTCCTTTTGGAAATTGAGAATCACATGCATACCTGGACTTTCAATGGACTTGGCCTTAGGGTAAAAAAACTGTATAAAACCCACAGGCTGAAGCTTGGCAGACGTGGTCAAGTTTGGAGGGTACCCTTGTACTGCCACTCTGTCCACCCAGCATTCGATCGATTGTTGTCTCGTTTTTATTGTGGCTTTTAATTCGGTGTTGGAAATTTTGCTAAATAAATCCTGTTATTTTGAATTGGCTTCTAATCATTTATAACAGGATGATTTCCCTCTCATCCCCACTCCACAGGGCCCGTGCCCTTCATTAGACGTAGAGGCCTCCCCCATTCCCGGCTGCCTTCCTACCATCCAGGGCACACCAAGCTGCCTGCACCAAGGCTGTTTGTCAAAATCCCCAGTGGGCAGGCTCTGCTTTCCTACCAATACACACAGAGCAAAAAGCATCACAATGTAACCAGCTGTTTACTACAACAATAGTAAACAAACACTTGTAACGGAACCACAGCCTGTGTAGTTCCTGACCGTGTTGGTAGGCCAGGGCTACGTTTCTGAAAATATATTAGAAATAAATCACAACAAGCCCCGTTCAAACGAAGCAAAGCAGTGTAAATATGAATTAATGAAGTATGAAGGGCCATCAAAGGCTGCCTTGAAGTCTCCACTTGTACTCATGTGAAAAAGACCTACCTTTTCCCACCATTGATCTTAAAACTATGTGAATTGCTTTTCCTTGGAGATATATGAGGGATTTTTTACAGACAGCAGCTGAAATGAGTCAGGAGAAGGGGACAAAAACAGCCCTACGGTCTGCACAGACAAGTGTGAGCACAACTGGCCTTAGCCTGCTGTGTGTCTTTAGAGGATTTCGATGGTAAGGACAGATCTGTGCTACCCGGGTGCAGGGATGGGCCAGTTAGCACAGTTGGTCGCCGCTTCCTCGTGTACTATTTTGGGGAGCCTGGGGCACTGTGGCCCCCAGTGATGGAGCAAAGGGCCGCTGGCCGGCCCCTCCTGTGGAGCGAGGGCTGTGCGGGCAGCACACAGCTCTGATGTTGGCATCCCTGTCCGGCAGCTGTGTGGCAGCTGGGATATCGTGCTGGGGTACAGCATCAGGCAACCTTGCCCATGCCAGAGCGCTCCATCGGAGACAGCGCACCACTGTCCCTATGGTGAGCCTCAGGCGGGCCCCAATGCCTGGCACTGCGATCTGTTCTCATCGGGCACAGGAAAAGAAAGGCAGTGTAGAATTCAACAGTCCTGTGCTTTGTTTAGGGACTGCAGTCCATTGGTAGGGTGGCCAGTTATTTTTATTAGTTTTAACTGATCCTTGCATTTTCAAGGTTTAGCCTTGTCTTCCCTTGCAGGCTATGCAGGACAGATGACAGGGAGTTTATAGATTCAACTTCTTATGGGTTGTAGAGCTCTATTGTGTGCATATGAGTATGTTTCTCGGGTTTTTACTGCAAGGATTGATGTTGCTTGCTATGCCGGGTTACACACTTTATCAACTATATGTATTTATATATAAACATAAACTGCATTTATTTATGTAGTTCCTTATTATGTGAGCAGTAGATGGTGTTTGTGATGAGCTAGTCATGATGACGTGTCATTTTAGTCTTCCCATGGGATAGATTTTTTTTTTATGTTGTGATTTTTTTAAATGTCCTTTTTGAAGAGATTCAAATTTCAGTAAAAAAAGTGAGTTGGGCAGGATATTCCCAAAAGAAAGGTTTATGATCATGACCACAATCTAGGCTAAGGCTAAGAAATCACTACGTGAGGCTGCAGGACCAGGTTGTATGCTAACCAGAACCTACACTTGCACATCCACTGCAACAGCTACAGTCCTTGTGCCATCACTGCCTGTCTTACTTCCCTGCACAATGCAATGGGAAGTCGAATGTAAAACTCTAAAACCAAAACTCTAAAACCAAAGTCTAATAACAAAGATTTTAAAAGTAACAAATCTTGCTAAATCCCTTTGTATGAAAAAGGTATTTATATATACATATATATATATATATACATACATTAAAAATACTTAACCTACAGAAATCTTTATCTTTGCATTAATGGAATATGCAGAGCTGTAGATTGGTACTATCTCCATCTCCAAAATACACAGTTATACCATGACTGAGGCTTTTGTTATGTTACTCCAGTAGGATGGATGTCTGGCCAGCTGCACTGCTAAGGAGAGATGCTGGGAAACAAGTAATGGAAGTGAAAGAGAAATTAAGAACAGTGATGCATCAACTTTTGGAACATGTGCTGCCCTTGGGCTGCTGGAAGAAGATACAGTTTTTCAGATTTTTTTAAAGGCTGTGAAAAATCTTGTCACTAATAACTTCCACTACCAAATACATCACCTCTGAAGATGCCCTCTAATGGGAAGCCCTACTTTGCAACTACTTTGAATGAGACACATTTCTGGTTTGAGTATTTCTTTTCCACCTAAAGTCAAAATCCCATATAGTAGAGCAGAGGTCCCTGGTCCTTCAGCTGACCTCTCAGAGAACCAGGGATCTGAATCCATCCTCAACAGAAGCCACATCGGCTAACCAGGTTATTGCTGCAGTTACCACGTACCTCTCCATCATCTGAACAAAAAACCTTCACAAATCTAGTGCCAGCAGTAAGCATCATACTCATTGATGCAGACTTCTTCCACAAGTCCAGAGGAGTGCCAGAAAACTGATGAGAGGGATGAAATATCTCTCCTATGAAGAAAGATTGAGAGAACTGAGGTTCTTCAGCATGGAGAAGAGAAGGCTCCAGGGTAACCTTAGAGCAGTTTTCCAGTACCTAAAGGGTACCTACAAGAAAGGTGGGGAGGAAATTTTTACATGGGCATGTAGGGACAAAACATGGGGGAATGGCTTCACAATGACAGAAGGCAAGGTTAAATTAGATATACTGGACAATTATGACTCTTAAAGTTCTAAAAGGATCCTAGGATATCCTGAGTTGAAAGGGGACCACAGTGATCAAGTCCAACTCCTGGCCCTGCACAAGACACCCCAAGAATCACACCCTGTGCCTGAGAGCATTGTCCAAATGTTGATTGAAGTCTCTCAGTCTGGTGCTGTGACCACTTCCCTGGAGACCCTGTTCCGGTGCCCAGCCACCCTCTGGGTGAAGAATCTTTTCCTGGTATCCAGCCTAAACCTCCCCTGACACAACTTCAGGCCATTTAGTATCACTAACAAACGTACTCAGAATTTCTTCAAATGTCCAGGTTATCAATGACAATGTTGAAGAGCACAGGGCTGTGAATATGGCTCTGTGGAACCCCACAAGTGACAGAACACCGATCTGATGTCATCCCACTCACTGTAGCCCTTTGTGCCTGACCCATAAGCCAGCTGCTCACCCATCACGTGATGTGTTTATCCAGCTGTGGGCTGGACATTGTCTCTAGAAGAGTCCTGTGAGAGATAATATTGAAAGCTTTAATGAAATCCAGAAAGATCACATCAACTGGCTTCCCTTGATTAACTAGGTGGTTAATTGCATTACCCTAGGAATCCCAGGATCCATGCTTGTGTAGGATGGGCTGTCCTATCACTTGTTCTTGCCTCTGGATTTTAGAATCATTTAGAGCCACTATTTCAAACATTTCTCTTTTATTTTAGAACTGCATTTTTTGTTAAAGTCTGACTGCAAGAGAGTGACAGGTGCCCCGTAAGTCAGCCACAATGGTCTGCCCTTTAAAATTTTGTGAGGTCACAGCCCACATTTGCCATTCACAATGCTTCCTGTCTACCTCTACAAATTCATCCAGACATTTCAAGTCAGTCTCTGCACCAACTTTTTGTCTGTTTGGTTTTAAAGCCAGGGTTTTTCCTCTCTAAAGCCTCACTGGATTGGGGAGATGGGCACAAGGACATTTTGCATTTGCAGGGCCCAGAAAAGTGTCCCCTCGGTCCTGTCTGGCAGAAGGGGAACATTAAACCCAGAAAGAGTTCTTTGCAATTTTGCTCTGCCAACAGTTGTTTCACCTGCATGTTTACAAGGATGGTCCTCCACACTGAGAACACAAAATAACAAGGCATCATGGTTTAACCACAGCCAGCAGCTGAACACCACACAGCTGCTCACTCACTCCACCCTCCCACCACCCTGGTGTGAGAGCAATGAGAATCAGGGAAAAAAAAAATCAGTAAAACTCATGGGTTAAGATAAGATATTGAACATGTTCCTGGGGTCCCAAGAACACTGTATCCAGTCATGGCATTGACATGGCCAGCAGAACATCTCCTTTCTCAGCAAAAGGCTATGGTGTGATACAGGGATCAGGAGCCTTTTGGAGGAGATGATTACAAGCATCCCAGATTTTTTTCTCTGGGGCAAAATTTTCAGCAGTAGATTTGGGGGGAAAACCTTGCACTGGTTATGACATTCAGCATGGGCTGTCTTCTTACCACTTATCCTCTGTGGGTGGGTTATCTATAATTTGCCTATAAAGCCAAGAACCAGACTAATCTTGTGGCTGGCATTGGTAAGTTCCTGGTTTAAGTCATGGTTGCAAGAGAGTGGAATCCACCAGTCTGAATCGAGCCCTTGAAAAACATCCTTCTTAGATGTGTGCTGTGCTGGAGGGAGGCGTGAGAAGGACAGGCAGGATGACAGCCAAAATTCACAAGGTCGCAGTTTCACAGTCACCTACTCAGAGCAGAAGCAAAACAAGCCAGTTGTTATGAATACTTATCTCTATCTTCCTACCATTCTAACAGAAAGGAAAAAAAAAAAAAAAAAGCCAGGAGCTTTCAATAACTGTGCTTTTCACAGCAAGCTGGGGAAACAACAATCCTGACAAGCAAACGGGAAAGTGTGAGTTTGTGGGTTTTCCTATGCTTGCTTCTAAAATCTGAACATACACTCTCCCTTTTCACTCCCCTTCCGCGGGAGCGCGCTCTACAAAATCGGATTCCTCTCTACAAACCAGTAATTACACACTGAAGAGATGTATTGGTTGTTTATTCTAGAGCTGCACAAACCTGGTGCTATTCCAGAGACAGAGCGCGCCCTGCCGGACTTTCGGCTACATAATTTGCACGCACAAATTCAGAATCAGTGACTTCCCAAGTACAGTCCTGCTATCAGGATTAGTTTGGAAATTTCCATACGTTACGTACCCTAGATAACTTCTACGCATGCTCAAGGGGGAGGGTCTTCACCTGGTCAGGGCTTTTTTGCTCTACAGGCGTGATTTTAAGTATTATAATACACAGCTATAGGATACATAGACCTTGAGCGTATTGCCAAGTTATCAATGTGTACAACAGACATGCATGCATCAACATCCTGATGTACTACATTCTTAAATCTCCTTTGTTCCTGGATGTCCTGAACTAGGCGATGCTAGCCGCTCCCAGTTCCACGGATTAGGTCTCCTTTCTTGCTGATTAGCCTTGAAAGCATACAAAGATCTTACACCAAAGCACATCCTGATGTAAGGCAATCTTGATACATTCCACATTCTGCGACAGGAGGGGTGCTCCGGCCTCTCCCCGGAGCGGCGCGGGCATGCAAGCTCCCGCCGCCAGCACAAGCTGTCCGTCGTCCGGGATGCCCGCCGGGAATGCGCAGTCGAAGCGGGTGGGGGCGGGCGGCGAGGGCGCTGCTCTGGGGCTGCTGGTTCGCATTCGGGGTGTCCTGCAGCGGGGAGCTTGTGCCCGTACCCTGAGTGTCATGTGGGATCACAACAGCTGCAATCACATGTGCTGTTTTGCCATGGATTCTTTGAGGTCTCTTCCAACTCCAGGCATTCTATGTCTAAGTATTGTGTATACGTGTTTACTTTGCTTAATCACAGAGCTCACTAATCCAAGTTCTAAAAAGAAAGTACAAACATAAAAAAAAAAAAAAAAAAAAGAATTCCAACACCACAGTGTTGAAAGTAAACTGTAATTTTATAATGATGGCGTTTGACACAGATATAGCCACAAAACAGCCACTGGACTGGAGTGCAGTGTGGTGTTACAGCAGCTTTGGCCTTGGTGCTGGTATTAAAATGCATCACCAGGCTTGTGCCATCTTTGGGATGCTGCCCCGCTGTGAATTTTGTTCCCTGATGGGTGAGGCAAGTTTCAAAAGGACACAGCTGATGAGAATTTGGCCTTTAATTTCACTTAATTACTGTTGTAATAGATGTAATAGATAAATTCGTGTATATAATATTGTGCTATGGGTTTGGTTTACTAATAAGAAGCTACCCAAGGGCGTCTCCAAGATTCCAGAATTCGATGAAGCAGGCAAACACATTTGCAACTGTGTTTGCAACATTTGCGACCAGGCCAAGCTGGAAGATGGCCCATTCACCCCCCCCACTTCACAGCCCCTCAAACATCTGATACTTATCTTGGTGGAGGTCCGGATGGTCAGATCACCCCTCCCAAGATGAATTCCGGGAAGGACTATCAAGTAATCTTTTCATGCAAGATGGGACACTTTTTGGAAAAATTGAGAAACACATGCATACCTGAATTTTCAATGGACTTGGCTTTAGGGTAAAAAAATTGTATAAAATCCACAGGCTGAAACCTGGCTGGTGCGGCAGAGCTCGGAGGGTACCTTTGTACCACGACCCTGTCCACCCCACTCTCAATCGAGTGTTGTCCTGTTTTTATTGTAGCTTTAAGTTCAGTGTTGGAAATTTTTCTAATAAACCCTGTTATTTTGAATTGGCTTCTAATCATTTATAACACTGTGAATTTCATTTTCTGCCCCACTCATGCACCTCCTGCTCCTTCTCCATCTCTGACAGAGAATTCTTCAGAACACACAATATATGAATATAGGTATGATAGACCCCTATACATCACTCAAATAAAACAGAATCAGGGGAGTTCATGAGAGCTGCTAGGAAGAAATAGAAGATACCTTATGTGGAAAAAAAAGTATATTGCTCAGGAGCCATCCCTCTATGAAGATGAGGGCTGAGTTCTTCGAACCACATAATTTTGTCATTTTCTGAAGTTGCTCCTTTCATGCCAAGGTGTCTATTGGAATAAGCTTTGACCATGTCAAAAAGCAGTGAATAAGTACATTTTCTCAGCCACTGCCTGTGAAGGCTTGGCCCAGAGCCACACAGTCCAAAAGTCACTTCATATTTTAAAGCCCGATTTTGAGAAGCCCTGCAGCCAGACAGGACCAGAAAGAAGACAGGCAGAGTGAGGAAATAAACTGGGGAGGATCAGAGGCAGCAGCAAGAGAAAGAGTACAGAAAGGGAAGTTTTTCACATGGCATAAAAGCAAGCACACCTGCGAAAAGGCTCTGCTGCTGCCAGTTTTTTTAGTGGGGAGTGAGGGGGGAGTGAGGGGGCAGGAGGTAAGTGGGGAAGAGGAAATTTGAGCTCTCACATCCAGGGAGAGATGTGCTGTCATACTCCAGTGGAAAGATCAGTTACAGTGTTATAGAGAAGGAGCATAATTAATGAGGTTTCCAGGCATGCACTTTGCTGGGCTGTACAGTCAGTTGCAGTTCCCCAGCTGTTAAAGCTTAAGGAACACTCTTCATCCAGCTTGCCTCCCCTTTCCTAAAAGGTTCCTAAATCAAATTGCAGGCAAAGGCTTTTGTTTCCATGGCATACTGCTGCTTGTGCCGGGGGCACTACTGTTGCCATGCCTGCCTCCATGTAGCAAGTAAGTGCTGGTGGATGGCAAGGTGCAGAATGGAGGACAAAAGGCTCCCTAAAGCTGCTTCTTGGCAAGAATTAGGTGCTGTCCTCTTAATAGACTAAACACTTTCTAATCCTGCTTTTGCACTGCAGACTGCCTTGCCCTCCTCATCTATGACAGGCATACACTCTGCATGCGCTGTTGTCTGACACAAAAAGCTTACCAAAAGGCGAGTTTTATGAAACCTCTGCCTTTTTGGCAGGAAACTGGCCTGGACTCTGGGCAGGTGGCTGCAAATGCCCAGCTGGTGGCACTGTGTCTTCTTCAGTCTGCCTGTCTGGAGGAGAGTGGTGGGTTACCTGCCTGTGATCCAGTGCCTAGAAGGATTGCTGTAGCGCCAAACAAGTCCATGACTTGCCATTTTTATCCTTTGTTAACACTGAAGAGGGGTACTGGCACCTGGAAACTTGGCAGAGAAGGACGCTCTTGTGCATGCAAGGAAGGTAGCTTGGGCACAACAGAGTTGGAGGCTGTGGCAGGGACAGTGTGTGGAAAAATTCATGTCACCAGAGGTTTATGTCCAGAAAGAAGACAGAGGAGTCCTGTAACTTTATTAATGAAAAAAGGGAGAGGCCATGGAACTTTTCCTCATGGGGTCTCTCAAATTGTTGGAGGATGCAGCCTCCTTTTTTTCCTAATTTCCTGGCTGCATCACCCTCTTCCTTTCCCCACTGGCTGAAATACGTTCCAGATTAGCCTACAGTATGCCTCCCCTTAATATGCAACCCCTTTTTGTATATGAAATGATATTCATATTCTATTAAGTCTTCTTCTTCTCTCACTTCAGGAATTTAGCATGACATTGTCTGAGCAGCAGTCCATGTCAATTAGTAACATTTTCTGAAACTGATAGCTTATCCCGTTATTTCCTTATCTAGAAGTCCCTGGCCCTGTCTACAAGTAGATTCACACAGTCTGTTTGTAAAGACACATTCCTCTTATTCCTTTCAACAGCAATCTTGGCTCTCCTTTTGGGAGATGTGGGTAGTATGAAAGCCTGAGGAGCAGCTGGTGACAGCCCCACACCTTCCTCTCTAGGGCAGCCAGCTACAACTACAGTGGAAGATGGTCAGCACTTCCTAGGAAAGAAGGAGATGCAGCCAGACCTGTTCCACTTCCCCACGGCTTCTGCCTGCTTTCTGGGGGAGAATGAACCATGCTGCAACTAGCTGGAGATTTTCCATGCCCACAGCCACCCTGATCAGTGAAGAAGTTCCACAGCATGCTCCTCTAGAAGGTGTAACTAGAGACCTACAATGCAAATCAGATTGTCATAGGGCTCAAGAAAGCATCTGTGCATTGTGTACACCTTCCTTCACAGGAACAGGTAACTACTGCTACTGCAATTTGGATGTGTCTGGCTTGAAAGTCCTGCCATTTGCCAGCCAGCTGGTCAAATGCATGGCTTTCTGATCACTGACAAGCATTTATAATTAATAGCATTTTTTACTGAATCCTCCTAGGGCCCTGTATTCTTTTGAAGTAGTTGCAGTTTTGCTCAGGCACACAGAGTTTTACTAAAGTTGTTGGGGACATTTGAAGTACTTTGTAAAATGTTTGAAGAGCAGAGAGAAGGCAGAGTGATGGAGGTGATAAATTTGCAATCATTTTTGCTGTGACCTGTGTTGTCTCAGGGTTTCTGCCACATCCCCACAAGTACCCCAGACCTGGGTACCAGCAGTACTCATTGCTGCACTTCCTGAACCCACCATGCCCCAGTGTCGCTCAGTGCCTATTCCTGCAGGCACCTCTCTGGCCCTGAGCTCCACAGCCCTCACCCACTTGGGGATGCTGAGGGTCCATGCAGAAGAGAACATCATGAGATGGCTCCAGGGGCACACCTGCCATTAGAAGAGCCTACATGTATATTGGTCTGTGTGCCCAGGGTCGTGGGGGTGTGCTAGCTGACAGCTGTGGCCTCTTGGAGGACAAGCAGGTAACAATACATGGCACTATGCTCTGCTGATGTCACTAACTGAAGGAAATTTTAATTTTAAAATGTTATGTACTGAAAACTCTAGTCACTTTAGGGCGCTCTTGGTTTGCATTTGGAAAGTGCAGTGAAATCCTGCAGAAATCAATGTCAGTCTCCCCATGTTACTGGAGTAAGTGTGGAGTGCCTAACTTTCCTCATGTCTTCTCAAGTGAGCACGTCAAATAAATCTAAGTGTTTCAATTATAAGTGGACCCAAAACAAAGCATTAGGTTTTTAGCATTAGCAAAGCTTTAGGTTTTTTAGATCTGAATCTCTCTATCTATTCTATCTCTGAGTGAAATATAGACAGATTGCATTCATGGATTTGTTGTCTGTGCCAACGAGGTACCCTGCAACTAACAATTCCACTTAAATGCTTCTTGAAGAATGAACTAAAACACACCATGCATAAGTCCTGTAGGTCCCTGTTCAAATCCTTTTAGGGTGACATGGTTAAAAATACTTGATTGGCATATCTGCTCTCTGCTCTGCTTGTAGTGCAAGTAAGTCAGGGGGCAAGCCAAGTGCAATTGAAAATGCACCATAACATTTTATATTGGAGTCAAACTGCTGGTCCACCGAGCACTACACTTACACAGAGGAACTGTAGGGTGCACATGCAAGCATGTAGCAACACATCTGTGTCTTTTTACTAACATTAGGGACAAAGCAAGGGAATCAAAGTTTAAAATAGCAGCAGAAGTATATATATGGCCATTGACTGATCCTGTAAAAGGTAGGACAGAGATTGGAAGCTGTCGTCCATTTTCCTATCTTCACTGAAGTTACTGGGGCAAGCCAGAGCTGCAGAATGCACACAGCTTCTATTTTCTGTCCTTGAGAATGTTTAAACTGTGAGACACTCAAATTTGACATCTATCTTGAAAAAGAACAGAGGGGCGGCGGGGGGGAAGATGGGGAACTTTGTCCCAGGTGGCAGAAGCAGGAGTCAGAGCACAAATGTGACTGTGGGACGCCTCAGGTTCCAGAAGACCTGGAAGAGAACTATCATGGAGGCAAGGTCTGGGTGGGGGAGAGGTGTAGATTATACATGGAACTCGAGGCTGGGGCCAAGGACTTGGTTTTGCAGAGAACAGCAGAGAACTGAATGGAGGCACTGCTGGGCAATGTTTGGGTGAGTGACGAGAACGGGTGTAAGGTAAACAGGTAGAAGGGAAGTGGCTGAACATGTAGACAGCAGAAGCAGTTTTGTGTGTGGCATGAAGATCAATTGTCTTTTCAAAGAATACAAAAAAACAGGACTGCAGTGATTGAGGTGAGGTAAAAAAGGTGATTCAGGGATGTGATCCTCAAAAGAAAAAAATGATAGTTATATAAGGGTTGAAAGTCACACTTCTGCACTTCTGTGAAGGCAATGTTGCCTTCACAGAAGTGCAGAGATGTGACTTTCAACAATATTTGTGTGACCATTTCAGGAAGCAGTATTGGATGAAGGATCTGACCTTTAACTTCTCAGATCTTGCAATGAATTCTGGTTGCACAGCAAAAGAAGATTCACAGCAGGAAAAAAACCAAAAACCCAAAAAACAAACCAAATCCACAGCACATTTTGGGCTTGATGAGCCATAACTCTCCTCAACCACAAGAAGTTGGGGAGCATGAAAGTGTGTTCTAATCCTGTCCTACACTTAACCATAACTGAAACTCAGAGGCAGCAGATCACCTTTGCCCCAAACGCTTATTTTCTGCTACCTCCTGGAGAGCAATAACCTCTGGTGCATCACCTTGGGTTGCAGTCTGATAAGCCAGCAGGAGGCAAGGACAGAAGCTGGGGAAGGGCAGGTACTGCCAATGCCAGTGCTTTGTGCACCATCTCCTGACTCTGGGCTGGGCCAGTCGGGAGGTGAGCTTCTCATCTGTTCACACTTCCAGCAGCACTCATAGGCTGGCTGTGTCCAGTGCAGAAATCATGCGAGATGTGTGCACCCACAGGCTGTGGGGGGGACAATTGCTGACACCAGTCAGCCCTGCCTTGGAGGAGGAGGGAGGAGGGGCACAAAGGGTTGACATCTGTCAGAAGGTCATCAAGCTGGCAATAGTCCTCTAGGTAAGAGGCTGGCAAAGCTCACAGCAATCCTGGCTCATTGTGAGCCCACCCTTGGGACAGGCTCAGAAGACAGAGGGGGCACTGAGGGGTCTCAGAAAGGGTCACTGGAAACCACACCACCCAGCTGTAGCACCACATCTCATCTCAGAACATGGATTTCCAGAGCTGGAGCTGGCCAAAGAGGTGCCTTTGAAGACTGGAGACTTCATTGCAATGGGATTATTTTTGTGGTGAAAGATTTCATGTTTTGGGCTCTAAGGAAATGAACTGCCCTTTGCTGGTTTGTTAAAAACCTACATTAGATATAAAAGAGAGCAGTTTGTTCTTACAGGAAAAACTAGAGGAGAAAAAATGCTGCCTTTTCCTTTCAGAGAGCTGCACTCAGTGTCTAGTTCGGATCATGAGAGAGAGCACCATTGCTGGGGAGCTTCCAAACCCAGAGAGTGCTGTGCATCCATGCATCTGTGGGAAGCAGTTGTACGTTGTCAGAGCATTAAAGGGCATTAAATTACATTCCCTAATGAGCTCTGAGCTACTGGTGAGATCCAGCAGCCCAGGCTACCTCCATTTTCTAGGAGCTCTCTCAGTCGAGCATGGCCCGTTTGGTCTCCTGATCTTCATGCATAGGGGTAAGAACAGGCCCAGTACCCCACAGGAATAAATATGGCTCAACACACACTGTGTTGAGCTGAGCTATTTATGGAGGATATGGCAGAGCCAGTGTGCTGATGAACAGCTGTGGTGTTTCTCCCAGCTGAGGTCTGTGAGGGAAGCTGTGGGCAGCCTAAAACCTTCACAGCTTGCATGTGTAACCATGCCCTTCTGTCTCTGCTTGGGGAAGGAGACATGGAAAATTTTCTCATCAGCACGGGTGTGAGCAGAGAAATTGCTCCTGCTGACAGCCCCCAGCAAAAATCAGTTGTTGGCTTCTTTGTAGTGTTGCTTAATAAAAGGCACAATGAGTTTCAGTGAATATGCATTTCCTGTGATGCTATTTTGGTGTCAAAATTACTCTTTCAGCAGCCTGTTTAAAATGGGGTTATGATGGAGCACTGATCTTACTGGCTAATTGTGCTTGGTAGTCCGTGGCTCTGTATTTCACAGCCACATTTCAATGGTTGGCTGATGGGCTCTGCAGCCACAATACTTTTAATTCCCACTGGATTTCATTATTGTGACTGCAAAGGAAGGAACAGAATAGCAGATGAAGCTATTGCTGTTTAGGCTTATGATGCTGACTATGCCTTGTACTGAGCTGTGCCCTTAAACTGAACAAGTTGGGAGGACTCATCTGGAAGAATGAAAAAAAAATTTTGTATTTGTCTGGGTTTGGTGATACAAAAAATTTAACCCTTTGACTCAGGAGCAGATGCTCTTTTTTTTTTTTCCTAAGAGTAGACTACTTCAGTGTGAAGTGCTAATCATTTTTAATAGCTTTCACCTGCACAAGCACACCGTAGGTACATCTGGACATATGTGACATACTCAGTACCTGTGCTTGATGTGTTATTACTATCACACCAAAGTGCTCCATGTCCTGGCCTGCAGCATTGCATCATTTCTTACCAGATATAACATTTTTAGTATCAGAACAGGCAGCAAGGACAGGTTTTCCCCCTTGCAAAAGTAAGACACTCAAGGGAGGGTGTCTCCAAAAGCTCCTTCTGCTGCAAATTCAACAATGCTCCAGCAAGGGCTCATTTGTCTTCATATGACGTTTCAAAACACCTTCATGTAAATACTTAATTCTAGCCAAAATAACTTTTTTAAAAAAATAATTCCAGTAGCAGTTCGTTATAGCAGTTGTAATTGGTGAAGGCAAGCACAAATACCTTGTAAAGAAACACGCCACTGCCATCCCTCCAGTAAGCATGGCACAGAAAATGCTCCTGGATCTCCTCTGAGCTTTCCAGCAGCCCACTTCTTAGGAGGATCTCTTGAGTTCTGGCTCCTCATTTACTTCTTATACTTATGCCCTTTCCATATTAGCTTTTCCACTGCCTTTTCCCTGCCTTACTGCTTTTCTAGCCTGATCCTCCAGAAAGGTTAGCTGGAAAACATCTGCAGGACCTCAACAGGGGTGGGCAGAGCTACAAGGTGCAAATACAAGGCTGCTCCACAGCAGCCTAGACAACAAGGTTTTGCCATTGCTGGGACTTACCCTAATTGATGTCATGCCTCTGGCTTGGCAGGTCATCAGTCCATTCCCTCGTTACCCCCCCTTTCTTCACCGTGTCATGGCTGGAGCCCAACCCTTGTTTGTGGCCACATATACAAATGTTTAGCTTTTTTCAAATAAGAGTTTGTTTTTCCTTACGGCTCAAAACCTCAATGTGTGGTTTTTATTTGCCTTGTTATGTGCTATTCCTAAAGTAAGTTCAGGTGGTGATTATGGAAAGGTGGGGGGCCCTAGCCCATGAACACAATGAAGTGAACAAAAATTCAGGCTTGTTTAGTTCTCCTACACTCTTCATTCAAGCTTTGATTCCTTATTATTTCTTTAAGAAGCTTAATAGCTTTTCAAGCTGTTCATCTTCTAGGCAATTCAGACCTGTAAGTGTTTATGCTGGTTTTTTGGGGAGCAAATTACATTTTTATAAAAGCTGTCAAGCCTCATCTTCATCATAAACAGCATGAACCTCACATGTTCTTCTGGCAGGCTGGTCTCCTGCTGCAATGTATTGCAGACTGTTCTGAGGTTTTCTTGTCCTTGTGTTGTCCCATAATGCACAGATACAACACCACAGCTTTCAAAAGCAAGCTGTGATGCTCCTTGCCTGGAGGCAGTAGGGCTTCTGTGCCTGTAAGGAAGAACTCACTCTGCAGACCTCCTACCCAACCTTTCCAAACAGGCAACAAACTCATGCTTTGAAATCCCTTTACTTCATTCAGCAATGTTCAACATTAGGTACTAAAGTTAGGGGGTTTTTTGTTGTTGTTACTAGGGGCAGTGCAATTTAGAGAGATTTGAAAGACACCCAGCATGCCTTCCAACAAGTGCATTTTTCTTCTTGCCGAAAGCAGGCACAGTGAACTACCAACACCCACCTGCCAAAGGACTGGAGGGGCTTTTCTAGTGGAGGATTCAGTTTTCAGATATTTTAACTATCAGAAGAGGAATGAGTCTGTATGAATGTCTATATAATTTCTCTTGCATAGGACACAAATTCCACCCAATTCATTGCCTCTTGCAGTTGGAGAGGCATTTTTAGATCCCAATTTCACATGTAGACTTACCTGCCTGTATTTCATTCATCCATCCTCCTGCAGTATCTGAGTACTGACTGATCTTAAACGTACTCAGCCTTTATTGCATCCCCACCTTCGAGGAAAGGGAGGCAGAGAGACAGAAATTGAGAAATCCCAGGCAACAGAGGATGGTTTTGGTGGAGCAGCAATGTGTTGGCCCCAGGCAGGTGTCCAAATCCCTCTCCTACCTGGAAGCAAAGATGGGAGTACATGGCAGGTCCTGCAACCAGGAGAAGTGGCCAGACCACCCTGCTCCATCTGGCATTGCCAATGCCTAGCAGATCTTTTTTGTCTAAGGTTTGTATTCAGGACTTAATATTTAAAACGAGAATACAAGTAAGAGGTATCAGAAAAGTAATTAAAAACAGGAGACATCTATCTTATCACTATTTCTGGGACTGTGACAGACTTTTTTTTTTTTTTTTTTTTCCTAGGGCACAGGGTTCAGGTCTGTGATTCATTCTTCAGAGGACTGCAGTGTGAAATACTTGCTCACCCATTTGTCTCCCACTTGATTATGGTCAGTTGTGGTAGTGAGATACAATAATTGAATAGCTTCTGTCATAGGCTTTATTTCTAGTTTTGACTGCTCTGGTAAGGGTCTCAGAAAATTTGCTCTGGTGCTGAACTTTCTTCCACTTTATTTTTACTGTAAGGTAAATAAGAGTAAGCACTAGATGAAGATTATGGCAGTAGGTGTCAGAAAAACTGTCTTTTTAGGTTTTCTGTGTGCGGGAATGCAAGCTGCATCCATTTCACACATTCGTAATTTAACTAGTAATTAGAAATTTAAATAATCGCTCCCTGGCCACTAGCTAATCTTCATTAAACATCTAAACACCAGTGACTAAAACTGGGTCAGTGGCCCACAGTAGAGGGAAGCAGCCATGCCAGACTCCAGCAGCACCCTGGCTCAGAGGAGCCTGTTTGCTGCACACTAAATGCTGCATACAGAGGGTCCCATCCTCTACATATGGCAGGAGAGCTCCTTCAGTGGCCAAAGACACGTGCTCTGTTGCTATCAAGGAGACTAGTCCTTCATCTCCAGTGGGACAGCAGGGCTTTTCAGGGAGTGGGGATCTGAGAAGGCATCTCCCTGTGCTGTTCTGAAATTGCCAATGCCAGGGGCTGAATTCTCAGGTTAAGTGGTCAGAGGTACATGCCCACTACATGAAGAATGTCTTGGCAGTGGGAACTGGTGTGTAGTTGAAGGAAAAAGCCTGCTTCTGCAGCTCCTGGACCTCTGTCTCCAGCTCCCTGCTAACAGCAGGAAAACAGGGCTTTCTTCCACACTCCACCACAGTAACCTGAAATTTCCCTTCTAAGTCCCATGTCCCATTCTGTTCTCCCAGCATATGCTTCTCTCAGTAGCCTTCTGCAACACACCTTTAGGTGCTTGTTTTTTCTTTTCTCCTGGAAGTCATGAAACTCTTTTTTTAGAGCATTGATCTCTGCAGACAGTGCTTCAGTCCCTTCAGAGAGGGTAAAGAAAGCTAAAAAGCTCCCGTTCTGCAGTTCTGACACAGGCAAAATACAGTGGAAACCAGACAGGGTTTGTACAACCTGTATGTTTCATGCCTCCTGCCCCTAACTCACTGATGCCCCATCAGCTCTACTGATGAAGGATATCTCTGAAGCCTCTTTTGCTCCGTGCAACTAAACCCTTCTAACCATGCAGCTTCACTGCTAATAAACCATGAAACAGACACTCCAAACCAAGGGGATGTACCTGCAGTGGAACTGCAGAACACTGACATGCAGCAGAACACTGGGCCCTCAGCATGGACCCTGCCTGTGTGCAGAGGTCCTGCCTGATGCGCTGTCCAGTCCTTTTCCTCCTCATGGTATTGGCTGATTAGCCACAACAGCATCAGTCTCAGTTTCAGAAGTAGCAGTAGTTTCCAGATAAAGTAAACCATATTGTGAAAATACAGTGCTGAAGTGGTTTGCAGTAAAGAACAACAGAAGCAGAAGACATGATTCAGCTTGGCTTATTAGTGCATTAGTGTATTAGTGTAAAAAAACATGGCAGCAAAAAGCAGAAATATGCTGTGCCTATGGGATAGAGAGGAGAGGGGAAGAAATCTTTGTGACTGTGTGTGCCTCTTGTTATTGCTTCTACTCACCATCCATCTTTATGCCTCCAAGCTGTTAGAACAGCTGTGCAGAGTGGGGAGTGTGTACAGGACCTTTAAGAACAAGAAATGGTGCCACAAAAGGTGGGATATGCAACTTGCATGGCTCATAATGCGTAGCAAGATCTCCTTCATGCCCCGCTACTGTTCATTGCCCCACAGCTGTCCTGATAAGGCAAAGCGTCTTACGAGCCAGTACACTTCACACAGCCTTATGAGCCCTGAGAGTCCTGTTATAAATACGTAGTTTAATTCGAGTGTTTTTACTGTTATAATTATATAGTTTTTATTAAATAAAGTGTGCTAAAAGGCACCCCCTTGTACAGAAACCAACAAGGGGGGTAGGTAACTGGCCTGCCGATAGAACAATAGAACTGTATTCTCCATATCAATGAGGGGTGGACCATGCCAAAAGGGTGCCAGATAACGATCACTAAGGCCCATCAGAACCATTCAGCTCTCAGAAAATCCGATCACTCCATCTTCCTGGAATTCTGACACTCGCTGAGACCAAACCCAGAAACTAAGACATGTTCGTCTGGTGGGAGCCTCAAGAATAATTCATAGACATGTTTAGTGAAGACTTCAGGAATAATTCATAGACAGATCCGGAGATGTGACCAAATTTCCCAGAATTCTATTCTACTCTCACTCCAGGTGGACGGAAATCCTATCTGCATATTCAGACTGGACAGAAAACCAACCTCGGGGCCTAAAAACCTTATAAAAACTAACCTTTGAGAGATGGTTGGTGTGAACTATGGGGGACCCAGTGCGATAGAGGCTGGGGCCTTAGTTCACCCGGCAGCTCGAAACCCGGGCCCAGAGCTGCCGTTTGATTGTGGGAATTGTCTCTTTTCGATCTCATTTTGTCATTTTCCAATAAACCTCTAAAACGGAATATTGGAGAACTGTCGTTTATAACAGTCCTGCTTCCTGGGTATGAGCAAGGACCCTTTTGCATGTGTGACCACAACCTCCCCTTTCACAGTGAAGAACTTTCCAACTGCTTCCGTATGTGACTGACCTTCAGCACACCCTTTAGCCTATCAGAGGTGCTGAGGAATGTGATGATGGGTGAAACTGTTAGCCTAGAGGGGCAGTTTCCAACACTCTGGAGAGAAGCTGAGGTGCAGATGTGAGAGGATCAGTGAGAGAGACAATCACTGAGGATGAGTGAGAAGAAAGACAGCAAAAATATCCTGCCTTTGCTCTACCAGACCCCATTCACCGTCCATCTCAGAAAACATTAGCATCAGAATGCTTTTCTTTGCACCAGGACAGTATGTCCGGTGTTACTGCAGCTACTCAGCTAAAGAGCAGGCACAGAACAAAATAAAACTTCAGCAAAATTTTGCCTTACTTCTCAGGAACATGAGATTGTATTGCAAATTAGAACATGGCTTACACACACCACATGGAAGATACAAAAATTCCTTTCTTACTTAAAAGGAAAACTTTATTTTGGTACATTAAAAAAATCTATACATTTCTTAGACTAAAATACAGTTTTGCATCAGTATTCTGGCACAATGTCAGTTTACACAGAAAATCTAAGATTAGATCAGCACTGTTAATTTCTTTTCCTGCATTCACAGCTTGCCATATAAAATAGTTTAGGTTCTCAAGACAACAATAAACAGTGTTACATTTACTTTTCCCATTCTCAAAGGAGGTGGCATTCCACTGGAAAAAGGAGCACTTGTTAGTTTATCTTGATTGAATGTAAATCACTAAGCCAGTCCATGGATTGATTGCCCTGTTAGAAGCATGAGTAAAGGTGGATGAAAAATTCGTTTCCAGATGAAGCTTTAACGGACTAAGACAATGCAAATACTGTCAAGCCTTTAAAATCTGTTCAGTAGATTCTCCTTTTTCCTTAGGGTAGTTTCTGTAATCAGCAACACAATTCATTATCTAGAAATAATTCTGTTCTATAGATATATTATTCCACCTTCATTTTGTTCTAACAAGCTCCAGAGTAAAGTTGAATTGGGACAGAGGAGATGTTGCTGTGAGATGTCTGAATCAGAATATGAATTTTCTTAACTACTGTGAAGATCCTGCAGAGTATTTTCTATCTGCTCGCCATGGCTCCACCTAACTTCTGGCACCTGCTTTCTGGCCTGTATTAGAAACAAAACCACCTTTCTGTTTTCTCTTCCCTCACTCCCCTAGGAGACACTGTGAAATTGTCTGTGGTGTTGTTTTTCAACTGAGATATTCTCCCATTTCAGTCTGATCAGCAGGGAGGGACCCAACTAATACTAACATGGAGGACACATGGTATTTGAGTTAAAAAACATGATTATAGTGGGAACTCCAGTCAGTGCAGAACTTCTGCTGGGTTTCATAACTAGTCAGCTTCCTAATTTCACCAAACCTATTTGAAATAAGCTGCCCCTATTCCCACTCAACTCAGAAGAGAGGTGGTACAGTTGAGGAATGGTAGCCACATATGCTGCCAGCATAAAAACAGCAATGCTGTTAGGCATCTACTTATAAATCAAATACTTAGAGAAGCCATAGCTGTCTTTACCAAAAGTAGGCCAGTTTTGTTAAAGTCAGCTGGTACTTATACTCTAAATTCTTGCAACTTTGGTTCTAAGGGGAGTCCCATGTTTCTGTAGAAAAGTATCAAACACTTAAAACACCGAATTCTGCTCATCACTTTCAAATTTGATGATCTGACCTTAGTGAGACAGGGAACTAGAATCTGATGAGCATTTGCTGGTTTTCTGCCAGTTACATTTTAGCAGATGTCTGTCAAATGAATGCCAGACAGTTTAGCCTCCAAATACATATTTTCAGATCAATTAATGCTACCAATTCTCCTTAGAAATATTTTCATAATACTGGTCTCTGAGGAGCTTTAACTTGATTGTATCAGATTGCAAGACTCATCACAGCTCCATTCCAGACCAGAAATGTTGCTTTTTATATATGACCCACATCAAAAGAGATGAGTTTCATCTCTTCTCTCATCTCTTTAAATATAAAAGAAAAAAATACCTTGAGAACAGTATTTGCTATGGAACACAAGAAATAGATATTTACTCGTCTCCATAATCTTGTTACATGATGGAAATAGTTGCAGAGATTAAATAGTTTGAAGAGCATTTGAAAATGAAATACTTAGAGTAAACTTTCAGAAACTGAGTGCAAGAATGTTTATAAATAAATAAACCTGTTGGGGTTTGTGTTGGGAAACACGAGGGATGTTTTGTTTTTTTCACAGAGATGAAATAGAATTTGTGTTGACACAAGCTGTTCAAGAAACAATGGGCTAGTGATATTTAGATTTAGTAAATGGTATCTGCACAGGCCAAGCCATGATTTAAAAAACAGGAATGATGTTAGGTATCTCTTATAAGACTGTTTCTTAAAACGACTGTGCCATATTCAATATAGCATGTAATATGCTCTCTGAACTAAATGCTCACTAGATGGTGATGAATATATGTCTGCTACATGCATTTTATTCTGACTCTATAACATACATTCATAGAATACATCATAACCATTCAGAGCAAACCACTAAAGTGCATGCCCTGAGGGCATATTAAGTATATTGTCTCCAACACTGGCCGCTCAATTGCCAGAACACTGATACAGAAAGGGCTAATTTTTTGCTTTATATCCCCATTATGTGCTGAAAGAGTAAGAGCTAACATCCCCTGCTCCCTCCATGAAAGGGAGCACTGTGGAGCAGGCTAATTGCCTGCTGCAAAAAAAGCCCTTTCAGAAAGAAGTAACCACCCTGAGAAGATGCAGGGAGAAATGCAGGGAGTAAGTCTTGGATTAATTATTTGGTAAGTGGGCCTGTGTACTGGGTTAGGCTGATTTTCTTTTTAGCAACCTGCAAGGTGCTGTGTTTTAGATCTGCAACCAAAACAGCTCTACCTGCTGCTGAGCAGTGCTTGCACAGGGTCAAGGCCTTTTCTGTTTTCCACTCTATGACTCCAGCAGTCTTTTAGTGTTGGGCAAAAGGATGAGAGGGCACAGCCAGGACAGCTGACCTGAACTGACTGAATAAATATTCCACACTATATAATGTAACATTCATCAATCAAACTAGGGTGGATGTGGTTCCGAAGCAGCTGCTGCTTGGAGACCGGATGGGCATTGGTTTGCTTGTAAATGATTGCCTTTGCTTTTTTTTTTCCCCTTATTTGCTTAATGAACTGCACTTATATCAATATTTTTGTCCTTTCACTACTCTCTCCGATCCTGCTGCAGGGACTGAGCAAGCAACAGAGTAGCAGTGTATGTGACAGCCATGGTCAACCCACCACAACATTTAACTGCATTTTCCACAGTTGGTTTTCCCTTCTAGGACATGCTTTCCTAATGCAGAAAGTCTTTCATTTAATATGCCAATCTAAGGCCACATTTTGAAGCCCGTCCTGGTTCTGGCAGCTGGAAGCTACTGGAAAGCTGAAGATTCAATTCTAAGCTGATCATCCTAGCTGTGGAACAGCAGTGAAACTCTAGAAGTGATTGGTTGCACTTCTAACCACAGTGATGGAGTAATACTAGACAGGTTAAAAAAAATCCTACCTCAAAACTTCAGCTTAGCACCAATTCTCCTTCTCATTCAGTCTAGGTGATATCCTGAAGCATTGCCTCGAGAAGGTAAAAGGAAATGTGGTAAGATCAAGGGACAAAGGGGAGTTGACACTCTGCCACTCTTTTACTCAAAAAGCAGTATGAAATGAGGAACCAAAAGAAAAACAAACTAACAAAAAACCACATTCTCCAGGGCTGGAGGAAGCAGTAAAGATGACATGGTACTGTTCAACTTCAAACAGAAAAAATAATGTGGAAAAAATTTTAAAAATTTAAGGAATGGTATGCTTTTTTCTATTTGAAATCTAGCTGGTCAGAGGGTATGATGCAGAAACCAAATGCTGGGAAGCAGTAATCACAATGATTGTTTCTAAATCCAAATTGTCCAGCCTAAATCTCCAGTCTTTGGGCACTACTCAATTCAATGGACTTTCTGAGGAGATGATGTCTCTGTTTTAGCTGTCTCGTCTGCTCCTCCTGCATTGTTATTCTCAGTGCAGCATCACTCCCTACTTAGTCTAGACTGCTTCCCACAAAGCAGACCATACACTGGTTTTAATAACTAACAGTCAAAAACAGTATTTAATCCATCACAGCTGGCAGACCTCAGCACCCCTGCTTCCAAAATTTATGTACGGGATTTACATGCCAAAATGTCCTCCCACTCCACTATCCCCACTAGGAAAGGAAAGCAGTCAAAAATTGTCCTGAAAAGTTGTCTTTTCAGAATTCTGTCTTCTGCGTATCTCTGTGCACAAGACAGAGCTGGAAGAGAGCAGCTTGTAGTTTGGTTGCAAATGAACTTCAAAGGATATTGGAAAGCTTTAAAGGGCCACTGGAAAGCCTGTGCATGGATGGAATGCCTTTTTGGCAGAACTGAAAAGCTCTACATGCTGGATATACACTCAAGAATGGTGCACATGTTTTTATTAAGAACTTTGTAATGATATAGATTTCTCACTTAAACATTACAACTACCCATAGAAAAGTGTTGCCTGTGTCTTTTAAACACCATGTAAATAAACAAATCTATCTTTAAGACAGGATAAACTGCTATAAAAATGGTGCACAGTCAAGTCATACAAAAATACAAAATTTGTTACCAACTGTAGTCCTAGTTGCAATTACAGAGAACAGTTCCCACTCAGGACTTCCAGTGAGCAGAGAACACAAACTTGTGGAACCAGTCATGGCAGAAATTTTTTATCAAAATGAGCAGAATACAAGGCTTCTTTGATTAAGCACTTCCAATAACCTCCAAACAAGATAAAAGCTAGATTCTCTGGAAGAAACTGGGTACTTGATAAGTCTTCTACCCTTGAAAACCAGTTTCTAGGATTCACTTTTTGTGTTGCTAAGCCCCTCTGATCTACACAAATACCAGTGTTGAGTACCACTGCTATCTTAGACACTGGTACTGCAGGAATGTCTCCTCTCCACAAAAGTAAGGCTGCTCCAGTGTTTCTTCTGGGCAAGTCTGACCTCTAACTTGCACTGAGAAGCCTCACATATGCTCCAGTTTGAATCCCTAGGCCGAAGCTCTAGTCTAGTCAGCACTTACACAGATGTGTATGTTACAATTTCCATACTTAAGAGTGCCCTCCTGATGCTAGTAGAGCTACAGATACAGTTCACTTAAATGAGTAAGTGCTTCCAGGATTGGTTAATAATTCTCTTTGCCTCCCCTACGCTATCCTTTCTAAATGTATCTTTATTTTTGTACCTTTCAAATAGTTTGGGATCTGTGATATGAAAAGTGTAAATTGTTTTAATTGGCTTACAGGAAAAAGAAAAGTAACAAATTTAAGTTATCAAATGATTTCTGGAAGTAAAATGTTTTACTACTGCCAAAAAAGATAACGGCATTAGTTACGTAAATGATACTACACATTTTTTTTGAACCTTCAGCAGCAATTTAAAAGTCTGATAGTCTGAAAGGAAGCACAGTTAACTGCTTACTTACTAAACCTTGTTTACATGAGTTGTGCATGTCTTTACCTAGACATAACTCTCTATCTCATAAAGCTTCTGTAGAAAGGCTCTTACTCTTTCATAAGATTTTCTGGAATGGAGTGATTGAACCATTGAGGCATCATTATTTGTAGACAGCTTGTATTTAGTTGTATTTAGTGCAATAAGTTTAAAAATTCTGCTCTGAAATATTAACTTTACAATAACAAAAATAGTTTTCTTAAAAAAATGTTAACAAAAGGAATATATAGCATAGACATTAATTCTTAGCAAATACAGTTAAGCATTTACCATTTCACTGTGCTGAATAATTGAATATTAGCATTCATATCTGGTGAGCTTCCAGACTGAAAAGATATTTATGTATCTAATAATAATAAAAAAGCATGTTCTTTTGTCATTATTTAATAACTTCAGATAACTATCCTGGCAGCTACACTTCCAAAGGAATGTTTCTCTGCCCTTTCTGGCTTTAGCCACCCACTACAGTATATACAAACATGGATCAAACAACAGGCAAGGAATGATCCCTTCTACCTCCCAGAGCTCTCTCATTAGATGAAATGAAGCATACAGTACTTTTTTATGTACAGCAGTACAATTCATTTCTCTGCCCATCCTCAGCATCTTTGTATCTAGTCATGAATTAATCATGAGTATGGCTAAGACAGAGCTTTAACAATCTGTTACTTCACTTGCCTGTATGGAGAATCCATACCCTTTCAAAGGAACACTGCTGAAATGTGAAGGAGGCTACTGAACTCAAAGGGAGGATAGAGGGCAATGGGTATGAGGGCTAAAAGTAGGGTAAGCAGGAAGTTAATTGCATATAAAAATTATCTGTCCCCATTTTATAGGCTCTGTTTAATAGGAGATGCAACGGCTCCCACACACCTAAATACCTGAGGAGTTGGTTATTGTGATATCTGATACTGGTAAACAAAACTGTGCCCTGCCAGGGCTGTAAAGTAAAATAACTGCTTACAAACACATTTGAACTGAACAAGTTTTTGCTGAAACCACCTCTTGAAAAAATAAATTTGAGACTTTTCTTGATTTTAAGGTTTTCTGTACATGTCACTGTCCCAAATTTAATGCAAATTTAAAAGAAATTAAACAAGTAAAACTCTCAGCAGATTAGCAGTCTCATGGGAAATCTGTCTCTAAACCCAGTCATGATTTCAGATTATCTTTACAATGATACTTCCTTCAGATTTTAAAATATCAAGCAGATAAGAACCAACATTTCCATGACCACAAATAATTTAAGAAATGGAACAATGATAAAGCTGCTTGTAAAAGCCACCCGTATGAAAAGAGTACATGTTTCACAAAAATAATTGCTAAAAAAAGTTTTAAATCCCTGTTCCTTTTTTCTGATTTTGGCTGTTTATTTATATATATATATATATATATATATATATATATATATATACACACATATATATGTGTATGTGTGTGTATATATATGTATATATATGTATGTATGTATGTATATATGTATATATATACTGTTTTGGAATGTCAATGGGTTCCAATATGGCTGGCTAGTTTCAAGATGAACTTGCTCCAGAGGCCTAGAAAACAAAGTCATACAATAAAGTCTTAGACAGATGCCAAAGGACAAGGAGAAACTGAGTCAAAGGGGTCACTGGAAGCCATAAACAAAGCAACATGAAAAGGTGGGGCTTTTTGTTGTGCCCTGACATAAGAACAGAACTTCCTAAAGTGTTTCCTCATCTCTGCTACTACTATCTACTTTAAATACAACTGCACTTAGGGCATTTCACTTTAAGAAATAATTGTCATATCTAAGAAATACCTGCATTTCAAGGAAAATTAAGCAAACCAGTAAAGACTGTATTTGTAAAAGAAGAGAAAAAAGTAATATTGATCAAATTTTCAGACATGCCATTTTGGGACTATGGGCACTACTGTTACATAACAGACTTACGAATGATCCTATTCTAGATATAACTGAGGCCCTCTATCAGAACTTTGGAGAAAGGTATCAGAAATTTAACTGCTGTGTCCCACTGTCATCAGGAAGTGAGATCCTAGTATTTCAAAATCAAATCGACTGGAGCTGAATGCCCAGAAATGGAAAATCACAAAACCCAAACAGTTCCAAACAAGACAATCACATGAGCAGCAGAACTGGGAGTAATTCAGCAGGTGACTTACACTCTGAGCCTCGAGTGCTCAGCATCTTCTCCAGCCATCCTATGAGGACTTCCAGCCAGTACCAGGCTAAGAGCCTAGGAAAAATTTCCTCTAAGAATAAGACCACCTTTGGTTTGCAAGTACTTGGTTTGCACTTTTACAAGGGGTGGGGGTGAATAGTTTTTTAACATCCAAGCTTTAGGCAGTCAAGTACAAAAGTCTAAGCAGCAGTCTGTGTCAGCTCTGACAACTGCATAAGTGGAAAACCACTTAAGGTAAACCAATTATTTGAAATAGAGTTTAACATAAAATTTTAAACTGATTTTTTTGTGCATATGACTAGAGAGTTTGCATACCCAGTTCTCAATCATTTTTATAGCACATTTGCATTTATTGCAATTAGCTCGCTCTGAAAATCCCAACATTAGTATCTGCTTGACCGGCTAGAATTACTCCCAGAAGAAAACAATAAATGAGCACAGAATTAGTTTTTTACATGTATAAACACAGCAGCATTTAGGCAAAAGCAAATATAGAAATTGGTATGCCATAATGAAATAGCAAAACACACAAAGCTACACATCTATCCAGTCTATAGCAGGAACCCATTCCAGCTTAGTCAAAAATTGCTCATGCAACATGGCTTCACATACATTGTTGAAAAAAGAAATTCTTCTGTTAGCATACACTTATCAAGATTTCATTTGGTTAAAATGATCCCTGTGGTATGGAAATGAGTAAGACCCGAAACACTCTGAGAAAGTGATGATGGAAAAATATTCTATTTCACAAAGTCATAATGTATGATGACAAATCATACCTTGCCCAGCCTGGCTCTCTGTTATATGCCCTCTGTTCTCCACCTTCCAAACTTATCCTCCTATCTGTTATCTGTACCATGTATAGTGTTCTTATTCCAGGCTACTCAGACATGCAGTGCCTTCCTAACAGGCATACCATAAGTAAAACAGGCTGCAGAAGCATAAATGATGCATTGTTCACTGTCTGTATATCTGACAGTGTGAGATGGAAAGAGCACACAAGAGACAAGCAACACAAGTAGTTAGCAATAAAACAAACAACTGGGAGAAATGTCATTTGAGCAGGTTGAAAGGAATCACTGTACCCAATTCCTTGGCACTGTGTAAGATAATTTGGTGAGGGCTTTAAATACCTGGTCTTACTTTGCAACAATGAATGCATGCAGTAGTGTTCTTCATTCCAGGCTTTTGCAGTGAAAGTAAGATGAGCAAAAATTGTTCATCTCAGGGCTGAGAAGAGCCCAGTGAATCTCAGAGCCATCTTATTTTTAGACTGTTCAGCAACTGAGGCTGTCTGCATATACAACATGGCATGCACCACTAATTCTAATGAAATAATACTGCATTTGTTCCATATGAGACAGTTCCTTTCATCTTACTTTTACAGGAGATGGTCTCAGCTGTGACAAAAACTCTGCCATCCAGGTGATAGGCAAGCTCACAAACAGAAAAAGCAGAACATCTTGAGTGATACAGAGAACAAAAACTTCTCCTGAAGAAGTGCAGTCAGTAAAGACAAAGAGGGAGAAGAAGTAAAAGTGAAACTCTTGGAGGATCGCCACCTCCTCATCTGCACCTACCATTGGTTTTAGCTCTCTGCCCTCAGCTCCACCTCCTCGGCCAGCTTCTTTCATAGATTTCCTGCTATTCTCCACGAACTCCTGAAAAATAGTAGTAAAATGGCAAATGAGAGCAGAATAGAGCTTTTCATAGAGCAGACTCCAAAGACCAAATCTCAAGACAGAATTTCAAGATGTAACTACTCAAAATATCCAGGCCATTGGCATCTCCCACTTCTCTTGCTTAGACTTGACCACAAGGTATCAGAAAAGCCTGCCAAACAGCCATGAAAGTCTCCCTCACTTAGTTCTGGAAGCCAGACAAATGTTTGCCTTAGCTGCTCTTAAAACTTTCACATTTACTGCACAACAGTCTCCTTTATGGGGAAAGAAGGTAAAAGGCTGATTTTCAAAAAACAAAACAAAAAAAAGCCAAAACCAAACACAAAAAACCCCACCACAACAAAAACTCCAGACAAACCAGAAGCTCATTTATTGCCTTGTATCCTGTGCATAATGTTAGAACTCCATTAAACAAAAGGACTTGGAGATAATTACTTGCAAGGTTTGGCTGATTTCCCTGTCCTCAATTCAACCTCTTATGTTTTTCATTGAATCACAGTCTCCTTTTCATGAAGATTAAAAATGTGCTATAAAATTTTAAGCAATTTTTTTCTCTTAAAGGCAAGAATTCCGCAGAAAATGTCAGTAAACTTTAGCTGCTGGGTTTTTGTGATACTGACTGCTGACTAAAGAAACTCACAATGCTTTTACAATTTATCAGTGCTTTCTTCTGAGAGAACTTGCTGCATTTTACTCTTACTCTGTTAAAGAGCAACTAATCAGCGGCTGATTTATTTATTATATATTCTAGATTCCATAGTGGTTTACAAAAAAAATTAGCACTAAATTCTTGGCATGGTTTTCCCACAATAATCATAAAAAAATATGCTAAGAAGTCATGAGAATCTTCCTCTAGCCTACACATGAGGGTACATTTTACCGAGGCATATTCTACCTACTTAAAAACAGTCAAGAAATTTCTTACACAACATCAAAGTGAGGGACTTGAGAAGTAGAATTTTTATGTCTTTGTTTCTAGTTATAGTGAACAGAGAATAACATGGGAAAAAAATGGACAAAATTAACTGGCCTTGCAAAAGATCTTGACAAAGCATGTAGGCTCCAGGATAGAACATAAAGCCTGGTATTTCTATCTGTGACAGAGTCAAATTCTGGTTGATGTCTATATGAAAATTCCACTGTGGTCACTATCTATGCATGAGGTAGAATACTCTGATATTTTTCCTCTCTCATATCCAAAGAGAGGTTCTTCTTGGGAAAAGTACAAAAACCAACTTTTCTCCCCTTGTTTTGCTTCTTTCTATTCTGCACTGTGTCATTTACAAGACACGATACCCAAGAGTATGATTCTGCAAGATCACTGCTCATCTAACAGCTAGCAAATAGAAGCCAATACCATATGGGAAGGAAGCATCATTACTTATTTGATGCTTATCAATGATGACACTGTTTCCTGATCAAGCCACGAACAAGACGGCAACGTAAAAAACAACCAACCAACCAACCAACCAACCAACCAACCAACCAACCTCCACACTGAACACAGTGCATTCATTCCATTGTCAAAATACCTATTTTAGGGAACCAGATCCTTAGACTCCAAGAGTAAAGGGAAACTTACCATGAGAACTTTATCCATGTAGAATTCCCTGCCAGGGCTCCCATCATTGTATTTTGTATCAATGGCAAAACATAAGAAAAGTACATCAACAACCATTTCATAAATGGAAAGGAAGCAGTGAGCAACCAGGAATGCAAAGAGGCAGACAATGATGAGTGGCAGCACCCAGATGGTGTAATCTCGTTGGTAATTCAGCAACATAATGCCGGCCAAACCTGTGCTGCAGACAATCAGGACCTGAAGAAGAAAATGGTAGACAACTCTAATGGCAGAAGCCTTTTGATATTTTTTTGTTTGTCTTGTTTGTTTTAAGGCAATATGCTCTTTGGTCTGTCAGGCTTAGAACTAGAGGTTACAGATGGTAGGTAACAAGATCTTTACCTCCTGGATTCCCCATGTCCCTGAGGATAAATGACATTCAATTCACTTTTCAGCAGGTTCAAGCCAATTGTTACACATCCTTCAGCACAAAGAGTATTTTTCAGAGAAAATTACATTTATATTCTGCTGTCATCATTCTAGTGTTATACAACATTCCTGTAAAAGAGAACTTTAGCCTGTTAATTATATAAACCCCCACAACCAGATGCAATGCATCATCTAACATGCAGTTGGGATTTTTTTTATTTGGGTTGAAGGGAGAAGTTAGATACTAGGGGAATGGTATGTTTTTCATTTTGCTAGTGTAAACAACTTCCAAGCTTGTGTAATATCTATTTCCTCTCCATATAAGAGAAAGTAGATCAGAATTTACATGAGGCACTTCATATAACAGTCTCTACAGAACTATGCTATGTGTAAGGCCCTAACAGATATTCCACTGGGTACCAGTCTGGTTTTGGCAAAACCAAGAAGACAAAATTGGTGTTGCCACTTAACTTTTGGAACATTTCTGAATGTATTATTATGAACTGCAACTAAACACAATCATAAAATAGACCAGCTTTTACGAAAACACCATGTTGAACTGGTAGAGGAGATGCTGATAGCATTATTTTAGCTAATACTAATTTTTATATGCATTGTTCATTTGAACATTTCTGTCACCTGAACATTTTTGTAATAATTTGAGACATCTTTTCAGGAGGTGTTTCCTAACATTTTTCAGATTACTCAGTAAACCTTTGTTATGTAATCTCAAGCTCTCCCAAGCACCTATAACTTCCTTATGTGTTTAGTCCTTCTCACATCTTACTCAATTACTGGATTCAAAGTTCAGCCTGCTGTACTGTGATTTAACAGAAGTAGAGGAATGCAATAAGGAATACAGATCAGTCCAACCAGTGTCCAGGTACTTAGGCACAGGTGATTTAAGTAGATTGGTATTAATTGTTTCAGTAAATTATGGCACTTCAAAGGATAGAAATAATTCACTGGATTATGTTTCCACACAGTATCTCTCCATTAGCTGGAAACCCTAGAAAAGCTTGACTGAGGGCAGAAATTATTCTAGTCCCTTTTTAATTCTCAGAGTAGAACTAATGTAGTTGCTTAAGCTGGCAGTTCCTCATAGCAGGCTTCTGTACCCCTCCAGTCTGATTTTGTCATAAAAGGTGATTAATAACGTGTCAAATTTTCAACATAAACCTGAAGAGCCCATACTAAACAGAATTTAAAAGAAAAGCTTCATTTCCTTACAATTTTATGTCTTAACCACAAAATCAAAACCTTAGACTTTCTAGTCACTTTTCTCTTGACTTCCTAAAAAAATAATGCCAAAAGCATCATAAACTTCAGCTATTCCTCTCTAGTCACTTTTACTAAATTTAAGCGGATCATCTGTTTATGCTCCCTATCCTGGATGGTCCCTTCCTAATATGATGCAGCTAGATGTGATAAAGTGCACACTATGAAACAGGATATTTAAGGCATTTTGAATTAGGGTTCAAGCCATTGCTAAAGAAAGATTGCTTCTACATAGGTCTGTAACAGCTGTATGCAGCAGACATACCTTTCCTAGAAACAGCATAAAATCCCCAACTGTGTTTATGGCAGCCACTCGCAAAGCGTTTTCCACTAGGATAACAAAAGCATCCTTTGCTGAGGTGCAGAAATTGGTGCTGTTGATAGCTGTGGCTGTATATGCATTCTGAGAAAAGGAGATTGAAGATTTATTCATAGAATGATCAGGTATTTCAGGTGGAGGGTGGGGAAGGTGAGGGGGAAGGTACAGCCTCTGAGTAAGACATTCATCATATGATTTTAATGAATAAAAATTCCCTTGAGAGTCGTTGGATCAAGCAATATGAACCAGCTAACGGAAGATTATATGAGGTAAAAAATTACTATTCTTCTCCTCTCTTGCTCATAATTTATGCATTAAAGTTTGTTAAAAAAAACTTATTAAACAGAATTTGCAATTTCTCTGCAGGAGGAGGTGAACAGTAGCATAGCTACAGAAATTAAATAGTTCAAAAAAATCTGGAATATAAAAGAATCTGAGTGTCATATAAGTCAACCAAGATAATTTCTAAGTACTTAACTACACTGCATTCAAGGTTAGTGAGGACAATTTTCAAGGATTACATTGCAGCACAAGCATTTCTACATTTCCACAAGGAAAAAAACTTAACAGTGAAAGAGATATTATGTACCAGATATTTATGTACCTGATATTTATGGCCCATAAACCCAGTTTTACATGGCGTCTTTTACAAGGACCAGTTAGTATGTTGCACTTCGCAACTCTTTTTCCCCTTTGAAGATGAGGATGGCAACATGTATAGTTTTTACACTGTGAGAATCTTAAATATTTCACATAGAAAAGCTTAATTCTCTTCTCATAGCAAAAATATTTTGAAACTCAGATGTAGTTTGACTGAGTAGACATAAGGGGGAATGTCTCCAACCACTAGACACATTATATTATAAAGTTGAGAAACTATGTTCACAAAGATGAATATGGGCTATTATTTAGTTCTTGTTTATATTCCGAAGGTCAATGTAGGGATTTGCAGTGTAATTTCCGTAATGGAGACAAGACTTAGGTACTGTCATTCAAGTTCAGTTCCAAACTACAATGCATTACGTGTTGGCATCAGATTGCACACTGGGAATATATATACTAATATCAGCCCTTACGTAAAACTTAAATATGGAAACCTTACCTGATTTAAATATGTCAGGCACTTTTCTAGACACCAAAGGCAGCAAATGCAGGCTTTAAGCATACAGCGAGCACAAGCATTTTCCTAGAAAAGCACAGAACATGGGAAAACAAAGAGTTTTTATAGAAACAATATTCCCTTGTGTTTCAGTAACTGATACTCAGCCTGCTAACTCAAGCAATTTGTATCAGTCCCACGGTCCTGTAAAGTCTAAATATTCATAGAAAAATAGGATGGTTTGGGTTGGAAGGAACTCCCAACACCACAGGCAAGGACAACCTTCATTAGACCAGGTTGCTCAAAACTTCATCCAACATGACCCAGAACATTTCCAGGGATGGGATATCCACAACTTCTCTGAGTAACCTGTTCTAGTGCCTCACCATCCTTATAGTGAAGAATTTCTTCTTACCCCGTATCTATTCCAAAACAAGACTTCCAACCTCCCACATTGACTAAATAAACAGGTAAACATATCAGGCCTTGAGTTTCGTAAGAAAATGGAATCTATTTCTCTCACCTTTCCTTTGAGTTGTGTGTGAATATACATAAGAATCATTCGCGGTATCTTCACTAGAGTGATAATGAAAGACCCCTTTGCTACTGTTCCTAGGTGGTAACAAACAAGGCGATTAACAGATGCCAGAATAGGAGTAAATGGCAAATTTCTTTTCTCCCTATTGAAAAGAGAAAAAAAAATGAAGTAGAATGATCAGTATTTATGTGATATCATCTAGAAGTGCTAAAAATTGTCAATAAAATAATGTGCAAAAGGAATGTATTATCCTTATACTAGCTTTCAGGTGCTCACTGCACCCTGACAATCTGTTTAACACAGAGATTTCTCTAATGTAGGACTGCGATAAGGAAGTGGTATGTTATACTGTCAGAGACTGAAATGTTATACTTTATGGCTTAAGTATTTTTCTGAAGGATTTTTGCCTTAATAGCAAAACTTTATAACAAAAGCTGTATGGAAGACCACTACACCCTGAATGAGCCTCCTGACTTGCCCTGGAGTACAAGTTGATGGAGATAAGATAAAGTGACTCAATTCTGGGCTGGGAGAAAAGAATACATTCACAGGGGCAGTTAAGCCTCACACCTTCGGGGTGGAGACCACAGCCCCAGGGCTATCAGCTGTCAGGCTCAAAATGACCCTCACGCCAAAGGGTGGAGGTGAGATGAACATGACAGCAGAGGAGGTGTCATGGCCCATCAAAAGTTACCCCTACAAAGAGCCCTAGATACTGTACAGGAGCATTGCAACATGATGCAACAGATCCACAGTGTTGCAAGAGACAGTGTCAAACTTGCCCTCTCTAGGCATTCCCACCTGGCCCAAATGTATATTAATCCACTGGATTCTATACTTTTTGGGGTACGGGGGACCCTTACCACCAAGAAGACCAGATGGAGGTGAGAGGAATGACAGATCTGTCTTTACAAACAAGCAGTGGGTCTGCTGGTAGATAAAACTAGCACTGAGAGATAAAAGAAACACTGGGAAGGATTCCACTGATTGATGAATGGAAAAGTAGATACTTGCCTTTACAAAGAAACTGTAGGTTTACTGATAAATGAAACTGGATATTGAAAGATGAAAGAAACAATGGGGAAAACCCATAAATTTCATAAGAATTAAAAATTAAAAGCGGGTTATATAATAAAGGGGAGTCTTAGATATTAGGCATTCCGGTTACTCTGTACCTCTCAAATACCTCATCCAGTGGGGAAAGAGAGAGGGAAATGCAGCCGGGAAATTAGAATAACTAGGAGGCTGCCGTCTTCCAAAAATTTGAGAGACCCCAGGGGAAATGCCCCATGGCCTCTCCCTTTATTTGAATAAAGAAAAAGGACTCCTCTGTCTCTTTTTTGGACATAAATCTCTAGCATTTGTGGATTAATATTCCTAACAGCAGGAAGCCACAAGATATCATTGGGACCCTTGGAAGGACAGTATGTTTCTACCTAACCCCCGTGCCTCTCCCAGCTCCCCTCCCTGCTCTTTTTCTACATCTTTCTTTCTTTTCTGTTTCTTTCCCTTTGCCTCTTTTACTATTAAATGAAATATATCAGCTGGATTTTTTGCACCAACCTCTAACCTCCTTTGGTTTAATCAAGTTTTGGAGTATATTTTGAACCTTTCTGGGTTCAATTTGTTTTATTCATGGAGTAGTGTGGTGGTGCATCCCCTTTGCCTCTTCCCACCGTGGGCTGCATTATGATCTCAGAAATGCTTTTTAGACCCTTACTTGACGAAGAGCATCTGGGCTCAGCCCCTCGAACTTATCAGAAACATGGTCTGCTCCCAGGAACTTGTCCTGTCTAACGAGCTCCTGTTTTTAATAAACACCCTTGTAAACTTATTTTTTGTGCCCGAACATCAACTAGGTAAAACAGTATTTCTGTTATTGAACTTTCAAAGAAAGTTACAGACCTGAATTGTGGACAGGATAGAAAATTACTATGACTAAAGCCAATTCTCTCGCAACCCCATAAACTACTGGACCACAGTGGGCTATGACCACCAACCCCCTCCAAGTGGGACCTTTCTGAGCCACTGAACACTCAAGTTTGTGATACTTAGAGGACCAATGTCAAATGCTGATGATAGAGCCTAGGCTGACACCCCACTCCTCAAGCCTTAACCCTTTGCCTGTTGAGAAGATGCAGAGGCATATGACCTCAGCTCTTCACTGAACTTGAGTGGAATTTTTATGGACCTATACCTTTTACCTACACATGAGTGTGAATGTACTACAGCAAAAGTACTATGAACATTAGATTCATAAGTAAGTCAGGTCTAAGTTACTGAGTTACTGTTGTGCTCGTAGTAAAGTCTATAGACTCTTTTGTTAAATTCGTTAAATTACACTATTGACTAAGTAATATTAAGTGTTGTTTAACTCTTTAGGCCTAAACTGTTGGCCAAATCTGGGGCTAAGAGTGGCAAGAGGGCTCACTCTTAACCTTGTGATTCAATGAGAGGGTCTCCCTCATTCCTGTATATTCTCATCCTTAATCTTTTCCAATCCCCAGCTTCCATATAAGTAATTTTAGGTTTAGTTTTAGATTAATTGATTTTAGTCCTACTTCTCCTTTTCAAAGTGTGCTTTAATCATCTACTAAGTAGTAGAGTGAATCTTGTCAATGAACTCTGTCACACTTTAAATTCTGTATTAACCTGCTTTTGCCAATACCTTGGCTGGTCATTCTGTGAGCAACCAAAAACACTCATTGGTGACAGGTGGTCTTACTAGCAGTTGGCTGCATTACCACTATTCACAACTGGCAATTCCCATAAAGCTGCATTGGATGGTGTGCATTCAAAACCTTCCAAAACAGTAAGAAACTGTGCTAATTCTTTTTTAGTCAGACTACTGATAAACTTGCCTTCTCCTCTCTTGTTCTTTTGGAGATCTTAGTGTAGACTTTGGAGAGAATATTACTAATTGATCAGGTAAACTCTTTGCTCAGATTTTTTGCATTTCTGATTTAGCTATTATATCCGCAAGGTACCAAGGGTTGAGCCTTAAAGCAAGTCATTTAATGCAATGTAGCTATAATATTTTTAATTTATCAGATAAATACTCATGTTCACAGTTTCAAGCCATTTTTCTTTTCTGTGAAGAAACTCACTAATACATCTCTCTCAAAGAATAGCACTAATTAAACATTTAAAGAATGGCTCTTCTATATTAGAAATAAGAGCATGATAATAAATATATTAAGAACCATGTGCTAACATTCAAAAAATTAAGGATCTCCCCAGCTTGGGAGAGATGAGAATTTCATTCAGAAAAGATAATAAAAGTAGATTCTTCATTCTATTAAACTAATATCTGCATAATATAATCCTGAGATGTTAGTGATTAAAATATGTTTACCCTGTGTATTTTCTTACAATTGGCTTTTCAGGGAAGATAAATTTTACTCCCTGTTAGGCAACAATCACATAAATTACTTAAGTCTTATGCCCAGGCAATCCAAACACTTCCTCATTTTCAGGGCCAAGTCTGTAACGTAAAACACTTTGAGGCCTGTTATTGCCTGAGTTGAAAGGAATCCATCTGGCTAAGGTGAATGAGCAGTGAACACGTATAAAAGATTTCCGCATGGATAACCTCATCTCATTTGATTTGGAAAGCTGCTCATATGCAAAATAATGGGTAAGTGCAAATTAATGCCTTTTCCGTTCTTACAAGTCACTTTTCAAATTATGATTGTACCTTAAAATGCAAAAAGAAGATAACAGTAGAGAGGCATGAGTATTTACTAACTTAAAATAAAATTACTGTTATGGAATTATAGGGTATGGATAAAGTAAAAATCATTTACCCTCAGGTGACAGGAAATACATAAACTTACAGATGAAGCATACACATTGCTAAGCAACCTATTTCAGTGCATAGTTATTCTCTTTCTTCTGTATTTTCCTCATTCCATACTCAATCTGGTTTAATTATTCACAAGATTACATCCCTGTAACACCTTGTAATAACTTCATAGACATATTTCATTGGTATACTGGAGAACTTCATCAATAATAAAATAACAAAATTTCTGACAGCACAGTAAATTGATTGCTTGCTTTTGGTATTGTTTAAAAGGGTAGGGCAGAAAAGGAGTCAAATGTAGTTCAGGTAACAGCCTCAATTAAAAAGACAAATCAATTAAAATTTTGTGATCTGAATCATGCACTTGAAAAGTATTTGCATACATTTTTAAAAAAACTGATACACAATTTAGTTCACAAATATAGCAATGAAATATAGATCTTTAAAATTTTACTTGATCTTGTCAGAATATATATATATATATATATGATGAATCCAATAAGATCTTAAGTAGTCCTGTGAAAGAAAAATGAATTAAGATTAGTGAAGTACTGTAAATAATTTTAAGGGAACTGTTTTGCAATTAAAATAATAATCAATTGCTTTAATTAATTTTTTAACCTCTACAGATCTTACCAGCATTAATTATTAGCAAAACAGATGACCTTCCAGGCGCATCCTACTTTGTAAACAACCACTCAGGTCTGTAGAATATGCACAGGGCATAGGCAAATAACACTTCACGTCTTATATGTCAAGAACATACAAGTTCTTGACAAGTGTATAAATGGCAAAACAGATTATTCAGGACTTTATATGATTTAAAAAGAGTCAAATTTAACTGTTCCCCAGCTTTCACAATGGCACATTCTACCCAGAAACCCTGTTGCTCATTATTTCTGCTAAGTCAATGTGTAGGCTACTCATGATAGAGCTATCCAAGTTACCTTGTAAAATAGTATGTCACAACAGCCCCTGCTACTGTCATCTGCTGACAGGCTAGGATAAACTCACTGATCCAGATGAGTCCCACTACGTGGTACCACCACATGTATTTCAAAGGACCTGCCATCCGAAATTCAACAAATCCTTCTTCATTTGGGACAGGACTACCTAGAAATAAATGAGGGTAAAAAAGAAAACGATGCTTACATCAACTCATAATGAAGGAAGCATATAGTATTAGCAGTTCATAACCAGTTACAGCAGAAACTCCTCTGGTTTCTACTCATAGTTTTAAATGCCACATTGAGGAAGATTGCTCTTAAGAAACATAGAGCGGTTAAATATAATATCAGACCACATTTTGCTACAAATTAAGTGCCTGTGCAGTGGTTCTGACTCAGAAAGTGAAGCACAGGACTGAGACTTTCAGTGGTGACCATTTTCTGCACATAGCACAGCATGCAATGAAAACCAAAAATTCCATCAGTAATGAGAACAAGACACATGAATTCTATTGCCTGCAACCCTTGCTAAGAACTCAGGATATGAAAAATATTTATCTTGTATTACTGTGAAATAGCTTTGTGACTTGAAACACTGCTACTTTTGGATCAGTAGCAAAAAACTCATTTCAAAATTTTAAGACATTTAATAATGAATGACAATCTCTGTTGCCTACAATGTACTGCAAAATAACAGACTTTTAAAAAGCATCTGCTGTGGGTTTTTTTTCTGAAGTAACTAAGATTTAGACCTGAATTTGATTAATTCTAGAAGCTCTTGTCAGACCCTGAATACAAACAAAGCTTTCACCTTCTATGCACTGAAGTGCAGGTAGGAATTAGGAGTACACTGGCTGCTCTCAGAATACAGTGTACAAACAGCAGAAAAATCTCCCCAATGATTCTGGAATAATACTGGACACCTAAATTACAAACAACTGAAAACCAAAATCACAATATTTACATTGTGGGAGACAATAATTGTAATGGCCCTTCCCTTACTGTGTACTCATCTGTGTGAATACTATCTACAATACTTGGTGACTCCAAGATTATGCTGTCTTTAACTTGTGTGTGCAAAATTAGAATTATTTCAAAACTTGCTATAGCAGTTTTACTAATAGAGTCTCATGGTTTGCAGCAAGCCAACTTGCATCAAATCAAAAAGCCAGCCTAACAGACAAAGCACCATGCTGGGTGCACAAAATGCACAATAACCTTCTTGAAACAAGTGTTCTGAAGTTAGTGAAGCAGACAGGAATAGAAGCACAACAAGAGGGCTTTTTTCTTTGAGATTCCCACAGGCTTTTTAGTCTACTCTGCTTGGAAATCATAAAAAAATGAAGTGAAATTCCTTCAAAGTAACTGACTGCTTACCTGTAGTACCAAGAAAAAGCAGGACGGCAATCCAGTATGTCCAGAAGAGGATAAGTACAAAGAATGTCCAAAATGGCTGGAAGACTAACAGCGGCAGGTGAATGAAGACCTTGCCAGCCACGTGGAACAAGGCAATGGTGAGAGCTACTCTTTTGCGCATAATTAACATGATCAAGAACAAGATAACCTAGAGGGAGAAGTTTCCAAATCACATTTTAGAGTACTGAAACAGAATCAAGATAATCTTTTGCAGTGCTAGGATATTCAAACACAATAAAATAACACACACTCCATCTGTAAGATCACAAGATCAAAATGTAAAATCTCTATCAGCTTCTTCTGGTGATAAATTATTTTCCAAATTATACTCCTAGGGAATTCCATTCTCATAATTATGTATTTGGAATCATCATCAATCTTAAGCTGTTAAGACCAGGTTCTATCCTCAATTATGTTTTACAAAGCAGTGAAATCAGCAAGTTTTAACCTTTAATTACCTTCAAGAAAGGTAATTTAAAATTTATATCTGACCATGGCATGGTGGTCTTATAGGATGCATGTATATATGTGTATAATAACATAGGGAGTAATAATCTAGGAGAGGGAATGAAGAGGAACTTTTGGATTAGGATGTGAAGCAACAAAAAGAACAGAAGAGGGAGTCTACAATTCCTGTGAAGTTAGTCAAACATTTTCCGTTTTTGGTAGTAAATTCAGTGACTCTGAAATGAACAGCAAGGCCCAAAGATGTTAAATTGGTTCAATTGGTGTTAGTATTTCAGTTCACAATGATTTGAGAACTTCTTTCAGAAGTAGGCTAAGGACTTTTAAACACACTGAAATTACTAAGTATGTCTGAACTGAGAACCTAAGAAAAATCTCTTTGGATTGGCAGTCCAATATCATACCTATTCTTGGAAGTCCCTGCAGACATTTTACAGTAGATGAAAGTAGCTGCAGGGTTAGAAAGTGTCTCCTGACTCAAAATCAGATATTAGAGAACAGTTCCTAGAAAGTCTCCCCTGACTCATAATCAGGTGTTAGAGAACAATTCCTGAAAGTTAAAAAATAACATAATGAAAGAAAATCATTTCAACAGAAATTGTGGCAGAAATAAACTGTTCCAAAATGTGTGCAATACAATGTTTTCACCTGAATAAAAAAATAGCGACCAACAGAAAGACAAGAACAAGAAAATAATACAATCATTGGCAAAGCATACCGTGAAGACTGTAGCTGCAATGGCATAGATCAAGAGAGCCTGAAGATTGTCTTTGGCTACGTGGGTCTCAAGAGCACCAGCAGATATTCGTTGTTTAGCATAGAGCCACCAAAGGACTCCTGTACCACCTATTTTTTAGTGAGAAAACAAAAAGGGTAAATGAATGATCCACCTTTTGGGCGATACATACTGCCTAGTTCCAGAGAAATAAAACAGTTCTTTCCTTTTAAGTCTAGTCTGATACTGAATACTCAAAAGCACTGATGCTCAACCCAACAGGACCTTGAGAGGAGGGAAAAATATCTAGTTCTCCTCTGCTGCCCTCTTCTCAAGTGAATATACTCTTTTCACAGTCTCACCCTATTACGACCACTTAAGAGATTTGCCAGAACCTTGGCTCTATGTTTTAGGGTAAATGGCATTGAAGGACTACTTTATGGGGAACCCTAGCAATAAATAGCACAGCTCCCACTAGACACGTAATAAAAGAAAAAAAAGCAAGAATAAATAGTTCTGTGGAAGGCTGTATGTATCAATGTATATGTGTATATAATAAGGCAGGGAGTAAGAATTTAGGAGGGGGAACAGAGACAGACCTTTGGATTAGCATGTGAAATTATAAAAACAACAAAACAAGGAGTTGACTGTACTGGGAACAGTAATGAAAACAAGAAGCATCAGCCTGATGCTGGAAACATCACCTTAATGACATGTAGCTAAACTTGCTTCAGATAATTTGGACACTGGAAAAAACGTTAGTAAAAGGCACAGGCAGTGAATACAATGTGAGGTATTATCTTCTCACCTCTGTGATGTTAATCCTACCCTTATGGCCAGAATAGCATTCTCCTATTCATATAGCTGCCTTTCCAAGGTAGAACTTTTCTTGAACACAGGTCTTCAGCCCCTCAGGGAGATAATGCCTCCTCTCTGGTATGTTTTTTTTCTCTTTTAAGTGTCCTTCTCTGTTACGCTAGTTTTTCTGAATCAAATTCATAAGCTTAGTAGGGAGGTTGGACCAGATGAGCCTCTGTGGTCTCTTACAACCTTACCCATTCTGTGATTCTGTGATCACATGTTTTTGCTGAACATACTCTGTTCAGGTCTAAAATGAAGAATCTCTTTTGACATCTCCTAAACAAACAATCAAGACAGAATAAGCAGTGTGTATCATAAAAGACAGGTGTTTATTCAAGCCATGGAATGGATGAAACTTTTTAGAACATAGACCATAGTAACAGATGCCAGTAAGATAAGTCATTCAACTCTTTCACTCAACATGGTTGCTCAGCTTCTAAAGAGAATATAAATGAAAAATATTCTATTTCTGTATTTTTCCTTTTCCCTGGTCATAGATTGTGAGGCCACTAATCAGAAAACCAAAGTGATCCTGAAAAAATATAGACGGTCTGCTGGTTTTTCCCATCCATTGAAGTAATGAATTGCAAGAATTGAATCACTAGTGCGTCCTAATATGATTATTCTATTTTTTTCCTTCCCTACAGTCCTCTGCCCAGACATTTTGGCTTAGCTACTCAGTATTAAGTGTGGAAAACTTTATTTTTACGATTTTAAAAGCTAATGTGATAAAATAAGGCTATTTCACACAAGCTACATAATTTTGAAAGAGACAACCTTTGGTCGTTTCCAAGATAACATGGCTGGTTGCATTTCACACATGATCTAGGTCATGCAGGCCTTCCTGAGTCATATGGAAATAAAAGATTTTATTAGAATTGTTAGACAAGCACCTTTACTTCCTCTCTTCAAGAACAGGTCTTACGGAGCTACTCAAAGAAAGGAAGGGCTGATGAACATGTCAGAATTGTAAATATATTCAGCTGCATAAGCAATAGTTGCCCTTTGATTTCTTCAGGCACCAGCTGCGGTATGGGAGTGCCATCAGAACACCCAGGCTTAGCTGCCTTGCTGACATGTTTGAAAGACAGGTTAAGAAGTAGGCAACATTTAGGATTGTGCTACAAGTGCTGTGAGGAATCTCCTGCACTGACACCTGTGGGCTCAAGTGAGCTAAGCTGACATGAAGACTGTCTGCCAAGCAGGGTATGCAAATATTCAAGGTGCAGTGTACTCTCTGAGAGAGATCTGCAATTACTAAGCTGGCATTTTTGATGTGCATCTTGAAAGGGACTCAAAAAAAAGGCTGAAGAGAAACGCATGATCCAAGATCTGTGTGGGATGTAGCTGGGCTGAGGACATGGAGCACAAGGATTAGAACTGGGCACTCAAACTGGGAGACAAACAAGACTTACCAAGTGATCCCAGAATGACAAGAATTGTTAAAATCCAGACAAGTACTCTTGAAATGTACCTTATTATAACCATCAAAATCATGGACAACACTGCAAAAGAAGACAAATAAAATAAGCAGACGAATTACTTCCAGTAGATATAGCTTTCCTAATTTTCCCACTGCACTAAAATAACTGCCTTCCAACATAATTTTTACAAACAGATTTCTTTTTTGATACTTACAAACTCACTGAATAGGTAGTTAAGAAAATTAGGCACCTCTACAACTTCTGCTTTGGTAATGTTGATAAAGCAAGCATAAAAACATTTACACAATAAATTAAACACAAGACATAATGCTTGCATACAGACAGAGATGTACTTAGACAATGACCAAACAGACAGCAAGACATGACAGTACTTCCGAGTCTGGTAACATGAGCACACTTCCTGAGGACCAGAGCAGAGCCTGCACTCAAATACACACGTCAAACAAGTGCAGTTAATAGGATATCTGTGTATTCCAAAATGTCATGCCAGTCATAAGTAAAAAGCTATACAGTCCACTAAGTGAATGGTGTGTACAAGTACATACTTGTATTTTAACACATACACGTTTGTATTCAGCAGTTACATGCAAGCCACTGGAATCTGGCTATTTGAATCACAGTCTAACCCACCATTTTAAAATAAATAATTTCTGTTTAACTAAGAAATTATGAAAATTATTTTTAAATTAACTGTATGTAAATTCTGTACTAACTTCTGACTCTAACTGAACAGTAGCACTGCAAATCAGCCACTAGCTTTCATCTTCTGAATAGTTTTCTACCATTATTACCAAATACTGAAACTGTCAAGACGTAAAAATAAACAGCTTTCCAGTTACAGCTGAAAACATACACAGTGGTCTTTTGTGTATGTTTAGGAGGGGTTAATGGTGTCTAGCATCCTTATTTATTTCTTTCTTTTTCCCTTCCTTGCCCCCACCTTTTTTTTTTAACCACAACAGCAAACTGAAAACAAAGGACTCCTATATCTGATACAGCTTTGCATTATTGTTTCTTTCTAAACAATACACTGCTCATATGCATAGCTAATGTCTTGATCCTCCCATTTTAGGATTTCAGACTTTATAATTTGTATGAGTAAAACAGACTCACTAGGAAAGCTTTTTATTTCAGTGGGCAAAATTCCACCTCAAACGACATGACTTTGTTAAAACAGCTCTTCAGTCTAGCATGAAGTGTCACTCCATAGGGTAGAGGCATCTCACAGCTATAGAAACAATTCAGCACCTCAGTTGGGAATTTCCAGCTCTTCCGAAAAGGCTGAGATTTTCAAAGATCTGAAGCTTTTAATTTTGAAGTGTGGGGAAGAAGGAGATAACATACAATGCAACAAATGGGCACCTAATTTTCTTGTTTTCACTCCTAAATTCTCATATCTTTGTATAAGTACCTTAAATGAAGCAAATGGAAACCCCTATATCCAACAGGAGTGTGCCATTGTGCATTTCTCAACCTGTCCTTTTTTATTTGTAAAGTGTTTATTTGGACTTGAGTTGGTAAAAGATAACTGCTACAAATGGGAAAGGGGAATACTATAATAAAAATTAAGAAAAAGTGGATGCTCTCTTAACTGTATCAAAACTAATGTTGGCTAATTAAAAGCCATGCATCTTCTATCTTGTAATCAGTGTAAGAGAAACAAAACCAGGAACGCCTATGTATATTATTTATTAATAAATTACCCAGCTCTCAAATGAAATTTTAAAAAAGCATTCTGAATAATTTTCAAAGGGATTGTTGCTATTATATGTGTATTTTGCTCATATTGTGGTTAGAGTGTATTAACAATCTCCTAATGGAGTACACTAAGAAATAGCTAGTAATGAGAAAAACAATTACCTAGTGATAACAAGCAAAGTCCCATTATAATCTCTTTGCTGGTCATAACTCCACTAATCAGCCTGTGTAAGACACTACTGTCACTGACAAAGGTGATCAGGGCCTCTGCAAACTTGGCATAGCAGGAAATGTTCACAGGAGCACAGCGATGGAAGAATGGAATAGGTGCACTGGTGACACAAGAAAAAAAAAATCAGAAAAAAAATTACTCCTACTTAATATAAATGCCACATCAACACACAAATGAAAGGTGAATAGATGCAATCATTTCACCCTTATAACATCATAACCAGAAACCATGTGTTGAATGCACAAGTGCTGCAGAAATGAGGATGATCATAACGGAAAGTGATGCAGTTCTTACAAGTAACCCTGTGAGGCTAGCATGTACATTCCAATAGGATATTATTACCCTCCCACCCTGAAATGACAAGGCGCAGAAAGTATATGATCCTATTTTCACTTAAATGTCTTTCTTTCAAGTGTTAGGTGGCAAACCAGCAGCTGAAACAATGCCTTTCACTCATGTTAGAATGGAATATTGGTCCATATTTGCAGCAAAAGAAATTGCAGAATAACAATATTCTTGAGAGTATATATTTTGTGCTAAAGGACATCAGCATTCACAACTGCTGCCAAGCAAAACAAATGTATTTATTCCCAGTCTTTCCCCATACTAAGCTTGTTCTTGTATTGAATATTATAATTAACTTTGTTAAAATTATGCAAAACACGCCAGGATGCCTCTACTGCTTTGAACCATTTTGGAAACACCCTCACAAAAAACTAAGGAGACTATGCACTAAACTTTCAGAATGACCTGAAAAACCTGCTATTGAGTCTGTCAGAGAAAGATACAGGAGCATAAAAACTTTCCTTTAAAAGTGGGTAATTTTGTTTTCTAAAGGTCTCCCAATTAGTAGCAGTCTGTCTTGCTCATAAACTATGTCAGATCTCAAAGTGGCCTATTGTATCATTTGACCAATTCCCAATTACATTTCAGACATGAATTACATGTTCCTTCCTGTAATTGGATCCAATGAAAAAAAAGTCTTTTCTATTGTTTCACCTGCCCAATCTTCCTTACTTGAAAGATTTCATTGGGCTGTAGCAGCAATGAACATAATCTTCTGCCATTTCCCCATTTCAGCAATGACCTATAAATCAACAATTTTCTGTCCTCAATAACTATTTTTAAGGCCATGTCTTTCTAAAATTCTAACCATCATTTTAAACATGTAGTGAATAAACCAGCTGCCCTAGGCACATATTTCCCACCCACTGTTTTTCTGGGGAAAAAGGATGACATTTGGCTGAAAAAAATGGCTGAAAACCATTTATATGTAACTATTCTGTATAAAAATTGGAAGAAATTATGATCACCTGCCATTTCTAGGTAATTAGTACATCCTACGTTTTTGTTTTAAAGTCACTGATGATTGCAAATTTTATGGTCCTAGGACTACTGGGCTGAGTAGGTAAATGCATTTGGAGATGCTCATATTGTTGGTCTACTTTTGGGTAGTAATGAATACAGCATTTAAGCACAGCAAAGTAATTGAGCATTAGTCACAGCTGTTAAAAAACAAACCCATAATGATGGCTGCCCTACTTAAAAGGCAGCCCATGTAGCCTCTTAAAACATAATCTGTTTTGGAATACTGTGCTCATTATATATGCCATGTTACTGAAAAAGACTGAAATTTGAGAGGTTTATTTAATTGTTAACTGCTACAACTTTACAGCAAGCCTACAGCATTTATAAGTTGTCACCAGTAAGAAAGCCCAAATTTTGAGGTGGGAGTAGGCAAAAGAACGTTATTCCTGCATCCAAATACAAAAATACTCACTTTGAAAAGGGTACTAATGGGATTAAAATATTCTTCCAAAATACATCCCAACGGAAGAAAACATACTTTTTGCATCAGTTTATATTAGTCATCTAATATCCTTTAACCTAAAGCAATTTCACTACCTATTTTAAGTTACCTATTTTCATGTCAGTAATTAATTGCTAAGTTTGTTTTAATTAATTTAAAAAAATAGGTTAATGGTTCCTACAAGCTTTGTTGAGTAAATGGGATCCTGAGAATCCAGTTTTGAGATCTGCTTCTGCTCCAGTGGTTCCAACTGAATGAGTAGGTAAGGTAAAGTGTCCTAATAAAAAACACAATAATAGATCTGTTCTCCATGATCTGGGCTATTTTACATGATTATATCTTGATTATATATTGGTATATTACCTACTGAAAAGGAGTTACAAATTTCTAAGAATAGCAACATTATGCTTAACCATAAACAAGAATGAATGAAGTTCAAGCCAGTAGATGATGGTCTCAGAAGCTGTACTTTTAAAGCATTATTCAAATGAAGTTAGGAGACCTATCTGATTACTCAAGCATTAGATTTAGAAGAGTTTTTTCCTCTCACTTCTACCACTGTGTATGTACAGGAGTAGTACAGCAACCTGTGTGAGGGGAAGGGGAGTCCAATTGGAATGCCACTGCTAGCTGCTCCTTGTAATCCCTACAGGGCAGTCCCTTGGTACGGCTCAGCACAGCTGGTTTATAGACAAATGTTGCCGACAACTGGACAGGCTTTCCTCCAGGGTCCTCTAAACATGCAGAGGCTGATATAGGCTGGGTGGGGAAGAAACACATATTGCCAACTGCACTGCTAGACTGTACTGCTCTGTCAAAGCTGGACATAATACCTTGAAGATGGATGGTAGGAGTCCATTGACAGCCTCAGCTGAAGGCCGTGAAGAATCCTGGTCATCAAACAGAAAACATCACGGGACAATCTTCACACTATATGCTACCTCCATCCCATGGAACTAATGGGAATCAGAGGGTTCAAAACCCTTGACAGATTGCATTGGTTTCAGCCAGGGTAGGGTTAATTCTCTTCACAGTGGCTGCTATGGAGCTTCTTTTGGATTTGTGTTGAACACAGGGCTGATAATATAGAGATGTTTTTGTTATTGCTGAGCGGGGTTTACATAGACCCAATGCCTCTTCCGCTTTTCATATGGCCATGCTGACAAGGACATTGGCGGTGCATGGGAGGTTGGGAGGAGACACAGCAAGGAGAGGTCACCCCAGCTGATACTCCATACTACATGGCATCATGCACAGGATATAAAAAGGGAGAAAGAAGAGGAAGGAGGGTACATTTGAAGTGATAGTATTTGTCTTCCCAAATAACTGTTACATGTGATGGGACCCTGCTCTCCTGGAGATGGCTGAACCTCTCTCAGGACCTGCCTGCCCATGGGAAGTGATAAATTCCTTGTTTTGTTTTGCTTGTGTGTGCAGCTTTCCTTCCCCTTTTAAACCATCTTTATATCAACCCACAAGCTTTCTACCTTTTACCCTTCCAGTTCTCTCTCCAGTCCTGCTGGTGGGGAAGTGAGCAAATGGCAATGGGGGTCTGCGTTGCTGGATGGGGTTAAGCCATGACACAGATCAAATGTGACTGTTAGGCAAGTTCCTCCTGAATGCCTCAGTCTACAAGATGTTGGGTTCTCATTTGGTTGTCTCAACAGGATTCCATTTCTCCTTCATATTGCACTTATTCAATTTAACTATAAAAACCTGAAAACCAGTGGTTTACAGATAAGATGTTGGATTTTTTGCCTCGGGGCATTAGGTTCAGACTTTTCAGTCTCAAAAATGCTCAAACGTATCGTACATTTTAGTAATACCCTATCAAAAAGGGGAACTACTCCACCTACACAATTGCTTATTTAAAATAACGTGAGGCAGTTTTTAGGAGGAATTTACATAGCATCATGAGAGCTCTGACACGTTCTATCATTCTGTTTTTTTACTAAGCCATACTCATTGAGACTGAATGACATGGGAACACACAATGAGAAGTCAATATAGTTCTGGCAAAAACTAGGACTAACAAGCCTTTTCAGTATGCAAGCTGGCACTGAAGTTTTCATTTGTTTTTGTGTTACTGCTGTAACAGCTGGCCAGCTGCATGGAATATTAATCTATATGAGGAAAAGTTTTAAAAAAGTTAATTCCAGCTGCCACCAATTGTCACTATAATATAAAAGAAATGATTTAGTGGAGAGGCTACCATGTATACAAGAAAAACTTAAATTCAGAGTTTGTAGAACTGACACAAATATAACATTTACAAAAAAGGTAACAGAAAACTATGCATAAGAAAAGACTCTGCAGTTACCACCCACTACTGAGTATATTTGAGAAGCTAAATTTTGAGGAAACACAACATGGTTCTTCTCAAGTTAGTGCAATTACTGACAGAAGGCTGTGCACAACAGCTAACAGATCACTTTTCTCAGCAATGCTCATTTCCACAGGTCCAGGCAGCATAGCTGAAAGAGTTTATGAAGCTATGAACTTTGCAATCTTATTTCACAAACAGCAGTCTAATGTAACACTTAATAAACCACAAAATGGTCTGTTAATAAAATACAGTCCTCTTTTTGGTACTTGGCTATTCTTTATATTAGTCATTTGCAGATTGAAAGAGCGAAAAATGAAGCAATTTGCATCTATCTGACTGGCTGAGGTAAGGTATAAGAAGTGAATGCTGCAGAGAGCAGTGTATCCCTACAGAATTCTTCCTCCAGAAGATCAAAAATGTTCCATGATTGTCTCAGATCTGCATTGCTGATAGGCAGCTGGCTATAGACAGGGTGAAAGGCAGTAAAACAGCTAATACTTAGAACAGTGTCAGTCACATGAGACAAGAGAATCTGAAGATAACAGCTCAATAGTTTCAGTAACACATACATGGATGATTTGGGTTTTTCTTTGACTGTTATTTTCACTACCTTCTAAAAACCAGAATTTTAGAAATATATATAGCAATACATTTAAACATCTACCTGGTAAGAGTGAACATGTGTTGGTATTTTCTAAAGAACTGTCATGATCAAAACAATTTTCTCCTCCCTCCAACCCAAATCATACAACTTGATCATATTACCTCTCTGGAACAGGATATTTAGGACATAACTTGGCTGCCCTTGGGTCTGCAGTATATTCTGATGGCTGTAGTTCATAGCTACACAGAGTGGATCCTGTTGAAAAGTAAAAAAAAAAAAAAGGTATGGAAAACAATTAAGAATTAAACATTCATATTCTTTGCAAACAGCATTAAAACTGATATGGGTGCTGATTCTGCACCTCCTCATGTCATTACCACAAAGCTTTGTTACAGTTTCCTGTAATGTGGTGATTCAAGTCCAACATAGTCATCAGCAGAATACAATGACACTCTCCATCTAGCTTTGGGTATTCCAAAGTTTGGGTATTTGAGTGGAAAAGACTAATTCACAATGCAGTGTAAAGAGAAGAACATAAAATACTGTTAAGTCTCCCATCCCCTGTTATTCTACCAGGTTTTTCTTGATTATTTTTAATGCATGAACATTGCATAACACAACATTCATGACAGAAAGAAAATATTCCTGGGTTTGCACGGGTTTTTGTGTGTGCAAATTCAAATTACAACTTGTAGATAGATTTCAGGGAGAGGAACAAAGAACTCAAACAGATAAAGTTAGAAAGTTGGCTGAGAAACAACAGAAGCTCTGCATTACATATCCAAAGCTTCTAAAAAAGCTGAACTCTCTCCATAAGCAAATTGGTACAGCACAGTAAAGATCAAGTTGCCTATAAAAATATTAAAACATAAACTAAGTTTTCCTTTGTATCTGACATTTGCTTAATGGAAGTGCCTTACCTAGGGGAGATTTCTTTCAATTTATCTATAACAAAGACACTGAACATCTGACCCAATGCTTCTAGGAAATCAGCAACTTTCAAATCAGATTGGAGCCCTGGTATGTCAGAAATTGCAGAGGTAAGAAAGTCTCCAATGATATAAGCTACCTATCCAAAGATGAATCTCCTTCCAATCTTGCTTCTTAATAGACAGCTTACTTCCAAGTGCAAGGGCTTTTAATACATAGCTTTTAGTGTCCTTTTCCCCTATGTAATAAACTAAGGACTTTTATTAATAAGGACTCATCTCAATCTTGATCACAAATATAAAAATTCAATTCTTTCTATTATTGAAGTCTCCTCTTTGGGAATAATATGTAGAAAAGAGTTCTGCAAACTGGATCTGGATAATACATATACACTATTACTCAAAATAAACCACGAATTTTGACAAACAGGTTTATCTTGGCCTGCATTACCAAACAGAACGATTATTTGTAGAATTTGTAGAATATTATTTGCATAAATTTTATCTATCATTGCTACATTTCCAGCTCTATGAAGAGACCTATTCACAGACTGAAAGAGCCTACTTAGTTGTCTCATCTGCTCTCTATCTCATGCAGTCTCTGGAACACTATGTAAGTCCAATTCACCAAATGCTCTATTGAAGAAAGTTGGATTTACTACAAAGAGAAGTTACGAGGTGAAACACCTGAAATGCACTTTCAATCATACTGATGATATGAATCCTTATGTCTCTGCTTGCTTATGTGGAAAACGTGGCATGAGCTAAACAGGTATCAGACAAAACAATATTCCTTAGATCTTAGTTGTAGATGAAGTTCCTAAAATATTTGGTCCTTTTTGGACAAAAGGCTCTATACTGCTACAAAAATTTTTAATCTGTTCTTGTGGATATGAAAACTTCTGGATCATGTTCATTTACTAATAACTCCATCTGTTGGAGGACCAGCAGTAGAGTGTGTTACAGGTTTATCTAAAAATAGAAGGAAAAAGAAGATTGCAGATATTTACATTTATTTTGCTTTGAATATAAGTGAAACAATGAGTTATAAACATGGTTGGTAGACAGCCAAGCATGAGCCAGCAGTGTCTGAGTGGCCAAGAAGGCCAGTGGCATCCTGGCCTGTATCAGCAATAGTGGGGCCAGCATGACCAGGGCAGGGATTGTTCCCCTGTACTCAGCCCTGGTGAGGCCACACCTCAAGTTGTCTATCCAGTTCTGGATGCTTCACTACAAGAAAGACACTGAGATGCTGGACCATGTCCAGAGAGGGCAATGGAGCTGGTGAAGGGTCTGGAACACAAGTCTTATGAAGAGTGGCTGAGGGAGCTGGGGTTGTTTAGCCTGCAGAAAATCCCTGCTCAGGGGTGACCTTATCACTCTCTACAACTGCCTGAAAGGAAGCTGTAGTCAAGTGGAGGCTGGTCTCTTTTCCCAAATAACAAAATACATGACAAGAGGAAATGGCATCAAGCTGTGCCAGGGAAAGTTTAGATTGGGTATCAAGGGTAATTTTTTCACCAGAAGGGTCGTCAAGCACTGGAACAGGCTGCCCAGGAAGTAGCTGAGCCCCATCCCTGGAGGTATTTAAAAGATGTTGAGATGTGGAGCTCAGGTAAATGGTTTAGTTGTGGACCTGATGATCTTAAGGGTGTTTTCCAGCCTAAATGACTCTCTGGTATGGTGAGAACAAGGACCTCTATAGGAAGAAGTGGGATATGTGTTATGTGGACAATGGATGATTCATGATACACACTGGAGCCAGCTTGGCCATTTTACCAAGTGACCAATGTGAACTACTGTTGAAGTATCCTATGCAAAGGCCCCCACATCTAAACAAGCCTAAGGGACAGCGCTGGTCTCTGTATGCCCATGGTCCCTTTTGACTTCTAGCAGTTCAGGCAGTAGAGAAAAAGGGTAGGATTTACTATGAAGAGGAAAGGAAACTCTTTGTACAAATGTGCATCTGAAGATCTGTTTGCATCACAAATGTAAGTGAAGCAAAATCAAATTCCAGACCGTAATGTGCATACAGGTCACAAGCCATTCAAGTAAAACCTGTAGGGTAATGCAATACACTCCTGGCTGTAGAGCAAACTGGAGACACCTTGACAGATCTCTCTAGAAGCCAACAATATATTCCCACCTGTCATGCCTGACAACTCAGCCTGCCACTACCACGTCTTGCCTGGAAACTACTTTTGGGCCACCCTGGATCTTCTCTCTTCAGATGCCCTCACTGCACACTTCTTTAGTCACAGCCAAGCAAAGTATTATTTTCATGGAGCTTGTCAAACAAATGATATTAACTACCTTGTATTTAAAGAAACTACCAGTCCTATAGCTGAAATAACGCCCATGAGATTATTTGTCCTTTTGCCCCAAATAATTAGGCAGAAACTCAAACTATTCCCATAAATATTTATTTATATTTTGAAAACCCTCTAACTTCTCTAATATTGTGTAGGACAGCTTTAGAACTCAAATGTGTACTTGAATAATGTCACTTTACATTAAACTTAAAACTGATTTCTTAACAAAAGAGGCCATGTGCATCAGTAAATAGAAGTTTTCATTTTCTAAGGTGAGAGAGAAGAACTGCACTGTCAAACCTTCTACTCTCTATCAGTTACTATGGGTTAGTAGAGACTAGCAAAGCCCATCTTTTTGTTGCTGTTCAAGTCGGTAAGGCCTTAAAAAGTTGAAGGAAACATTTGAGTCATCTACCTTCCTGATACAGTTTACCAAAGACACTACTTTTATTAATGAATTATTGTCACTTATAAATGTTTCAAAACTAGTATGAGCAGGATACAGAGAACAAACTAAAAGATCCCTGAAATAATACACGCTTTGCTTCCTACAGCAATGCACATATTTATTCTGGAGAAACACTTAGGCAAATGGCATCACACTGCCCTACAAGGATTGGATTTCAGATCCCAACATGTTGTAACATTAAGAAAAATACTTCTAAACTATGCAGAGAATCAGTGTTTGGGCTATTAGTGAGCACACAGTAATGTGCCTGACCTGTGCGCACACTTTGGTCCCACAACTTGGTATTTGGTGGTTTCACACAGAGTGGTATCATGGAGACATACTATGGTTTCTGTTCCATGGTTTCAATGTTTTTCAATGAATAGAACTGCTCCAGCCATTAGAATATACTGGAGCCATAACTGGAGCAAAGTACCTCAAAAGACAAACCTCCAACATAGCAGTAGGAACTTCTTTTCTAAGTCTTCTGTTTTGCTGAGACTTGGATTAGTAAGGAGCTAAACAGTCGTTATCTCTGGCACTCATAGAAAATAGATATATTTAGCTCAAGTTTATATATGAAGATGCTGTAGAAAGCCAGGACTTTCACTTCAAGGATTCTTTCTAAATGAGAAAGCAAATTATTGAAGGTCTTGTTTGCTCAGAAGATGCAGATGCAGATGCAGAAAAGAAGACATAATGCCCTGCTTTCCACAGCAGTACAGTAAACATGAAGGTCCAAATTAACCAAATGTGGTTAGGTAAAAATACTTTTAGAGACCAGAGCTCCAGTACAGCTTTCCTTCTTGTATTGGCTTTGCTGTAAAGCAACAAACAAACCCCTGCTAAAGCAGCATTACTATCAAGAGTTTACAGCCTGAGAAATGGCAAGATTCCCTAAGTCATCCAGTAACAGGAGCCGTCCACAGAGGATACCAATGACATTTATATTCCCTGACTTATAGTAGTGGAAAGCATACGAGGGATTTTGGATTCTATTCTGGGAGCTCAGCAGTGTCTAGCCATCTATCAATACTTACTAACAGCAACTAAAACCAGGACTTGCAGACCTAGAAACATGGACTCAGAGTCAAGGATTTAAGCAGAAAATTACAAAACTATGCAGAGACAACAGGGATAGCTTCAGTACCAGAAGCAGCGCAGTCACCTTAGGAGTTTAGGAGTATGTTCTTTTAAGTTATAAAGAGCTCCAAGCAGCTCACCATACCCCTTCTCACATACACATGGCAAAGCACAGCCTGAGAGACTACAAAACTTTGATAAAGTAATTTATATGAACTTCCAATCTGAGTCTGACATTGTGCATGTATTGTGCACTTATGTGGCATGACACATGTGACACGTTTAGTGATTTCTTTGCCTGTGTCTTTCACACTGGTGATGGGCTTAGAAGGTCTCAGTGCCCAGAGCTGGAGGTCCATGGCTGGGAGAATGATAAACTTCCAGCTGAACCTGAATTTGTGTGGGATCTGCTGCTCCAGCTGGATCCTCATGTGTCTATGTGGCTTCATGATGGAATTCATCCAAGAATATTCAAAGAGCTGGCCGATGTCACCATGAGGCCTCTCTCAATTATTTTTGAACAGTCTTGGGTATTTGACGAGTTCTCAGCTGACTGGAAGCTGGCTAAGGTTGTCTCAATGTTCAAGAAGGGCAAGAAGGATGACCCTGGAAACTACACACCTGTCAGTCTCACTTCAGTGCCTGGTAAAATTATGGAGAAGATTATTCTGGGAGTTCTGAAAAACCCCTGAATCACACTGCAGCCATCATCACAGCCAGCAAAGCTTCATGACAGGAAAGTCCTGTATGTCCAGCATGACTACCTTCTAGGACAGGACCACCCACCTGGCTAATCAAGGGAAGCCAGTTGATGTGATCTTTTTTGATTTCAGTAAAGCTTTCAATATTGTCTGTCACTGGACCCTTCTGGAGAAAATTCTACTCAGAACATAAGCACTAAGCACAAATGTTTAGGATTGTATAAATTTCCTATTTACCTATTATAGGAAAACAAAAACATTCCGATGTTTTTGATGCCTCACTTAGGAATGAAGTAGCATTTAGTTATGCATATATTAGCATCAGAGCTGGAAATGATTGAGAAAACAAGAACTCCATCTCTTAGCCACAGATTTTAATATGGTCTAAAGTATCAGATAAAGTGGAAGCACCAGAGGATTATACAAACATAGCTAAACATTGCAGCTATGCCTTTTGCAAATTGAGCAGGCATAGAGCCAGAAGACCAAATAAGGATAGAGCTGAACCTTGACACCGAAATCTGATTTCTGGGCACTAGCAAAATAGTGATGCCTTGAGATGAGCAAAAAGGCATAGGACAGACCACTTTGCAGTCAGGACTTCTCAGATTAAAATGACAGAATTGTTCTCAGAAAAGAAAAGCTTCATTCTCTACATCTACCCACTGCTGCCTTCCAGAAACACAGTATGTGTTTTAAAGGAAGAAAAGTAAGGTTTATATGTATCTTTACTTCTAGTTGTTGCAGAGAGACATACCACCACTTCTTTAAAACAATGAGCATCAAAGGGCAGGAGAAACTACAGGTGCTTTTATAAATAAATATGGGACTGAAGTGAAAGTAAGCATTCTCCAATGCCTGCAGGAATATTCCAAGAAAGATCCATCACAAACCCCCACTAGTTAGATCTGCAAAAGTCTCTAGAATTGAAGAAAGACAAAGAGAACTACTGTGACAGATATTACAACATGCAGTTACAAGTAAAAGAAAATCCCAGATTCAGAATTTATATCTATATATATATATATGTATTTTGAGTTGTAATTAGAAAAACCAAGAAAAAATGATACTCTTTATTTTTTCCATTCTTATTAACAGTACAGAGAGTTTAAAAATACTAATTTACCTATTCCTCCACTCGTACTTCTTACAGTGCTAAATAAAACTAGTTTCTCTAGAATCAAATTAAGAATCCATCTAGTCATATAGCAAATGTTTCTCCTACTGTCTTTAGTTCTGCACAACTTAGAATTTAAAGATATTCTTCAGTGCTAACTAAATATCCAAATAGAGTTTGGATTTTCTATTCTAAGAGGATTATTCTAAGAGTTTATCTTTTTTGTTTTTAAAATATCTTCATGGTAATAAGTTTTTTCTGCACTTATGGTTAATAAATTAACCATAACTTGTGTGCAGAAAAATCTTTGATGCTTAGTGATTTCATTTTTGATCTCTAGTTCCACATTACTCAGGTTATGAGATGAAGGAATAATAATTTTTCAACCTTCTCTAAGATATTCCTGCTTTTAATGACCTATTCTTCCTGATAGCTTTCTCTTTTACTGACAGAGAGAATCACAGATCCTTTTATTATGATAATCCTTGTTTCCATTCTCAGTATGTATATATATATGTATATATATGTATATATATATGTATAGTATGTGAATACATGCTGAGAATATACATGTGTGTTTGCGTACAAATTAAAAAAAAAATTGTAAAGAAAGGACCAGAACACAGCCTTTATGATACCAGCACAGAAAGAGTTTACAGAAAATTCTGTCCCTCTTCACAATTCATAAACTTTACACTTTCAGTGCTGTGCCTCCAACCTAATTCTCTTGTGATCCTCAGTAGTTTCACAATCTCTTCCCCAAGAATCTATAACTACTTTAAATAAAGCACTATATGCGCAACAATAGGTTCCTACCTCTTCATTCTGGGGGCATTCCTTTTGATTTGACATTTTATTCCACTGCAATTGAAAGCAGGGGTTTTTTTCCATATAATTCTAAATAATTCAGTAGTCACAACAAGATTTATAACGTCACAATTTCTTCCCCTTTTCAAATGGTTTATTAATGTAATCAATAGCACAACACAGCCTTACTGGAGGACTCCACATGCTGTCACTTTCTGTTGAGGAAACAATTTCATTCTAACTAAAGGATATATTTCCGATACAACACAAACCTGATGGACAGTTCTGGTAACAAGATAGAGTACTAGTAGATGACTCTGTATCTCAAAACTGCTCATGATGTACTTCTACTCTAGTAAAAAAAAAAAAAAAAAAAGACACTCAAAATTAATGCACCCAGGTTTCCAAAGACCTGTGGGTGTGTCTTGGTTTTGAAAGAAGACAGGTATCTCCTAAAGAGAGGCAGGGCCTCTCTTGGAATGGATAATTCAAATCCCCTTCCCTCAAATTATTATAATTTAGAAAATTAAAACGGCTCTCAGGCAGAGATACGGGGATAGGAATAACAGTTCTTTACTAATAGGTATAACAAGGCAAACAAACAACAACAACTACAGCAATTAATAGTGAAAACAGAACCAGGGACCTTGACGGAGCTTGGTTTCACAAAACCCGGGGCAGTCTGGTCTCTGGGGACTCCAAAAAAAAGGTACTAAGCTGGAACGGTGGGGTATCCCGGGCTGGTGGATCAGATGAAATTCGCAGCTCTGTCAGTGGTCACTGGAGGGCCAGGATGTCCGGCAGGGAAGGCAGTGCGGGCCCGCGGTGCAGAGCAGCTTTAAAGCAGCGCTGAGGCAGTGGGACAGGGCTGAGCCAGCTCCAGCAGAGCAGCAAATGGAGAAATCAGGATTTTTCCTGGGCACACGAGCAGATGATGGTAGCTCTCTCCAGAATCAGATCCTGGTGGTGCCAGTGAAAAAACCACGCAGCAACGGCAGCCTCGTCTTCTCCTGACGCAGACTACACTAAAAGTGAGGCTGCCTCTCAGCCCTCGTCTTTCTCCCCCCACCTCGGGGGGGGAAACTCTCAGAGACAAAGGGTGTAGCTAAGGGCCAGCCTCTACTTAGCCTCCATGCTTTGTTTCACCTGAGCACTGATAAGTACCCAGCAATTAGTTGCCTTGCAACTCTTGGGAAAAAATTCTATAGGTGAAAAAAAGAAACAAGGCTAACCCCCAACAGGGTACAGAATTGCTTTATGCATACGGTATCTGTAACTAACACATACATCATACTTCAAGAAAATCATGAGCAAAGGATTAAGATTTGAACAGCATACTTTCACTGAAAACAAAGGCGGAGGAACAAGAGCGGATAAAAAACGTTAGAAGCTCACAGTGACCCCGTAGCAGCTATTTCTAAAGCAAGTGCCGACGGGACCTGCGAAGATTTACTTCACTACACATGAAGATGTCATTATCTTCAGACAAAAGAAAAATCCTTTTTGTTTCCCCTGTGGTTCCTTCTAATAGCTCAGAAATATCATCTGCTCTGACTCAGCAGAATGATTTCCTTTATTGATCTCTTTCAGGTCAGTCTCTATAGCAAACTTAATGAAGCATTCCCTCTGGCTGTATGTCCACCCAGACCACAACTAGTCTGGTCTAGCTACAGAAATCTGATAACAGAGATGCCTGTCAAGACACTGCAAAAAAATTATTTCATTTTAGGTTCCTAAATATGCATCCAGTTACTTAATCAATTAATAGGAATAGTAGTTCCCACACTGAGTAGGCACTGTAGTTATCACTGAATGAAACACAACAGATATTATGGCCACCTGTCTAGTGTTTCTCTTTAATAATGACATTTCATTATTCATTTGTCACAGTCATAGATTAATTATATCTTCAAGGATATTCCAATATGCTTTAGCAAGTCCTTGAAAACATCACTGCAGTATTTCACAGACATTAAGTTTTGAAGCATCAATTTGGTTTCTGGGAAAAACAGCTTTCAGGCACACTACTCAAAGTACATAACTTTTTAAGGGCCAAGACCAACAAGAGCATTGAATCACAAAAAGTGCCTGAGGTGTTCTACTGGGTGACAAAAGCAGTGAGTTCACAACAGGTAACATTCTCAGTTGTTTCCAACTGATAGCTCTACAAACTCAAGTACTAGCATGATTGTTTGAGAACAGTATTGCAGCATTTCTCAGGTAACGCTGCACCTGATTCACTTCCAGGAGCTGTTCCAGAATATTTCTGTATTTTACAGCTAGCACCTCTGTACAGGTCAAAGAATCTGAGTGGTCAAGTGCCCAGCTTTCTCTTTCCCTTGTTCCTCCTCTTGTAAAAGGTCCCAGCTGGTTCCAGTTTTCTGGGTGTCAATTACTGTGAAGAGATAAAAGGTACATCCTTTCTTGTTTTCTTAAAATTAGCCTGGCTTTGCAAGGGATGGGCTTCTTCTCTTCCTTGAGGGAAGGTACTGCAGATGCAGGACCTGACTGTGAGAGCGCAAGTGAGTTAGGGGTGGGAGCAAAGCTACTGCTCTGAAATGGTGCTGTGTTATTTACAAAATCAGCTCCTTTTCCCAAATTACAGCAGAAGAGCAAGGGCATAATTACAGATTCAGAAAGCTAAAAGGCCACTTCATCATGAAATGGTCTTCTTGCCTCAAGCAAGCATTTTCTCTGTCCTAAATGCTTATTTATAATCTCACTTGCAGAACTGCACAACAAACGTGAGCTCTGCCATAATTATTCTGAATCTTTGGGATTGGCAGTTGTGTCCTTTTGTGTTGAGGCAATCAAGCACATTCCTCACTTTAGTAAAAATACCACAAATGCTAAGCTAGCTGCAAATTCATATGTGATATTGATAAAATCGCTAGTCAATACAAAGATGTTTTAGTATGTTTTACATGTCACAGCTCTTGATAAAGATGTTTAGATTAAAAACATTTATTTGAACTTACCACACCACCTCTTCATGGGCAACTGAGGCACAACAGGTGATTTCTTTGGGTTAAGAAGGGGCTCTTAAGCAGTAGTTCCTTTAAGAATTTCAAGGTGCATATGAGACAGGTGAAAATGGCCAACTCTACAAAAGCACATTCCACAGCCTACACAGTCTGTCTCTACACAATTGCTATTTTCAGGATGTGGGAAGGATTAAAGTTTTCAGAAAGGCTCAACAGAGCAAAATAAAGAATTGACTGCGTTCTTTACCTATAAATTTAAAACATTATGAGATAGTTTTCTTTTCAAATGTTAGAAGTTGTGAGCCTCAGAAAATAGAGTACCAATTATCAGAAAACCAAACACAATTTGCCGTCCTTCTTCAGAACTTGACAGCTGAACTCCATTTTCTAACTATAAATCATCACAAACACAGAAATTGAAATTAAGCTCATTGCAATCATGTTCAAGGTCCTCAGATTTAATTATTACTATTACTATTTTTACAGTGGAGTCAATGGTCACTTAAAACAGACTGCCAAACCTAATCTTACTATTAATTAATTTAAATCCTCTATCATGGTTACAAAGTGGATCTTAGAAGAATTATTCTGCTTACTGAGCATTATAGCTTTGGTACTAATTCACTGTTCTTGCTCTGCTAAAAGGCTGAATCACACTTGAACTTTTACTATATATACGCAGCTGTTAAGATTATCAACAATTAAGCTGTTCATTTGCTACAAAACACCATTTTTTGGAACTTGCATAGGCTGGTGAAAATTTAAGCAGAAATATAACCATGAGAATGCTAATATTTCTCTAAATTGTGTGATTTCAGTAGTGCACAGACTTCCTTTATAAAAGGAAAGCTCAGTTTAGTGTAATACCTGTCTTTGATAAGCCAAATATATAATGAAAATTAGTGATTTTGTTCTGCTGCAGCACCAAGTTTCATACTTCTGACCAAGCTTCTGGAAACTGAAAAAATTGCCTGTCATATTAATTAAAAAAAAAATAGGTTTTAAAATCTACAGCTCTAAGGAAAACAGAACAAGAATAATGAGGACAAGACATAGCATAGCATGTTTTGGGAAGAGTGGTTTTTGTTGTGCTTTAAAAGATAGCTATACTGAACATATGTCAGGCACAATTAATAAGAGATTTTACTTATAGAAACAATGTTGGTGATAAAGAAAGACACAGCTGAATTCCACTGCTTCAAGAGGTACTTAAACTTCACCACAAATGACCTTCATTTCATACTAACAAAGAACTGGCCTGCATTAGTTAAGAAAAACACAGCATGCTCAGACAAGACGTAAAGAACACAACAATAGATATTGACTATTTTCACTTGTAATTGACAATGGTGCACAGATTACACAAGGAAGCTGTTTGTGAAGCTCCATGAAAGCTGTGATGCCTCTCAGAAGTTAAGCTTCCTTATTCAGATATCGCACAGGCATGCAGGTACAGTGCAGTAGGAGACCAAGGGCACAAACAGTGCTCCAGTGCCACTTCAACTCGCTCTGCTTTCAAACAAGAGTACTCACATAACCTTTGCTAGTACAGAAGTAAACATTTCCGTTTCTTTTATGAAAAGTAATCAGTTCCACTGCTTTGAACTGGATCATCCAACTGAGTCATTTTTAGTCAAGTACCTTGCAAAGAACTATTACTGCATCATTTTAAAAGATAACTTTAGGACTGCACCCACACATTAGGAAAATGTTCCCACTTGAATAACTAAAAAATGCTGACATTTCCTCAAATTAATTTAATATCTTTATTTTGTATGTCCAAAAGTTGGTTACTTCTCATGCATTTTATTCCCCAGACTGCTAAAATAGGAACTAAGCTAGTAATGTCAATATTACTACTACAGAGAAAAAGTACTGCTCTTAAGGAAGATAAAGTACAATATTTCCTTTGTAAATGTAATTAGTTTCCTTTACACTCCTTTTTTAAAGAAAAGCATAAGAAAACAAAACAAAACCAAAAAAGAACTGCACTGTAGTACTGAATAAAATCAGGAATATTTTCACACACAGAGCCATACTTAGTGCCACAAGTGCCATTAAACAGTAGCATGGCTTTCACTAACCCCCTGTACATGAGAACTTTTCAATAGTACTACTGTTGAGCAGCAATGTCAGAATATTTCCTTAGGAGCTGAAAACATATCATATAGTCAGACATTCCCTCAAATGCTTATTACATTTTGTACTCCTATTTAAAAAACAAGCTTTCCAAACTGCCCAAGACACAGTGGAATACTATCATACTATAAGATACAGTAATGTTCTAGCTTAATGAAAAGAGAACATTATTTCTATTCATATTTCTTAATACATATTTCATTTTTAGCTCAGTTAATGCATGAGTTTTTTACATATCCTAAGAAAATATGAACAAAAACAAACAGATTTTTTTCATACCATTAGTTTCTGCAAATTTCTGTATATCAGCCAGAGTTTTCAGTTCTTTCCTTGGGCAAGCTGATACACACAAGGCAATAGACTTAATCTTCTGATGTGCTAGATCAATGTTGCATGGATCCAAGAAGAATACATACCTGTGGAAGGAAAAAAGATAAATTACTTCTGTTTTAATTAACTGTACTGAACAAAATTTCAAACTATGGGATTCAGTCTGTCCAGACAAATAGGAAATTTGATATTATTGTAACTATGTGTATCAAAAGAATTTATGTACTCAACATCTGCACAACAAATGTATGAGTATTTATATACCTCTGGATCACACAGAAAGGGTGTTTAACACTTCCTGATTCAAGTCCATTCAAATGGTGCTACTCATAAAAATAGCAGTAGACCTACCATGCCTATTCCCAGATATGAGTCCAAACATTCACAAACCTTTACTCCAACCTTAAACTTGACTTAGAGAATTCCAATTTTTTCCCAAAAAGACCCAAGAAACCAAATAAAGTCACCCTTATTCTGCAAAAAGAAAAGGTCCACAACTGTATTAATGAATACACATAGTACCAGTAATTAAGAACAGCTTCTTAGTATAGATTGATTTTCCATGCCATGACTGAACCAATTACTTTAGTATTTACTTAGAAATAAAAATTCTTCAGATACTTCAAGTACAATTATCTAATGTTTAAGTGCAGTATTTTGAAGAGATTCTACTTGCGAACTTTTCACAAAGAATGTGATTTAAAAATCCAATGAATGAAGTAAATTATAGATTTTTAACTAACATCTCCTGGCTATATATGCTTTATGACAAACACTAACCCTACAGAATTTCCACTGATAGTATAATAGAGATGCTTTTCCTTTTGAAAGTTGAACAATTCTTAAATCCCTACAATTAGGGTGATGTACTATGCATTGAAATATTCTCTTCGTATCACCCAACATCATCATATGAAAACACCAGAAATCTGCCATATAAAATGCCATTTCCAATTTTGCAGTCTTCATGATGGAAACTCATTCTGTAACCAGTAAAAATTCCTTTTGCTCCTAAAAAGCATTTAGGTCCTCCCTGAATGCTTTCAGTCTATATGGTAATTGCTGTCTACTCTTCTATTACCCAGTGTGAGTGTACAAAAATGATTACTACATAGTACAGTCGTCCTTAAAAGTCCATCAAAACTCATGTTGTCTAAATCAGTTGTAACATGGCAATAGATTACTTGCATTCTTAAAACATTCCTTCCTCTGTCAACATCTTGGTGAAATCATCCACCCCTATTTGTTTTTTACTTATTACACACTACACATCTCGGGTCTTCATAGACAGACCCCTGGAGTCTGAGAAACAAGTGTAAACATGAAAGTTCTGTCATACAGACACAGCAAAAGTAACTGCATGCAAACAATAAGCCACAGTTTTCCCTTATTTCAAAGAAAATACTCCTGGAGTTGGTACCAAGACATACAATAGCTGTTTTAATTGAAGTTCCTCCAGTTGTTATCCCATACAATAAGAGTACATGGCAGGAGAGTATTTACTTCTTTGAGGGTATTTGGTCAAAGGAGCTACAAAGCAGAACCTATGGAGTCTGGGGCAAGGGAGGCTAGCATGGGAAGAAACCTGGTAAGTCTCACTAATTGGTAAGGATATGTGGATTATGAAAATGGTGATTTTTCAGTATGACTATCTGGTTAAGGACCTTGCCAAATTTATATAAGGAAAAGGAGGGAGACACTCAGACATAAAACTTGTCCATTAATGTTAATAAAAACAATAATCAGAAACAAACCCAGTCAATGACAGTAATTAATGGGCTATCAAGAAACTGCAGACAGGGACTTTGTGACTAGGGATGCAAACTCCTAAGTGCAGAATGTAGGAAGGGTCAGTGGGACCCTGCCAGCATCTGAGGCAATGTGCATGGGACAGGGCAGCAGACAAGGGTGTAAAAAGGGAACAGTTACATGCAAGTTGATTTTGGTCAGTACACTATCTGACCTCAGCACCTGATTACTGCAGTCTACCTTGTCCTATTACTAAAACTTGTAACTCTCTCTGCATAATTCTAGTTTCTATCCCATGTGCCTGGATGCTACAAGTGTTGCAGGGATTAAGTGCCAGCTACTGCAGGGACTGACAGGGGTGTGAGGGATTTGGTGCCAGCAACTGGAATCAAACCAGGGGTTTGGGTGCCACAGGACTGTGGTATCAGCTACCGAAGTGAGTGGGGTCTCAGTGCCAGTGGTAGGGAGGGGACTTGGCAATGAGCTGCTGGGATGGGAGAATGTGTGCCCACAAAAAAAGCAGCTGCAGAAGTGATAGACTCAGCATAGGTGGTCACAACCCTTGTGGTGCTGTCTGTTGATGGGGCTGAGCGCCTGTACCTTCTCCAGAACAGATCTATGCAAATTACAGAATCATAGAAAATCCTGAGTTAGAAGGGATCCACAAGGATCACTGAGACCAGCTCCTGGTATAGCTCACTAGCAAACTCCAAGCCGTATCAGATGGTGAGTAGGGAGCTCTAGGTGACAAGAGTTGGGTGGGCAGAGGGTCTATGGTGTTAGTTGGAGGAAACTGTGGATCTGGGGTGCTTGTGGAATGAGTGCGTGTTTGACATTTAGCACCAGACTGGATCAGCTGCTGAGCAGGGGGAACCCGTAAGATGGATAAGGTGCTGTGCCAGTACTTGGAGAATCCCCAAACATACATGAGCTTGTGAACCTGGAACGTGTCACACATGTGCTTACACTAGTGACCTTCTGCCACTGTCAGCTCGTGAGGAGGAGGGGTCACGGCTGGCTGTGCTTGTGAGTACCACTATTGAAGGCAGGACTTTGTCAATGCCAGTCTGTGTAACCAGCTATGTCAGTGTCCCATACATTACTGTCCATCCACATCCCTCAGCCTATGCAGAGACCCTGGGTTCTGGAAGTTGTAGGACTGGACTCCAGTTCCTGGACAGGACAGTATTCTGAATTTCCCTAAGGAAACCAAACCAGGAATGTTACCATTAGCAAGCTAGAACTCATCCCACTTCTACAGTGATTTCAATTCAAAGGTCAAGCCATCATTTCAATTGCCTAAATATTTTGTAAAATAAACTCTACAATTCTAACTCAAGCCTAAAAGTTTAGAAATACAATGCAATTACAGCATCATATGCTGTTTTGACAAAGTGTAGTCTTACAAAGCACATGTAAATCAAACACTGCATTGTATGGTACAGAGACAGTTCTGACAGCAGTAAGGGAGCTTCATAGAAAACTACAGGCTATCAAATCTGTAGGTTCAATCTGTGGCCATGGAAGACACAAGTAAGATAAGTAAGATTATTTTTACTACATTGCAGCTAAAACAAGAACCAAAATTCTAGGAACTAGAATTACAGAAGAAAAGTTCATTTTTTTTTTGTTTCTAAAGCTTACGTGTAGAAAATACGTGATTTTACTGCAGAAAATTTCATGCTGAGTCACCACAGGACAGGTTTTGTTTCTCTCTAGAAGAATGTCATTACATGCTTTGTGCTGCAATTTCAGTTATTTACAATCAGCAACAGACTAATTTTCTAATAAGAAAGTAACTTATATCAGCAATACAAAGACTGATGTAAACAAAGTAATCATATTGTTAGAAATGCTTTAACACTGTAAATGAAAATATGTTTGCTATTTGAAAATCAATATAGTAGACTTACAACATACGCATGTTTATGCATCTCTATGAAGTATCAGCCCTGTAGAGAAGGATTTTAAGCCTGGTCTCATGAACATAGAGTGGATTCATGCACCAGCCTTGGAGGTGCTGGTGCATGAAAAATTGGACATGACCTGGCAATGTACACATGCAGCCCAAAAAGTCAACTGTATCTAAGGCTTCACAGAAAGAAGCATGACTAGCAAGGCAAGTTTTACTCTGCCCTCAGGGGGATCCCCAGCTGGTATGTGCCACCCAGCTCTGGGATGCCCAGTACAGGAAAGACATGAACCCATTACAACAACTGCAGAGGACACCCATGAAAAGATGAGAGGCCTGGAGCATATGAAGATGTGCTAGGAGAGTTGGGGCTATTCATCCTGGAGAAGAGAAGGCTGTGGAAACATCTTTTGGCAGCTTTCGAGTTCTTATAGGGGGCTTCTGTAAAAGACAAAGTGACTTTTCACACAGGCAAATAGTGAAAGGACAAGGGGGAATGGCTTTAAACTAAAAGAAGGCAGAATTAGAATGGCAGAATCATTTTTGTCGAAAAAGACCCTTCACATCATCTCAAACTGTAATTACTCTAACTGTAAACACACTGTCAAGTCCAGCACTAAACCATGTCTATAAGTGCCAAATCTACATGTCTTTTAAATACCTCCAGGAATAGTGACTCCACCACTTCCCTGGGCTTGATAACCTTTTTGGCAAAAAACCCTTGTCACAGTGTTCAATCTAAACCTCTCCTTGCACAGTGTGAGACCATTTCCTCTCATTCTGTCCCTTGTTACCTGGGAGAGGAAATTGATTCTCCCATTCATTCTACCATTCTTTCAGGTAGCTGTAGAGCAATAAGGTGAAACTGAGAACTAGTAGTCTGAACATTAGTAACACTTAGACAAAGCTAGCATCTTAAATATTACCTAATAATTAGCAGCTAGAGTGTACAGCCCATACAGCATGTTACAGGAGCTGTAATGCCATATTGCAACATGGAGTAGAGAACCAAGCTAAACACCCACAAAAACTAGCCTAAGAGGGGATGAAGACGACCACATGGCAACCACTTGGTAACACAACAGCAAATCAATGAAAAGCAAGACGACTCCCAGGCCCTAACAGAGCTGTTGGTCCAGGCTGTCATGTAAGAGAGAGGGAATTCAGATTGCAAGGGAAATAATTCCCCAGGTATTTCTTTGTTCAGGTTCTCTTTTTTCAAGGCATATAGAATGAGCTACCAGAGATCATAACTGATCTGTGCCATATAATGATGAGAGTCTAGTGTCAAAAATTTCTTCAACAGTAGTGCATACACAGTTTCACTCAACCAAATTCTCAGTGTACATGCTGCAAACCATCCCTGGGTTTTTACATTACCTAAACTTCAAGCATTTCCTGGGGTCAAAGGCATGTGTTCAGGCAGGATGCCACCCTAACTATTCTCCACAGCATCATATGCATATGTCCTAGTACTTGAATAGACAGCATAAACTGAATTCTATCCAAATAATGACTTATTGGTGATCAAAACCCAAAACTAGCATTTCAAAGACTTGTATTTGGTTGTGATTACAATTTATTTGCAAATAAGAGGTCATTTTTTAGCCCCTTACAACTACCAGAACTTGTGAAGCAAGGAGCTTACTTGAAGCAGATGGGTTTAATTAGAATTCACTGCCAGATCTAGAGTATAAGTCTATGTCTGACTCTAGAAAACAGACTATTAAAGCGTGTTATGATTACTTTGTAAAAAATAAAAGAATGCTTGATCCACTCTATGTTCATGAGACCAGGCTTAAAATCCTTCTTCCCAATAGTTCATCTCACTAGTTTCAGTGTATCTGATGTACACAGAGCAAATCATATCCCTGTGAGAACTCTGCTCTTCACTCTTACCACCCAGATTTCCATATCCACACAGACCACATCAATTTCATTTCCACATGACAGTGCCTATAGGTTGCTGTCATATACAAGGAAGAAAATGTTATTTTTACAGATGGTTTAGCTTTTCAGCTCTTGGACTAGGAAATGAAAACGGAATTACCCTGCAAGCAAAATGAAATGAGAATAACTTCATGTTTCCAGGGCCCCATTTGTAGAGCTTAAAAGTCTTTTCTTTCTCTACACAAACCGAAATGGACAGGTAGGAAGAAGAGTTTATGTCTTCAAAGTGCTCCTATAAAAGTCTGCAAAGTGCTCCTATAAAAATAACATTAACTATTCCCATGAACTCCACCTCAGACACTGTAGGAACTCCACCTGCTAGAGGCAGATGCAAAGCAGATAGCTTTTTAAATCTGCTTGGCAATTTTTCATAAGAAACTATGGGCTGTGAGAGTAGGAAGGATCACTCACTTATATAAGAACCAATCTCTTCCAAAACTGGATATCCTGGACTGTACCAGTCACTTCATGAGAACCGTTAAAGAATAGTCTGCCTTAGCTGAGGGTTTTCTCTCTTTCTAACCAAATAGAGATAACTGTAACTCATATGTGTTACATATGTATCTATTAATATGTATCTATTACATATGTGTTACATATGTATCTAATAAATTGCTTAGATCCTGCTTCAAGCCATGACATCTTTACTAGAAAAGCATAATTCTTTTGAACCTCATTAAGACTTCTTGACAAACAACAGGGTCTGTTAATTAGCTATGTTAAAAACAGTCTCTCTTTTTATCTGCAGTTTTTTGAGCTTGCATTCACAAGAGGAATTTACTTAGTGGTAGATGGTTCCCCACATGATGGTCTGACTTATGTCACATGTAGAAGACTATTGCAATATTAATTATTACATTTCAGTAAGGTGTCTGAGTTTCTCTACTTTCACATGAACTCAGACACCATTTCTTTCTAAGGGTAAACTTAAAATTATGATTTTAAACTTGGCAATTTTTCTCAGAACATTAGAATCACAATTTTGTACTGTATAGACATAGGTTTAGAAAGTGCTAAAATGTTTATGTAAAAAAATAGGAAAATGATGCTGCATAAGCTTTAAGCCTTTCAATCTTCTTGAAAGATGGAATTAGATGAAGAAATTATTTTTCTGACAAAAGATATCTGTAAAAAGTTCTAGACATTTTATTTATCTCAAATCCTTCTGGTAACCACCAATTATCTACCTACATTAAATTTTAAATGAGATATTTAGAAGTCTTTAGAATAGCAACTCAAAATAAGCAGATCTCAGGAAAGCATGCTTCCAAAATAGTTCACGCAAATCATCACTTTTCTGTTAGTCTGAAAGTGTGAAGCAAAAGGCTGTCATACTCAGAAATTAGTGACTTTTTAGCTTCTTGAAGTAATCGACAGTGAAAAAACTACCTTTTTTTTGTCAGTTAATATCACTGCACTAAGCTAAACAGTTTACTTTTTAAGTCACCCAAGTTGTACAGGAGAACTCTTGAGCTTGCCTGACTGACAAGACAGACCTCAACCGACATTGACAGGTATTCAACCTGTCAGTGCAAAATTCTTGTCACTGCTCCAGTACCACTACTGCAGTGTGATGTCTTCCTGTACAACAGACAGGAAGTACCTGAACTTTGAGTACGAGTTTTAACAGGACACTGCTTAACCAAAGCTGTGTGCACCTCTAAAGTTTTGTGCATTTTCTTCACAAGTCACATACATACTCTGCCTACAGTTTAAATTTTATAGTCTTACTCTAATGTGCCAGATATACCTCATCCTCCCTTACACCTAGTGGCAGAAGCTGAGTATACAACATAAAAATCAAACATTGATATCAAAGCCTGCTCCCAAATCAGAGAATACTTGTCACATCTAAAACTCTAGCAAACAAGACTTTTCAGCAGCCTAGTACAATATCCTACATGAAATGGATACTGAGAAAAATCAATTCCTCAATGTCTTAGCTGTACTCATATCGCATATCTGCCAACATATAGTCTAATGCTGCTGGTTGTTACAGAAGATTGCTGTCCTCTAAGTGAGAAAAGTGTCAAAGGACAAGTAGGAATGAGTTAGCACATCCCTCTTCCCACTTTATTTAAAACCACTCTCAAAGAAAGAAAGGTTTTGCCTTTCCTGGTTTACAGAATGCAAAAATTGTATCACATACTTACTTCTTGTGTGTGAGGTCCAGACCACTGTTGACTATTCCCTCCACCTTGATGTTTTTCCGTCCACAAATATTTCCGTAACTGTCATATCCCGAAAGCAGTCTTGCAGCTGCTCCTGTAGCTATTGAAAAGCCACAGATAAAACCCTGGAGGAGTAAAAAACCCCCACAGTTTAGCAATACTCTGTTTGACAGCTGGGAAAAGTCAGTGTCATTAACTTAGTTCTAAGTAGAGGTTGTCCACAAATTCTTTCAGACTGGAAAAGGAAAGACAAGGATTATCACAGAGAACTGTTGTGAAATAATAAAACTGAATGCAAGCTAAAAGAGGATTTACACATCTAACACTGGATATTACACAAGCATAATTAAGACTCCTGTATGTGGTTTATTTGAAAGTCATATTGTCAGCAAGTGGGCATGAAGCAGAAGGGAGAAGTCAGCAAGTGGGCAACAGCAGGCAGTGAAGGAGAGCTACAAGCATAGATGGAGTTGTCAAGGATTGCTATGCATCTTAGACAATTCCAGACAATCTAGATTTTCTTGCTTACAAATTTTTTTTCTTTTCTTTAAATTCAGTACTTTCAAAGATGAGCTAGAATGAAGAGGCCTATCTAACACAAGTTTCTTTTAAGGAAATCTTCTTAAAGTAATTGACCAGGTCAAGGCCATTATGGTTTCAGATGCTGGTTTGAAACGCAGGAAAGAAACAGATGAAAAGCAAAATGGTTCAGACCAAGTAATGTGGAAAATACCCTAAGTAGGCAGGTTTTGCTGTGAACTTCCAGAGATATTTCAAAAGCAAAATCAAGATTAAGGCAATGCCTTTGCAAACAAGAGACTAGTCCAAAAGCTTCATTAGCAAATCACTAACAGGGAGAGATGAACTATCAGCTCACTCCACTACCACCGAGGAACTGATTTTACATGTGAGACAGGCTAAGATTTGAGACGTGGAAGTGGAATAAACAGCTGAGACAAGTGCATGGAGCAACACATGGCAGTGGCAGGATCAGATGAAATGATGACAACAGGTAATGATGTTGACATGAACAGTGAAAATGTGGGTAGTTCACACTGCAAGTGAAGTCTCCTAGAACGGTAACTAAGTGACCCAGTTGGATGATTGCTCTGCATATTACATCACTCAAAATCCCAAAAATTTGGGACACTCATGCACAGAAAACTAATTTATAATTGAGGAAACAGGTACGTATAACCAAATAATCAGGGAACATCAACAAAACCAGAAAAAAAAAAAGTAAAAGAAAGCTACTTGTTTCAGGAAGAGCTGTGCTTTTTGCCATTTTAAGATACTCACATTACAGTGACACCATAATTCATATGATTTTAAATAATCATTATAATTTTTACATTTGAAGACCAACCATTGAAAAACACCCTGGGGAAAGCAGAAAAGAAAGCTGAGAGCACATAAGTCACAAACCCCACTACAGACACTTAGTTGCAACAGAACAGTACAAGACAGCAGTGGACATTCTCTATCTAAGAAGAGTAGCAAACAAAGGTCCATGAAACAAAACAAAATTGAAAGAAATGTACTTCTAGTTTTCATTAATCTGCAGCTTTTGAAGGTTTGGTCTTTTAATAGAAAGTCTAAAGTATTGCAAAGCTGACTTGAAGAAGGTGATGGTTTCATCAGAGAGGACAGAACTCTTAAAACTTTGAAAGAAAAATCTTATCATTAGTAATATGGTTGTTAAAAATAGCTGCTTCTACTAAATATACAAGAAAAATAAATAAATTAACAAGTAAACAAAAATCCAGTTAATTCTTTCATAGTCAGAATCTTTCTCACAAAAGAGTTTACTGCTATTCATAGAATTGTTTACCAGACTCCTAGCTATCATTTCTGGGATATGCAGAGTCCCATAAGGAACACAAGTCAAGTGATAATTCACCATGCTGAAAAATCACTTACCACTGAGACTGCAGTTTCAGGAGAAGAGAAGCTGGAGCAAGAGCTGGCATCAACAATAAATTATGGATCCCTACCAAAGGCCTTTGATATGTACGTACTACTCATTTCTGTTCTACAGCTGATGGTTCCCATGCAAATATATCCTGATCTTTGCCAGTGCTTAGCTTACTGACAGGTTTTAAAATTCCTTTCTTATGAATGCAAACTCTTCAACTGTATGACTTTTACAAAATCCTCTGAGTTTTACTCACCATTCCTATGCAGAAGAGGATGAATAAGAGCAGCCATGGTACATCTGTGCAGCTGTGGTCTTCCAGAGGCTTCCACTCTCGCTTGGAACTCTTGTGTGAGAAGAGAGAGATGATGTTAAGAACACTTTAATTGTCTGTTCATAATAAAAAAAGGCAGAAAATTAATCTACAGATAATTTACCTACAGCAGGAGCCATCTTTAAATGCCAAGATAGTTTAAGAAGCTTGGCTGAAAGACTTAAAGAGTAAGGTACATGTATAATTCCAAAAAGAAGTACCTCCACAGGAGCTAGATCACTAAATAGTTATTTACCCAGAAAATAGTTAATTTATCCAGAAACTTACAAATATTTATCCACAAAATGGGTTATTTTCACTTGTCTTTTTATTAACAGAAACCAGAAATTAATGACATGAAATTGACAATATCTCCTATTGCAGTCTTCCACAGCTACTTTTCAGTAATCTGATTTCCAGGAAGGATAAAGGATTAAACTTTTCAAAAACCCCTAAGTTTTCAAACACTACTGGCAGGCTGAACAAGAACTATGCATGTAGAAAGGAGGCAATACATTGCTGCTTAAGGAACAGTCTTCTACCTGCTGTAAGGCAGCTGAGCTTAACACTTCAGTGAAGAAATCCTTGATCTGTATTGCTATGGTGCCAGAAAGGAAAGTTGTACAGTTAAAGGTTGGAATACTCAATGATGAAAATAGTTGTAAGCAATTCAGATAGTTTGCTGCTCATGAGGTAAAAATTCTCAAGTATGTATACACTGCTAAACATTCATTTAGGCAAAAAGGTTTCAGGAAAAGAATAAGCACTAGCTGTAATATGAAACTAACTACCAAATCAGAATTTGTTATAACAAAAATACTGACTACAGCTACTTTTAAAAATACAGTTACACAGACAAGTTTTTTCAACAGGTTCCCAAATACTGAATCTTCAGATATATTGACTGAGACCCAAAACCTGCACACTGTTTTAATCCTTGAAGGAGAAAAGGACATTGATATAAGGAGATTACATACACAGCTGTTCTCTCCAGAGACAGAGGAAAGGGGATAACCTATTCAAATTTTGAATTTATTTTTTCTCTTAAGACTCTGAAGAATCTTCAAGATTTTGATGACATGGTAGCAAATCTTACGAATTTTAGATGACATAAATCCTCAGTACTGAATTGAAACAGAATGGCTGCATGAAATGTCAACATCTTTTACCTCCAGTACGTATTTTGCGTATTTTTAATTTTAAAAATAAGCAACATCATGTAACTTACATGATATTAGCAAGGTGATTTTTTTGGTTTTCAGGACTTTGGCTTTTTAAAATTCACAAGTACAAACCAACCATTTAAAATACTAGCATCAGAAGTCTAAAAACTGGGCAAACAAATGAAATCCTGCATGCATCACACTTCAAAAAATGCAGTTTTCTAAGTTCTCCCCAACTTTGCATTAGGGAATTCCATGCTAATTTTGCAATCTTTTATTAAGGAAGGTCCAGTTACAGATGTGGTAAATATAGTTTTACAGGTGTGATAAATACTGTTTTAATTCAAGCTGCAAATTCAATGTAGGTTCTGAACAAACTTCTTTATATTTTGCTCAATCAGTAGTGAGAGGTGCTAAAAGGTCACATTATGCAACCCACATTCAACAAAATGGAATCTTCTCATCCTGTCAGTTCACACTTAAACTAATACACTGTTCAAACTTATCATTTACAACATGATTGTGACATTTATGTTGTTATAATTAGCATAATCATAATTGCATAAAATACAGAAGGCTTCATGCTTCTTATTCCTAAATTCACTCCAAGAACTATAGATTATTTAGAAATTTATTTTTATTTACAAACAGCAGAGATAAATTTCAGCTACAGCTGCTGTCTTAAGAGTAAACTGCCCTTGGCAAAAGAGGGAGCAGCAAAATGCACTGCAGAGTGTGCTTTGTTTGTTTTGTTGGGTTTTCTTTGATCCCCTCTCTACCATCTGCATACAAAAGCTTTTAATAGGATTTTTAAAAGCCTCTAAAATAGCTCTGGCAAGGATTTCAGTTGTCTGACTAGTCACAGTTAGCATAAGTAACACTTAAAATAAGTAATCCGTTTTACTTACTAAGAGGACTGCAATTTATATGTCAAAAAGAAACTTGAAATGCCATAATGTAGAACATAGTCAGAAAGTTACACAGATAAATTAATTCTCTAAGGTTTTCAGTCTGCTAAAAAATAACTTTAAAAAAAAAACCCAACCAACCAAAATCTAAAAAAAAAAAAAAAAAGAACCCAACAGGAAGGTATTTTAAACAAAAGGTATCCTTGGAGGAAACTCAACAGGTACTAGATACTTACTAACTTATAATTTAACCACCCAGCATAGTACCAAGGTATGAAATGATATATGTTTAAACCAACACCCTCCTCTGTCGCCTGTCCAATCTTTATTGTCCTCAGACCTCACTAAAACCCAAGCTAGCTACCATTATCTATTATTTGCTTCCCAGTTGCTTCCTTGTATTCTGGATTCCAAATGGATCCTCTTCCATAGCTTCACAGTCCTTTATCCTTGTCTTTGATGTTGGTGTTTATGTCTCTCCAGTGATTGCTCCCTGTCTACTCTGTCTACTCAATGCCCTTAGGCATTTGCTCAGACTGTGATTTCCATGCTTTGGCAACAGAAATTGTTAATCCATGGCCAACATAAGGTCTAACAAATGTCTGTTCTGCAATCTATGCTTTGTTTTCATTGTGACTGAAACACCATAACATTTTAGCAGACATGCTTTGCCTGAAATCCTAAATCAGCACTTCTACTCATTTCAGCTTTTCTTCCAGATAGATTAGGAGCCTGCACTATTTGCTTATGCAAGAAAGCTAGAGGAAAAAGATTAGAAATTATTTGATTCATTTCAAGTTTTCTCTTGAAACAGAGCTTTCATAATTTACACTATGCTCTCTAGGGATATTCTTGCCATTAACAAAGCATGTACTCTCATGAAAGTACAGCGAATCTGGAGCACTCAGAAGTGGAAGGCTGGGAAACGAGTCTTTCTCTCCAAGACAAACTTGCAGGTTGAGAACATTTCCTGCTCCTAACAGCTTTTCTGTGCTGATTTTATGAGCTATTTACTCAAGAACCCAAATGAGAGTGTTCAGAAGCTTACATATGTCCATTTTGCACAAGACTTAGCAAACTCAAAACCAAATCAGAACCCTCAGGTGCTGCAGTTTTACAATCATGTTTTAGTACTACACACCTAAAAGATTGGATGTCTACAATTAAGACTTCTCTTGCAGAAGAGGAAGTGGGAAGAATGTCAGGACATTAACTACTGGTTTGTTCTAACTGAATTCAGAGTTACACATTCTCAGGACTAAAACTACTTCCATGCAAATACAAAATAAAAAGAAGTTATTTTCTTGGTATTCATTGCATACAATCACTCCAAAACAAAAACAGAAATCCCTCTTCCAGATTTCTTTCTTGCTGCCACTTCCAAAATAGACCTTTGCAAAGAACAGGTCTCCTCTGCATACTGTAATATACTTCTGTAAAGGAATTGTCAGAATTCCTGTACATAAGCATAGCCAAAACCACTTCCACTGTTAATTGTAATAGCAGTACTGGGTGCTGCCATAGAACTCATGTGCCATAACCAGAGGGAAACCCATGTAAGAGTATAAAAAGATGAAAAAACACAGCATTTCAACAGAAGACTACAGATGCATGGAGCTACAGAGAATTTATTTTGAACACAACATGTCTCATGGAATGTAAAATTTGAGAGTGATGAGACTGAAGCAAGAAGCCTATTAAAGAACATCTGGAGCACTACATAAACAGATAATCAAGCTGCAGTAAGTAGCAAAGATGTGAATAAGGTAAGGATAAAGATGGAACCTGTCATCAACTGATGATATTGCAACATTAAGATGGTACAGGAAGCAGAAAGAAAAAGTCTTGTGGTGGTCAGATGACACATTTCAAGAAGAAGAAGAAAATTCAGTGCTAGTGAGGCAGGTGGGCTGAATTAAGGATAACACAGTGAATATCTGGTATGAGTTATTAGATGAAAAGGAGTTGCAGGTCAGAGCCTAGAGGTCAGACTCTAGGCTCCACTTTGGCTTGTGAGTTATAAACTCTCCAAAACTAAGTTAGCAGCAGGAGAGTATAGGATTCCAATTTGCATAGGAACACAAAGATTGTAGGAATAAAGTCACAACTTCATTCAGATAGTTAAGTATACTGATGTTAAGACAATTTGTTACAAAACCCTATCCCAGGAACCATATCCCTCTAACTACATCTTTAAACTCTCTGTTTCATCACCTTGATGTAACATCCTGACTCAGAATACATACAACTGTAATTCAATACAGAAGGGTAAATAGACATAATTGCTCTTTGTTTATTTAAATTAGAATTCAAAAATCATTGTGTAGCTATCTTCATAGAAGACAAACAGCCACAGTGTGCACACAGCATTAATAAATGGCCTTTAGAGGCAAAAAAAGGATTCTCATCCTGATTGGCATCTTTGTGGAAACTGCTGCAACATTCACCTTTCCTAGAAGACAAACTGGTTCTGATAAAGTACCAGAGATACAACTGATCATATAGACAGCATTTTGTTTATTCTGGTAGCACTGTGAGTATAGAATACATAAATTTTACACCTATGATGCAAGTTCAACCCTTCAAAATTGGAGGGTCCATTTGCAATACTGTTCATACCACCGAATGACACGTAAGGGTATGGCTCCTTGGGAAATGGGCAAGCCAGGTGTTGGGGGTTAAGTTTGTTTCTTGTTTTGTTGTGTTTTTTTTTTTTTTTACTTATAGAATTTTTTCCCCGGAGTTGCTGGGCAACTAACTACTGGCTACTTAAGAGTGCTCAGGTAGGACAAAAAGATAGAGCATAGCACCTGGCTACACTTTTTATCTTTTGTCGCAAGGAGTTTCTCTCAGAGGGCGAAGGTGACGTGAGGTTTTGAGGGCAGGAAAAAGACAGGGCTGGGGCGGGGGTGGGGGGGTAGTTTTCTCTCCTGCTCTCGGCATCAGGAGAAGACGGTCAGGCTGATGCTGGCTGCGAGAAAAGTTTTTTCACTGGCACCATCAGGTCAGATCCTGAAGAAAATCTACCATCACTCTGCTCGTGTGCCCAGGAAAAATCCTGAGCTCTCCTCTTGCTGCCCTGCTGGAGCTGGCCCGGCCCTGTCCCACCACCGCTGTTTTCTCAGCGCTGCTTTGAGGCTTTTCTGCTGCGCTGTGGCCCTGCACACTGCCCCGTACTGCCGGGACATCCCTATCCTCCCAGTGACCGCCGACGAAGCTCCAGATATATCCGATCCACCAGCCCGGGATCCCTCACCGTTCCAGCTTGGTGCTTTTCGGAGTCCCAAGAGACCAGACTGCCCCGGGTTTTGTGAAACCAAGCCCCGTCAAAGTCCCTGGTTCTGTTCGCTGTTAATGCTGTAGTTGTTGTTGTTTGTTTTGCCTTGTTATACATATTAGTAAAGAACTGTTATTGTTCATTTATAACACTATCCCCACATCTCTGCCTGAAAGCCGTTTAAATTTTCTAAATTATAATAATTTGAGGAGAGGAGATTTTGTAATAGATGTAATGGATAAATTCGTGCATATAATATTGTATCAAGAATTTGGTTTAGTAAAAGCTACTCAAGGGCATCTCCGAGATTTCAGAGTCCATTGTGTGAGCTGTGTGACCACCACATTTGCAACAGAAACGACAAGGCCGAACTGGAGATGGCCCATTCATCAAGGATAGACCTCCACTTCACAGCTCCTCAACATCTGATATCAATCTTGGTGGAGATCCTAAGGATGATCACGTCACCCCTCCCAAGATGAAATCTGGGAAGACTATCAAGTAATCCTTTCATGCAGACAGGAAATCCTTTCAAACCTCCATTTGGAAATAAAGAAATGCATGAATATTTGGACTTTCAATAGACTTAGCCTTGGGGTAAAAAAACTGTATAAAACCCACATGCCGAAGCTCAGTGCGTGCGTGTGGTCGAGGTTGGATGGTACCTTTGTACTGTCACTCTGCCCACCCAGCATTCGATCGATGTTGTCAAATTTTATTTTGAATTGGCTTTTAATTCGGTGTTGGAAACTTTGCTGAATAAATTCTTTTATTTTGAATTGGCTTCTAATCATTTATAACAATTTGAATTATCAATTCCAAGAGAGGCCCTGCCCTTTTTTAGCAAATACCTGTCTTTTTTTTTCAAAACCAAGACACCAGGTTAAAAAGCTGATGACCAAGAAGTCATCCAGTTCAGAAGCTGTCCTGCAAACAAAGCTTAACCCTGCACCTTCAAATACTACTGAAACATACCCACACTGAAGAAAAAGACAATTCTTGAAATATTTATAAGTGATTCCTAATGGCCATTTAAGGAGAAGGTATTTTACCCATTTTACATCTTTACAAGCTAAAGAACAGTACTAATCACATGTTGACCTTCACTGTGAAGCATTCTGGCTACAAATAAGATGAGCCATAATTTACCAGGTTACCAAACTGTTTCCAGTGCAAGAGAATAATTCTCCAGGTTTAACAGATATGCTGTTTTTCTGTCCAAGATATGGTAGACTTTTCTACACTATGCAACTGTTAAAAAGAACTAGCAGCACCTGCATATTATCCTAATGAAACTTCTTCCAGCTCTGAACAGATCCTACAGCCTAAAGAGAGAGACCACGAATCCTGACCTCAAGCATGACACTCAATTCCCCACACAAGTACACTTCTGAGAAAAAAGTATAACTCAAGTAAGCTAGATCTCTTCATAAAACTTCCATGTGGCAAATCCACTGTTTAAGTGTGCAGAACGAAGTCTTGCAGAATGAAACCTATATTCAGTTCAGGAATTCTACCATGTTACATGAAAATTCTTAGCTTATTCCACCAGGAAGTCTAAGGACACTGTACACAGCTGACTTAGTTAAAATGTTCACCATTACCTACAGACTTCCTGTGCATGACATTTAAGGTTTTCAGACAAAGCACTAAACAGCAGCTTACAGCACTCTCTCCTGAGTTCAGACAATCTTTCAGGTTCACAATGAAACTTGTTTATTATACAGGATGTTACTGGTACACCTCCATTACTACTAGAGCTGGAACATGCACCAGCAAGTACAAACTTTTACTCTACTAAATTATACCAGTTCCCTGGAAGAATGAACTATATTGTATCAATTAAAATACCTTTATAAACTCTAAAATAATCGTTAGTGTAGACTTGGCCTGGATCTACCTCTGGAGAAGAGTAGTATTGCTCCAATCTCAAAGAGCTTGCTAATGGTTGCATTCTGATGGGAGGCAGAAGCCTGAGTTGCAGCAGACTTGGAAAACTGAAGCAATGTCTCCCACTTACAGGGACAAAAGAGCTTGTCACCATAATACTACTGCAGCATGTCCCAGTCATCTCTAGAAAGATACCAAAACACCTTGGGGCAATTCCAAAAGGGACAATTCCAAAATAGGACATGCAACTCACTGTGGAGTCCAATACCCATTTTTGTGGAATTTCTGCTTCAATCTCATTACAAAACAGTGTAGTTTTCCATTTACTGCAAAGCAGACACTAGTAACACTTCAGACGTAGAGCATGTAACAGTATTATACAAAAAAGCACCCATATCCTTATTTTCCTAATGACTTCCCATTTCACTATTTGTTCTCCAATGCCTTGTCCACTGAAAAGATGCACCTGCCCACAATAAGTATGAAACGCAGAAATAATGCTAGGTGTAATAGTGCTTTATCCACCAACAGGTAATGAATTTATACTTTGCTTCACTTCAGATATTAAGAAAACCACCAATTCAGTATGTCCACATCTTCTACTTCACCAATGTCCTCTGCACCAATAGTATTTTTAAGTTTTTAACATAAGGTAAACAAAATTGAGACCACATAAGGTATCACAGTGGTACTAATGGTGTAAGATAAGGATGTTTACTCTGAAAACTTATACATGGGGACTTCACCCTTGAATGTAGCATCTGTTGTGTTGTAGATCATCTCCCATTCATCTTTACAGTCAACTTGTACTAAACATTGGTTTAAAACTCCTTGATTACTTACCTCCACCTCAATCAATAACTTAATATTTATCTTGAAACATAAAACAGCTGATTAAATAAAGCTGACATGATCAGCACACCTGCTACAGTTTTGAAGTTTAGAAATCAGGCCATCTGCAGACAAAAGCCCCATTTTAAAGTCTCAAAAGTATTTATTGTTTCTTTTCTTCATTACACATTATTAAGTTTTTCTTTCAAATGAGCAATAAATATGGATACTTTACAAATATCACAGTAAAATTTTTCAGGGGCTTAAAATATCCACTTCAATGGAATGTTGGTACTTCCATGGTTCTTAATCATTAATAAAAAAATCAGTCATGCAAACAAAACCAAAACAATAACAATAAAAACCCAAAGCAACAAAATGAAAACAAACCACAACCCTCCCCCAAAACCTATAAACCCCCCCCAAAACCACAAAACCAAAAATCAAAACATTTCCTCACTTCTGGAGACATTTTGCACATATCAAGTTACTGCACTACATTTGAATTTTCTACTTGTTTATCAACCTGTTTCACAGAATTCAAATTTTATTACTTCTACAGACTGCAAATCCCAAATTACAAAATATTTTCTAACTCGAGACTAGTAAAACATACAATTAAAAACACACTTTATTTTCAAATGTTAGCTTTGTCCTGCAATCACAGGACATTGAGACACATCCAAAAACCCCACCAGGAATCCCAAAGCAGAACTCTCCAGTTACTGGTCTCCACATGAGATGTGGAGGACATTCCCTAGAAAATGCTGCCCCTGTTCTTTGCACTGTCTTGAAGTAAATGCAAGACCAAAGACATCACAGCTCATTAGAAGCTCATGGCCTGCACAGTATTGCTGTGGGAACTAACAGTGTTGCCACCTACAGGGACATTCATAACAGTTTGACACACATTCCTTCAAAGTGCACCCTATATTCAAATGTGTTTGCAAAGTGAAAAATCACAGCTGCTTAAATACGAACTCCCAACTTAATAGGTTCAAAATTCTGGCATAACAAGAAAGAAAAACACTCAGGATTACAATAAGAGGGCAGTGCTTAAAATGTCAGCTTTAGACACTGAAAGCGTATTAGATTAACAGGAACTAATACTAAGAAAGGTCTATCTGATTTATGTAAGAAAAAGTGGGAGGAGAATGGAAAAGGAAATAATATGGTAAGCCCTTAGCTTATTACACAAGCATACTTCCTTATAACTAGGCAATAATTTTGCAGTTTTCCACTGCAAACTATGGGAAGTCTGGGCAAGCATTAGCAGGACATGGTTATTGTGACCTTGGACGAAGTACTTAAATATGTTTCCTGTTTTGTTTCTGTAGATTTGCATACAACATTCAGAGGTTTCTTCCTCAGTCAAACAATGTATCTGGAGAGCAGCATGAATGGTTTCAATTTAAAACAAAACCAAACCAAACCAAGCCAGTGCTCATTTCTGCTGTAGACAGCTACTTAACTACACTAATTAGGAGCAGGCACTATATATGTTATCAGGTACAAGTCACCATGTTCTGCTCATCATGCTTTCCACCATAGTCTAGCAATACTATTGATAAAAATAGCAGCTGCTAGAAACTAGCATGTAAAAATGCAGCACGGAATTAGCTTTCCAATATACCAGCAATCATTTTATATTCTTATAGTGCATTGCATACTGGGTGTTGAAATCATACTAAAGCAGAAAATACCTAAATTTTTGGACTGTACAGCTGAACTTCAAAATGAAATTGATGCTTTTCTTCTTAAATATGCTCTAGAGGCTGTTGTCATACAATTATACACTTCTACTCCACATTAGGAAATTGCTTACCTAGAAAATTTAAAAGAAGAAAACAAATCAAACAAATAAACCCCACAAAAAACAAACAAAAAACCAACCAAACAAAAAAGCACAACAAGAGGGGACCTAGCAAAAGCAGGCCAATGAATGCAATGACCTGTATTTACTGCTTAAGTCTGGGAAATGTCAAAGTGGTTGAATGATCCAAAAGAACCCTATTACATACTCACCAACACAAACTATTTCTCTAAAAATTATAACCAAGCTTTCAGTACAGTTTCATAAAACAAAGGTAAAAATCAGCAATCAGTTTAGTGAACAGGTACTAGCTTCACAACACTGCATAACCATTTTTTGGAAGGTAAGCATAAATTTTACACAATTTTCCAAAAGCTGCTCCAAAGAGGGAAAGATACAAAATATAAGACACAGTTTCTGGTTTGCAAGTTCTGCTTTTCACAAAAGAATCACTAAGGTAAGTTCATAGGAACAAAAATTATAGTCAACCCAAACACGGAAAAGGCATGCACACTTAACTACCAAAGCCTGCCTTCAGAGTGAGCAGCATAAAGACAGTTGACAACTTCACTGCTTAACAAACACTCTCATTTCTTTGCAAAAGCAAAGAAAAGCCCTCAGTCGGATGATACTTAACATATCCTCACAATTATTAACCTAAAACTCTGATGGCTGACAGCTGTCTCAATGCCAAATAGATTACAATAACATATGCTAAGATTTGGACTTAGCATTCACTATTAACAATGCAAGATAGCTAGTTTTCTCCAAAACTGTTCTCACTTCATCAAAAAAAAAATCTGTAAGGATGCTATGTTCCATGTTTGTTTGTAATACAAACTATCACTTCCTGAAGCTCTTAAAATGTCGATGCTTGAATTACCTGACAAAGTAAAGGAAATAACTTGCTACCTGCAAATTTTAAGAAGTGATAGGACTGAAGGGTAATCTGAACCTCAGATCCGCTAGTCCTCAGTAGGAAAAACTCAATGAATTTTATAGACTACTCAAAGTATCTACATAGTTGAAATATTTCTGTGTTAAGATCAAAAGGAATTAGTTGCACAGGTTGTGCAGTAGCTTGTGACAGCATTTATATAAGGACATGCCATGCTTCACAGGAAACTAACAGAGCTTACAGACCAGAAATATGGAAGTAATTCCATGAGGTGCCTTATCATTAGCATGTTCTTGGATCCTGCTTGTACGCTACACCCTTCATACTATATCTGCTTACCAGAAGCTAGAACAGAAACCTCATCTATTGCTAATATATTGAAAGGGAAATCAAGGTTCCTATCTCCTGGAAAGAGAAGTCACAATTCATTCTGTGTCCCTTCATCAACACCATTATTTGTCTGGTCTTTTTCCATGACCAAAATGAAACAATGTTTTGATGCCCCTTAAATTCATCTGAGTGCGAGAACCTCTGACAACTGAAGATACACGGCTGATGTACAATTAGTAATCTGAATTGCCCATTCTGGTCGGAAGAGACATTCTATCATAACTACTCATTTTTTCAAAAAATTAGGAACTCCAGATTTATTCAATGCTGCTTTGATAGCAGATGCTCAAGGGAAAGTTAAAGGATGATCTGTCTTCATCTCCTTTTATAATGGGAAGTTCTTAAAGTCTTTCAAAAACCAAGGCCATCACTAAAACCACCAAGAATAACAAGTGCTTTGTTTTTCCTAGTCATGCCTCCAGTTTCCAGCAGTATTTGAAGCTTCTCTCACACATATCATAGATTAAGTCACTAATGTAAAAAGCTGTAAGTTTATTTTAAGCACACACAGTATTTCCTATTTGCAACACAAAGACTTCAATAAATTGCCTTGTTTCCTAGAACATGTTGCCAAATCGAACACCCTTTAACTACTATCAGCTACTTCCACTGTAGAGCAGCAGGAAGGGAGAACAGATTATGTGTTACAACCGTTCCACGAGAAAGTAGTTTAAGGTCTGTCTCTCCCCACACTTCATTCCCTTTCACTATCTATGAATTTCTGCCCCCTCAGATATTACAATACAAACTTTAAAAAACTGTTCTATAAACTAGATCAGTGAAGCAATTTGAGTTATACTGTAAAATAAATTTTCTTGCTTAAAAGCAAACAAACAAAAAACCTGCACGGAGTAGTTGAAACAAAGAGATTTACAGCACAGCCTAACAGTTGTGGCAATGTAGGAGTGATGAACTCCAATAGCTACTTCCTGAAAATTAAGTTTTAAAATGGATTGATGCTGTGACATAGAAGAAAGTATCACTGGAAACGGAGAAGAATGAAAAGCAAGAGAAGAGAATGCCAGCATTCAACTCCATTTTTCTTCCTCAGTAAAACTAAAGATTTGAAAGAAACGCAACTTATTTTAACAACTCAGAACTTCTGCACCATTTGCTCAAAGATCCCTACATTTAGGTAGAGAAGATCATTTCCAAAACAGCACAAACATACAAAAAACCCCCAAAACCCTCAAACTAGAGTTACCTCCATCAAAAGTAAGAAGAAACTTAAACTTTGTTGCACAGCAGATCCATGACAAAAGAGATGCACCCAGACAGAAGCACCCTTCTTGTGAAAGCACCCGTCTCCTGATAAAGATAAGGCCAAGAGAGGACAGTGGGCTGAAAACATGTAGGTACTGACAAGTAGCAGCAATACCAGACAGGAGATACAAATCCCACCTTCATATTTGTCCCTTCCTTTACAGGTTTTTTATCTCATAAAGGATAGCATACTTTGGCTAAACTACAATTAAAAGAAATGTTAGGAAGATCTATTCATGATAACTAACAATAAGTAAACAAGACTGCTTTAAGACAACTGCTAAGACATAGTCGATATTGCACAAGCTTTTCTCTACAAGCTCAAGGTTCAAGATGATGATAGTAAAGAGACAGCAAGCACAAAAAATGACAGCTTAGTGATCCTAAATAAGTACATAATTGCACAAGCCCCTAAAGAAAAAAAGATTATGACAGCCTCGTAACACCAAGGAGAACCAGCAGGTAAGACTGAAAAGGAACACAATGTAAACAAGAATTCTAGTTGTGATGATAAACAAATTGTGGAGATCACAGAAGATGCTACACCAGGCAACAACTTTGTGCAAACATGCAAAATCAAAATGAAGACAAGAAAGAAACTGAAAAAGAAGTACTCCAGTTCTAAGCACCTCAGCAGGCAAAACAGTAGTGGAGCAACAGAAAGAATTAGCTCATCTGGAAGGAAGTCTGGTATGGTTGCATTAAGTTTGATTTAACATGACTCTTAACAGATAAAGCTGATAAATTTGGTAAAATAGGAAATTAACAAATGAGGGAGAAAGGCTGGAAGTATAACCACAGATAGAAGTAGTGGCAAATAAACAATAATCAGAGTAGAAGGCAGTGAATAATTGCAAAACAACAGTACTATCCCTATATGGACCAGTCACTTAAGAGTTGGATTCAGTGATTCTTGTGGGTTCCTTCCAATTTGGAAAATTCTGTGGCACTTCAGATATCGCAGGGGGAATAAAACACCACGTGTGTCGGAACCCAGGACATCCCTCTAGATGTCCTGGGTGGTCCGAGACCCCAGGAGGGGGTCCGGGGACCCTGGTACAGTGGCAGAAACACCAGTGCCTTTGATTTTACCCTTTGGGAGCGATTGCCAACATTATATGAAGAATTACAAGTCGAAGGTGTGTGATTGGGATAATAGATAGCTAATTATTGAGTGATAATGTGGGATTTTGGGGGTTCACAAAAGAGGTTCAAGGAGACAAGATGGAGGGATTTGGATGTGTCCCTTGTCGTCTTCTTCTTCTTGTCCTCCATCTTCTGGTGAGGTGGTGGCATTTTTGTATTGGTTTAGTGTGAAAGTACACTGTTCAATAAAGGTGATGGGTATTGGCACAATATTGAAAACAACTAGCACGTAACAATTAGTATAGGAGATAAGGACCGCCCTTGAGCAGCGCAGTTAGCCTCGGACAGCAGTGTAGGTAGCATCTACGCTAGCTGAAAAGGCATTTATGTAGATAAGAAAGAATAAACAACTTTGAGAAAGAAACCGACGCATGCTGACTTCTTCTGGTAACGGGGCTTGGGGAAAAAGGACTTCATCCGCAGTGTCGGAAGGCTATCAGCCCGGGATCCGAGACACATGGTAGGGGATTACATATGATATTGAAAGCAACAGAGACCAAGGAGGGTAAGAAAGACGTGGAATCCTTGCAACTTGAGCACAAGAAGCCTGCAGAGATATTAACTGAAGACAATTTTTAGCACAATGCAGAACCTGGACTGGAATTAATTTAGTATGAAGAAAGAGGAAAGAATGTGTGACAACAAGCATACGTTCCTCTGTTCAGGAATTTGGAAAAGAAGGGAAACAAACTAGAGTGCTATTATTTTTGAGGATGGAGAATAGCAAGTCAAAATAAAATTAGGAAGGGAGTAAGATGGCAACAGGAGGTAAAAACCTGAAATTTGAAATTAAAACAGAAGAAAAACTGGATGAATTAGGCTTTGGATAGCTAAAAAGGCAGAAAACACAGAAAACGTACATGAGAATACATCTTTGTAAACAGCAATCAATAGTGCCGAATAAAGGTAAACATGTCGATTCTAATCAATTTTTGTCTGGAAACCTTTAGATTCTGCTGGGGAAGAGGCATAGCAAAAGGCCTAAGATAGAGGCCTTTAGATAGCCTGCAAAGCAAAGGAACTGGGAAACATATCTAGGAGGGAAAATGGGTAATTGAGTATGAAATAAAAGCTATGGATAAAACTACAAAGAAATCTATCCAGTTCAACAATCACAGGTAGATGCATTATCAGAAATAAGAGGAGAAGGTGGCAGTCAGGAGAAAGGGACTGGGAGATGCAGTAATCAGATAAGAAGGCACAATCAAAACAGAAGTAATAATTTCTGTCACAAACAGAAACAGGGATTAGCAGATGAAGATCAAATAGGCTAGAGAGCTGAAAAATAAACTTAATGAGACATCTACTTGAAAAACAAAGTCATAAGGAATGAGTGCTCTCATTATAAGAGAAGATATTATGTCAAAGACAAATATGAAGCTACAAAGGGAGAAGCAAAAAGTAGGTGAGGAAACATGAAGGAATGCCTGATAGATCACTGCCCAGGAAAAACATAAGAGGGGGAAGTGCAAAGACCATGGTAGATGAGGAACATAATATTTATTTTTCATGATAAAAGAGATGATAGGACAGACATTAGGACCTAATGTAGTGCTGTATGTTATGTAGCAAGGTTTTTGCAATCCATATACCAAACTGCTGATAAAATATTCAGCAACTAGGCTTTGATTTGGATTTCCTGAGGAGATTCACCATTGCTTACAGTTAGGAAATAAAATAAACTGCCATTCTTTATACTTCAGTCATATGTATTTGGGGCACAAAGCTCAATTGTTGTACTGTATCTTGCCATGCATAAGGAAGGCAAATGAAAAGTTTAGTAGAATGCTATTAACATCATACAACCTGGCAGCAGAACACAAATTTCACTAAAACCCCGAATCAGTCAGCTGAAACCTATGAACAGGCCATATATGCAAAGCAACTCATCCTCTAACATTAACACCCACAAATAAGCCATCATCTTCGTTTAAGAAAAGAACACTGAACTGCAATTCAAATTCATACAGAAGAGCTAAAAGGGCCTACAAAAAGAAATTGCCTTAAGTAAGGCAATTTGGATAGGAATCACAGAAAATAAGCTTGGAAAAGACTTAAAAACATCAACTTCACTCTCAATGCTCCAAGTGTGTATTAGCTTTCCTTGAGCCACTCCTATGAGATGTTTATCTGACTTTTTTTTTTTTTGCAAACCTCAAACAATACAGACTTTACAATATCCTCTGGCAGTCTACTGCAGTGACTGAACAATTTTAAAATCTGCCCCTAACATTTAGCATACATCTCACTCTCTTAATTCAAACTATTTGTTCATGCACCATAAAGCTGATTGCCTTCGTCTTTGCCGCATATTTGCTATACAGAAAGGATGTTTCCTACTGCAACTGGACAGCTCTCCGCAGTGTTCTGCATTGGAAGGACAGAACTCTTATATAAAAGAAAAAGTCTGCCTGAACAGATGAGCTACAAAAATTCATCTCTGTGATGAGTCATCTGGGACAGCAGAGACGGACTTTTCCACATAAGCAGTCTGCTGGAAGCTGGATTCAGCCGCTGCAAGTAATACAGCCAAAGGAAACTAACATTTACAAGCGAGCAAAACACAGCCAAGGCATCAGTCGTGGTCGTTTGTACTACAGCCTTCAGAAAAGAGCCACGCAAAAAACCAGCATAGCTTCGGCAGTGTTGTTCAAAGGCACAGTTAAAATGGGAAGCAGAGCCGCAAACTGGAGCGTTGGGTGGAGCTCCCGATTGTGCCTTGCCTGGCAGCACCACTCTGAGGGAAAAAAAGGAGTCAGTAAGGGCAAAGCAGAGAGAAGGGGGAGGGGGAAGAAAGAAAAACCAACTTCGGAAACAAGAGCTGTGCACAGGACCAATCACACACAGGAATGTAGGGAGGCACCTGAACCCTTGGCCACAGAGTGAGGAAGGAGGCTGGGATTAGGACTGTCCCCCTTTCCAGAGGCAGTGGACTTGAGGGATGCGCTGGACCTTATGACTTTCCTCCCATGGAACAGCTACTTTCTGTTGGGTGGGGCAGTAGGGACTCCAAAGAACATGCTGCAGGGAAGGGCAGGGCATGTAGAGCTATCTAGGGAGATGTTCTGAGGCATGGCGGGGGGGAGGTAGGGTGGGGATCACAGGACAGTGGTGCAGGGCCCTACGAGGATGGCAGGTGAGAACTGGAGGTCTGCAGCTACAGCCATAGCAGGGAAGTGAAGCAGGCTATGGCGCAGATTGCAAAGCCAAAGGAAGGCAGGGGAAGAAGGGGCAAGGTGAAGATGATCCACAGGAGAAACGCAACACAGAACAGTACGCAGAGGGTGGAAGTGCGTAGCATGGTAAGGAGCAAGGCGGGGGGGTGGGGGAGAGGCGGGGGGGTGGGGGAGAGGCGGGGGCGGTGAACACAGGGGTGCACAGCCACGAGCGGGAAAAGCACAGCTACAGAAGGAGCAAAAAGGTGCATGAAGGCTTGGGGACAGTGGATATAAGGGAGTTGTACCTAGCCACGAAATAACAAGGCTACGGGAGGGGAAAGCAAGGTGGTCGCAGTGACGGGAGGGCAGAGTTGTTGGTGGAGGAGCGTGAAATGGGGAGGGAAAGCAATGGGTTCCCAGCTATTACAGACTGGGACGCAGGAGAGTGCGCAGCCACGGAAGAACGGCGCTACAGGTGTAGCGAGAGGGATGCGGTGCCGCAGGAAAGCAGGGCTGCGTGGTGGGAAGCGGCAAAGCAGTAAAGCGGCGCTTAGCCTGAGGGAAGCTGTGCTGCAAGGGGCACAAGGGGATGCACGGCCGCCAGAGAGCGCGGCTGTGGAGGCATCAAGCGGCTGCGCAGCCATAGGACAGCGACAGGGGCAGACCCGGAGCCGGAGGGAGTACATCCGCGGGGCGGGCAGCGGGGCCGCAGGCGAGTGTGACAGGGCCCTGCAGCGGAGTGTGGCGGGGTCGGAAAAGGGAGGGGGACACGGACCACTCACCTGCGCGGCGGAGCTGCAGCAGCCCATGGCGTCCGTGGGCCCCGGAGGTGCCCGCTGGCATTCACTCTCCGCGACTCCCCCGCCCCGGGAGGCGGCGCGGCGCAGGGCGCACGGAGGGCGGCACGGAGGCGGAGGAAGCGCCGGCGAAGCGGCGGAGGCCGCAGGGCCCGGTCAGACGAGTGCGGCTGCACAACAAGCGCCGCCGCGACGCCCCCCCATCCTCCTCCCCGCCCCAGCGGCCGATCGGGTAAGGGGCGGGGGCCCAGGGGGCGGGGCCTGAAGAGGCAGGGGGCGTGGCCAGTGCCGTGCGGCGCGGGAGGAGTACCTTCCCGGCCGACGACCTCGCCTTCCGCGCGCCGCGGCTGCTTCCGGTGTGATAATGGCGGCGGGGGTCTATGCGTCCGGAGCTGGCGCAGCTCAGACCTCATCCTTCAGTCACCATTCGCCCCACGTCAAGGTGCGCGCTGGGGCAGGGGCAGATGCTTGTGGAAACCAAGCTCTGCTCAGCGGGGCTTCCCAAGAGTTTGAGAGCCCGCCCGCTGACAGGAAGAAAAGAGCCGCTCGTATGACCCTGTCATAGGCATTTGCAGCCAGGAATTTGTAGTAGAATCCAGCACCATTTCTACACTTCTTTTAATGCTTCTAGGGATGGTGGCTCAACCACTTTCCTGGGCAGCCTGTTCCAATGCCTGACCAGCCGCATGGTGGAAGGATGTTATGTAGTATCCAATATAAACCTCCCTTGGCGCAGCCTGAGACCAGTTCTTGTTACCGGGAGGACGAGGCCGACCCGCACCGGGGTGCAATCTCCTTTCAGGCAATTGTAGAGAGTGCTGTGGTCACCCCTGAGCCTCTTTTTTTCCAGGCTAAACAACCCCAGCTCCCCTCAGCCACTCCTCATGGGACTTGTGCTCCAGACCCTTCACCAGCTCCATTGCCCTTCTCTGGACACACTCCAGCACCTCAATGTCCTTCTTATGCAGGGCCTGGAGCTGGACAGAGAACTTGAAGTGTGGCCTCAGCCATGCTAAGTACAAGGGGATGATCCATGGTCCTGCTGGCCACACTATTGCTGATACAGGCCAAGATGCCATTTGCCTTCTTGGCCACCTGGGCATGCTGCTTGATCATGTTCAGGCTCTGTTCATGTTCAGTATCCCTGGACCCTCTTCCACCATGCAGCTTTCAGCCACTTTTCCCCCAGCCTGTAGCACAGCCTAGGGTTATTGTGATCCAAGGGCAGGACTTGGCACTTGGCCTTGTTGAACCTCTTACCTCTGGTCTTGGCCCACCAATCCAGCATGTCCAGATCCTTCTGCAGAACTTCCCTACCCTCAGCGTGTCAACATTCTCACTCAATTTGGTGTCATCTGTACACTGATTAAAGGGGCACTCGATCCCTCTTCCAGGTCATCGATAAATATATTACACAGGCCCCAGTACTTAGCCCAGGAGGAACACAACTAGTGACCAGTTGCCAACTGAATGTGGCACCATTCACCACCACTCTTTGGGCTCAGCCATCCAGACAGTTTTTTACCCAGCAACCAACACACGAATCCAAGCCATGAGCAGCCAGGTTCCCTAGGAGAATACTGTGGGAGACAGAGTCAAAGGCTTTGGTCAGGTCCAGATAGACAACACCCACAGCCTTTCCCTCCGGCACTAAGTGGATCACTTTGTCATAGAAGGAGATCAGATTGGTCAGTGAGGATCTGACTTTCCTAACCCTGTGCTGGCTGGGCCTGATCCCCTGATTGTCCTGCATGTTCTGTGTGATCACACTCAAGATGATCAGTTCCACAACCTTCCTGTCTTTTGACATGACCCAGATCCTCCATCCTGTCCTTGTAATTGAGTGTCACATTGGCTAACCTCAGTCCCTTTTAGAGTATGTTTGCTGGCCCAGCAGTTGTGTTTGAACACAACCTAAATATATGAAGCAATACTCTGTATAATTTTTTTTTGCTGAATTTTAACTCAGTAGCAGAGTTATCTACTATTCTATCAATATAGTAGAATATCCATGATTAGAAATAGCATTGCAATGACTTCAATATAAAATGATCCTATGACAGGCAGAATGAGGTATAAGAGACCTTGTGACTAGAGAAGGAGTTTTGTTAGTCTTCCAAAAAAACCCAGAAACTGACACATGTGTGAATTGTGAATCACACTGGGGTTTTTTAGCTCTTGTCAGTTAAATGGCAAGTAGAATCACAGAATCATTTTGTCTGGAAAAGACCTCTACAATCATTGAGTCCAACCATAACCCAGCACTGCAAAGTCCACTAGTAAAACATGTCCCTTAGTACCACATCTACATATCCTTTAAATACCTCCAAGGTTGGTGGCTCGTAAGTAACATCACAATTTTCAGATTTTATAGTATCTGGTTAAAATAGTGTTTTACTGTTTACATGTATATTGCTATGTTATTCATTGTTCCACCTCATTGTATCCAAATATTTCTATGGTGTTCAAATATGTGGCCATCAAAGAACAGTTTTGCAGGAACATTCTCTAGAAGGAATTATTATTTTGTGATTGACACAGTAATTGATAACAAGAAATTTGTAGCTAATTCTTGTGTAATTTTGGAGACATCAGAATCTGTGTTCCTCCATTTTGCCAATATATAAAATTGACTTCTGTCCCACTGTTTCTCTTTTCTGTTTGTTTGGGTATCAAAAGCATTAGGTCTGTGCCATAGATGTTATTTTGTCAGTCTCTTAAACAGACCAAATTCAAATTTTTTAAATAGTCTATTAATTTAGGACTTTTGCTTCAATAGTTTCATTTAGGACCTCAAAACATTGTCATGGAAATCAAATTCTGCCTCCTACTTTTTTGCATGTAGACTAAACATATTCAGCATGATTTTCAGAAGAGAGTAATGTGTTAAAACACAGTGTCTGCTCCTCAAATTTGTGGACTCTTTAAAAAAACCAATATTCTAGCCAATAATGAAAAGTTTTGTGCAGCTGCAGAGAGGTAATAATAATTTTATAGTGATTAAAAAATGCCAGTCCTTCATTGGCTAGGGGAGCCTTTATGAAAAAGCTTGTAAAGACATACCAGCTGTAGCATAGGTAACTGAGGTTTAGTACAGATGTGTAACAACTGTAGAAATTATTTGAACAGATACAAATGTTAGGAAGAATCATCAGAATTTCTGCCACTGGACTAAGGAGATTAGTTGTGGTTTTCGTAGGGATGCGGTAATAGCAGAAGCAGTAGTTGCTTGGCTCTCACTAGTTTTACTGTACTTTGTCTCATCAGTCACACAAAGGAGAGGAAAAGTTAAAAGATTCTGGGTTATTCATATTTGTATGAGCTTTTATATTTATTTAGATTAGTATTTCATGAAGGACTTGCTGAATCTTAGTTCAGTGGTGCAGAGGTTGAGCTTCAAGCATATGTATAAGTGCATTTTTTGAATTGTGCTTTTTGGATACCTTTCTGAATCTGAATGTAATAGGCTCTAAGGCATGGTTACATCATGCTAAAGAGCAAATCTGACTGCCCAAATTTACTGTTAATAAGAATCTACCTATTTTTCCATAACAGATTTGAGTCTGCCCTTCTGCCCTGGCCAAGAGCTTTATCTGTATTTTCATTTCATTGCTAGACTCAAAATGACAGGTTTTTAAAGTACCATCTGATACTGAGAAAGAGAGACAACAACAGAGGGGAGGCCCTAGAATGACAGAAATATCTTTAGTACTTGAGAAAATTGTAGGTTATGTCCAAACTTCTACCCTGACAAGAAAGCATTAATTGTATGGTAATACTTACCTTTTTATTTCTCACTAGGTGCAGGATCTTGACCTTACTCAGCCATATTAAAAAATGTAAGGATTTTACTAAATACAGTACAATCTTTTGTTCCGTACTAATGAGAGAAATACCTTTAAAATAGTATTAGATAAAATTCTGTCTTTTTTGATATGTTTTTAAGTGTGAATTTTGGGAGGGAATTTTTGATCAGGCTCAGTTCTGAACTAAGTGCTCAACCAAGAGGTAGTCAAAACTTGGTCTTGCCAGTAATGAAATGGGAAGCAATGCATTGTGCAGACTAAAAATTGAATATTGCAGCAGCAAGGTGTTGTTGCAGTCTGTGTTTGCCCCTTTCTTCTGGTTGACAAACTTTGCTTATTATCATTCTGCTGACTTCTTCCACCTACCAATAAATTTGCATCTATGTCTGCTGGGAAACCACTCTGAATTTTTAAAAATCTGATCCTGTGTGCTTAGCCTCCATATTCCTCAGAGTTTTTTATTTGATTTTGGCTTTTTTGGTTGTTTTGGTTCTATGTTTTTTTAAAATTTATTTAAATACAGAACCACACATATTCACTCCATAATGTGCCCAGTGAATGGACTTAGTTCTCATACACATGTATTGATGCAGGATTAGGGGTGATTCTGCTAATTTCAGCAGAATACTAATGGAAGCACATCATGAGAAGGAATTGCAGCAAACAGATGGCAAATAGGCTGTCAGCCTGTCTCTATGAGCAGGGGATAAAGCCCACTGACTTATTCAGACCCCTGCGGTCCTATATATCTCAGAACCCATGTGAAACTGATCATCTTTCTGAAAAGTTAAACCATGCCATTGCACATTTTTAAGTGCTGTGGAACTATAACATAGAGGCTTGTGTCAAATCACACAGGACACCAGTAACAAAGCAGAGAAGTGAAGCTGTATGTTACAAACTCCAGCTTGTATACTGAAAATCCTGTCAGTTGTGATTTTTTGTCAAAGTAAAAACATTCTAGGCATCCTTCTTTGGAATCAGAATAGTAGGATTCTTGCAGACTTTTTGATTGCTGACTAAGAAAAGATGCACAGTGCTCAGTAAGTCTGAGCTCTCACCAGTTAAGGCTAGGATTTTCTTCTTGTTGCATGTCTGAGCACAGAAGAACGGGTCAATTCAGTAAAATATCTGAGAAAGTCAGAAAACCTATTGTGATTCTACTTTGTACTGGAGCCCCATAAATTAGTCATATTAGGTCTGTTTCAATTTAAACTGGAGACTCCAAGGAAAGAGAAAGACCATAGGGCTTTTTGAATTAATCAGGAAGGTGAAATTTTCTTTCTCCAGGCCTGAAACAAAAATTTGGTCCATTATACTGTTAGAGATGTAACTTCCTGGTGAGAGGATAGAGGTGTACAGTGGAGATCCTGTCAGTAGGAGTCTATCAAAAATATTTAGGACTCATTAGAAGACTATCACTTTAGTGTGTTAGGAAAATGGCTTTCTAAACATTTAGTTTAGGTACTGCTCTGTATCTATGGTAGTATATTCATGCCATAATGAAAGTAAAATGGATATTCTTTGTATATTAAAGCATGGAGGTTTTGCCCTATTTAATACTTGTTGGACTTCATTCTAATGTCAGATCACCTGTGCATGAAGAACTGTATGAATAGACCATTTCATGCAAGCAAACACCTGTCACACATTTACATTGTTACCAGCCTGGGCCAAAACCATGCTAGCAATTTGCAGCTGAAATGTTCCGTATCCAGTATCCAAGCCCCAAAAAATCCACTTAAAAAAAAAAGTTCTTAAAAATACCTAGGATGGTGCTGTTGTGTGTGCTTGGAGGTGGGGATGGGGTGTGCAATGATGGCATGGTAGCAATCAAAAGTGCAGATTTTATTTTAGCCTTTCAAGAAAGTTTTGCATTACCCAAAGCAGACATACAAAGCCAAGTACAATCCTTCGTTAGAGACTGTACCATCATAATACATGATGAGCTATTACAATCTCCTTTCATTTCACTCCAGGAGAGTTATGGCTCCCATAGTGAGGATGTAAGACTACAGATGGAGGACTGCCTGCAACAAATCTCTTACAAGGCTGCTGCTGTAAATCTCTTGGAGAAGAGTCATTGCCTAAAAAAAAACTATGCTAAGGAGACCTGCCATTTATTTTCTTTGGGAAGGTGTGAAGAGGGGCTATAGAAGGAGGTACTGTTCCATTCTACACTCCTTAATGTTATGCAACATGGAATGGAATCACTCATCAAGAAAAGAAGGAAGGCTCTTTCTCAGAGTAAAAGAAGAAAGGAGACATGGCTATATTCAAAGTGTTGTAATACTCTGGCTTTTTGCATAGTATTTTGTATGAGGGAGAACTAGAAATCCCTCTGTAGAGGCCGAATTTTTTAGCTTAGTTATAGTAATTGCCAGCTTATGATGTATAGATTGGCACAGGTCTGGACTATTGGTTGTGCTGAATATTTTCAGTCGGCTCAGAAGTGGCATTCAACTCAAGTACAGGCTTAAGATCAAAGAGTGCTTTACCATGAACATAAACACTCATTCATACACTCAGTGTAGGTGAAGAGACACTGATAGAGCACAAAATATTGTTGCATATCCTGTGTGTGAGTCCTTGAAAGTCCTTTTGAGACTTTTAGGCTGAGTTAACCAGAAAGGTGGACAGAAATATGGGACTCTCAGGGGGTCTGCATAATTCAGCTCCATACTGCAGCTGACAGTATATATACAGCCAATACAGCTGGCAATGACAGCTAACAAAAGAAGATAATAGGATCTCCATGTTGAATTTCACAGGATTTTTTCCTTCTGGGGTGAGTTCTAAAGGTCCCAACCTCAATGGTTGGTTGTTCTTAGATTCACTCATATTTATCTTTAAAATTAGGATAATAAGAGTTTGAAAAAACAACTTCTTTTAATACAAAGGCCACCATCCAAATACAAAAAGAAGTACATACATGTGTATAAACAGGCATGGAGATCTATTTGAAATTGACAATCTCAGCCTGCATGTTTCTGTATATAGACATGCTTATCTTCAAATTCATAACAAGTACTTTGCTTAGTGAAAGCCTGTAAGTGATGAAAAGAATGTTTGAAAAATCTGGTGTTATGTTGATTTTTCTGTCTTGAAGAAAATATGGGGACTCTCAGAAGTTCTACACATTCATCAGCTCCTGTTAATATTGATTTTCTTTTGGAAAAAAAAGTACATTGCTTATTTAAGAAAATAATTGCAAGTGGTAGAGCTTGTGTGACCTTGTGGGTCTGGTTGGAGGGTTTCCTTCCTTGTTGGTCCTGGAGACCAGGTTGGTACTGTGAATGGTGTATGTTCTCCAATGAATGTATGTGAAGTCTCGTGTATTTAGGAGTGGGGCTGATGCCTTATCCCCAATAGGCTACTCCAGAGAAGAAGTCGCTTGGGGAAACTGAGGCCAATCAATCAAGCTCACACATCCACACGTGCCACACAGCAAGGCAGGTCACTATAATTTATCCTGCCAGGGCCAACTCCTAGGTATTATATCAAAAGGCTGCAGAGATTCCACGAATGTAGGTTCCATCTGCTGAGCAGTATCAGCTGTCAGGCTGCCCATGTCCTTTGAACCAGGCATGTGTTAGTTGATGCAGTCTCATACTACTAGCTCAGGGGTCTAAGGACACAAAAAAATTGGATGGGGAAAAAAATCCTTGCCTATCTGCAATAACCACTGTAGTATAAGCACCAAAGAAAAAACTTTGGCTGACAGTATTCTTAAGAAGAGCAAGTTCTAATAACTTCTTCAAGTATTTTTTTCTTGTCAACACTTTATCTTTGGTTAGCAGGTCTTTGATTATCTAGAGGCTATGGCTCACCTGGAGAATTTACAGAGGTACAATTGCTTCTGATTGTTCATTCAAACTCAGAAAGTATTTTACAGGAACTCAATCAGCCAATGTTAATTTTAGGTTTATTTTGGGGTTTTTTGACTACATCTCTTTCATTTGGCAAAATATCCCCATAAATACTTTAAAAATATTCACTAAGTAAGTTGTTTTTTAACATGTAGGCTTTGTCCACAGGAATTATATTTCCCTGCCAAAAATATTTATTCAACACTATTCCAGAATGTTCTTGTTGCTCTTTGCTTCTACCTGATACTATTCTAAGTCCAGCCTCTAGTCACCTGCACCAGTTTTTCCAGTTATTAATGCTTTTGTTGACAGTTGGTGTAAGTTCTAAGTGGGAGAATACTTCCAAAACAACAGCAGGAACAGTCTGCTTGTAGGTATTAGTCTGACAAGCCAAACATGTTGTTGTTTCACTTGAAGATAAATCACTCTTGCGCACATGACATTGAGAAATAGCTCTTTTGATGTGGCATCTTCACAGCTGTGGAGATGTTTAAGTTCTGCTGCAGAACTAATGAGCATGTGATTAATGACACAGAAGTGAGACATTGGGATGAAAGGGGCAGAGGCAACAGGCTCAGGAAGTAAAGTAATGTGGAAAGAGTGCTAATAACTGACTGAAGAGGTTTTTGTTATTTGTCCTGTCACTGTTCCTGTTATCTTGCTGACCAGGTTCCAGAAACCTGACCAAGGCAGCTAGCTAGGCATAGACCATAGAGTCCTGACAGACCCTGGGTACAAAAGTGCAGTTTTATCAATTTTCATGGCCCTGGAAAAATTCTGAGGCAGGATGCAGCGTCTGGTACCGACACTTTTATAGCTATTTCTGGTAGGAGGTATTGTGGAAGAGTGAGAAGTGTGTCACTTTGAAATTCAAAAGGTTTCATGGGACAGTTTTCAAGCTGAAAGGTGGAAAAATTTAAATGTGAAAAACTGGGGTTTAGCAGTGCTGTGGGAACACTGTACATTTTAGAGAGGTGTCATCTATCCACCAAGTCTATTGACATAGATGCTTGCAATAAGTCATTACCAGAAAGCCTCTTGTTTTAGATATAGTTGAGGAAACTTGCGTCAGATCCTCAGTAGGTAGGGTCCAGCACACATCCACATTCCAGAAGTTTAGTTGGCTGAGTTGTGTAGCTGTCTGAGCCCAAGGTCAGCTACTTTCCTAGTAAGAACTACTGCAGAGAAGGCCAGACTTGAGGGCCTACCCCTCATCTCCCTTGGGAGATGCTCTGTCCAACCTCATCACTGTTTCTGTCCCTGATCCTGATTGAGAGTTGCCATTCTGCATCTCAGCTCCTTGTTGGTGAAGTCCTCACTCACAGGAGCCATGAGGCTGCTGGCTACAAGCTCACCTCCCTCACTTCTTCCTAATGTGCTGTGCATTTGAGATATCTGGATGGTATGGCCAGTCTGTGCTTGCAAAACAGGAACAGCAAATGAAGGAAAACAGTGAAAGGCAGGAAGATTTATGAGTAGGTAAAGAAAACACAGGTTCTCAGACAATTCACATTACTTTGCACAGCAAAACCTCAATGGTGATAAAGTGTCATGCCACAAGGACAGACTTCAGTAGCTGTTTGTTCTGCAATAGGAAAAAAATAATATTTTTTCTTCTAAAAAGAAAACCCCCCTCTGTTTTTTAGTTAATCATCTAATTACTGAGATAATGCAAATGCTGTTGAAAGTAGTGCACTGCACTTTCACTTGTTTTTCAAATGAATGCCTCACTCCTTGAACAGGTAGTTCTGTTTGGATTAAGGAATGTCCAAGGACAGACTCTTGTATAGATCAGACATTGTCCTTCGGATAAAATTAATTTTTGACAGATTTAGGGAAAGATTCTGCATGGCTAAGAAGTTTCAGTCTCAAGGAATTTACATTTTTCAATGCGGAATTGCTTAGTCAAAACATTTCTTAAAACAACAAGGGAACTCAATTGCAATAAAAGTGATGATAAAATAATAGTCTTAAATAGCTTCAGGTAGGATTGAGAGATCTGTCCTCTTTTTCAGGTGTTATCCCATTACATTTGCCAAACAGGTCTCAGAAACTTTCCTGAAAGAAATGTCTTCCTACTGTAAAGTTTTCTTTCATTGAAGACACTAATTCCACAAAATCTCTGAAAGGACATATTCTGCTGCTTAGTACTGGTGGCAGGGTAGAGGGAAGAAGGGACTTCTTCCACCTCTCTAGTGAGTAGATCTACCTTTATCAGGGGTATAGGCTAACTTATGAAAGAATTAGGAGAGCTGACTGCATTTCATGTTTCTTTAGAGCAGTCTTTTGTGGTAGTGGATTTGGGATTCTGTATTTTCCTGTGAAATTTCTAGGAGAAATAGATAATCTCCATCTCAGCTAGTGAGCTTGCAGGAGGAACCATGTTTGGTTTATAGTGGAGATCCATTCTGTTGTGAGGAGGGTTGGATCTATAAGTCATCATGGAAGTCATTAAGAAGGTGTTGAACAGTGTGTGTAACACATTTTAAAAGATGAGGCAGATGAGCTACCCTCACTCTAAGTAGAGAAGATACCGGCTCCTGTATCTGTGTTGCTGTATCACCGTTCTTGTGTTTTCCTTTCCTATCTCTCACTGAATACCTCTTGCAACATTTATTCTGTGAGTTTCTAGATGGGCATGAAGTATCAATCATTAGCACTATTTCATTAGGATTATGGTTGGTTTTTTGTTGTTTTGTTGTCTGTGTCTGTATGTTCTTGTGTGCCTTCCCTGGAGTAGGAAAGTTGTACCCAGTCCTGAGTTATGGCCTAGTGACTCTTATAACATGTGAGGGACTACAAATGTTTTAACTATGGTACTGATGCACAGTCAAGCCATCAAATTGTCAAGGTGATTGTGTCAGGGACCAAGGGTTTTCAAGTCATTAGAATATGGAAGATGGAGCCTGGATTCTGTTGCAGTCTGCTCTTGCTAAGATTTTAATGATTAATTGAAGACTTTATGAATTAGTAACACATCCTTTAAGCAGTGTATCTTTTTGCCTCTTTGTTATTTCAACTGTAGTTTTCTGTGCATTTGCTGCCCCCTTTACAAAAGCTTGAAGAGCAATTTTGCTATAGGTAAGCACTGAGAAATGTGGCAGGTAGCAATGAGTTTATACCTATCTAGCTTAGGAAGGCTTCCAGGGCAGATATGTAGAAGCTAATGTTTTAACCCATATCATTTTTCTCTGAAATCACATTTCTAAACACTACACAATTTGCTGTTTCCTTTTGTAACAGCAGGCAGAGCAACCTTTACCTTAAATGCTTTGTCTCCTCCTAGAACCTGTGCACAAGACACAAGACACAGGAAAGGACAATGAAATAAGGTGAGAAGATTTTGGGCAGAGACGAGTACATACCTTTTCACTGGATATGATTTTCACTGATTCAGATGTTGTCCTTTTTATGTATGGCTTAGTTCAGAGCCATCTGACATTTTAGGAAATTGCAGAATCTCATTGAATCACTGTGTGGCTGACACAATTTAAAGATGGAGAATGCTGATTGCTGATTGCTCTCCAGTAAATCAAAGGACTGTGAAAGAACATCAGTGTCTGCTGCCTTTCCCTCTTTACCATGCTTCTGTGCAGCCCAATAGCTGAATGTACTCATTGAGCTCTCTGAAGACAAAATCCAGAGGCAGCAGAAGTTCCAGTGTATGCTGATGAATAAACTGGATTTGTACGTGCTGGTTTGGTCATGCTTCTCATGCACTTCTGCGCTGCACACACTCATCCTTTTATGCGCTGAGCATGCAGGCAGAGTGCCTGGCTGAACCACGGTGCTGGTGGAGTTAAGACAGTGCCCTCCCACCAGTAGCTGTGTGAGGCAGGCCTTTCTCAGCCTGTTCGTAAACTGCAGGTTCATTTTCGTCGTCAGTAGGTGGCAGAATTTGCGTTGTCAAACCATGCAGGATATTTTAATTTTTTTTTCAATGCTTGCAAACTTCTTAAGCTTTGTTCCCGTAAATCAGTTTCTAAGTTCTGGTCGAGGGAACCGTGTGAAGGAGCAAGCAGGACTCCCTCTCAGGGACATGATCTCTCCTGCAGCGATTGATCACTTGCTTTTACGCTGGATTCAAGACGTGGACAAATTTGACACTTTCTTTTGTTAATGCAGCCTTTCAGGCTTTGATTTGCCAGTCTCAAGGGAGGTTCAAGCCTGATTCCGGGGGAGTTTTGTATTTGCTGAATAATATTTACTCTTTTCATCAATAGGAACCTGCCTCTGAGGCATGCCATGTAGGGTTTTTGGTTAAAACTGTTGGAAATCAAAGCTCAAACTATATCACAAGGGATCATAAGGGATATATTTTTTGAGATAAGCTAAAACATTTGGAATACTCAGGTTTGGTGAACTTTTTAAACTGGTTTTAAAATTTTGGTGAACTGTAACTTTTTTCTGTCAATGTGCTTTAGATTGGTTTGAATCTCTAGGTCACAAAAAGAGAGAATATTTGAATAATGTTTCTTATTCCAAGCACCCTTCTGATAAATGAAGTATGTCCAGGGAATATGTTAACAAGACTGTGATTTTACAGAGAAAATTTAAACTTAGAAAACTGCAGAATATGAAGCAGCTCCAGATCAAATCAGTTTCTAGTTTGATAAAATAATGTTCGAGTTGCTGTATCTTCTGTGCTTGACCATAGCATGGGTTGGTCAGAAGAAGGAGCAAGTGGTGAGAAAAAGATCTCTGGAATAAGACTGCTCTTTCCTATCTTGGTAGATCTTGAAACACTGAAACGTCTGAAGGAAGGGTAAATAACTTCTTTGCACTAGGGCTTTCATGCAGCATAGAGAAAAAACCACTCCTGCCACTTTCTTTAATCCTGTAATTGGCATATTTTGTTGTCCTACATACTTTGGAGACAGAATCTTGCATAATTCTCCAAACAGAATGGAACAGGAAGGAGCACAATTCACCCATTCACTTAAGTTTCTGCTTGTCCACAAGGAAGTATAACATTCCAATACACAGATCTCTATAATATTCCAGTATATGTATCTATGAAGGAATGTCTGTTTTCCCTTGCAATTTTTTTCCAAATATGCAGACATCAAATTAGTAACAGCATTTGAGGAGAGCTTGCTGGTATGAAAACTCTTTTCAAGTGTTCACAGAAATGAGTGAGATTTTAAAACTTTGAAACAAAATCTTTGGATTCTGGAAGGGAATTCAACTGCAACAAGAAGTTATGATATTACCTAGCACTTTTTTTTTTTTTTAATTACACAGGCTTCATAATCTTCTGCTCCAGGAAGGGAGGAAGGAAAGGAGGAAGAGAGGAAGGGAGGGAGGGAGGGAGGGAGGGAGGGAGGGAGGAAGGAAGGGAGGGAGGAAGGGAGGGAGGGAGGGAGGGAGGGAGGGAGGGAGGAAGGAAGGAAGGAAGGAAGGAAGGAAGGAAGGAAGGAAGGAAGGAAGGAAGGAAGGAAGGAAGGAAGGAAGGAAGGAAGGAAGGAAGGAAGGAAGGAAGGAAGGAAGGAAGGAAGGAAGGAAGGAAGGAAGGAAGGAAGGAAGGAAGGAAGGAAGGAAGGAAGGAAGGAAGGAAGGAAGGAAGGAAGGAAGGAAGCTTGCTTTTGTGTCCATTGAGATAGGCAAGAGTCTTTGTGCTTCAAGTCATACTGTGATTCTTCCTGTCATTAGGACTCAGGAACAGCATCTCCCTCTACATTTGAAATGGGAAAAAAAGTTTATTTTTGGCTGTGACATATATGGAAGCTGCTGGAGAGAATTTGACTGAAATACTGGAGGAGTCAATTGTTCCATTTCTACTGGCTAGGGGAATAAGTGCCTTTTATAAACATTGTTGCTTAATATGAAAAAATACTTTGAGTCTCATATCAGTATTCAAATTTTATGATACTTTTTCTCATTAAGATGGAAGGGTACCTTACAATATTTTGGTCAATGTATATACACAGGTTGTAAAAATATTATTTACCCTCATTTAGAATTTGCAGTGGTATGGCCATCTTGCCATTTTCTATATTCAAATACCTGATTTGCTGTACAACTGCAATGTACAACGATGTATCTAATTTAGTATAAAAGGGCATATTCACAGCCCAGAGATTCTGCTTTTTTCACTGTCTAGCCTTAGAAGTCAGACCAGTTCTGTGTTTGAAGACAGCAGCTATTTATGCATACAAAATTCTGCTCTGAAACAGAAAGTATTTTTAGTATCCAGCATTTGGATGTGAGCAGAAATGTTGCTAACTACTGTATTAAAAATAGGTTTTTATGGCAAAATTTTAGTATCTCAATATTATGTCTGTTGTTGCAGAACAAGAGACTTTTCAGCTTAGAATAGAGTGATACATGGCTTTGTTTTTCTCATTGATGGGTTTTGAAGACCATGTTTCAGAACTTTTGATGACTTCTCAGAGGTGGTTGTTATCAAAAATCACTTCCCACAAGTTTTTGGGTTTTTTGCTCTCCACAAGTCGTGACTTTATCTTTACTTTTAATAAGTAATGAAATAACTATAGGAGAAGGTCTTCCCACTATACATTCCTGCAGATCTGTCTTAGTAGGACAATTCAGTCTCAGACCTTGGTGGATGGAAAGATGTGATGTAGCAAAGCACTTTACACAGGTAGTTATTTTCAACCACTTGCTTGAATGCTTGGCTGAATGATGATGGACTTCTAGCACATGTGTAATGTTAACTGTCTGCTTGGTGCACTATTAACTTGGTGCACTATTAACCTGGTGCTTCATGGAACAGCCAAAAGGCCTGAGCTCTCACTTCAGGCTTCCTAGCCCAGTGGCTGTTTTTTAGTTGGAACATCCTAACAAATAGATAATCTCAGAACACATGAATAGTGTTTCTACCTTTTGGGACATTTTGAGTATTAGTGGGAAAGATGACTCAAGCCTCTCTTCTCTGAGGAGGGAATTTGTCTTCAGAAGTTCCATATTGCAGTACCACTGAACTCTTTGTCAGAACTGCTGCTTCCTGCTAGTTGCCAGTATTTTATCTGAAAATAATGACAGGACTTGCAGAGCAGTTCACAGTGTGGTTTTACTGCACTGCAAATATTCAGTAGCAAAGCATATTGGTGTAGCTCTCACAGACAGGACTGATGGCTCTGTCTTCTGTCCAGTCAGCAAAATTGCACTGCCCTTCCTCTCTTTCCAAAAAAAGTATTTTGCAATGCTTTTGCAAGTCAGCACATGGAAAGCCTTTGCATGTGTTTAGTTAAGTGAGCAGTGCTTGATGGGCAGGCTCTCATGAAATTAATAATAAAGAGAATCTTCTCCGGTCCAAGCAGTCTTCTTATCTGCAGTGGTGGCATTGCTGAGCTACAGGCTAAAACATGTAAACAGATTACAGAATGCTAAGGAAAGGAGACATGCATGCAAGGCATTAAAGCAGAAGAAAGCCGCATTCCATACCCCTGTATGAATACACCAAAGTGTGCAAATGGGTCAAGAAAGAGTGATGGATTTAAACCAGTGATGGATCTGCCCTTTTTTCAAAGATGGACCACAGCATTTCTCTCCTCCATGCCCTGTTCTGTAAGAACAAAAGAAGGGACATATTTGGTCAGACCCTAGTTTATGTTTTCAAAATAAGCCAAAACAAAATATTTTGGACGGATATACATCAAAAAGTTTAGGAAGAAGCAAGGATGTACTAACATCTTTAAATACTCTCCTAGATTCTACTAAGAGAATTTGATGTGGCCGTTGGGATTTTTCTCCTACAAATCTTTAACTGTTCTGTTTCCTCTGTGGCCTAAATTATTTATGTTGCTATACAGAGTCAGCTTACAGTTTCATCCCACCACAGAGAAGAAAAAGTTATGACTATCTGTGTTTTAAGGAAAGACACGAGACTACTGCTTCTGGGATTGAACACACACAGACACACACCACAGTCACTCCTTCAAATTGGTATGTGGTCTGTGTAGGTACTGAGAAAGGACTTTCTGGAGTGAATACCTTTGTTTTGAAAGTAAAAGTACTGACCCTAATTGGAGAAAAAGAAAACACCTAAACACTTAAAACTACAAGGCAGACAAGTAGAACCAACATTTTTAAAGTGTCATAATATTTGAAGCAAATTAATTTTTCAATATTTGAAAATGGAAATACTGAGTATTTGTGAAGGCTTACCATTATATGACAAATGTTGTAAAAGAAGTTCCTTAGAATATAATAGAGAAAGAGTAACCTCTTTGCTTTAAAACTTGCAACCCATTTCCTTTAGTAAGCTCTGTCTTTCTATCTCAAAGCATAATTTAGTGTGGAAGTTGTTCCATTTGAAAGCAAATATGTACACATTCAAAAAGCCTGAATAATATTCAAGCTGTAAGGGCTACTGAAATATAAAAGAAAGGTCATGTTTCAAAGGCAAGTCAATCTTTCAAGGATAAATTCGCTAAATTCTTCCATTTACACAGACATACTCTTGAATTATTTTAGGATAACAGATGAGATGCTACCCATAAAAATTGACTGAATTACTGTCAAGAGACAACACAGAGTGATGAAGTAAGTTGTCAATTCACAATAAACTCTCCTTGGTTTTGCTTTTGAAGTGGGGACAAAGCCACTCTGGAAACAAGCTATCTCCACCAATGCCAGGAGATATTTGCATAGAGAACTTGCAGATATTTTTTAGTCAAATTCTCCAGTTTCGCAATACATGTAACATCTACCCCTTCCAGAAATGGTCAGCAGTATTGAGGACAGACTGTGTGAAAAGGGGTAATCCCAAGACACCTTGTCTTTTTGTTATTTCCTCCTGCAAGAGATGCTGTGGACAGGGTGTGCTCTTCTCAGAGCTTCTATACAGAGCAGAAATGCATGCTTGTTGGTGCTCCTGTTAGACTGTGGCCGTAGGTCACTGAGGTCACTGAGACAGAGGCTTGGGGGAATTCCTCTCCTGCCTCTTTTCATTTGTCCACCAATAGTGCAGGCCTTTCCTAGTGTATTCAGCTGATACAGCTCCTATGCCAGAGAGCACTTGGTGATAGCTCCCAGCTCTGAAGTAGTGTTGGAAGGATTCCAAAAGAGGGAAAGGGTTCCCCATCTTCTTGATTAAATACTGGCTGCAAGCTGAAGAGTCTTGCAGCTTCTCAGAGGCCTACCTACAACCTCTCAACATGTGATAGGTCTTTCTCAGCACTAAGGAATTTGTCCAGCACAACAGTGCATTTGGTTTCTTATTTGGGGGCTTTTTTTGTGGATCAGAGTGCAGGGATCATTTGCATAGAATGATACAACTGAAATTGCCTAAGATGATCCAGTTGTAATAAATTCAGTTGTGCTTTCTCTCAGTTTATTAAATGCAATTATTTCTGGCAAGCTGTGTCAGAGATTATACCATCAGTGGAAGCTGAGGACTGGGTATATGATACTTCTTTCAGCCAACATTCTGGCTTTTCATGTAATGCTTGGACTGAAGATGATATGTTACCAGATTTTTTATCTCCTAATAAATCTGATTCTAACCACGAGCAATCCACAAAGAAGACAATACTGCAATACAGTATAATGGCTGTGAAGAAGATTGGGACTTGGGAAATTTGTTTTTACTCTCCACTATTTATTCCTCAATTTTGACTGTTAACTCTACATAAAAGAAAATGTTTTTATGTAATGCTTGGCACTGAGAGTGTCAGACAAGGTCTCCAGAGGCAGTTATAGCAGTGAGATATATATGTCAGTGGTTCTGACATTGAGATTTTTTTGCATACATTAATCTCTTATCTCCATTGATTAAAGTTGAGAGCTAAGATTAAACTCTGTAGGTCAAGTTTGACTTTGTTATTATTATACTGATTTCAAAGAGTCATCAATCAGTTTGACTCTTTCAAAAGGTGACTGTATAGAGTTAGGAAAGATTTTCACATTTCACTGCTTTCCTTCCAATTACATGTGTGTTATTTCAGTTAATGGTAAATATTGTCTCTTTCTCTAAAGAATCTTCATTGACAGCTTTGCTCAATATTTTTGTCTGTTTGGTTCAGATGAAGAAGCATTGGATTTTGGCATTATTATTAACACTAATGTTGCTGTTATCATCATCATCATCGTTATCATCATCCTATAGTCCAGATTTTTCATCTGTTTTCATAGCTACATGCATCCAAATTCATCTCTACAGTGAGGACAAAGATCTTAACAGCTCTCTTGCCTGTCACTGAAATACTACTTGCATAGTATTCATCCTGAAATTAAATCTACGTCATTCCAGAAAGATTTGGTCTGTACCAAACAATGTCTTTAGCTGTATAAATGCATTTCAGATCAAATCAAGGGCTTCTTTAACAGTGGCTTGATAAACAGTTTTCACTGTTCTCTGATAAAACTAAGAAGCCAACAAAATACTGAGGCAAAATCATTTCACAATAGGCAACAGAGAGCTCTGTTGAGTAAGTACAAAATAGCAATGTCTCTGTTAGTTGTCATGATAGCTATTCTGTAACCAACTCTGTAATTTCTTGGAAGATGGTATTTTTAGAGCTAGAGTGTAGTAGCTAGCTGTCAGCATATAATAACAATGTAAAATGATCTATTGCTCACAACAGTGAAACTGATGAGGATTTAGTGGGATTATTGTATACATTGAATGCCTTCATCTCTTGCAAAGTGCTTCACAGGCCCTGGATGAATAAGATCCCAAAAGTGTCAACAATGCGTTTTTATTGTGTAAACATGAAGAAGAATGAAGCAGAATTCTGGGTGCCAGATGACAGTGCCACTCAGGACCTTAACAGACCAGTATGTGAGCTACACCCTTGTTGGCAGGCCTTTGTAATCTCAACAGCACAAGTCACTGCTCTTTCTGCTTTGAAGCAGCAGGAAGCTTCGAATAACATCAAAGCTGTAGGGATCGAGTGCCAAGCATCATAATATTTAGTTTCCCCATCTAGAACGAGTTCATTCATCAGTGAAATTAGAATGAGTGAATATTAGAATGAGTCTACCATGAAAATAATGGTAGACTCATTCTAATATTGCTGTAGATGCCTGAGTCAAAGGTCTTGATGAAAAGGCGAATGCAACAAAGACCTGAATGTGACAGCCTACTTTTAACTTTATTGTCTCTGGGTGTTTTGGCTTATTGTTCTGTTCTCTTGTTCACTTTGCTGGCATTTAGACCAAGACTGAACATTCACTTAGTAGTAACTGAAGCATGTCCTGTTCATTGCACAGTTTCAAAAACAAAAGGCCAGTAATACATTCATAGCCTTGGACTGAAAAGTCTGACATGAAATAAGCAGTGGAGAGCTCAAGGAGGAAATTAACAAAAAAATATAGAGAAAGAACTGCACTGCAAAAAAAGCATTATTTGTAAAATATTTGTAAATATATTAAAAAATAGTTATGTAAATTATTCACAGTGAGATAAGAGAGACATTTTCCTTGTCTTGGGATTCCAGTAGAAAACTGAAGTCAGGCTTGCTTTTAGGTGTATAATTCTGGCTTTTCATCTCAACAGGGAGGTAGCAAATTAATTGCTTATGCCCCTTATTGTACCTAAGTCAAGAGATGGAATATGAGCAACAAGTTAGGTTTAACTGGCCAATATCAGATGATCACAGTAGAGAAAATATTAATTGCTTCAGAGCTGTTGGTCAGCTCTGTAAATTCAGACAGCAGAAAGAGAAGAACTGGAAAAAGGAGAAAACTCATTTTTCCTTGAGTTATGACTACCTGCTTTGCTCTTCTTGTTCATAAATCTCTTAATAGATTAATGTGGCATAACATAGCTGAAGGCCTCCTGTGTTCTGCCCAGTGCCTTCATGAAAGTGAAGAAACCAGATATATAGGTTCTTTTGTAAGTTTTACATTAGATAATAGGTATCTAGGATCAGAATGCAGCTACTAGTGCGTTAGTGGTTTAGAGTGAATTAGAGCATCCATCTAGGCATTTTATTTTTAAAATCATACACATCTAGTTGCTTTCCCAAAGTGACGTATGCTTGTCTGACCAATTACTTGATGGAGATAGTTACTGGCTGAAAATAGTAGGAGAGCAACATTTCTTCTAAATGGCACAAGAGGACATGTCCAACCATGGGATGGCTGTGTCCATGTCTCTATTTACCATCTATTCATATTTGTTTCTACTTATTTCTACCACAGTCTTTGACAGTACCAAGTATGTCATTATGAATTCAGTAGGAATATCCATGAAGAAAAGAATGGATAAAGAAAAGGATGTTAAAAACCTGAAAAGGAATTAATCTCATTTTACCTTATGATGCCCAAACACATACATTTTTATGTAATAGCACTATACTTTAACTTCTTCAAAAACCTGAAAATGACAGTTGCACATTCATTTATGCCCCGTCCTGGCTGTAGACATAAAACTCTGCTTCATAACTAATTCTGATGAACACTTGAAAGCTTCTGCTGGTGCAAATTTTGTTCACCTACCCACTGAGTCAACATACCCTTGTAGAAAATAGCTTTTCTTTTGCAGTATTTAGAGGTGGAATGCATTTGCTGAATTGTTGGCTGCTCTGAATACCATGTTTTCTGCACTGGTTGATGGTAGCAGTGTTTGGGATTAAAGGTTTGGCTTTCCAGCTATAGACTGGAAAGAAGTCAAAGCAGATCATTCTCAGAAGTTTCCTGTGCAAATTAACTAAGCAACGTATCTTTTTAGTGGCAGTTGCCAGTTTATTATGCAAATATGTCTGCCACTGAATGCCTTACAGTTTGTCCAGTATTTTTTGCCAATCCCCTCAGGTGAGTGCTCACCTGAATTTTGCATCCTCCCTCCCATGTGCATGTCTGTGAATTTCTGCCAAGATGACTTTTTGACATTAGTCAAATGTTTGTGCATAATATGTATTACTGTTTTTCTCTTGTCCCACCTTATTGCAAATTAATGGGAATTTCTTTTCTTCATATTCAAAATCTTGGTATTCCAATAAATATTCAGCTGGAGCAAATAATGTCACACATTAGGTACACTGAAATTTTGGAAGAATTAACCTTTGAGAAACACACTCACAGAATAGAAATTAACTCTATGTTTAGGACTAGAGTACCAAATTAAGACAGTAAGATCATAACAGATGCAACAACTACCATCTCTTGCTATATATCTCTCTCTAACATACAGATTGGTCTAGCAGAGAAAGAGCTATGGGAACTGTCTCTTCTTTGAAGAATAGAAAGGCATTTGGTCATTAGATCTCACTGCTTTTGTTTATATCTCACCAATCCAAGATATAACAGAACAAGTTTAGTCTCAAGTTGGAGACTCAATTGACAAATTCTTGTCTGTTTCTTGTAGGACGATGTTTCCTAATAGTACCATGTTAAGAGTCTCTACTCATTTCCCAAATAACTTTTTGTTCAAAACAATATAGGTTAACTCAAGGAGACAGCAAAAGAAAATATTTTTATAACTTATTTGTGAAACAAAGCATCCTAGATCTACTTTCAGTTTTATTTTTAAGAAAGAGCAATTCCTGATTATGGTAATTCTCCATAAATAAATTCTTTTTAGACTACAGTGAAGAATGCCATTGAAAGCTAGCAGTTTATCTGTTCAGGGGTCTTCTTGCATTGGACAAGATTTAACTGACAAGATTCATATGTGTAATGCTGGCTAGTACAGCATGACATCATAGTTTTAGAAGTTCTTGCCCGAAGAAGAGCAGTTAAAGGCCCAAAGCAAAGATACTTCCAGCTGAAGAGCTCATTTACTCTTCTCCTTGTTTCCAAGATACTGTTACAATTATATTTTCATTAAATCAGAGAATTTCAAAGAGTGTTTCAGCTTCATCTGTGTACAGAAAACAACTATATCATGTTACTTGAAAGTTGGGCTACAATTCACAAGTATGCTTCTTCATTTCTTCTTCTTGTGCTGGTGCTGATTCTTTTCCTAGTCATTCTCCTGTCTATCTGGACACAGACCTTGATTATATGGGGCAAATCTAGACAAGCTCCATGGCAAAAGAATAAGCAATTTTGAGCTGGTTTTTGATTTATAATTTTGATTTTGCTGTCTTTGCCTGCTTTAAATTCCACACAGTTTTTTCATGAAAGAGTAAAGCAACATCAGGAAGGATGGCACGCAAGATAAATGCAGACCAAGTGATGAGATCTTTGCTGTCCATTTGAGAGGGAGATTACTTCCTAGTGTATACCACTGTGTATGAGTTTTGTGATCTGCTCTGATACTGTGAGTGTGGCTTGAGAATGAAGGAAGTTACACCAGCATCTCAGAAACAGACAAGGAAATTATAGACACGATCAGTCAAAGTATGAAGGTCACACAAGTGATTTTAATGCTTCAAAATACCTTCATTCCAAGAAAATTCTCAATTTCCAGAACCCATACTCACATCCTAAGGAGTGATATTGATGCATGTGTTCAACTACGGTATCAAAAATAAGCAGGTACCTTCTAGACCACTAGATTGAAGATTTGGTCATGCACTTCTCAAGGAACTTCTGGTCTTGACTGAATAAAAGCCAATGGGACATGCTATTTATGGGTTTTCTGGGTGGGCTCCTGTAGCTCTAGGAAAAAGTTCACAGTCAGAATGATATTCTCTCTGTGTACACTTTGCAGAACACTTTCTACTCACCAAACACTGGCAGTGTTGTTTTGGCATTGAATTAAGACTTGGCTTGCTACAACTGTGGACAGAGGACAACAATGATCAGTGGAAAATTAAAATTCATTTAGAGTAAGCTGAAGACACTTGTGAAGATGTGCAGAACACAGAGGGTATTAAAAACAAACAAAACCTCAAATTCACCTGAATGGAACAAGAGAGGATATTCTTTTGAAAGTACTGGCAAACTCTCAATCTGCAGCTCATAAGCCTGCCTCATGCTGAGGTTTAGGGAAGCAAAGTCAGAGGGTGAATGTCAAGGTTACTCAACTCTAATATGTGGATGCATTTTTTTAAACATAAGATGAGGTCATTAATTTCTGGTAAGTCATGTTGCTTTAGCCATTTAAGTGAAATGACAGTAGAACTAACTGAAGTAATTTTTTTAGGAATAGAATTCATATAAAAATGAGCAATATTCCAAGAGCTGCTTGCTATTTACAGCAGGAGCTAGGAACAAGGTTTGCTAAATCTACCCCTCCTGTTCTATTCAAATTACCATTCATATAGTTTTAGCCCAGTTCATCTACAGCTCTGGGGAAATCTTTAAGACCCAGACATAGGTCACACACCAGGTCTCTAAATAAAGATAATTTTTCTTGTCCTGCTTGAATTTTCAGTCTTTATAGGATCTCAGCAGGCCTCATACATTACTAGGAGAAAATTCAGCAAAGAGTACACTTTTGTCTATTATCTCACAGCAAAAGTTAGGTTATTTCAAATGAGAATTCTAAAGATTTAGCATATATGTAATTGGTTTTTTTCCAGCCATCAAACAGTTTTCATGAACTTACTCCAAGTAGCAATACAGGCTGGAGGATGATTGACAGCAGCCCTGCTGGGAAGGCCTTGTGGAGCTGGTGGGTGAGAGGCTGGACATGACCCAACCATGAGCGCTCCCAGCTCAGAAAGCCAAACGTGTCCTGGGCTGCATCCAAAGCAGCGTGGGCAGCAGGGGAGGGAGGGGATTCTGTCTCTCTGCTCTGCTCTGGTGAGACCCCAGCTGGAACCCTGCATCCAGCCCTGGGGTCCCAGCACAGGAAGGATACGGACCTTGGAGTGAGTCCAGAGGAGGGGCACAGAGATGATTAGAGGGATGGAGCACCGCTCCTATAGGGAAAGACTGATGTAATTGGGATTATTCAGCCTGGAAAAGAAGAAGACTTTGGGGTGACCTAATTGCAGCCTTTCAGTAGGGGAAGGGCTGCTAGAGCACATGGAGGAGGGAAACCTACTGGAAAGAGAGGGACTCTACAGGAACAATGTAAAAATATTAAAAAAGGACTTATAGTGACAGGACAAGGAGGAAAGTACTTAAAGGGGAAGAGCATTGGTTTAAATTAGATGTTGGGAAGAAATTCCTTGCTTTGAGAGTGGTGAAGCACTGGAACAGGTTGCCCAGAGAAGCTGTGGATGCTCCATTCTAGCAATGTTCAAGGAGCAACCTGGTGGTTGGAACTAGATGATTTTTATGGTCCCCTCCAATCTAAGCCATTCAATGGTTCTGTGATATATCCATTTTCTACATAATTGTAGTTTATGTCTTTTTGTAAAGCTAGAAGTAAAATTCATTTGTTCCTTGGTGTTTCCAGAACACAATGCATGCACATCTTTCAGCTGTAGAAAATGTCTTGATTACTTTAATCCCTATTCAGTAAGGCATTTATGTATATGGGCATATTTGCTTTAGGCACATAAATTATCTTCTTTAGTCCAGCTAGATTATCCACATACTAGAAAACAGATTTTAATGTTGTTCAAACTTTGTTTTTCTAAATAGGAGACTCAGAATATAAGATTACAACACAGTCAGCTAAGTGCATTCCAGATGAGTTATGGGTTAGAGGAGAGGTACAAGACTCTAGAGCCATAAATCCTAGATTTCTAGGCCTCGTCTGTACCCTTCTTCAAGCCATATTATTTTCAATATTTATGCAGCTTGATGCTTTTTTTAAATCCTTCTCTTCTTAGATACTGCTAAGCATGGCATCGGAGCATTTCATAATTTTGTAATATGTGATCCTAAAAGGATTTCCTTCTCCTTATATCTGAGGACAAGAGGGTCCCTAGAAGCAGATTGTTTCTGTATCTATGCATGTGCTTAGAGGAGCAATATGCTATGTGGACACCTTGCTCTCCTCTGGGAGATGTCCCAGGTAGATGGGACAGTGCCTTAGAATGTTCTCTGGCTGCTCTACCCGTTTGTTCTGACTGTGACGCTGTCCCACATGTTGCAGAAGCCTTCCTCTGTCATGAGTCATGTCTCTGATAATGTGAAGGTCAAACCTCTCCTTTTATTTTGACCTGAAGCCAGGGAAAAGAGCAAAGCCCGAAGCTGCTCTGTCCTTAGCCATCTGTGTTGCATGAACCAAGGGTCTGTTGTGGGTAAAATCAGCTGTGACTGTTTTAAGGGGCACCTGTTCTATACTGAGGCATAACAGTTGACAGTATTTAGACTTGGCTTGACAGGTCAGTCTAGCTCAGTCTGGGTCTGACAGGATGGGTGTGGCTTCTTGCTAATCATCAGGGAACAGCCATTTGAGTAAGGAAACAAGAAAACTTGTAGGACTGTCAGCCTTTCAAGGAAAGAGGAGAGCATCTCAAAGGAGCACCCCACTATAGTTAGTGTAATAAGTAGAATAAATAAATTCGTGTGGGATTAAGCTATTAATAAAAAGATACCCGAGAATGCCTCCAAGATTCCGAAGTTCCCAAACACACCTACTACTGTAACAACAAGACAGAGCCAGAAGATAGCCCAGCCATTAAAGGTAGACCCTCGCTTCACAGCTCCTCAAACACCAGATACCAATCTTGGTAGAGATCCTAGACGATCAAGATCACCCCTCCCAAGATGAATTACGGAAAAACTATCAAGCAACCTTTTCATACAGACAGGACTCTTTTAGAAACACAGCATACCTAGACTTTCAATAGACTTAGCCTTAAGGTAAAAAAACTGTATAAAACCCACGGGCTGAAACATAGCAGTGTGGCAGAATTCGGAGAGTACTTTTGTACCGCCTCTCTGTCCACCCAGCATTCGATCAATGTTGTTTCTTTTTATTGTGGCTTTATTTCAGTGTTGAAATTGTGTTAAATAAATTTTGTTATTTTATTTTGAATTGGCCTCTGACCATTTATAACAGATTTGGTGCCGTGACTCGGATACAATTTGGCTGCGGAGGACTCCCTTTGCACGGGGGGCGCCCTGCCAGTTTTTCAGCAGCCCGGCAAAGCAAGAAACCCCTTCGCACCTATTGTATTACGAACCCAAAAATTAGATAAAAGTGCCACAATAAAAAGGGAGAAGGCCTGGATCCAGCAGAAAACCCGGGAAAAGACATAGGAGTCTTTTCGGAGCCGCGGCTACTTTTCACTCGTAAAATTTTTTTCTCCGTGCACGAAGATCTCCAAGCAAGAAAATAGCTGTAAGTAATGCTTAGTTGAGTGAGTGATTGAGTAAGTAAGCGAGACGTGGCCTTGCCACGATACAAGGGTAGATCTGTAAGCTCTTGTACCAAGTTTCCCGCAAAAGTTTTTTTTCAGCTGGTGGAGAAGAGAATTGGGGAAAACTCGTTTGCTCATCAAAGCCCAGACTCGGGGAGTCTGGGGGAATCGATCACAAGGAAGCAAAAGGGGAAAGATACGTCCCTCTAGGTTTGAGGAACCGGTAAACCCTTTTGCTACAGGCTAGTAAAAGCCCAGGATGCAAACCGAAGACTTTTTCATCAGACGAACAGACCCCCGGTTCAGCTCACCAGAAGGGTAAGTAAGCCGAACGATTCGGGACCCAGTTTGCAATTTGTAACAGTCGGGGAGAAGATCCCTGCTCTTAGCCAGAGCTAAAGCTAAGAAAAGATTTAGTATTGCGATCCATTACCAAAAGGTAAAGTTTTTTGTTTTTTTTTAAAAAAAAAAAAAAAAAAAAAAAAAAAAAAAAAAAAAAAAAAAAAAAAAAAAAAATGAGGCAAAGAAAGAGTAAACATCAGAAAGAATCAGAGAAAAAGCATGCTCTCAGAAAAAGAAAAGGTACCTTCGAAATCCCACCAGAAAGTCCACTGAGATAAATCTTAGAGCACTAGAGAGAGTGTCCCATTTTGAAAAGTAAGTCCAAGAAAAACTAATTTATTATTGTACCGAAGTTAGAGAGAGTGAAGAGCCCGCTGCCAGCCGCTGCCAGCCGCTGCTGCGTGCCGAGAGCCAAACCGCGGGGTGCGGGGCCGCCGTCCAGGGCACGCTAGCAGAGAGGGGGGCCGCCCTCTGCGCCCGTGCTGCGCCTCCCCCACCCGTGCGCCCCGTCTAGCGCCGCATCCATCCCACTGCTTCCCGCAGCCGGCACCGCCACCTCCATAGCATCCTTGTGTCCAGCAGAAGATTGTCCTCCTGCTTGCCTTCTCTGTCTCTCTCTGACCCCTTTTCCCAATCCTGCTTCTAGCCCCCCTTCCCCCAAAGAGCCATCCTCTTCCCATTCTCAGTTCCCCCGAAGCGAGAACAGAAACCGAGGAGAAGAAGAGGGGGGGGAGAGATTCATATGCAAATGCAGTAGTTCCATCTTCTCAACCACACCCTGCTAAACCATTTCCACCAGATACTACCGTAGCAACTGCAGAGTCACTCCATCCCGAAGTGTCTAACAGTTTTAGCTACCCTGTTAACTTTTAAAGTTATAAACATAAACAAGTTGTGAATTCTATTCCATGATTCTCTCTCCTATTGTTCAGAGAGCAAGATAAAGAGTAGAACTTGCCGAATGAGCACAGATAAGCTTGAAGCTGCTGTTGCCTTTCTGCTACCCCATATCCCTGTTCGTCGTCCCTGCCCCCGTTCCTATTTCAAAAGTAGGTCGTTAGCAGCAAACCACACCGCGCAGAGTAGCCCAAGATGTCTGCAGTCTCTCTGGCTCCCTGCGACCCCCCCCAGTTCCCAGTTCCTATCCACTAGTCCTGACCAGAAAGAGCTCGCTGGCTAGGACGCCTAACCCAAAATCCTCTATCCTTTATACCTTTTTATGCAATACCTTATCTTCTTTCCACTTCCCTCCAATCCCCATAGAATAGTCTTTACAATTAAATGTTTTATGTTGTTTCCTCTAATTGCAGATTGTCCCGTTTTCAGTTTTAAGAGTTTTGCCCGTCACGAGGATAAATCCTACAAGAAGCAATTTTCAAACTGTCTCTTAAGAGCGTGTGTTCCAGTAGCATTAAGCTACTAAAACAAGAAAACGCTGTTGAGTTTATGCTGTCTTTAGTTAAGGCTTACCAAGGGTAACTGACAACCCTGTTAAGATAGTGCCTAAGAAAGTATGAACAGTTTTTAGTTTTTTTAGTTGTAGCCGATGTTCCCTAACAAGGTAGTAGCAGAAACTACAAGTTTTATTTTACAGCGAGGGCTAAAACCTAAACTAGGGGTGAAAGCCATAGCTGAGAAAAAGCCAGTTGGGGGAAAAAGAAGATGCTGCCAAGAGCCGAGAGCTTAAAAGCCACTAAGTTAGCTGCAGAAATGCACTCAAAGTGCCCCTAAATACCCATTAGCTTACAAAGCAAAGAATCTAAATAGCTTAGCTGTGAGAAGACCTCAGAGTCCTTAAAGCACTAGCCCATGTTTAGTTTCATAAACAGCTTCATTTTAAGTACCTATTATGCGTTTCATTATTCATTTTAAAATCTGCAATATTGACCCACTTACCCCATTTGTTATAATTGTTTGTTTTGTTAAGTCACAATTACATATGTCAGTTGTTTGAATCAATTCCTGTTACATTTTGCTTCTTGTCAACCCTATTTGTTGTTTTCTTAGTCCTGCCCTGTGTCATGTAGACATCTCCCTCAGCAAGATAATTCTCTTTTGTTGACATGAGTATAAAAGCACTAACAATGCCCTAGTAGTTAGAAAAGTTCAGATATGCCTTAGCCTTAAACTGCTCTGAGAGATGTTTCAAATTTTTAAACAGTTTTTAAGTAATTATTTTCAGCAGTAGATTGATGCTTCCTATTTTTTCACTAATTACTAATATTGTTCTTACTTTGTGTTATGCAAGAATTGATGCTAAAGATCCCCCCTTTAAAATACATGATTTGTCTAATTGTGCTAAGCTTTAACTAGTTGCCTATCACCCATTCAAAAGAATCCCAGTAGATTTCACTAATTTACCTAAGATACAGCAATTAAGACAGCAGAAAAAGAGTGGACCCACGCTTCGAGAGTGAAGAAAGTAGACTCACAATACACTACTCAGAAATAGAGAGTGACCTCATCACCTAGAGAGCTGAAAGTCAAGTTGCAACAACACCGATAGATGAGGGAGATCAGATAAAGTGTGAAAGACCAGATTGTGAATGTTTTCCCTTTGTTCACTTCAAGTGTGTATATTGTAAATTGATTTGGGTTGTTCACTGTAGAGGGGGGCGTAGGCCAAAAGGATTATGTACCAACTGTTTAGAAAAAGAACAAGAAGAGACTAGCTATTTCTTAGTAATTGCCACTAACTTGGGTCTGCTGGAGCTGGATTCTCCAGAATGGTATTATATATATGAAAAGGGGACAAAAAGGCAATTAGACGCTAAAGTTGAAGTGCTCAAAGTCGAGTGCAGAAAGACAATCAAAGTACCTTGCTAGTCCGATACAATCAGGTTGTCCAGATGGAGTGCCTTTAAAAGAAGGTTTGCAGCTCGGACTAACAGGACTCCAGAAGCATATGCCTGCTGCCGAGAAGATGGATTACCCCGCCACGGGCTGCAACCCCGTGGGCGAAGGGAGAGGCAGAAGCATGTTGTGATAGAAAGTCCTCGTAGTCCTGAGCCGAGAGACAGGGGGACCCCCCCCCCCAGAGCCCACAGAGGCTGACCCTCAAGAAGAGATGTGAACTATAGTTAAACATAGCACCAGAGGGAACCTGAAGTATCAAGAGCATTATGATTGTCCCAAAAATAAAAGAAAAAAGTATTATTTCTTTTATGACACTCAATACTAAATTTTGTAGATCAGAAAAAGAGGTAGAATGCCACGACTCAAAGGCAATTACTAAAGAAAAGCAATCCAACACACACGAATTTATTTGAGTAAATAAAAAGGTGGGGGACTGTAATAAGTAGAATAAATAAATTCGTGTGGGATTAAGCTATTAATAAAAAGATACCCAAGAATGCCTCCAAGATTCCGAAGTTCCCAAACACACCTACTACTGTAACAACAAGACAGAGCCAGAAGATAGCCCAGCCATTAAAGGTAGACCCTCGCTTCACAGCTCCTCAAACACCAGATACCAATCTTAGTAGAGATCCTAGACGATCAAGATCACCCCTCCCAAGATGAATTACAGAAAAACTATCAAGCAACCTTTTCATACAGACAAGACTCTTTTAGAAACACAGCATACCTAGACTTTCAATAGACTTAGCCTTAAGGTAAAAAAACTGTATAAAACCCACGGGCTGAAACATAGCAGTGTGGCAGAATTCGGAGAGTACTTTTGTACCGCCTCTCTGTCCACCCAGCATTCGATCAATGTTGTTTCTTTTTATTGTGGCTTTATTTCAGTGTTGAAATTGTGTTAAATAAATTTTGTTATTTTATTTTGAATTGGCCTCTGACCATTTATAACAGTTAGGAAGAGGAAGGGTTCAGTTAGTTTAGTATCACCTTTACTGTGTCACTTTGGCAAATCATTTGTTTCTTGATATTTGATTGATAAACTGTGCTCAATTTTAGGCCACTGCTTCACTGGAAGAAGCAAACTGCATATTGCTTGTATAATACAGGCCTAGAAGGAAGATGGTGAATGGTGAATTATTCGAAGTGCTTCCTTATGCAGTCTGCCTTAGACCTCCTTAAGATGAGCCATCTGCTCTTTCAAGTCTGCTGGATTTTCAGGGATGTGGGTGATAGATTTAGCTGCACAAGATGCAGCACTGATGGGAGGAGGCTGCTGTCAGCTTATGAACATGACCAACACTTTCATAATCTGCTACTGTAACTGCAATGTATTGAATATCTACTTTGGTCTTTTGGACTGCTTGTTTGGTGGCTTTTTTTTTCCCTTTTAATTTGTTTTAAAAGGACTCTTATTTCTAGCATCTACTGTTGGTGAGAATTTATTGAGTGGTTTAATCACTCCTGAATGAAAGGCAGCTGCTAAAAGATGTAAATAGCTGCTGGTTAATGATGTGATGGCTTCTCCAAGGAATTAAATGAGGATTTTCCTCTTTCTCGCTACAGTTTGTACTACATAGCCAGTGTCCACACTAAATGACTTTAAGTCTCACGTGCTTACGTGGTAAGTGCAGCTGAGTAGTTTTTTAGGTCTTTTACGCAGCTGGCCTCAATAGAACTACTAACCTGGTAAATCAATAGCCTCAGCCTTGTCTGGTTTAATTTCTGTTGTGCAGGTATGTCTTCTGCATGCCTACACAGCAGAGCATAGAAAGAATCATAAACTCATTCTCTAGCATTGTTTCTCCTTAATGTTTTCAGAAAATAAAAGCTTCACTGAGAATTCAGGTGAAGCTCTTTTCTCTCTGTGCTTACAGCTTTGGACATCTAACCCCAACCTGATCCTTCACTGTGACAAAAAAACCCAGAAACTACTTGAGATGAGCCATGACACAAAACAGTATTACTGGCTATTTCCAATTATTCACAGTGTTTGTAATACAGTAATTCTTGCAGATCTAGGTAAGTGTTCTGTTGTGTTTGGCATCGTAGAGATTAGTAATAAAAAATGCTATTTCAAAGATCCTGCAAGATCCAATGGACAGGCAAGAATTGGTACTTCCCATTACAATGTCATAGACAGATTCAGTGATTTACCATAAAAACAGAGGAAACTAGTGCCAAAGCTTGGGACTGAAACCTTTCAATGTGTGAGATCACCCACATCCTAATTAGATACTGAATACCAAAGAGCACTCTTCCCATTCTCTGAGGCTCAGCTTCTGATACACAAAGACTGCAATAAGTAAAACAGCTGAGGTAGCGTTCATCTCTACATCCTGTGCTGTGACCTGACATGATTGTGGAGCTCTTGGATGCATAAACATTAAAATTCATCACGTCCAGAAAACACAGTGTTCACTGATGCCTCCAGGGTGTCCCACAAGTCGGTGATGACTTGGAGAAATCCTCAAACTCAGCATTGGGAAGCTGATGTGGAGTTTGTGGAGGGATCACCCCAAGTCACTGAACTAGCCTCAGTCGTGAGAGCTTTTGAGAAATTCCCAGAGCCAATTAATTTAGTCACCAATTCAGCCTATGTGGCGGGGGTAGTGTCCAGGGCGGAGCAGGCAGTTCTCAAAGACATCGAGAATGAAAGCCTCTTCAGGCTGCTCTCAAAACTAATTTATTTAATTTCGCATCGAGAGCACCCATTTTATGTGATGCACGTAAGGTCGCATACCGATTTGCCAGGCGAGATCACAGAGGGTAATCGCAAGGCAGATGCCCTTGCAGCCCCAGCAGAAATGGCACACCTTCCAGATGTTTTCCAACAGGCAAAGCTAAGTCACCAGCAATACCATCAAAATGCTCCTGGCCTGATGTGTCAGTTCTGGCTAACACGGGGTCAGGCTTAAGCCATTGTGGCCACCTGCCCTGATTGCCAAGTCCAAGCCATGCCACCGCTGGGTATGGGGGTTAACCCCCAAGGCCTTGAAAGCTGCAAAGAGTGGCAGACGGACATCACACACATTCCCAGTTTCAATCACCTTATATATGTGGATGTGAGCATTGACACATATTCAAACACAGTTTATGCCTCTGCCCACGCAGGGGAAATGGCTGCACATGGCAAACAGCATCTTGTGCAGGCCTTTTCAGTATTGGGGATCCCTAGGAAAATTAAAACTGTCAACGGCCCAGTGTACAGAGGCAAGGAATTCCTAGAGTTTGTCCAGCAGTGGGGAGTAGAGCATACAAGAGGCATCCCCCACTCCCCCACAGGTCAATCTGTGTTGAGCGTGCCCACCAGATGCTCAAACAGGTCCTAGCTAGGCAGAACAGTTCCACAGCATGGATGTTACCACAACAAAAATTCTGCAAAGCCATGTTCACAATCAATTTTCTGAATTGTTCATTTGAAAACATGAGTCTTCCAGTGGTACGTCACTTTAACAGCGGCAAACAGTTTAAGTTGTCAAAGCGTCCAGCAGTTTTAATTAGGGACCCAGAAACCTGGGAGATCAAGTGTCCCTATGAGCTCAGGACCTGGGGGCGTGGCTACATGTGTGTATCTACCCCCTCAGGTCCACATTAGATACCCCAAAAGTAGGTAAACCTTCTGTCCCTAAAAATCCAGCATCAACAGAAGATGATGAGAAGCAAGCAGCTGTTGCTTCAAACAGAAGATGCCACCAGAAGAGAGGGACAAAACCTTCCTGAGATGTGGTTGATTCCAGCAGATCTAACTTTTAACATGCTATAAACATGTTTTTTTCCTTTTAGAAAAAAACGTACCTCCCACTCAACCTTGCAATGAGCCCTGTCCAAGTTGTCATCCTGTTCGTGCTGAGCAGCCTGACAACCGCATGGATCGTCCCTCAGCCAAGCCAAAACATCTGGGTGACCCTGGCACAGACACTTCAACAAGAAAATATATGCCTGTCCACTGCAGCAGCAAGATTCCCCTGCAAGCTGGAGAGTATCCAGCCGGTTTTGAGACACATATCCCTAACCCAAGTCCCAAATCACACCACACACACTCACATAAATCCATCATAAGCAATCTGTAATGATTAAGAATCCAATAGAAGAGTCCCTACCAAAGTTACCCAGAGTGGCTCAGGAACCCCAAGAATTAGAGCTATTGGGTTCCTCCCTGGCACCATACTGTGTTCACTTTATTTTCACTCCATTATGTAGCACCAAAGCCTTTCATAACATACCACAATATCAAGAAGAGTTTACTGCCAAAAGGTGGTGTAATATTCTGAGCCATGTTACAGCTGACAATCCATACATTCACATTCCATAAGCCTCCCTAAGGGTCTGTTTCTAATTTGTGGAGATCGGGCATAGGAAGGTATCCCAGGCATAGAAAGGTATCCCGGGCATAGAAAGTTATCCCGTCCCGGCTTCTAGGAGTGCCATGTACCATTGGGCAGTTGTCCCTCTTGGCACCCAACCAAACTATCATTGGTGAACCGACTAAGAAAAACAATGTGGCCAACAAAATTCATAAGAGAAGTGTTGGCAATTTAGACCCAATTTGTGATTCAGAAATTTTTCATCGGTCCAAGTCAAAAAGAGTTGCTGCATCTCTCCTTCTGCCATAGGTAGCAGCAGCCAAAGCTCTAGGTGAATTGGGCCCCTAGAATGCTAGCTGGTCAAACAGGCAAACTTGACATCCACTGTCATCAGCTCCCTCCTAGAAGATGAGGAAATTACCAGGCAGGCCACCCTTCAAAACCGTGCAGCTATAGACTTCCTCCTGGTGCTGCATGGACACAAGTGCCAGGAATTTGAAGGACTCTTGCCTGAATTTAACATCAAAAGCACCCAACATCCACACTGCCCTCAAGGAACTGAGAAGCCTGGTTGGACAAGTAAAGCAAGAATCCGAAGACTGGTTCAGCAGACTGTTCAAAGGCTGGGGACTTTCGGGGTGGTGGACATCTATTGTTAAAACAATTCTGTTGTTTTTTGTTGTTTTATTCTTGTGTTAGCATTCAGAGTTTTACGTTGCTTGATTCTAAAAGCCCTCAACAGTCTAATCCCTACTACCTCAGAAGTCCACCATACAGAGTTTGCAAACCTAGAGCAGCCTAACCTGTCTGCAAATGGCAAGTGGTGGACTGATTCATACTCTGAATCAAAATAGGCCCAATGCCTTTCTTTCAACTTTATTCTAACAAAATAAGGGTGAGATGTTGTATTGCACTGAATAGTTAGTTCGTTTTGTTGTTGCTCAGGGTGATTTTTTTTTTCACACATGTAGCTTATTATATTTTACACAATGGATTATCCCACACACCCCCTCTAGGTTTCGGTTTGGGTTTCCCCCATTGGCTCCTCCCCTCACCCCTCCCTCAGGTTGCCCCCCATTGATTGTGGTTCCTCCCCCTCTCCCCTCCCCTTTTAAGAGGGCAGAAAACCTCTTGCAAACTGGGGCAAACACCTTTCTGCTTCCTGGTTCTGTAAGGAATAAAACTGGGACTGTACAAGAAGAAGGAAGAGCGCCTCTTGTCTTTTGTCTTTGTTCGCTTCTCCAGCTGTGCGCTCAGGGTCCTAGAGCTAGCCTAGACCAGACCCCTTGAGAGCACAGGAACTGTGATAAAAGAGAAGTATCTAGGGAAGTTTGAACAGAAACAATTTGATGCAATGGAATTACTTTCTTTCTAGATTTCATATTTATAAAAAAAGGCATATTTTTTTAATGTGTAGACTAAATCATTCCAAGAGGAGGAATCAGAAACATGAAACCTGGAATGGATATAATCCATTAGACCCAATGGAAAGAAAATCCAGTTTGGTTTAGCCAAATCATACAGAATTAAATTGTATACCTTGACTGTGTGTGTAATAGCTGAGACATTACTAAGAATCCTGGGTCTCATTTGGTGCCCAGCAGATGGATTGGATGTTGAACTAATGAATGAAGAAAAGCTACTTCAGGGCCAGTAGCACAACAGTAAAGGTAGTCCTCCCTTATTCATTTGCTATGCAGAGAATGTGTGAATAGGTATTATTGTGTTGAAGACTGGCTTTCAGTTGTACCTCATTGGCATGAAGTGGCAGAGATAAGAGCTGGGGCAGTGAGCCTCTGCACACCCCACTTTGCCTTCCTATTGTTCTGCCAGTAAACCTGAGTACTTGCCTATCAGCATTGTTTTGTCAGCCTTGCTGGGCGCTCTGTCAGAGTTACATCAGTGAGTAATCTACCTAACAGCCTCGTTAAAGATCAATACTGTGTGAATCATCTTGTGTCATACTTCTATTTAGCTCTTGTGCCTTACCTGCCCTGGCATGGGGTATTGCACCTAGTTTGAGGGGTCAGTCTGAATTCCTTTTATCTGTGAGAATCTTTACTTGGTTTTATTTAGGAATTCATCAAGCTTTGCCATGATTAAGCTACACACTCAGTCAAGCATGTGTTTTAACTTGGAAGCATTTGAGTGATCCTGTTGAAGTGAGAGTTTAACATGTACTTAAATACCTGCCTAGACAGGGGTTGTAATTAAAGATCTAGAACGATATCATGCAATGGCTTCTGAATTCATGACTGATACTAGAATTGCATCAGATTGCAAATTCAGCTAGACTTAGAATGCAATTAGGTACTGCCACATCCCTAGGAGAGCTCTGATTTTAAACCTGAATGTGATCCTTCCACTTCTTCCTTCCATTCTACAGAGAAATAAGAGCTGTTCAATGTAGTGCTCATTCAATCTCACAAAAGTGTCCCAAGTAGACTATCTGTGTGCCTTCTAGCATGCTACAGACTTCTTGACAGAACTGTTTATATTTATAATAACTTCTCCACCTTTGACTCATGCCAAAGAAGGAAAACTTATTAAAGATTATTTGTTAAAACAGAAGGAATGCCTCAAACGGAGTTTGAGCTTTGTTATGAGGATGTTAGATTTGCCATATCATCTAAATGAATGCCTAATATAAATAAAACTTAATATTCAAAGTCTGGAGTATTCTGCTATTTTGGAGAAGCAGAAGCACGTCATTAAAAAAATTTCTGGCATGTCAGTGAGCAATGAATTACCGTGCAATGCAATACAGTATAGATAAAATAAGCAACTCCTGGCTAGTATATAATGTGTGGCACATGGAAGATACATAGAATGAGACAAGGAATAGCTCCTTAGGGGATAGGATACTTCAGGCCTAATCCTGAGGTAGTGTAAAAAGCATATATCTCCACTGAAAGAACTGGAGCTCAACTGACTTACAGCAGTTTGTGTGCCAGCTCTTCCTCATTAGTGAACAGAGATTACGTTCTCTCTCTTGTACCTTTTTCTCTTCACCTTAATAAATTTACTTCATTGATGGTGTTAAGATTTCTTCACTGCTAGCCATCTGCTCCTAAGGATTGTCTTCCCAATTAAACTGGCACTCTACCATTCTGCTCCCCAGTCTTCTGTGCTGAAACTTGACAGGCCTTTAACTGGGAATGCATTTTGACAGTGTTTTCCAGGTGATGACCCTCAACAACTTGTCAGGGGACTACAGAAAATCTGTTCAGAAAGTTTAAATTCACCATAGAGTACAATTTCCGTTGGACTTTCAATGGAAAAATAGAGAGACTGCAAATTGATAAGGGTTTAATGCTAGAGTCCTAATGATTGATGTTTGCAACTTGAATGAAATTACAGAAGTGCATGTAATAATAATTATGTTATTATTACAAGCATAATCCAACACAGGAGAGGTCCAGATTGGTGTAATGAGAAACTGTACCACCATGAGCACAGCCAGCCAGTGGAGCAAGCTGCTCAGAGAAGCTGTCATCCCCATCCTTGTGAATTTCAGAATGTAACTGGACAACACACTGAGCGCCCTGGTCTGATCCCATGAAGACTCTGTATGAGAAGGAGTTTGGACTAGAGATCTCCTGTGGTCCCTTCTAATCCAAATTATCCCATGATCCCATGACTCTCATTGGGATTCATGCTGTTTTTAACATTTTGATTATATTTCTGTGTTCAAAAACACAGGTAACAGATAGATAGATAGATAGATAGATAGATAGATAGATAGATAGATAGATAGAAAGACAGACAGACAGACATATTGTATTAATTTCTGTTAACAAGAGCACACTAGTACAGGCCTTTCAGCTCCTTGGTGTGTTGGCTGCTCTGACCTCAACAGTAGATCTTGCTGAACCATTTCTTATTTTAATTTTATTAATGTTATGTTGCCTAACTGCTGGAGGGATTTGAGCTGAATCTGAGTTACACTGTTGGTGCCTGTTGCCTCTTATTTTGCCAAGTTTGCATATTTGACAAAAAAAAAATATAGATACTATTTAATATAAATTTTATTTGAATAAAAAAAATTTTAAAACACAAATGGAAATCATTGGTTTGACATGTCTCAACACCCCGTGGAAGTTACAGTAATTAGCTGCAAGCAAGCATTAAGTTAGTAGGTACAATTTTCAGTAGATGTTGTTTCTTTAACATAGACTCCTACATTGCCTGTGCATGCATCTACAGTTATTGCTTAGCTGATGTGTTTACCACCAGTGCAATGTTTGCAAAATCACAATTAAATGCATAACATGTGCTATTGTTGTGTATGTGGTTTCTCTGAGAGGGCATTTTCTCTGAGAGGGCATTTATCAATGGGTGTTTTTGTCCCAGTCATGGGGTTATTCTAGTGCAATGGAAAACACCGAGATAAACAACTGTTTGTAAAATTGTGGCTCTAGGCAGTGCTAGCCCACAAGAGAATTTTTGAACCTGCCTGTATAGTCCATGACAAGTGAGTAGTGGCAGACAGAAGGGTTACCAGAGTTCACCAAAGGCCTGCAGAAAGCATGGATTACTCAATTGTCACACAGCTTTAGCTGCCAAATGAACAGGAGCACATTGTAGAATAAACAGTTGTTATCTGCATTTAGGGAATGCTTTCCAAGTGAGATGGAAGGTGCTCTGCCTTAAAGGATTATCTGGCTGTTCATCCTGTCATGTGAAACAGCCACCCTCTGGTTGTTATAAAACATGGGCTGTCAACATGGAAGCCCAGGATGGTTCCATAAAGTCACAGGCACCATTTCTGTGGTTTTATAGAGGAAGGCAGAGGTCTTACTCAACACATTTATTCATGTAGGTTGCATAGCATTTGGGTTCACAGACATAGGGGTTGTTTGGAAGAAATTTAAGGTTTCTGATTTTAACCAAATCAAATTAGCAAGGTTGTACACAAAATCTCTCTTGCTCTCTACTCTGAAATTTTCTTGATATTTATGGCTAGAATAATCACAGAGACTGAGATTCGGGTTTCTCTCTGTTTCTTGACCCTATCCTAATACAAACAATACAGGATGGGCATTCCTGGGAATAAACAACACTACATCAAACCTGATAGGAAGTAACAGTTTACCAAAGTTGATGACAAATATTTGACTTTTGGCTCAGATATTCAGTTAGTGTGTACTTGAATAGCTTCTTTGGTCCTGCATGTTTTCATTACTATTTTTTGTGGAGGTGGAGCATGACTGATGGTAGCAGAGCAGATAATGATGAAACTATGGCATCCACAAAAGCATCAACCTGACTCACTCATATGTCTTATCTATAGTTATTATACATGTTTGTTGCTTTAAACATACCTTCCTTAGCCCTTACTTTTATTCTCCATGTTGCCCTATTCTACTGCTATTTTTTTAACCTTTCTTTGAGAAGCGACCAGGAGAAAATCCGAATTTAGATGTTGTCTTGAGTTTAAATTGTTAGTTGGATGAAAACTATCTCACATATGAGGTTTTAGCTAACTCCTGGTGGTTTGACTCTCTTCAGTGAATGATTCTTACTGATGTAGTCTGAGGCAGGAAAGGCACAAACCTTTGCCACTTCTCTGTAATTTAACACTCCAGTAACCAAAACTCAGCAGATTTTATGATTTCCTCTTTTACTGGCACATGTCCTTCCATAGGTCACACCATACAACCCAGCAACCTCTGTTGCTTTCCATCAACCAAAGGACAATACTTCCTTATTCTGCCATTTCCACTTCCTAATGCTTTCCATGTGTAACCCACTGTGAAAAGACTGGTACACCTCCTGCTGCATACCCTTGTTACAGATAAAGAAAGCCCTCTGCCTAAGTACCTATTACTCCAGCATAATATTTGTACTGCTGTTGACTTAAAAGGCAGATTAACTCTAAAGTGGCTTGGGCCACTTTTCCTACTCATTTATTCTGGTGGGGTTTTTTTGGTTGACCATGCTCTGAACAGGACATTTAACTCAAGAACTCCAGAGGTCCTTTTCAATTTGAATTATTCTGTTATTCTGTTAAGAGATGTCACCTAAAGATGTCATGACATTTCAACAGATAATCTTCCTTTTATACTTCCACTGGGTAGTGGTATATAATCATATAAATAAAAGGGTGTGAAGGCAAGCATGGAAATCAGAATGCTTTGTCCTGAATAATAGTGTCGTGGATTGGTGTTGGGGTTAGCCTTGTTTCTTTTTTTCACCTATAGAATTTTTTTCCCAAGAGTTGCAAGGCAACTAATTGCTGGGTACTTATCAGTGCTCAGGTGAAACAAAGCATGGAGGCTAAGTAGAGGCTGGCACTTGGCTACACCCTTTGTCTCCGGGAGTTTTCCCCTGAGGGGGGCAGAAAGACGAGGGCTGGGGCGCAGCTTCACTTTGAGTGTAGTCTGCGTCAGGAGAGGACGAGGCTGCCGTTGCTGCGTGGTTTTTTCACTGGCACCACCAGGATCTGATTCTGGAGAGAGCTACCATCATCTGCTCGTGTGCCCAGGAAAAATCCTGATTTCTCCATTTGCTGCTCTGCTGGAGCTGGCTCAGCCCTGTCCCACGGCCTCGGCGCTGTTTTAAAGCTGCTCTGCACCGCGGGCCTGCACTGCCCTCCCTGCCAGACATCCCTGCCCTCCAGTGACCACCGACAGAGCTCTGAATTTCATCTGATCCACCAGCCCGGCATCCCCCACCATTCCAGCTTGATACCTTTTTTTTGGAGTCCCCAGAGACCAGACTGTCCCGGGTTTTGTGAAACCAAGCTCCATCAAGGTCCCTGGTTGTGTTTTCGCTATTAATTGCTGTAGTTGTTGTTTGTTTGCCTTGTTATACCTATTAGTAAAGAACTGTTATTCCTATTCCCATATCTCTGCCTGAGAGCCGTTTTAATTTTCTAAATTATAATAATTTGAGGGGAGGGGATTTGAATTATCCATTCCAAGAGAGACCCTGCCTCTCTTTAGCAGATATCTGTCTTCTTTCAAAACCAAGACAATTGGTCAGTTGTTATTTTTTAATGTGAAATATTCTGTGTTTTCTATGATATTATGTCTACTGTGGAAAACCATTTCTTGTGCGAATATTTAGGGGTTCGTGACAGTTCCAATTCTGATACCACTTGAGCTTAGAAGATTGACAGACTCTTACTGCCTTTGAAGCTTTGCATTTGCCAAGGGAGAATATTTCTTTTTCATCCACCTTTTGCTGATGGTGTAACCGCAGGGAGAAGAAGTACATTTTATTTCATAGCACAGCTAGTTGTTATTTTTAGGTGCTAAATCATTTGTTTGGAGTTATATTACCCCTTAATTATATGCAATAAGGACACAACTGACTTTTTTAAAAGGGCATGATCCCAAGTCTAATTAAGGCTGTTGGTGAGGCTTTTACATGAGATTACTAATCCTCTACAAGTGCCTTAACTCTGCTAAAAAGGGAAACCTAGAATCAATTTAATGCAAATGACTAGCCAAAAAGTCAAGAAAACCCTTTTCTCAAAGCTATTCTCCTTTCGGTAAAATTTCTTTAAGATTAAAGTAGTGCAAGTACCAAATCAAACTCATGTCAACAGGTTAACACCACCACTGGCTGGGAATAAAAAATCTCTCCAGCACCAAGATATTCCATGAACACAGGATATAAATCCCCCAAAGGAATTCAAAGAAGAATCTGGTGACTCCAAAATACTGAGTACAGTGTTTTACCAAAGGCAGTCAAATTAAAGGATCAAATAAAGAAACCAATATAAATTATGCATCTGAACTGCTGCATTATGGTAAGCGTAAAGCCGCCTGGTAAGTTGTGTGGTCTCCTACAAGTTTCCTCACTAGTTTTTTCTGTAGTTCAGGCTGATGACAACTGTAGTTTGGCAGCTCTTAGCAGTTAATAGCTCAATGGTTTTAACTTTTTTAGAGAGTAGAGAACATGGTTTATTGAGTACTTATATGAAGCTGTTTAGGACTGTAGCATTTCTCTTCTTTATGAATTTTTAAATACTACTTAGATGCACATAGGACAAGTTATATTTTTGTACCTCCTATATCTCCAATGGAAATTTAAAAACCAAAAAAGGTTGTGAAGGAGGTTGTGCTCATGACCCTCCATGGCAGCAGTTTGGCTCCAGTTATCATGAGGTATTTTCAGTTTGTCAGTGTCACCACCTCTGCACAGAATAAAGCCCTCAATCCCTGCTCAGTCTGAATACAAAAATACAGAAGTTAGCTTTCTGAGAAAACTCTCTCTCTTTCCTCCACTTTCCTGTGATTGTATCCTGCCTGACATGTTACTGGCCTGCGGAAATCTCACCCACAAACTGGCAAAAGTAGAAGACAGTAAAGACCCATCTGCTTGGCACCTAAGTTTCAAGATGCAAAAGCAGTATAAATATAGGCAGATGGCACAATTCTCATACAGAAAAGGAGCTGAATCTACACTCGAGGGAGTCAGGAATTTGCTCAATATTACTTTTGGTCTGCAGTCTCCCTATTCACTTTCTGCAGGTTAAAAAAGAAGCAGACACATTTGTTTGTTGATGCTGCAGTTTCCAGTTTCTGAGGTAGTAATTCTGAAGGTCTAGAAATGCCACTTAAGTCCTTATCCTTGATCTTCAATACCTCTACCTTGTGTATCTGTCCCATAACCCTCCAGAGCTCCAGTGTAGCAGGCTGGTCTGACACAAGCCATTTTCAACTTAGCAGAGTCAGCATCTGCACAACAGAAACATCCTCACCCTTCTCCCCATCGTCACTGTGGATGCGTAAATACTAAGTCAGTCTGCCTTTTTGAGAAAGCAGTGTGAATGTACAGGTAGATGGTACTATTCTGCTTGCCATCTAGACTACTCTGCAGGCTCTATATGTAGTGACTTAGACCACAAATGAATCAGCTCACCTTTCAAGATCCATCCCAGTAGAAATAAGCAGATGAGTAGCCAGTGGTTTAGTATTCACATATAAACTATATGAAGTTTGATTAAGGATTGCATTACCCTGCATTTTTTTTACTTCATATCATGCAGTGGAGCTGTAGGATGGAACAAACATCAGAGAAATAGATGAAATAGATAGAAATAGAAAAAATGCTTGTTAAACTACAAATCCCAACTACATTTTCTCTTTAATTGTCCCATATAATCAGAATACTGGCTATTTCTATTTACTCACAGCACTCTGGGCTACTTGGGGAAATTCGACTCACAGGGAGAATATCTTCCAAAAGTTTGAGCTGGTGGTACCTTCGCCTGCTCTGCATTGTATTATATCTTTGGACCATTGTAGAGATGCAGGCAAGCATTGTTCCTCTTTCCTGGCTGCCTCTGATGATCTGCATGGACATAGGGAATACAATGTCCGTGAAAAGCCCATGAAAAGGATGAACAATTCCAACATGGTAATCTACAGGAATTAGGTTTCTTTTGAGACACAGAGAGTTTTTAAAATATCTTCTGGATTTGTTTTAAAATCCATTTATATATTTATAATACTGCACCAGAAAGAGATTTATTTTAAAAATTTAGCTTACTAAACATGTGAGATTTCAGAGATGCTCTTGCTTCCTCTGCATTTTGGGATTCAAATAGGGAAAAACAAATCAAAACCGGAGCAGACATTTCCTGAGTGCACTTACTAAAATGAAAATTAAATTCAAGTAATAATAATGTGGAAAGTGAAAAATATTGTTGGGCTTTGCATTTGTAAGGTAAGTGCTAACAAATCAGAGAATCCATAGCAAGAGTGCATGTCAATTACCTGGATGGCAAAACCATATTCCAGATCATGATCTAGATCTTATCAAAAACTTCTGGAAATAATTGACATCTTGCACAGTTCTGGCAGGAACCTAAAGATCAGTGGTACTATGAGAAATTCTGTTAGGTAGGGGAGGAAATGGAAATGGAACTAGCAAGGCTGAACATTATTGTCTCCTTAACTACATTTTGAAAAGTTCATCAGAGACTCGGGAGTCATGTTATGTTTTTCAGATAACATTTTATCTTAGACCTTTCCTTTTCGAGGCTCCATGCAAGGTGCACAAGTTGGAGACCTTATTATGTTCATCTAAGTCTTGAACACTGTAAAAAATACTCACAGGTGTACTTAGGAAACAAAAGATTCAATAGTGCTGAAATCCAGGACATTCCAGTAACTAATTATTGTAATTCTTATGATTAAATGTTTACCAGGATGAGTTATCTGCTTGTGCTTGTTTATGTTGAATTGAGCTGTTTTTTCCAAATGGATGTAAAATGTGATGCTGACCCCTTTAGATCCTATTTCTTGAATCAAAAGAATTAGTTCTAGAAGTAGCACAACACATAAATCCTAATTTCTTGAGATATATATTATAGTCCTTGATTTTTTTGTTATATCAAAGCTATTTTGTCAACTCACTCCTTACAAGATACTAGTAAACAGACTACAGAGTGAGTTTTTCTGGTTAGTTAAGTATGGCTCTGACTAGAGCTCTCCAGTGGATAGGCAAGCAGCAGAGTCTCTGTCCAATGTGCATCATTTGCTGCTGTGTTGTGGAGCTTTTTCATTAGAGAGAATGCTGATAATGGAGAATCACTCTGCCAGCCATTCTCTTGTTTTCCTAAAATGTGAAGCAAATCTCTGTCTTCATAGAGATTTCATTCTCTATCAAATTTGACTGTAATTGGACCATGGGTTCAGAAGTTTTTAAAGAAAACACACACTTCTGCAGCAGAAGACTGTTAAAACTCTACTTCCCATAGGACACCACCAGGATACATAGACAGATATATATGGACAAAAGTGTTTTGTACTCTAAAGTAGGATACTTGGCACTTGGGCACACTTCTAGCTTCAGCCCAAAATTTCAGTTTCTTTCCAGGGCTCCATCTTTACCTTGTAAACTCAGCAGTGTGCTCTGGACTTGAGTGCTGTTAAAAACCACTTGTCCTGTCCCTGCCACTTTGCATACCTACCCGTCATCTCTTTGGTCAGAACTCTGCCCCTGCTTCCAAGGAGGAAAACTCTTGTGAATTGTTGTTATCTGTGGGTATATAAAATAACTTCAAGCAGAACAGGTGCACCAGACTCAGTCTGCAGGCAGCCTCCTCATGAAGTTGTCATTCTGCTTACACAGCAGATGTGCTGTCAGAGATATTGAGCAAGAATACTAGGGCAGGGAAGGGCATCTTGACAGTATTTGATTGTAATGAGATCCCACATAAATTTTAAGTGGATGGTATCTTTTTAGCCCACACATGAATGAATATTTGCACCCTCAAAATTTTTATATCCTTCATTAGTTTCTTAGTTCAGGTGAAATAGATGACATAGCTGGGAGAAAGCCTATGTTGAGAGAAGAACTACTGGCCTCTTTTACAGGTAGTTGCCAGGAACTCCTCATCAGTATTTGTACAACTCACCATTCCTGTCTCCTGCTCCTCATAAACATGGATAATAATGGGTACAGCATATATCTTACTGGAATTCCTATGGAGAGCAATTAAAACTTTGAAGATGTAAATGTTTAACATTGCTTATAGTCCACTTGGAAACAGGAAATGCCAGAAATTACATAAGCTCTCTAGATAGTAATAACTCCATGTAAGCATCTGCTTCTCAATTGTTTGGCAGTACCTTGCACAGAGGTACTTATCAGAGCATAAGGCTCTCATTCTGAGTGGTAATCAGTGGGGACTGCCTGATTATAAATGACACTAAATGAGAATCTGAACTGTTGCCATTTGTTGTGTATCCATAGCCAGGGTTGTAGTTCCCCATCTCCCCGGCATTTTTCTCATAGTATGGGAATAGGGAGGAGGACTCTTTCTCTGGACATTGTGTTTGTTATTTCTGTATTTTGTCCTCTAAGGAAAAATAAATATAATCCAGAACAAGTACGCATTTTCTCTCAAGGGAGAACATCAAAAGGCAGCAGCAAAATGAGCATTTTGCTGTAGTTCACACAACAAAGGAAAGGATATGCTGATGTTTGTCTGATGATGGAGCATTGTCACAGGGAGAGGCAATAAAAAAGAGTGATACAAAAACTTTAGGAATTGGTGGATGTTTGCCAGGACTGGATGAAGTTTACTTGGGAGTTCTTACAGAACCAAGGAATAAAATAGCTATACTGGTAGCAAAAATTATGATATTTATATTCAGAAGAGCTGCTTGGCTGGAGAATCACCCATGTTATATTGTTTTTCTGAGAAAAACTGTCTGAAGGAAATACTCTGAAGCAAATCATTAGAGGTAGAATTACATAACATTGTGATGTGAACAGTATAATAGGGGTTGGAATAGTCCTTTTTAAATCCTACTTCTGAAATTAAATTCTTAGGTAAACTAGTGGAGCAGATTCTTCGCTGCTGGGTTGCCAACCAGTATAAAAGAGCACGATCTCCTGACTTCTGTGGTGTGAGGCCAAGCTACATAGGCCAGGGGATGAAACAAACCATTCATGATAAAGAAGTAAAGTTTTCTAAATATTTCTAAATTTTTAAAGGCCTTGTTAGAAGCTATTAAGTAAGCTTCTTAGCTTACTTAATCCACAGGCAGAGGAAGCCTTGAGAAAGATCCAAAATTGGTTATTTGTTAGAAAATAAAAGTAATTCTGTCATTCAAACCTGCTGAAAACACAGATTTAAGGTAACCTTTACTAGGAGAGACTAGGAAAATTCTAGGAGAGCTAGGATATGATATGATTGATATTATATGATTGATATTATATGATTGATATGATATGATATGATATGATATGATATGATATGATATGATATGATATGATATATACGACACTGCTTTTCCTTCCTACTGTTGACGGCACACTTCTGCAATTTGTGCTGTGCTGACACAAGCAGTGACACCACCTTTATGAACTGACTTGGCTCATTATAAAAAGAGAAGACTACTCCAGCAGCAAATCCCAAGTTGGAGCAGACAAGCTCTAAGGCTAGAAGGAAAGGGACCACAAACAGCAGTAAAGGTAACCTCTACATTACCATTGGTAAGAAGAAATGGGATGGTTCTCAGAAGAAACCTTCTATGAGGACATCTTTTGTTGGTGCAAGGTGAGAGAGAAGTGATGTGGGCAATTTTCTTCAAGAGTCACCTCTGCATATCTTGTGAATTACTTCACAAGATACCTGGCTGAGATCTACCAAATTGTAAGACACAAGTTAAATTGTGCATGAGTACTAGAGATGCCAATAACTTCCAACCTTCTCCTTTGCTTTGACAGAGGCTGGATTTCTCTGTTGGTTTGTACGTCCAAACTGATTCAGGACTGTAGTTTATTATGTATTTATGGCTTGTGGTATTAGCAACAATCAGAATATGGCCACAGCCAATCCCAAACAGATGGTAGCCCTATTTAACCACTATAAGCAGGAACCATCATGGGTACACTGTTCTAACCACACAAATCCCAACTCTCATGCACAAATGGGGAAAGTCCAACTTGTATTTTAAATAAAGCTTTCACAACATATATGTCCTGCAACACCGAGCCCTTGACACTGGTTTTTGAATGTAAATCATTCAGCAGCAAGCAGATTCTTATGTTCAAAGAGAGGCTGACTCAGACCTGCTTATTGATCAGCAGGCAGGCAAGAAACAAATATCACTGCTAGTCATTTTATTTGTGAGATGAGAATTTTGCAAGAGCTGAAACAGTTACAGACGGTACTGTCGTTCTCCAAATACAAGCTTAGTAAAACCAGCAACTGTCACAGGTTGAAAGCTCCATCCTTTCCTAGGCACTGAAAGACTGGCCCAGTAGGCAACAGGGATGCAGTGCTGTCTGCTTCTATTGTGGCTCATGCCCTGAGTCATACTGTTTACAGCAAAATAGTTAACCAACGAAAGAGATGCCTTCTTTCTGGTGTTGTCCTACCCTTTCAGGATCACAGGTCCTTTCATTATAATAAATATATTGTTCAAAATCTCAGTTCTCTCACCTTAAGTTCTTCCTGGGAATAGTAGGCACCTAACTTTCTGTGTTTTCCTGGAAAATTAAGAGTTGACAACATTACTGAATCTCAAGAGAAGGAAAAGACTCCATGACCAATTAGAAATTATTTGAAATTTTAAATTAGTTTTTAAAAAGCCCTGCAGTGATAGCTTAAAAATTTGATTTTTTTTCCCCCATTCTTAGCTTCACTCTCTGTTCACGATATATATATAGAACAATGAGTAAAACTCTAGTGCCCTGGACCTGAAGCTGAAAAAATTACCAGAAGCAGTCTGATTTCCAGATGTGAGTATGTACATTTCCAAAGGAGGCTAGTGACAGCTACTGGAAACCTGTCCTACATACAGAGTTTTTAAAAAGTACTTTATATTTGCAGTGTATTTATGTCTTGATAGTTAAATGTACAAACCAGATATGTTTATGCAACTTTCAGTGCCTTTAAATACAGGTTTTGGGCCACTAGTTCCTCTCTGCCAATAAAGCAATATCCAAATTCGCTAACGTAGAAACATGAAAAATTTGTTTAAAAAGTTTGCTGGTTAAAATGTTTTACACTTAAAAATAGTAATAATAGTTTTAAGAAAACCCAAACCCAAGCATTCAAAAACATTTAAAAGGTTTGAAAATTTGGTCAGTCATCTCATAACTGATGTACAAGAAAGAAGTTGAAAGCATGGCAGCTGGGCTTGCTCATCCTTTGCTTCTGCATTTTGTAAATTCAACATGAGTAGAATCAGCCATATCCTGGATTAAACTAGGAGTACTGGAGATTAACTAATCTTTTGTTCCAAAATTTGCATAGCCCAAGGACAGGTGAGTGCCCCTGCCATTGTAGATAGTGTTTCCCCTGTCAAAAGACAGATTGTTGAAAGTATGAAACTGAATTACTGATCTAAATATTTGATTCTTTAAGTGTTTTGGCCTTTTTTAGAAGCCTCATTGTAAGGAAAGGGATTCAACACCACAGATGATTAAGGCAGCATTCATATCAAAGTCTAGGGATAATTTTGTTATAAATGATTAGAAGCCAATTCAAAAATAAAAGAATTTATTTAGCAAAGTTTCCAACACTGAATTAAAAGCCACAATAAAAACGGGACAACAATCAATCGAATGCTGGGTGGACAGAGTGACAGTACAAGGGTACCATCTAACCTCGACCACACATGCCAAGCTTCAGCATGTGGGTTTTATACAGTTTCTTTACCCCAAGGCTAAGTCATTTGAAAGTCCAGGTATGCATGTGTTTCTCTGTTTCTAAATGGAGGTCTGAAAGGAGTTCTCCTCTGCATGAAAGGATTGCTTGATAGTCTTCCTGGAATCCATCTTAGGAGGAGTGATGTGATCCTCCCGGATCTCCACCAAGATTGATATCAGATGTTGAGGAGCTATGAAGTGATGGTCCACCCTTGATGAATGGGCCATCTTCCAGCTCCGCCTCGTCCTTCCAGTTGCAAATGTGTTTGCCGGCACAATGGACTCTGGAATCTTGGAGACGCCCTTGAGTAGCTTTAGTAAACCAAATCCTTGATACAATATTATATACACAAATTTATCCATTACATCCATTACAATTTCGTTCCATCCAGTTTAGCTGAGAAGATGACAGCTGTCTTACGTTGAAACGTTGAAAGGAGGCTGAGGGAAAGGAAGTGTTCACAGCAAAGAACTGTAGATTAGTAGCTTCCAACAATCCACGGGAACTCTTTCAGTTCTTTTCATGTGTTACTCAAAAACATAGTTCACAAGGTAGCATTGTGTTGTGAGTTGTTTTGAAAACAAGAACCAGACAAGGCTCAGCTTTAAAACATTATCAGCAAAATGGGTGATACCTTTATTTGTAAAGGTGTGTCTAGCACCAGGTCCAGTTTTACATGGGATTATAGCAGAGCAAGTCCTTCTCTATTTTGTTGAACAAAGGTGCCGTGAAAAGCTAAAAAATTCACTGAAGCACAGTATAGGGTAAATTAAAAAGCTTATGAAAAATGAGGGAATAATCAAACCTTCAGGAACCAAGTGCCATGACTGAGAAGTAAGAACGAGAAGACACTAGAAATCAAACTACAAAGCCAAAGGAGGGAACTTTGTATTAGCCTTAGTCACTAAATAACATAATATCCACCATATGATTATCTCTTACTCGCCTAAGCCTCTTCCTTACAGAGCACATGCAGTAAAGTAAGTGTGCAGTGTACCTTTCAGCAGGGATGAGAGAATGAAAGGTCAGTGACTATGATTTCAGGTTGTTGTGTATATTGGAAATGCCAATGCTTCACTGTTTGAAGCATATAAAACAGAAGGTGTGCCAGCTTTGTTGATTTCCCACCCAGCACTCATCTCTGCACAGAGATGAAATAAATATTTTGACTTTGTGTGTGGACCAGCTTCTAGTGCACCCTGTGAAGGAACCCATATTTGGGACAGCAGTATGAAGATTTGGCAATGTGGTGTGTGCACATGTCACATAATGGTCATGCTGCATCACCTCCAAATGCTGACAGCAATTTGTTTAAATTTCATTACATGAATTAATGGAAATCCATCATGGACTATTAAACACACACAAAGGTGAAGACTCAGGTTATTCTTAACCTCAAACTACTGAAAGACAGTATTGTATCAGCAAAAAAAATTCTGTGAATGCCCTGGTTTTGTATTTTTTTTCTAAACCCAAGTCTTTGTCTAGTCTGAGACAAGATACTGAATTGTCTGATATATCTCATATTTGTAGCTGTACCTAGAAGTTAGTGTATGATGCAGTTTCATTCTTGTTGCTATCTCACATCTTTTGCAGTGGTACAGCTTTAATTATGGTTTCTGTAGACAACTATTTGAATGCATTGTGCTCTTCTGACATGTTTTTTTTCCTTCTGCTGTTTCCAGAAAACTTGCTCATATGTGTAATGAATGTAATGGATAAATTCGTGTATATAATATTGTATCAAGGATTTGGTTTACTACAAAAAGCTGCTCAAGGGCGTCTCCAAGATTCCAGAGTCCATTGTGCCGGCAAACACATTTGCAACTGAAAGAACAAGGCGGAGCTGGAAGATGGCCCATCCATCAAGGGTGGACCATCACTTCACAGCTCCTCAACATCTGATATCAATCTTGGTGGGGATCCGGGAGGATCACATCACTCCTCCTAAGATGGATTCCAGGAAGATTATCAAGCAATCCTTTCATGCAGACTCCTTTCAAGAAAGGAACTCCTTTCAAACCTCCATTTGGAAATTGAGAAACACATGCATACCTGGATTTTCAATGGACTTGGCCTTAGGGTAAAAAAAACTGTATAAAACCCACAGGCTGAAGCTTGGCGTGTGTGGTCGAGGTTAGATGGTACCTTTTGTACTGTCACTCTGTCCACCCAGCATTCGATTGATTGTTGTCCCGTTTTTATTGTGGCTTTTAATTCAGTGTTGGAAATTTTGCTAAATAAATCCTGTTATTTTGAATTAGCTTCTAATAATTTATAACATATGGACGACATATTCAATTTTCTCTTTGTATCAAAGTATTATAATATCTAGTAATTTTTACTGATTGTCCTTTGAAAGAGTCAGTAGTTCAGGTTTCTCCTTTAGCTTTTGTCTCTGTGATGTTTTTATACTTGTTCTGTGTTGGGGATATTTGTCACCAGGTAACTGGCACTCTCACCTAGTACTGGCCAAAATAATTATGGTCATCAAGTAGAGAATGAAAAAGAGTTCCAAATCTGGGTTGAGTTTGAGGAAACGCTTTGGCTAGAAAAACAACAGCAAATGTTGCGACTTGTACTTTGCATTTCAACATGAATTTGCTAACTTACCAACATGTCTTTTAGTTTGGATTGAACTAGTGTGATTATTTCCTCAGTTTTTGGTGTGCTCATTAAATAACAATTCACTACATATTTTCCCTGACTGGGAAGAGAGATGTCTAGTTTCTATCTCTACCAGTATTTTCAGTGTGACCTTGAACACTTCCTTCCATGGTCAAGACTCTTTTTATGAAATGAAGGCAATGTTTACAGTCTCTTTTATAAAACACTTTGAGATATGCAGATGAAGAACACTGTAGGAGATCTAGATTACATGCAGTCATCAAAGGGAGAATAGGATTCTTGTGAGTGGCACTCAGTTTTCATTTACATTTTTTTCTGAAGATATTTACAGTTCTTTTGATAAAGAAAGCTTTAGAGAACCATGAACCAAATAGAATAGAAAATCACAGAAACCAAAAAATACTGGTAAAGTGCACATCGTTAGCTACAGTCCTACTGGGTATATCTCTGCTGGTATTGTTAATTACTATTTCATTAATCATCCTTTAGAAAAGTAAAAATAAATCACAGAGAGATTGCAGTATTTTTTTTCTTTGATGCTTTGATGGAAATTGATCTGATGTAGACTGAAAAATGTGTTCTCCATTTCCTAGGGAATAACCCTGTACCTCAGAACAGGGTTATTCTGTCTCTCTAGACTGACTTTCATTCAGACCTACTTCATTCATTCACACACCTCACTGCAGGCCAACACGTGAACTTGAGTCCTAGAAGGCAGGTGTAAATTAACCTTCCTCGCACTCTGCAAATAAGTTATCAGAGAGCTGATAAAAACTTTTTAATACAGTTCAGCTCTTTATTTCAAACCAGACCTGATATATTCTTTCATCTTCATGTAAATATGCTTTTTTAAACATTTTCTGTAACTCCACTGCAGGGTCAGCTTATTCTTCTGGATGTTACAGGTGAAGTCCATAAATCCCCACAGAAAACCCACTTCCTCTTGTAGGAGCTATATGCTGGTAGGAATTATTTCTACAATGTGTGCTGTCAGTAGTACAGGCCTAGGCAGATTTCAAATTCAGCCATCAAGCCAGTGAGAATCTTCCGGTTTTAGAGTATTACCTCAAAACTTTCTCTTTATTTTTTTCCCCTAATCTTATCGAGACCATGACATCTCTGAGTTTTAGGTGACCTGGAATCTGAGAGCTTATCCCAGGGCAGTACCACTGTATGCTTGCCCTCATTTTACATTTAATCTTGGGCCTGCTACTGCCTTCCAGACACTGAGCGAGATGGAGCTCTGATCTTACTTATGTTTATATCCTTATGTGCTTCTGTTAACATACAGACTTGGAGGTCTTCAAAGTTCTGATCTGAACTGACTGGCAAACTAACAGTTACATTTTATTTACTTTTTACTGGAATAAACCATATTTTGACCAGACCAATACACTAGGTCATTCCACACTAAAGCTAAAGCTAGCAGAACCAGGAGACTACAGACATCAAAACTTTGATAGTAGCAGCTGCAATTTCATCTTGGTATGTACCACGTCAATAAGTGCAGAAATACAATATCAAAAGAAAACTACTATTATGAAATGTGCTTTGAGTCTTACTGCTTCCACTTTGCTTCACCAAACAAGCCCCAGAGTAAAATGAGAGACCAAGTTCCCTTTTTTTCCTGCATGGAATTGGGGTAAGACCTGATATTGTTTTATCCAGGATACAGTTTAAGCTCTGAGACTTCCATTTCCCCTTAAAGCAGATTCTACAGCACAACACATAGCTCAATGTTCCACTGACTTTATTACAAAAGCATTTGAGGTTACTGGTTCAGTACTAAGATGAGCTTGATGAAGTGTCAAGTCAGTTGATAATGGAAAGAGTTATTGGCTGTACCTCCTTGTTAGCTGCATCCAGCTCCTGGCAGTTCAAGTGACGTGGAGTTATGTTCACAGTTGCTGAGGATTCTTGACCAGAGGGGTTATATCCACGCTGCACTGGTGCAGTACCCTGTGGGCATAAGGCAGATACTGCTTTCTATGGTGGTCAGTGTCCTTCCAGCCTAGCAGCATAGTATTTTCTTATGTGCCACTGAAATGGTATGTTGCATGCCTTAGGCAGCCTAAGTGCATGTATAGCTGTTTTGAACATGCAAAACCTTCTCAGATATGACTAAAAGAGTACATATGGCACACCCGATGCTCTATTATCCAGGCTGGCTTTTGAACAGAATGAGCTACCTTCAATTACACTTACGTCTTATATTAGAGAAAATTAGTTTTCTATCTTGGGGAAAAAAAACGCAGAAATAAAACCCCCCAAAAAACTCCCAACCAATCAAAGGAAAAAAACCTGCATAAGACCAAAACAAAACAAAACAAAACAAAAAATCTAAGCCCCAAAGGATTACACAAATTAACATTTATTTAATAGAGACATCAAGGAATCAGGAAAAGGAACTGAGCAATTCAAAGCCTAGATCAGTACCAGCAGAAAGTTATCCCAAATATCTTTCCAGACAGAAGAAATAAGGGAACAGTTAGATGAATAGACTTTTACAGGAGATGATTTGTAAAAACAAAAATCTTGTAATCATTCACATTAATATAAGCTGAAAGCAGGGGGTACCCAGCCTCCTGGCTACATGAGGCACATAACAGCTTTCATATGGTGGAGAAACAGAAGGAACACAGGACCAGCCACGGAGGATCAAAGGGTTTTCCAGGGCTGTTCATGGGCAGCCAGATAAAACTGATCACCAGCAGCTGATTAGTCCATTATAGGTGGAGTTAAGACGGGTTAACCTATGGACCTCAAGGTAATTCAAAACTCACTGAAACACTTCTTGGCTCATTTCACACATTGTGTGTGGGCCTGGATACCCAGGAGTCTCCACCTGTGCAATATATTACTATCTGTTGTGCAAGAACTGCATTTAGAATGCACAGTCTGTTCAAGGACTTAGGTAGGCCATCCCTTGCTTAAAGACTTTGTGGGTACAGGGGACCCAGGTTCTTCCCCTCTAATCAAGTAATCATAGTAAAATCAACTCATCTTTGAAAATGGCATGTATAGAAATGACTAAAGTTACAGACTTTACCAAAATAATGCTCTCAAGACAGACTCATCCCTGTGAATAGTTTGAGACAAGGTAAAAGCTTGGATTTAGTTGTAAAAGAGTAAAAAGACCCAATGATAGTATGTCTTCAGAGGGAAGATTATTATTTAATTTTTTTATCCAGTAATTTACCATTATCTCCTGGATGGCCTTCAGAATGATTTATCTTTGACATGTAGCTATAAAGTGAATATTCATCTGATCTTACTATTCTCAGTCAAATTAATAAATAGGGTAATTAAAAATAATTGCTTTTTTCTGCTGTTATATAATTGTCTTTTGATACAGCTGGTCAAATAATATAATGGTAAACTCTATGTTGAAAAAATAGCATCAACCAAAAAAATTTCTCTCCCAATATATTAGCTTCTCTGCTGTATTTTGTTATTAAAAATCTCCAGGGTTTTGTGGATAAATTCTTTATTCTCTCCACATAATATTATTTTAATAAAACTGTGAGTTTACTGTTTTATACAATTTTATTCAGTACTAATTTTCAGTTTAGAGTTATAAAAGCAGTTTGAATATGCAAGCAGTATTTCTAAAACTGAAGAAGTGGAATAGTTGACAGGCAGTATTAAATGCAAAAGATAAGGCAGTGTTTGCAGTGATCTATGTCAAACAGAAGACAGGTGCTAAAATTTTGGCATAGGTTCAAACTAAATGTTTGCTTTTCAGAGACAGACCTAAATCTCCTTAGATCGTAAATTAAGGAATAAAAGTCATTATAGGAATAATAATGACTAACAGGTAAAAGACAAGGCTTAAAGGGAAAAAATTTCCTAATGAAGCTTTGTTTCTATTTGTAACACATTTTTCTCGTATTATTTTCTCATTTTATGAATCAAAATAACCACCTCCAGTTTAGAACTTCACATAATGCATCATGCCATGCATAATAATTAATTATAATAATTAATACTAATAATTAATAATAAATATCCTTTATGGAAGATGCTGAATTTTGTGATGGTTGTGATATTTCTTATTTTCTTATTTTCCTAAAGAAGCTGTAAAAATCTCATCAACCTACAGTGTTGCTTCAGAAATTCTGCAGAGTAGTATGACAAAGTGCTCATGTCCTAGGTGTTCGTACAGTTTGGGGTTGAATATGGCCTGAAGCTGTAATAAACAGGACAGGAGATTTTTCTCCTTTTAAAAGCCTTTGTTGTGATCAGTTCATGGTGGGGGCCCGACGGATCGAGTGCACGCTGCCGCTGCTCCCAGAGGCATCGCTGCTCCCAGAAGCATCTCGGAGGATGAGGTGTGCAGCAGCTTCATCCACTGGGCTGCAGGCTGCTCTCAGAAGCAACTCGGAGGGGGGGAGGTGTGCAGCAGCCTCATTCACTGAAGTGCAGGCAGGGTCGGGTTCACGGTTCTCACAGCCGGTTCCCAAGGCTTGGTTGGCTCTGAAATTCCAGGGAGTCACTCTCTGGGCAACGTCTCTGAGAGTCAGGGTGAGGGGTGAAAACCGCTCAGCCTTGGGAGGAGGCAGTCTCACTCCTTGCATGGTCCATCCATGTGTCTTGGTGGTTCAGTCTAATAATGTTTTTCTGGTCCGGAGTAATAATTTCTTCTCCCAGCTGGCACTGCATCACTTCTATTTGCATGTCTGCTGGATTTCTCCTCCTCCTGGCTTTTTTGGTTGCTATGTTGGGTGTTGGGGTAGCCAGGGGGCTGGCTCCAAGGTGCAGCAGAAAGGGAACAAAAGAGGCGATTAACAGGGTGGGGGTGAACATTTAACAAGGAGCACTGGACTAACAATGACTTCATTTGCAACAAAATTACCTTGTTTATCTCAAAGCTGTGTCAGGGGAGGTTTAGGTTGGATATCAGGAAAAGGTTCTTCACCCAGAGGTGGCTGGGCACTGGAACAGGCTCCCCAGGGAAGTGGTCACGGCACCAAGCCTGACAGAGCTCAAGAAGGGTTTGGACAACACTGTCAGGCACATAGTGTGACTCCTGGGGTGTCCTGTGCAGGAGCAGGAGCTGGACTCCAGGATCCTTGTAGATCCCCTCCAACATAGGAGATTCTATGATCCTGTATGCCAATCCCTCATCAGCTTTGAGCATGGAATCTTGCACCAAAATTACTGTAGAATTTCCTGGTATTTATGGTATCAGTGTGGATTTCTCGTTATTTTGTTGTCATAGTTTGTCATTATTACACTGAAGTTTTCTTTTCTGGGTTTCATAGTGCTACTATAGTACTATAGAAGCACTTTGAAATGTTTGTTCTGGGCAAAGCAAGATATAACTGTACCCACAGTGATGGCATATAGAGCAGTAACAGGGTGGCCTGGTATATGAGTATACATAAAACAAGTAAAGCATACCAAACTCCAATTTAATATGGAGCTATTGAACAGTGAGAAAAGAGTAAGATGGGAAAGTTTCATATAAAACATGTATGTGGGGAGAACAAAAAAAAAAGAAAGGAGATTAGGAAAGAGAAATCAAAATCAACATGGCAAAGGAATTTGAATGCTAATGATCCACTCCCTCTGTTCTCCTCCAGCTAAGTGGAAACCATCTGCTTTAGGACCCAGAGGAGCAATAGAGAGCAAGTGTAACACCAGGGAAAAGGACAGAAAGTAAGAAATGTGTGTTCAACATTTTAAACTGTATTATTACAGAGAATTTTATCCTTATTGCATTCTTATTTTTCTTTATCATGGCAATAATTAGACATAAATTGATAATAATTTTTTAATTAGCCTATTAGGATTTCATTTATACTATTGATAAATCTTTATGTATAAGGCATATTTACCTTTTTCATGTAAGATTTTGAGCATAGCATGGGTTAGGCATGGCTCCTTAACACAATTTCACACATTGTGCCTGGAGTTACCTGTTGGTAACCTCAACTATGTGGCAAGGAAAACCTGTGTTGAGGCTCCCTGTGCACTCCTGGAACCCCAGAATAAACTCCTTAGATACAGGAAGAAGATCTTTAATCTCTGGTGGATGACAAATGCAACTTTGAATTGCTTTGCTATGACAACAAAGGAAGTAATTTTACATATGCTCAATATTATTGCAATAACCTCTCACATGACTCTTCCTGATTTCTGATATAACATTTTTCCTATAAAGCGTTATGAAGGAAGACTCTCTGCAACACATAATATACAAATCACAGAATCACTACATTGGAAGTACTTTAAGATCATCAAGTCCCACCCATGCCCTAAAATCACCTCAACAAAATCATGGCACTGAGTGCCATATCCAGCCTTTTTTTAAACACGTCCAGGGCCGGTGACTCCACCACCTCCCTGGGCAGACCATTCCAGTACTTTATCACTCTTTCCATAAAAATCTTTTTCCCGTCATCCAACCTGTATTTCCCTTGGCACAGCTTAAGACTGTGTCCTCTTGTTCTGTCAGTAGCTGCCTGGAGAAAGAGACCAACCCCCACCTGGCTACAACCACCTTCCAGGGAGTTGTAGAGAGTGATAAGGTACGTGTATACTTCTCTTTGGTACTGGCTCTATCTCTCAGAGTTTCTTCAGTTCTCCATTTAGTTGTCAGTAAATTCTGAATTCTCTTTTCCAGGTACTATGTTTGTGCATGCATTTTTGAAGCCTTGTGCAGGGATTTAGTACTTTGATTTTCATTAATCTGTTTTGTGGCTAAAACACTGAAGGAGCCAAAAATGAAAATATGTCTTCATCCTAAACATTCTGTTTATTAATTTTTCATAAAATGTTACATATGACTTGAAAAAGTCTGAGTTCCACTGTTTCTTTTATTATTTAGGGTAACTAGTAATACAGAGAGGCTTTTAATTCTTGTCTATCTTAATGGCATCTGTTTCTGGGAACATCTAGATGAAGTTAGTCTCTCTAGTATTTTCTGTCTAACACTGATCAAAAATAATAATAAAACTATTCCTACAGAACTTGTAAATAAACATCTGTATGATTATATATATCCTCTGTATATAGGCTCATTAAAGATGGCCTGTATAGAGAAGACCATTAAAAAAACCCCTCATGGTTCTAGCTGATGTATAGAACAATAAGACAGTATAGAATGAGGATTAAGTATATAATAAGTATTACTCTACTATTATAAGTAATAGTATAGAATAATAAGCCAATCCTGTTAGAGGAGATGTGTTGGATAGCAAACACAAGTGTGAGGAAAGATAAGGCACTGCCCCCAGGTACTCTGGAGACTCTGAATAAAACTTTGAACTGTGACAATTACTTCTGAGGGTCAAGAATGAAAACACACAGAAGCTGAGCTCATGAGCCTATTATTTTTCACAGAAGCAACACTGTTGGACTGCCAAAACCATCACGAGTTGTGAGAGATAGTGCTCCTTCTGACTGATGCTGTGAACTGTAACTTCAGGGAGAAGTTTGTTTGTAACAGGAAGAGGAGGGATGACTGAAACTTAGATGAAGTGAAGGGCAAAAAGTGAAAGATAATGAAACTTCCTGAAAAGCCTAAGGTGTTACTCTCCTCTGGAAATAAATGGTCCCAATGGGAGGTGACATTCAAACCCGCTGAAGTAGAACTTGCTCCAGGACTAGATTGCACCCACATGTCTTTAATGTATGATTAACGAGCCATGATAGACATGCATCAGGTCAATGAGGCTGACACTAATAGATGGAAATTTTTTTAACAAAACTCCCTGAATAATGATGTGCACATGGTAACTGCTGCAGATATTATATTTATATAAATACAACCAGACATGAAGAGTGATAGGAATTTGCTTTAGGGGACTGACTCATTTATTCAGGAGAAGGAAATTATTCTAACCTATTCTTTTTTTCTAATATTCATAGGCATTTAAAGAATTATATCTGTGTGTTGGGCAAACCTGTTTACGTGTTTTGAAATAAACCAAGCACGTGAGTGGGGCAGAAGAAAGAAAAAGCACAAATCCATCAGAACTTGTTGCTCAAGGCAGCTCTGGAGTTTATGGTTTAGTGGCTCTTTTCCTACTCACCTTGATGTGTAGCTAGAGGCTCTGGCTCTGTTCTGGCATGCTTCTATGCTGGCAGCTGTGAAGGGTTGTGTTTGAGGGAGGAAGGTTTTAGTGCATGCTGTAATCCCATAAGGAATATACATGAAATAGAAAAGTATCGAGGGGCTGCAGCAAGACCCAAACCTTCCCTTACCTTTGCTAGCAGTTACTTGGATTTTGAATAAATTTGCTATGTTTGGAATAAAGAGACTAACTACTCATCTCTGCACCGGGACAGTATAAGAGATGTGTGCAACTGTTCTCCATGTTCCAACCTCCTGATCCTCTACCAGTGATTCAAATGTTTATTTAATTATAAAACCCAGCAGCAATGGCCAGATGTACCCATGCAGCTCAGGATGAAGGGTACAGGGGACTCCTTCATAGCTAAGTTCAGCATGCCATCAACCCTTGGTTGGTTGACAGGCAAAATTTTACAGCTCTTCCCTTTCCACCATTCACCAGTGTTTAAAGGCACCCAGGGGAGCACTCAGATATTTGGACTACTGGATATTGTCCTTGCCCCATTTAAAGCAAGGGGATTTGGAACTTGAAGGAGAGTGTTTCGCCTAGCTGAGGGCAAGGATATAGGTCAAATGACTATGGGATGGCACATATAAATCCAGCAGGTAAAACCAGTCTCATCCTCTTCTGGAGACAGTGTGCCATCGTTGTTTGAATTCAACTTCTCTTCGCACTGTGAGTTCAAAGTCTTTGAACTAAAGTTTATCCTCAATCTCAGAATAATTAAGGCAATGCCTGTGACAGTTGCACTCTTGAATGTCTTAAAGAAAACAGCTTCTAGTTCCAAAACAAGGATCAGGCAGCTGGCTGCAGGGTGCCTTCAAGTCTGCAGAATCACTCTGCCCAGCAAAGCAACTGAGCTTTCTCTAAACAATTCTCTCCACAAATCCTGTTTAGTTTTCAAAAGGCTGTCCTTCTAGTTTGTTTGCAAAATCACACAGTGAGAAAAAAACTCCAAATGAAACAGCTGTTACATTGATTTGGTAGGCCTCTGCCTTCATCAGGATTGCTGTTAGAAAATGCAGTCAGTTAATTTAGGGCAAAAATTCTGCCTCAGGTGACATTACATGAACATTCATATTTAAAAGCCCTTCTATTTCCTACCTGGTTTGTTGCTATTGCAAAGGAGGCACTTCAAAAGCCTTGGGCTCCTAAATTAGTTTTGGATTTCATTGTAGAGGAGAGACTTTAAGACACTCACTGCCTTTACAGGCAAATGAAAACCTACAAGTTGTCGTGTCAGTAAAGTCCCGTTGGTTCACTCATTGCAAAACTCTTGTCAAAATTTTCTGAAAGCACTCTTAAGATGAGCATCATGGCATGATACTGCTAGTACACTAGGGAGAACTACAGGAACACATTTGCCAGAGTATCTCCATATCCAGGCTGGAGAAATATATGTGCCTCTCGGAGGAAGCACAGAATGCTTAGGAGTCTGAAGAGGCTAAGCTCTTTGGGAGATTTTCCATAACACTAAAATAGCTTTTAAAATTTGGCTCTTCCATCCCAGGAAAATTCTTTACATTTGCATCTAACAACTAGATTGTTACTCCCAAAATTATGCCTGTGTAATGCAGAACCCAGCTGTCCCTTGCCCCCTCTAGCATGTATTATCTTGCAAATCAGATGCCTTTTTTGACTGTTTAATGTTGAAAACAGGATTTTGCATTTCCCTTTTTTTGTGACTCAGGGCGGGAAGATCTCATTCTGCTGTGTGGTCTTTTCCAGTACTCACAATAATGAAAGAGTTCTCCATTGGGGTTACTTCAGTTCAGAGATATTACACAAATGCAGCGTGCTGCTTTATCGCCCAGCAGAACGCAGCCACTTCTAGGCTGAAATGGAGGAAGTTCTTTAACAGCAGAACACGGAGGATATGTAAGAACAGAAGACAGCTGAGTTAAGAAAGAGAAACACCCTAAGTGTGCACAAGAGCAGTGCGTGCCTTGTGCAACAACAGCCTGGCAACAGTGGCTACAGCTTGAACCAATAGAAGCTCAATGTCAATCTATTTAAAAGCAGCTAGTACCTGGGGGGTTTGCTGAGGAAGGATGAGGGAAGGCTAAGTCCATTCAGTAAAAGCAAGTGCTCTCAGTGCAAATGAGATCTCACAGTCTTCAGGGAAGAACTTGGAAAGATCAGACATGTAAAATGGTGGAGTGGTTGCAGCAGAGTAGATAATTGCATGCTAGATCAATGAGAAGTACAGCTGCTTCTAGTGCAGCAGGTATGTGAAGATCAGGGGACTGCAGAATTATCAGTGCTCAGTGATGTTTTACAGAACACATTTTGTGACTGTCTGATAGGACCTTTTGGTATAAACTGAAGATAATCTAACAGAGTAGCTGCAATTATGGTACAAATACTTCAGGGAAAAGGTAGAGACATGCTTCTTTGACTTGTTTCCTGAGTAATGTTAAAGTGAGCAGGCATCTGAAAGAAGCAAAGTCAGGGCAATAGAGACATTTTACTTAACATTGTCATCTCCTTTAGTTAGGTCACTTGCATTCCAGTCTCTTCCCTACCTAAAGTGTCATGGTATATGCCCATGTAGCTGCAGTAGTAGGAACACTGTACATTAGGAAAAAAAAATAAAAGTAAAAAGCAGATGCCTCCAAGAGATATTTAGTCAGTGGGTATCATAATCCTCTTTTACACTGAACTCACCTGAGATGAGATGATTGTCTCAGCAAGCACAGACAGGGGGTAGGCTGAGGAATATGAAGTGCATGTGCTCACCAGACTCCACCTATTTGTATCAGTCAGACTTCATCTATTCATAACTAACAACAAGATGACAGTTTTGCATCTCTCCAGAATGTAACTACCTCTACCAATCTTTCTTCTTTCATCAGCATTTCATTAGGGATATGGGTTAAGTCTGTCAACTAATGATGGTGAATCTGCTCCCCTGAGCTGACCAGGGTGTGGTTTTGGAATCTGATTCTCATTTTTTTGAAACTATAAAAGATAAGGAATCCATGTAAGTTCTAGGATATGACAGATGACCATTAAAGAAAAGTATTGGCCTGCTGAGCCACTGCAAACTTATTTTGGAGATACAGGTCTCTAAACAAAACGGAGCTGGGGTGAGAAAGCAGCAGTAGAGGGGAAAGTTATAGCTCCCTTAGGGTAAGAGGGGTGTTCAATTTCATCTGCTAGTGCAATGGGGAGAAATGTTTGAAAGTAGATACTGCTACAGTAGTATTGTTATATACAAGCATGATGTGAAAGCTTAGTCCCTTTCCTTGTGTTTTTATATGTACAAGAGATATAGATCTGCAAGAATTTAACCAAAGCAAATGTAGCAGATGCATGACTCACCCCTCTTTTGCTACAGAATTAGTTCTGTGCCTGTCATGTGTCAGCCTGTTCTATGAAACCACTTCCTTAATTTACTTTGTCTCTATGTCAGGGCTTAATCACTTGGTGTTGAAACCAATCTGGGGTTACAATAAGTCATTCACCTTGTGTTTGAAAGCAGGCAGTATACTCAGAGCAAATTAGAGGCAAATTTTCAGCCTAGCATCCATATGATTTCATCAAGAATAATGTGCTGTGTTGCAGAATACATTTACATTATGTAGGACAGACTTTTTTAACAGCTCAGCACTAAAAAGTTCCAGAGAAACAAAATTGCCAGATTTCTCATGCATCTCAATCCCCACTGAGCATTAGGCAGCTGCATAGTTTGGGGGATATAAAAAGAGCTGCACCCTCTCTTCTCATAATGCAGTGAGCAGACCTCAACAGGGCATAAAGATCTAGGCCTAAAATCTAGCACTTTTAAATTGCCAGATGTGAACTGAAGCCTGTATTTAATATCCATTCTGTGACTGTCTTACATGCTTACCTTCCTTTCTCATGCTTTTCCAAATATTCTTCTGTGACTGCCTGACTCAGTTGTCAAGATAAAGGACAGACATGTGAGTAGGTCATCCTTACGTTCCAGTGGCCTTCCAAAAGTCAAAACAGTGAGAAAAGCCACAGCAGGAAAAAGTAAGTTTGACAGAAAGCAAAATCAGCAGCACGACACTTAAGTAGTTTCAATGAGCCATGATCCATCTTAAGGTCATGAAAACAAAGCTGTCCTTTAACTAAACATACTTAATGGAGGGTCTAATTTTAATGGGAGAGGTCAGGTCAAGCTTTTGCTGTATAACAGGCATAACAGGTTGTAACAGTAAAGTCAGATTGCAACTTTACTAGTATCCAACTGATAAACTTCAATTCCTAATAACTGAGATTTTCAGGAGTAAATTGGGCAAGATCAACTTCTCTCTTACTGTCTTCGGCTAGAATTTAACCACACATTCAGGGAGCAAAGCAAGGTGAACAGTTGGAGAAGTTTTCTGTAAACCCAATTCTGAACCAGCATTCTGAAATGAAATGCAAAAATGTCTGCTGTTTACCACTTTGGACTGAATTTAACATCACCTGCTCGAGTTTAAGGAAAATGAGGATTGTAAACACTTCAAGTCAGAATTTACTTTCAAATTGTTCTATGAGGTATCTAGCACTTCTGAGGGTGCTATAAGGCAGAAATGGTATGGTTTTAAGGATGCATTTGTCCAAATGCCTGGACAAATATGAAGGGTTTTGAAATACTACATTCTTTCCTGAACAATTTGAAGGTTCATACAACCTTCCTCCTCTATTTTTCCTCCTCTACTGAAATATACTTGCAGCCCCCCTGTGCTGTCCTCTGGGGCAGTTGTGTTTTGTTTCAGCATGTTTAGGTTGCAGGAGAGCACTTTGTTCTGTGAGGTCAAACACATTTATACCTGGAACAAATGTTTCTGAGGCATGTGCAAAGAAGACTAGTAGACCCAGGAATGAGAAAAGCCAAGTGTGCAGTGAGTTTTCATTATAGAAGAAACATGTTCATGTCAGCCTTTGAAAAAAGTAGATGATCTCTCCTCACTGAAAGCAGAAGATGGAAGGAAGTCACATAGATGTAATTGATACACAGGTTTAGAAACCTACTATATTGAGTAATGGCATGATATTTTCTACATATTGTTACTGTCACCACACCCACTCAGTTTAAGACAGATAGTTAATCAGGTAAAGGCCTAATATGCAGTCAAAAGCATGTTTTGAGGTGCAACATGCCCAAAAATCTCTTATATGTTGTGTTTACAAAGGGCAGAAACACATGGTGCCTGAATGGTGATGTAGCATTAACCTACCAAGATTTTCACTCCTACAGCTTTATGTACAGCTGAAAAGCACCTGCAGAATTCCTGTTTGGGTGTAATAATGACTATCTCCTGTTTCTTGACATACCTAAAGTTCAAAAAATATGAAACACCAATGCTCTCTGTGCTCTGTAAACTGTGGTACATTTGAAGCTTGAAATAGCTGCAGTAAGTTATTCACACTTACTAGGAATTAAATTCCAGAAGAGGAAGAGGAGAGGAAGACGGACTGTGTGATGCTGCAAGCCTATCTCTATTACAGAGTGGCACCTGGGCCCTACCACTATTGACAACAGCCACTCTCTTCCTAATGTTTTACAAAACAAATGCCCCCTACAGCACTGCAAGGAAGAGAGCAAAAAAAAGCTGGAGATTTATTAGTGTCCCTGTGGGATTTTAAGTTCCGTGTGTGGCTGTTTACAGAACATGCAGCTGCCCAGCTGGAGCACTCCGGTCCTGCCCCGGGCAGGATGCTACATCTCCCCAGTCACACCCCTGCTAACCGGCCCTGCGACACCACAGCAGCGGCCCGGGGCACACCTCTCCCCAGAATAGTTTTCGGCCCCTAACCACAGTCCACCGGGAAGATGCTTAGGACTATGAAGTCTTGCACCTAAGATGTTGATTATACACATAATCATATATGTGCACACTATTATATGTGTATCAGAGTTGATGACTCTTTTTCACATGCTGGAAACTAACATGGAGGTCAGAGCCTGTCTGGATTAGCAGCAGCATGAATTACCCAAAGCTCCTTAAGAGAGATCATAAACAACTAAAAAGTAAGTCTAAAGAGACGTCGTTTGTCTTATCTCTGTCACCGCAGAGATTAAAATCTGTTCAAATACCAATAATTTATTCAAGTTACTAAATACAGCTTTACTGCTAGTAGTAAAGGTCTACAACAGAGTGGCTCACAAAGGAAAGGCAGTCGCAGCTGGTGAGTCGGCGCCAGTGCGCGGCCGCTCGGAGGCTGGGGGTGGGTTTGGGTTTGAGCGGCAGCAGCACATGTGACCGAAGCACGACTTGTGTCTGAGCGGGACGTGGCAGCACGCAACAATCCTGCGGCCCGGATCAGCGGCAGGTCTCCCGAGAGGGGGGCGCCGGTGGGAGGTTGATGGAAGCAGAGCAGTGCTTCCCTTTCTCCGGTGGGCTCCCTTTGCACCCCTCGGCTCCATCCCAGCAGCTAGGGGACGGCTAGAACGGGAAAGGGCAGGCACGGGGCACCGGCCCGCCCATCTCCTACTCCCCAGTAAACGCACGTACCAACAACTTTTATTCCTCTGGACGAGGCGTATCGGGAGGGGAGAGGGACCGGCAGAAGCTGCGGGCGCTGGCTCCTTCGTGCTACGATACCAGCACCTCCTGTTCCGCGGTCGCCCCATCCCCCGTCCCTACCTCTGTTCTGCCCCCCCGCATTTCCTGCCCCTACCCCGGGATGCCCCCCCGTCCCCGTCCCCGCGGTGCAGGCGGGGCGGGGGAAGCGCTTTCCCGCGGGCGATGACTCGGAGTTACTTTTCACCTACTTGGCGGCGGCGCTGGCGGCGGGGGTTACTGCCGGTCAGGCTGCCCGAGTCCCGAGTACTGCCGCGCTCCCGCGGCCACACGCCCTGAGCCCATCTGCTGCCCCAGCGCCTCCCAGGCCCTCAGCCTTTTCCCCGGGAAGCCACGCAGGTGCCAGTGTCACTTTAGCAGGGGCGCAGACTCTTTCATGCAGCAGGAACCGGTGCGTGTTATATTCGTCAGTACGGCTCTCACTCTGCTCCCACGACCACCACCTATTTTGCAGCCGGGAGGTTATGTGTTCGCAGGACTCACACTGTGGATACCTCGGGACTTGCTCATCCCAAACGCAGGCAAGGGGAGCGAGTGTTTTCGCTGCTCGCCGAGGGTGGCTGAGAGCGGGGTTACTGCCGGTCACTGCCGCAGGGCGTGTGCCGCCTGCGCCGCACGCTTTCCGCTCCTGCAGAGCGCCTCCAATCCTGTAAACCATACTTCTTCATTTCCTTTAAACGCTGCTAGCAAAATCGTAACGCAAGCCCGTCCTGCACCACAATTACCTTGCAAAGTAATTTTCAGTAGTCTCAGTGGTAGCGCTGCCTGAATGAGTCTTCTGTTGGGCACAAAGCTCGCAGCAATACCGTATGGATTTTAGCATGAAAGGATTACTTCTACTGAGAATTTTGATCTTGGATCAGCCAAAAGTGTTCAAAAGGGGCTTACAAAGCCTCCAGAATGACACCAAGCCATTCTTTTCTGAGCCTGCAGTATAAGATGGAGAAAACATTAAAAAGAATACTTTTCTGAGGTCTTTTCTAGGAACGACCTGAAATGTTTGCTTGTTCTGTAAGAGCTGGATATCTCTACAGTGTTAAACCACAGTGGTGAGGCATGCACAGTAATTTTTAAAAGAGCTAAAATAAGTGCATTGTAATGTGTTTACTGAGACCAGAAGTGAATCCTGCAGCTGGGTTGAATTTTGTGCTTGAGGAGGTTTAAATACATGCTTCCTCTAGGTAAAACTTACTCAGTCTCAATTTGGCCTTTTGTATTAAATCCATAAATTTACCTTGAAGTCATTAGCCAGAAAAATCAGGTGAGGAGTTTGTTCTTTTTTATTGTAGGTAGTTACAACACAGCTGTTCCTACCTATGTTTCAAGGACAATGCTATAAAGATCCTAAGTGGCCTGTGAACTGAAGATACAGATCGGGACTTCTAGCTCGGTTTCAGGAGTGTTTGTAGATATTTCTGACTCTGTAATTACTTCTTTCTTTTTAACTGTCTTAACAGAAGGATAAGCTCTCAAAGCACAACACAACAGTCTTCCTTTGGTCTAGAAGAGACCAAATTGAAGGAAATTTAATGTAAGCATTTGTAACATAATACACATTCATGGTTTTTGTATACCCCTCATAAAGGAACACTAAGTACAGTTTGTCATTAAACACATAAGAAATGAACGAATGTTTTTATTCTTTCATGAGGTACAGATTGCTCCTATTTAGCTATTTGAGTTGTGGCATACACTCACAGAAACCATGATATTTGGACAGCAAGGTAAAATGAAGCAGAAAAGAGGAAGAATTGTCTCCTCAGTCTTAGAAGCAGCTTTACTATTTGCTATAAATATTTATGTTTTCCCTTGCCTCTTGCAGGTTTGGGTTTTGTTTTTGTTTTTGGGTTTTTTTGGTGTATTTTCACTGCAATCCCACCCATTGACCCCTTACAGCTTTCTTCCTTCCACTTCTAAAGCTCTGATTGGTTTCTCTCTCCCTTTCTCCCTCTCAGTACTCCAGGTTGCTGGATGAAGATATTTATTAATCATCCCTGTGCTACAAAAAGGCACAAATACAATGAGCAGAAATATTTTGATTTGCTATAGGAAATGAAGGGAGGTGGTAGGAATGTAACCATTCTATCAGCTTTACAGTCTTTGATGTTGTTCTTCCCTCCCCCTCCCCTTGCATTACCCACAGCTGTTGATGTAGATTTTCCACCTGCCTTTGTTTTCTTTCACTTAGAGATATTTAAGGAAAACTGCACAATTGCTGTTTACAAAGTACTGAACCATCTGGGGACCCATTAAACATAAAATCTTCTGACTTCCTCATGAATACAGAGTTTACCAAAGCTGTAATTTTTGTGTCCCTAGTGAGGTAATGAGATTATATGATCTACAATTATTCACACAATTTTATTGTCTCCCGAATTTTGTAGTAGCTGTGGACTTGCAGGCATACCAGTGAAGAAGCAGTTTTCATACTTTAAAATAAGTGTCAGTATGCTTGGGAGGACAGAATTACAAACTAAAATTGCTGTAGATAAAACAATCTTTTGAAGATGAGCATACTAGAGCTAGTATTGTAGTCTCTTTCAAAGACCCTGCCTGTCATGGATTGTCTTCTTCTGGATGGGTCTGTGGTTGTGAGTGTTTGTATTTTTTGTGCCTCCTTTTCATCTGCCCTTACTCTTTGTCCCTCCTTGTGTCACATCAGTGGTGACTCAGACTTGTAGCTAGAAATTCCAGACTGTAGCAGTGGAAAATGTTGTGCTTCAGGCAAGTGCATCACCTAACGTGTCGCACAGTGTTGGGTGAAATTCAGATAGACACACAGCACTTTCAAACGTCATTCCTCCCCTACTGTATTTTAAGATGGTTTTACATTTCTAATTTGGACAGCTTAAAATGTAAGAGAGTTGTTTTTGAGAAGGATATCTTATACCAGATGGTAGAAAACTCATGCCCCTATGACATTTCTGACAAGACTGGATATGTCAGCTTTGAAACTAAGCCAGTTGAGCTGGAATTTTATTGTAAACTGTATTGTCTTTAAAAATAGCACAGATTTCCAATTCAGTTTCCTTGCAAGGGTAAATGGAACCCTGTTTAACGGAATATTCATTATCTGGCCTATTATACCTCATGTAGAAGTCCTGTGCAGTAAATGCAGTAGTTAGGATCTTTCAAATCTTTATTTTCAGCTTTCCTTTGAGAATTAGGAATTTAGCATTAGGAACTAGAATGACACATTCTTATCTCAAGTGTGGGATTTTTTTGTCAGATTTTTTTCTCCATTAGCAGGAATATCCCCATTAGCCTCTCCAGGCTGAAATTAAGACTTCAGTCATGTAACTGAGATTTTATAAACAGATTTCTGAAATGATTTAGTGAAATATATGAGGCTGGATTTGGAGCTAAAGGGACTTAATTTTTTATAAAAGTTCACAGTCTGCAAATACAGTGCTTTAGATATGCAAAAAACTATATGCTGCAATAACTGTCTTTATATTTGGTGCTTACAAAGTACATGACTACTAACTGGAAGTCTTATGCATTACTACAGTAGAAACAATAACGTGTTGTGGCAACTGTAATATCTGTCATGGAATAATTCATGTTTTATTGGAATAAGTCGTGTTTTATTGTAATAAAACGGTATAAAATCACTCACAGTTGAGAAAGCATGTCCAGAAACTGTGCCACCCCTTTCCAGTAACTCGGAAGAGGCTCATTTGCAACAAAAAAGACGGGTGGCACCGAAAAGAGATAGGTCTTCTACGGAGACGGGCCTGAAAACCCCGGTGATGAACACCTGATATGTATCTAATCTGCATCCCAATACCCGGTTCCAGTAAATCAAATCGAACCCACCTCTTCCCGAAAAGCTGTTCAACGACTGGTAACAGATAGAAGAAACTACATGAATATGCAGGAGAAATAAGAAAAGGCAAGAGAAGTGAAATAACTCGCTGTCCAACCAGAGAACTGTATAAAGACAGACACCGCAAAGAGTGCATTAGTGAACTGTGGGGGATTCGGTGCGATAGAGGCCAAATCTGAGGTTCACCCAGCTCTGATCTTGGGCTCAGAACTGATTTTTGTTTATGGCTTTTCTTGGACTTTTATATTACAATTTTTCAATAAATTCCTCTATAAAATAATTGGCTGCTTATCTATAACAGCAACTATCACATGTAATAAATGAAATGATAATAAATGCTTTTGCTCGAGGATGGAGGTAAAATAATAAAACAAAATATTATTAAGAATGTGAAGCCAAAAAGAAGATAAGTTGTAACATAACTTATACAACTTATATGTATAACATAACTCGTTATGTTACACATAACAAAACAAATAATTGTTATAACATAAGCTTTCCTCTCTCAGAAAAATGGAGTTCTCTGTTTCTTTGTTTTCAAATGGATGTCCAACACAGGATTAGATTAAGCAGTTAACATTTCTCTATACATGCAAGAAATCTGTGTAGTTTTCTCAAATGAGCTCCCTTTTAATTTGCTTTAAATGGTCAAGCTGTCTAACAGTGTGCATACAGATTCTACAGATTGAGAGCCTGCAAGTGCACAAATGCAATTTGATTGTGAGAGCGGAGCATTCAAAGAATGTCTTTTGGTCACGCCCAGCTACTGTTTGGGATTTGTCAGCACAATCATTGGCCCTGTACAGATCTGAAATAACAGGGAACTGCAGAAGCTTGGCTGTGGATATGTCTTACCTTCTAAATAATTCTTCTATTAATACTGTGCAGCTTTTCTTTTTTGATGCCAAAATGGTAACATACACTGATGAGCACAAAGAACAAGCTAATTTCTCTGGCACTAACTGTTCCTTACAGCTTATAGATCTACACTGTCTAAACAGCCTTGAGCTCTGAACAAAAGCCCTCCTATTGGAGAAGTAACCCTTTTTGACTTCAAGAACTGTGCTGAACTCAATAATTTCCCATTTTGTAGCTGAGGAATTGAGAGGTTTAATACTGAAAGAAAACAAAACAAACCTCTGCAGCATAGCAATTTAAAAACACATAGCTACTTCAGGAGCAAAATGAATGTGGAGACCAGCCCTGTGCCTAGGGGAGCAAGCACGTTCATTTTTATTACAGTAAGAGCAGGATTATTGCTTTACATCATATGTTCATTATTTAACTTTCCCTTCGGAGCCTGTTGTATGCTCTGGGCACTATGTAAATAACAATTCTTTCTGTGTAAGAAATGCTGTTCTCTTATTTTTTTATATGTTTACCTATTAGCAGTAGCTGAAAGCCACTGCCTGGGTCTGAGACCTAGCTTTACAACCCCAGCAGGCTTAGAATGCTAGGTAGTAAACAGAAAATAAATGCATCTATCTAGGTGTTGGAAATGTGTGAGTAATTTTGTTTCTGCTGAATGCCATTAAAAAATATAGCTTGGGCATTTTGGTGTTGACCTGAATAAAATTCTGAATCATATGGCTGATCCTCTGCTCTTTTAATTTATCCCAGAGCCTGCACTTATCAAATGGGTCTTAAGCCTTCTCTTTGTTCCCCCGATTTCAGTCATCTTGACACCAGTGTGAAATTATCACAGCTCATCACATTTTACCAGGAATTCTATTAGTTCAACTATTCCTAAAGGAAATATTGGATAGATGAAATGAAGGTAGAGTGGCCATGCAACAGAAACACCATGTAGGTTTAATGAATACTCTTCCTTTTTCTATTCAGTTGTCATGGCAGGTCAGATACTTTATTCCTGTCTTTACATTATGTCATTATATGACATATGAATCTTAAATGTGGAGCTTGATATAGTTCAGATGCAAGACATGGATCTTGGCTAGAATTGTTCTATGTCCTGACGTCAGTGGCATTAAAAGAAAGGTGAAGAATATACATTTTTATAGGCCTGATATTAATAACAAATATATGAATGCAAATAGATGCAAGAAGTCTGGGTTTGGCTGCTGAACTGCATATTGTGATCCTATTTAATAAACAGTGTAGAGGTTCTCTATTCATATGTGATTTTTTACATTCTTCACTTGCTACCAAAGCAGTTCTCTGAATTGGCCTCTAACATGCTAAGAAGAGTTATGGTAAAGTGCACAAGCAGCCTTTGCAGCTGTGTCCCCTTTGGAGTCATCTGGAACTTTGTGGAATGTGTCAAAAAATCCTGTTCCTGAAAAGAAGAGAATAGAAGAGTTTTGTGGAGATATTTTGATACCAGGAAAACTTGCCTCCACCTGAACATGCCTGAAGGAAGAAGTGGTCAAACTTCCTTGTGAGGGGAAGAGGAGGGGCAGACACTGATCTTGTGTTTCTGGTGCCCAGTGACAGGACCTCAGGGAATTGCCTGAAGTTGTGTCAGGGGAAGTTTAGGCTGGGTATCAGGAAGAGGTTCTTCACCCAGTGGGTGGTTGGGCACTGCAACAGGCTTCCCAGAAAAGTGGTCACAGCACCAGCCTGACAGAAAGAGTGTTAGGACAATGCTCTCGGGCACATGGTGTGACTCTTGGGGATGGTTCTGTGCAGAGTTGTAATGATCCTTGAGGGTCTCTTTGAACACTACTTATTCTGTTATTCTGTGAAGTTTTTTTCTGTGATTCCCACATATAGAGAAGGATATTGACTTCTGGCTGGGAATATGATTAATATGATTACAAAGGTTGTCTGTCGGATAATTCTTCACTGGCAGAGGTCTATGTTTTTGTTTCAATAGTAGCCATACACTTTGTAAGAGAAGTTCTGTTCAATTCTAAGTCATAGGGCCGTCTTGAATTAAGTGATGCCCAAACCTTTGGTGACAGTAATGTTTTGCATTTAACAGCATAACATTTTTTGTTCTGTATGTAGATCAAACAGAAAAAAATCATTTGCTTTGCTTTGCAAACACCTATTCTAGAAAACATTCAACAGGCTTTTGCTCAGTCACTGTGGGAACAACAACAAAAAAGGCTGTTAAAAATAATCAAAAAATCCAACCCAAACCAGCAGAATTTTTAGCTTTTTCTGCTACAGTGGAGCCTTTGTTGTCCTCTGAGTTCTGGAGTGCATCAGTACCTGAAATCTCTGTGAGAAGGGAAGAAAGACCTACAGTTCCAAACTCCACCTGCACTGCCTCTGCTTTCAGAAACAGTGGCCTTGCCCAAGGCTTAAAAGTGCATGTGCAGAAGGGACAAACATCCCTTCATTTCTTCCGGTAAGTTGTTTGGATCTTTCTCTTCACATTATTTTTAAATTTCCCTTTTTTAGCCTGGAGAAAGTGTTGGTGGTGGTTTTTTTGGTGGGTGGGGTTCTTTTGTTTGTTTGTTTTTTTGTTTTGTTTTGTTTTGTCAGGAGTAAGGGTGTAGGAGACTGAGGGTCTTTGTAAAGGATAGAGCTAAATCTATCTACTTTTACAGACCATTAGGGTGTCTGCACTATGCCTAGGGCTCACCTCTATCATGGCTTTCCTGGCAGAAGAAATCAGATTATGTTAATTGTAATTTATATCATACAGTTTCTTCTGTCTTTTTGCATCTAAATGTACATGCAAATCCCAGAATCGCAGGGGCTCTGTGTGAGACTCTTATAAATTATTAGAAGCCAATTCAAAATAACAGAATTTATTTAGCAAAATTTCCAATACTGAATTAAAAGCCACAATAAAAATGGGACAACAATCGATCAAATGCTGGGTGGACAGAGTGACAGTACAAAAGGTACCATCTAACCTCGACCACACATGCCAAGCTTCAGCCTGTGGGTTTTATACAGTTTTTTTACCCCAAGGCCAAGTCCATTGAAAGTCCAGGTATGCATGTGCTTCTCAATTTCCAAATGGAGGTTCGAAAGGATTTCCCGTCTGCATGAGAGGATTGCTTGATAGTCTTCCCGGAATCCATCTTAGGAGGGGCTATGTGATCATCTTTGGATCCCCACCAAGATTGATATCAGATGTTGAGGAGCTGTGAAGTGGAGGTCCATCCTTGATGAATGGGCCATCTTCCAGTTTGGCCTTGTCGTTTCTGTTGCAAATGTGTTTGCCTGCACAATGGACTCTGGAATCTTGGAGATGCCCTTGAGCAGCTTTTAGTAAACCAAATCCTTAATACAAGTATTATATACACGAATTTATCCATTACATCCATTACAGTCCCCCACCTTTTTGTTTATCCAATAAATTCGTGTGTGTTTTATAATCTTACTTTTCTATTTACCAATCATCCTTGGACACATCATATTCGTCCCATTCTTCTTGTGTTATCTGACAATATTTCTGGAAGGATGAACTCTCTTCCTTGAGTCTCTTTTCAAATTCTCTCAAGGCTTCTGCAGCCTGGTTTTGTTCTTTCAACTCCATCAGTCTAGGAGTTTTGGAAAGCGGTCCAGCTTTTCCTCCAGCTAATTCAGGGTCAGTAGGTAGGGCTGCAATTTGCATGCCTTGTATACCGAGTGAATTAGCCGAATGAAACATGGTATTAGACAAAGTAGAAATATGATTCCAGCTATTGAACATAAGACAAAGAATACCAGTTTTTTCCACCAGTTGCCCTGCCCAAACAGCTGATCCCACTATGAGGCCTGAAGCATGGAATTCTATTTTTGGACAGGTACATGGGCCACCTTTTTAATTTCAGCTGCCAATCCCCTTATTATTTCTCCATAGTCATCAATTTCAATACAGCATTCTGATTCATTAAATCTTCCACAGACCCCCCCTTCTTCTGCTAGTAAGTAATCTAGAGCCAATCTATTTTGATAAACGAATGCTCTCATTTGGGAGTGCTGTTTGGCCAGTAATTCCAAAGCTTCTGAGGTGTGATTAGAGACTATTTCTACCACTGCCTGAAGTCTTAGCAGTCTGTTTAAAAGACAGATAGGGGTCCGGTAACCCCAACTCCCGTCATTTGCCCAGGTTGCAGGACCATAATATTCTTTCAGCAGGTCTTATTATTCTTCTTCTCCCCATTCCTGGCTTCCCCCTGCTAAAGGCAATACTTTTTTCAAGTCTCTTTTCTGTCTGTCTAGAGTTTCATACAATGGGGCCCCCAGCAGATTGCATTCTGTCCTGGGTAAAATAAAAAAGAAGGGCCTAATCATCCCCAAAGTGCAAGACCCCTTCCATTTTCGAGGTAACTCACTATAAGCCTTCTTTCCACATATCCAATAGATGCCATCAGGGGCTTTCCACCTCATATTTACCTTTTCAGGTTCTTTCCAGTATTCTCGCAGGCTTTCAAGGGACTGGTAGAGATTAGCTCCAGGACTGCTATACCAACATAATCCAATTGATTCAAACCATTCACATTTGTCCTTTTTTTCTTTGCTCCAAAACCCCGTTGGAGGTTCAGGTTGCCAGACTTTTGATTTGTTATTTGAATTTATTGTTAGGGTGGATATGCAGGGGGTATAGCCCACTAACTCAGTGTATTCTCCACCTTCCCTGCTGATACAAATAGTTCCAATAGTTCTTTTTTCCAGGATCCACCCTTCAGGTCTCTGAGTGGTTCTTGGTATCTGAGTATTGTCCCATTTTAGGAGCATTTCTGGAGTCAAATCCTCACCTTTCCATGGCCATTTTTCTGCTGATTTTAAACCTCCACAAATCCAGCAATTAGATAGACCTAATTCAGTGGCAATTTCCTGCATCAAATCTATAAATAGGTTTTGATTTGGAGCAGGCAATCCCCAGTCTTTATATTGTTTTTCCAACTGCTCATAATGTTCACTTAATGTTTTTAGTCTTTCTTGTTCTAGTCTTTTTCTCTTTATTTCTGCTTCCTGTCTCCTTAATTCCTGTGTTAACATTTGTACTTTACTTTCAGGGTCGAGTCCTTCCTCATTTTTTGAAAAACAGAAGGTCTCATCAAATTGAAAACATGTCCTGTCATCATCCTGTTTTAGGAGATCTAATACTATGTGTTCATTTCCTGAGAGTGTTTTTCCTTCATGTTTAAGGTTTTTTCTTACCCAATACATTTTTCCATCCATAGTACATATATTTAATTTGCTTTTGTCATAGCACAGTCTATTAATCTAATAGTATCCCAGAAAGATAGATTTCTTTCTTCCACCTATCCACACAGTCCGATTACACTGGTCACTCCACACAGTCCGATTACACTGGTCACAAACAGGGATAGTTGGTATCTTTCCTATCTCCCGTTTGTAAATTTCGTGTGTCTTGGACTGTCCGTCCTTAGCAATTGCCTTTGGGTCATGACATACTATCCCTTTTTCTGACTCACAAATTTTATATTGATACTGATTCACAAAATTTATATTTATATTTTTATATTTATATTAAAGAAACAATATCCCTTTCCCTTATCCTTTGGACAATCATAATGTGTTTGATACTTCAGGTTCTTTACTTGTCCCTCTGGTGCCATGTCCAGTCATGGTTCACACTCCTTCATGAGGGTCAGCCTCTGTGGATTCTCGGAGGGGAATCCCCCTGTCTCTCTCAGGACTAGACTCAGGACTACAAGGACTCTCCACCACAACATTCCTCTGCCTTTCCCTTCGCCCACGGGGTAGCAGCCCGCGGCGGGGTAATCCGTCCTCTTGGCAGCAGGCATATGTTTCTGGAGCCCTGTCAGTCCGAGCTGCAAATCTTCTTTTAAAGGCACTCCACCGGGACAACCTGATTGTATCTGAGCAACAAGGTACTTTGATAGTCCTTCTGCACTTGACATTGAGCACTTCAGCCTCAGCATCCAATTGTCCTTTTGTTCCCTTTTTATATATATAATACTACTCTGGAGAATCTAACTCAAGACCCAAGTTAGTGGCAATTGCTAAGAAACGGCTAGTCTCTTTTTGTTCTTCTTCTAAACAGTTGGTACACAATCCTCTTGTTCTACGCCCCCCTTTACAATGAGCAACCCAAATCAGATTACAATACACACACTTGAAGTGAACAAAGGGAAAGCATCCACATTTGGTTTTTCACAACTTATCTGATCCCCCTGTTCATTGGCGGTGGCGCTGTAATCTGATTTTCAGATCTCCAGGAGATGAGGACACTTTCCACTTCTGAGCAGTGTCTTGAGGTTCCACCTTCTTCACTCTCGAAGCGTGGGTCCACCCTTTTTCTGCTGTCCCAATTGCTGTATCTGTAGTGAGAAGAACAGTGAAGGGACCTTCCCAGTGAGGTGCCAGAGGTATTTTCCTCCAGGTTTTTACCAAGACTTCATCACCAGGGTTTATTTTGTGTATTGCAAACCCCAAAGGGGCACTTTGAGAAATGAGCCCCTGCTTTCGTAGATCTTGTAAATTCCTATTTATGGCAATTAGGTATGGTTGAATCTGGGTATCCTCTATTTGAGGATGTCCCACGGGCATTCCATGTTTATAAGGCATTCCATAAAGCATTTCAAATGGTGACAATGCTGTTTCTGAATGAGGCATAGTTCTTATGTTTAGAAGGGCTAAAGGAAGACATTTTACCCAAGACATTTTGGTCTCTATCATTAATTTGGATAGTTGAGCTTTCAGTGTTTGGTTCATTCTTTCCACTTGCCCTGAGCTTTGAGGGCGCCATGGGGTGTGATATTGCCATCGGATTCCCAAAGCTTCTGCAGTCTGTTTGATAATTTTGGAGGTGAAAGGTGTTCCCTGATCAGAGTCAATATGATCCACTATCCCATAGCAAGGGATAATTTCTTCCAACAATATTTTTGATACTGTTTGGGCAGTAGCTCTTGCCCTAGGGAAGGCTTCTACCCCGTGAGTTAATTTGTCCACTATCACCAATAAGAATTTATATCTCCCCACCTTAGGTAAATCAGTGAAATCCACTTGGATTCTTTAAAATGGGTGATAGGCTACTGGGCGTCCCCCTAAAGCTGTTTGTCTGTAGGTAGCCCGATTAACCCTCTGGAAAATCATACACCCATGCACTTCCTGTTTAGCTAATTCATAGATTCCTTTACATCCAAAAAATTTCAGAAATTGTTCTGCTAGAGCCTGGGCTCCCCAATGTGTCTGCTGATGCAATCTTCTCAGAATTTTCCTGGTATAGTCTTTTGATACCAGTTCCCTTCCATCAGGTAATTTCCACCTCCCTTCCTCTAGCTTTCCCCCTATCTTTTTAAATTCCTCAATTTCTTTGTGAGAGGGGTACGGGGGATATTCCTGAATTCCCTGTTCCCTAACCTCAGGGATACTTACTGTGAGCAATGCTGCTCTTTTTGCCTCTTTGTCTGCCAAATTATTGCTTCTGGTCTGGAATTGCATACCCACCTGATGTCCTTTGACATGGACAATTGAGATTTCTTTGGGTTCCCTGATTGCCTCCAAGATTTGCTTTATTATTTCCCCATGAATTAGCCCTCATCCTCGTGTGTTAATTAAACCCCCTTCTTCCCATATTTTACCAAAAGTGTGTGCAACTCCATAAGCATATTTTGAATCTGTGAAGACAGTGCCTCTTCTGCCTTTTAACCTTTTGAGTGCCCTTAGCACTGCATATAGCTTGCAGGCTTGGGCAGACCAGTTTGCATTCAGAGGCCCTGATTCCACTACTTCTCCAGATTTGCCATTCACTATGGCATATCCTGATTTTCTTTTCCCTTCTATTACTCTTGCTGATCCATCTACAAACCATTTCTCTCCCTCTTCCAGTTCTTCTTAAGTCTGGTCTTACCTTGGTTTGCAGTTCCACCATCTCTGTGCAGTCATGAATAGTTTTTTCCGGTGCTTCTCTGAACAAGAACTGGGCTGGATTCTGAGCAGCAGTTGTCTTGAGTTCTAAACCATGTGAGTGTACCAGAATAGCCTGATACTTCAGGAGCCTGGCATCTGTGAGCCACTTATCTGCTTTTTGCTGCAGAATGCTCCTCACATTATGTGGTGAATAAACTACTAGGGGAGCCCCAAATGTTACTTTTTTAGCCTCTTCCACCAGCAGGGCTACTGCCACAATTGCTTGCAAGCAGGTAGGCCATCCCCTGCTTACTGGATCCAAAAGCTTAGAAACATATCCTACAGGCTTTTTGGTCCCTGCCCAGTCCTGAGTTAGAACACCATGAGCAGTGTGATTGCTAACATCCACAAATAACTGGAACTATCTTTTTACATCTGGCAAACTTAGCACAGGAGCAATTATTAGTGCCTCTTTCAACCTCTTAAACTCTTTCTCATCTTGTTCTGTCCATTTCACTCTATCTGTGTTTAGTCTCTCATAAAGAAACTTTACCTTTTCACTGTACCCTTCGATCCATTGTCTGTAGTATCCCAATAATCCCAACAACTGCCTGATCTCCCTCTTTGTCTGTGGAGGGGGCAGAGCTATAATTCCGGCTACCCTCTCAGGGTCTAGTCTCTTCTTACCTTTTGAAATCCAGTGTCCAAGGTACCTTACTTCTGGCTCAACAAATTGTAATTTTGATTTTGAAACCTTTAATCCCTTTTTTCCCAAGAAATTCAACAACAAAACTGTACATTCTCTTACTTGCTCCTCCCTTTGGCCGGCTATCAGTAAATCATCAACGTATTGTAATAACTTAGTCCCTTCAATTGGCATGAATTGACTCAGTAATTGTTCAAGGGCCTGACCAAAAAGGTTAGGAGAATCCACAAATCCCTGAAGCAGAGATGTCCATCTAACCTGCTGCTTTCTGTTGGTTTCAGGATCTTCCCATTGAAGTGCAAATAATCCCGGCTTCCCTCAGCCAGAGGACAAGCCCAAAAAGCATCTTTCAGATTAATTACAGTGTATCACACATCTTCTGGAGATACCCTATTCAGAAGGGTATAAGGGTTGGCCACCACGGGAAACCTTGTTTTTGTTCTTTCATTCACCGCTCGGAGGTCTTGTACCAACCGGTAGCTTCCATCGGCCTTTTTTACTGCCAGGATGGGCGTGTTGTGACTTGACATACAAGGCTCTAAAGTTCCTTTTTCAATTAAATTATTGATGACCTGTTTTAGCCCCCTCCTCCCCTCCAGGGATATAGGATATTGTTTAATTCTAATAGGTTCCTCAGGTTTTTCTATTTCAATTGAAATTGATTCTATTTCCAATCTCCCCACCTCCCCTTGAGAACATCAAACCTTTGGATTAATTTTGTCTTCATCCTTAGTAGTCAGTTTGTATAGGCTTACCACTAATTGTGAATCTCTTACCGTCAGATTTATTCCCAGGGCTATAATCATGTCCCTTCCCAACAAATTGTAATCTGCTTCTTCCCTATACAAATTTTACTATCAGATTCAATTTCCACGTTCTTAATTACTGACACTTTGAATGGGTCTCCCTTTGCCCTGACTATCATTATCTTATCTTTACTTTTGAAACAACCTGTGGGCAGTTTCTTCACTGTGCTTCGCTCCTCCCCTGTATCCACCAAAAATGTTACTATTTCTTTTTGGGGACCTATTCTTAACTTTACCAAGGGCTTGTTTGATGTTCTGGTCCCCAAAATAAAAAGTCCTTGACACCCCTAGTCTTCTTGAAAAATTTTTTCATCATTTATTCTCTTTCTACAATCCTTTTTTATGTGGCCTTTCTTTTTACAGTAAAAACACTCCAGGGCTTCTCTTTATGACCCTGGGTTCCTATTGGACAGATCCATTTGTTTTCTCTGCGTTGTTCTTACCTGATCCCGGTTTTTCTCCTGCTTTTGCACTTCTCTTACAGCTGCGATGAGAACTTGGGCCTGTATTTTTTGATTTTCCTCGTCTCTCCTCATGTATACCTTCTGAGCCTCTCTTAGTAATTCCTGTAAGCTTTTTTCTTGCCAGTTTTCCATTTTTTCCAGTTTTTTTCTTATGTCCTCCCAAGATTTTGCAACAAATTGTGTCTTTAACAACACTTCTCCATTAGGTGAATTAGGGTCTGTCCCAGAATAGACTTGTAAGCTTTTCCAGAGTTGATCCAGCCAATCCGAGGGGGATTCCTCTTTCCTTTGACATTCCCCAAACACTCAGCTAATATTTTGTCCCCTTGGTACCGCCTCCCGTATACCTTGGATCATTATATTGCTAAGATCTACCATATTTCGCTGTCGCCCTGATTTTCAAAAGCCTTCTGATATTTACATACTTGGAGTCAGAATTCCCACACTTTTCTCAAAACACTATGTGTTTTTCACATTCCTTCTTGGGGGAGGAGAAAATTGACAGACTGTTCAACTGGGCAGTGTGATTCGGAGGAGATATGTTACCCTCCAATCCACTCTCATTTTAGAGAGTCTATAAATCGTAGAAACTGTAAATAAAGTTCTCCCTTTTTGCCTTGGGCGGCTGAGCGTGTCCAGTGTGCTCCTTCCGTGTCCAGCGTGACAATTGGTGACCCCTCGTGGGAACAGCGTTTGGTGCTCATCGGAGTGTCAGGCACTTTGGGTGAGATCGGTGATTTTTAAACCCCTCTCTTCCCTGCTTCTGTAGTGGCCGCTTGGCACTTTGCCTGCAGCTTTTGGAAACATGCCAACCCTTGCGTCTTTTGGGGAGGACTCACTGGTCCTCGATATCTGGAGAGATTTGCTGGAAAGGAGACAGGTTTCTGTCTCCCAGGGTGGCTTTGAGGAGCTCTTCCTGTGGGCAAGAAGCCAAGGGTTTTTTTCAGATCCCAAGGAGGCTTTCTCCAGGGAGGCGTGGTCTCTGCTTGGTGAACACCTCCTTGAGACCCTCTCTATTGACTGTGACATCGAGATCGCACAACTTTTGATGCACTGGAAGACGTTTGATGGGCTTTTCCACTGGTCTGAATGCTCTAGACCCCAAGGTTCTGTTCGAGATCTCGGCTCCCAGCCAGGTTCTCCCGTCCCGGAGGACCGAGGGGGTGAAGGGGAAGCCGAGGTCCTTTCAGAGGTGGGGGGGGATCTTGAGCCGCGGCAGGAGGCAGAGCCCTCCCTCCCCCCCCGCGGCGCTGTGAAGGGAGACAGCGCTGTCTCAGAGCGCGGCCCTCGGGCACCCGGCCAGGGCGTGGGCGGCGCCCCGCAGCCTGTGGGAGGCCCCGTGGGGCCGGCAAAGCCGGCCCCGCCCCTCCCCGCTCCGCAAAAGTGGCGGAGTGGGAAGGAACTGCCCTCCCCTCGTGCCTTCCCGGCATTCGGGGGTGGGGAGGAGTCCCAGGATCGGTCTCTGCCTCTCATTGGGCGGGATTCTGTAACAACGCTCTGCCCAAATTGTGGCGTCTGCATGACCCACGCCCTGGGGGCGGGAAGAGCGGGGCCAGCGGCAGAGCCGCCGGCCCCGGCAGGACTTCCACCAACCCCCCCCTGCCTCCGTGCAGCCCGAGGGGCGTGCCTGGGCAGTGGAGGCAGGCGGGGATGGGGCGCTGACCGGCCTGTCGGGCACCGCCCCGCACCTAGCGGGGGGAGCGTTGCGTGCCATGGGTCTCCGAGCTGCAAAAGGGGTCCTCTTAGGGGCGGTTCCAGACCCCCCCTTCCCCGCGCTGCCCCCCCCCCCCGGCTGCGACGGGGGGTGGTGTTTTTGGCGCGGGGATGTCCTTGGGCTTGGGCGGGGCTGCGCAGCTGCCCGCTCTCCCCCCGCCGCTGCCCCCAGTCACGGCGCGGGGCGGTGACCTGGCTCAGCGAGCCGCGCCCCTCTCTGCGCCCCGTTCCCCCCCCCACGCCGCGGGGGGTGGTGCCCGCGGCTCCGCCCGTCCCGTCTGCGCCGGGACGTTCGCCGGCTGCGGGGACCCGTGCCCGTGATGTGGCCGGGGCTGCTGGTTTCTCTGTGGGCATGGGTTCGGCTGGAGCCGGCCTGGGCCCGGCGCTCCCCTTCTCTGCGGGTGTGGGCAACGCGATGTCAGGTGGTGTCGAGCTGGCCCCCGGTCAGGCACCTGACCCAGAGCCTGTGGGGTCCACGGGACGGGATCTAACAGGTGCTGCCGTCTCATCGGGGGGCTTCCAGGCTTTCCCTGTGCTTAGGGGTGCCACCCACAATACATATCAACCCCTATCCTGGAAGGCTACAATGGAGCTCCGTGATCAGGCTGGCAAATATGGTCTGGGGTCTGACCAGGTCATGCAGATGCTTCGTGTACTGGCTGCTGACTTGTTGACACCCTATGATATCTGAAGCATAGCTTGTGTTCTTTTTCAGCCTGTGGAATACGAGATCTTCGAGTCCATATGGACTGATTTAGCAGTCAGGGCCGTGCGATGGAACACCATGCAGGGTCCAGGGGACCCCAGACGTGAGATCAGCACGGATGTACTGCTGGGCACAGGCAATTATGCTGGCCCGAATGGGCAGGCTGGCTTTGACCCCCTGGTGCTTGAGCAGTGCCAGGAAACAGGCATGGCAGCAGTCATCCAAACCATTGAAATGGTGGCCCCGAAGGAGTCCTTTGTGGCAGCTGTCAAGGGGGCTGATGAGCCTTTCCTGCAGTTTGCAGGCAGGCTGACTGCTGCTGTGGAGAAACAGGTGGCAGATCCTGACGCAAGGAGACATATACTCAAACACCTTGCGAGGCACAACTGCAACGCTGCCTGCAAAGCAATTATAGAGGCATTTCCTGGGGATCCTTCTGTCCCCCAGATGGCACAGGCCTGTGCGAGGTTGCGCACCTCAGGTCGTAAGTGGGCTGCTGTGGCCACTGCCATGCAGCCTGCTATGACCACTGCCATGCAGCCTGCTATGACCACTGTCATGCAGCCTGCTCTGGCCCCTGCTGTGCAGCCAGTCTGGGCAGTGCCCCAGGGCAGGCAGCGGCAGAAAAGGATTGTGCAGGCCAGCGGGAAACAGGGGAAGAAGCGAAAGAAGTCCACAATTCCCTTGTGTTTCTGTGGTCGCTGTGGCAGACCGAATCATCTGTCAAATGCGTGCAAGGCCACTGTTCACGTTAACGGTCAGGCCTTGCTGGGCTCGGGAAACGGAAAGCGAAGCTTGAAGGGGAGACGCGCGCAGACAAAAATCTCTCCCTAAGCCCCAGAGCCAATGGAGGTCTGCTCAGTCAACTTGCGGCCAGCACCCGCGGCTCAGCAGGTGTGGACGTCTGCACAGCAGACACGATTGTGTTAGAGACCAGCGACGTGCACAAGGTCCCATTGGATGCCTTTGGCCCCTTGGGTGATGGTATGAGTGCTCTCCTTATGGGGAGGTCTAGTACCACCCTTCAGGGTCTCATTGTGCACATGGGACTCATTGATGCGGATTTCACGGGACAAATTTGTGCCGTGGTATCCACATCAAAACCCCCTGTCACTATCCCAAAAGGGACACAGCTTGCTCAACTTGTGCCTTTTAGATCCTCTGTTCGCAGGGCAGTTGACCAGTCGCGAGGAGACGGCGGCTTTGGGTCCACTGGATCGCCTCAAGTGCACTGGACCACTGTCCTGTCCGATGACCGTCCCACAATGCCGTGTACCCTGTCCGTCCCTGGTGCAACACCTCCAGAAATTTGCCTCCGCGGACTGATTGATTCCGGGGCTGACATCACGATCCTCTCGCTCGCTGCCTGGCCCCCTGAGTGGCCCCTGAGTCCAGTACAGGCGTCTGTTGCGGGACTGGGAGGAACGAAGCGGTGCTACATGAGCCAGCAGCCCGTGGTCATCACAAACTCAGAGGGACAATCAGCTGTAGTCCGGCCTCATGTTACTTCGACCGAGGCTAACCTCTGGGGGAGGGATGTTCTGGCCGCGTGGGGGGTGCGCATCGGGACGGATTTTTAATGGGGGCCACTGTGACGAAGGGCACAGACTGTCCTACGCCTCCTTTACGGTGGCTGGTGGACAAACCTGTCTGGGAGAACCAGTGGCCCCTCCCTAAAGAAAAGCTCGTTGCCCTTTGAAATCTAGTGCAGGAGCAGTTGGACCAGGGTCATCTGGAGCCTTCTACCAGTCCCTGGAACACTCCTGTCTTCTGCATTCAAAAAAAGTCTGGGAAATGGAGGTTGTTACAAGACCTCCGGAAAGTGAATGCCGTGATGGAAGGCATGGGAACGTTGCAGGCGGGCATGCCGTCGCCTACCATGCTTCCAGTGGATTGGCCGATCCTCATCGTGGATCTGAAGGATTGTTTCTTTACGATCCCTTTACATCCCGATGACAAACAAAAATTTGCCTTCACGGTGCCAGCAATTAACAATGCTGAGCCCGCACAGAGATATCAATGGACGGTTTTGCCCAAGGGATGCGGAATTCTCCCGCCATATGCCAATGGTATGTGGCCCGTGCCTCGTCTGGAGTTCACAGGCAGTTTCCCAACGCCCATGTATATCACTACATGGATGACATTCTGGTGGCTGCACCCACCCAGGATGAACTGCTGAGGATACCGCCTCAGTTGATTGATGCTTTGCACGCTCATGGGTTGCAAGTGGCTCCAGAAGAGGTTCAACAAGAGCCTCCTTGGAAGTATTTGGGAGTCAAGATTCTGGAACGGACAATCCGTCACCAGGAGGTGCAATTTGTGCGTTCGGTGAAAACACTGAACAATGCCCAGAAATTGGTAGGCGTCATCATGTGGTTGCGTCCGTATTTGGGACTAACCAATGCACAACTGTCTCCTTTGTATGATTTGTTAAAGGGAGACACCGATTTAAAGTCACCTCGTGAATTGACCCCTGAGGCACGTAAGGTCCTGGAGGAGGTTCAGCAAGCTGTTTCTGCTTGCCAAGTGTACCGCATTGACCCCTCCGTTGATATCACTGTGTTCATCACTGCTCCAGATTTACACCCTACAGGTATCATCGGCCAATGGAATGACAAATGGTCAGATTCCTTGCACATCTTGGAATGGGTCTTCCTGCCCCACCAGCCGCAGAAGACGATAACTCTGTTAGCTGAGCTGGTTGCTCGATTGGTTTTTGGCTGAAGTTCCCTTCTGAGTTCTTAATGCAAACAGTCCCACTCTAGTTCCCATCCATACCTGAGCATATTCATTTTCCTTGTGGGTTGGCGATTTCTTATTATTTACGTAACTGCAAAGTGACTCGCAGATCCATTTTTCAAATGTGCCGAATGTTGGGTAAATCACATGACTCTTTATTTCTTTACCCCCCAAACTTCGATACAATAATAAATCATTTTCTCCTTGGACTTACCTTCCAAAATGGGGCACTCTCCCCAGTGCTCCAAGATCCATCCCAGTGGGCTATCCTGTGGGATTTCAAGACCGCCCTTCTTTTTTCTGAGAGCACATTTTTTCTTAGACCCTTTTTGATGTTTACTCTTCCCTTGCCCCATTTTAGCAAAAAAACCCTTCCTTCCTTACCTTTTTGATGGTGGATCTTTGTGCTGAATTCCTTCTTAGCTTTTGCTAAGAGCAGGGATCCTCTCCCAGACTGTTTTATCACAAACTGGGTTCCGCGTTTTCGGATTACTTACCTGTCCGGTGAGCTGAGCCGTGGGTCTGTTCATCCGATGAAAAAATCTTCGGTTTGCGTCCTGGGCTTCTACCAGGCTAAGGCAAAAAGGGTTTACCAGTTTCCCGAACTCAAAGGAATGTACCCTTCCCCTTTTAGCTTCCTTGTGATCAATTTCCAAGACTCCCCCGAGTCTGGGTTTGATGAGTAAATGAGTTTTTCCGATTCGCTTCCCCGTCAGCCAAACAAGCCTCTCGCGAGGGATTGGAACTGCGGCTTTCAGATCCACACTCGGGTCGTGACGACCAAGCCACGTCTCATCCACTCACTCAATCACACCCACTCAACCAAGCAATACTTACAGCAATTTTCTTGTGTGGAAAATCTTCATGCACGGATAATTTTTTTTTTACGAGTGAAAAATGGTAGCCGCAGCTCCGAAAAGACTCTCCTAGGTCTTTTCCCGAGTTCTCTGCTATTTCTTGGATCCAGGACCTTTCCTTTTTATTGTGGCACTTTATCTAATTTTTGGTTCGTGATACAATAGGTGCTAAGGAGCTTCCCGCTTTGCCAGGCCACCCAAAATCGGCAGGGCGCCTCCCGTGCAAAAAGGGTTCCGCAGCGCCGATATTGTATCCGAGTCAGGGCACCAATCTTTTATAAATGATTAGAAGCCAATTCAAAATAACAGGATTTATTTAGCAAAATTTCCAACACCGAATTAAAAGCCACAATAAAAATGGGACAACAATCGATCATGCTGGGTGGACAAATGCTGGGTGGACAGAGTGACAGTACAAGGGTTATATCTAACCTCGACCACACATGCCAAGGTTCAGCCTGTGGGTTATATACAGTTTTTTTTCCCCAAGGCCAAGTCCATTGAAAGTCCAGGTATGCATGTGCTTCTCAATTTCCAAATGGAGGTTTGAAAGGAGTTCCCATCTGCATGAGAGGATTGCTTGATAGTCTTCCCGGATTTCATCTTAGGAGGGGTCATGTGATCATCTCTGGATCCCCACCAAGATTGATATCAGATGTTGAGGAGCTGTGAAGTGGAGGTCCATCCTTGATGAATGGGCCATCTTCCAGTTTGGCCTTGTCGTTTCTGTTGCAAATGTGTTTGCCTGCACAATGGACTCTGGAATCTTGGAGACGCCCTTGAGCAGCTTTTAGTAAACCAAATCCTTAATACAATATTATATACACGAATTTATCCATTACAGGACTCTTTAAGAATTTGTACTAGTCACAGTCCAGTGTTGGCAACAGAGCTCAACCCTTATCTTTTCTTACTTACAGATCACTCAGAAGGCAGCCCCATTTCCAGTGTTTATGAAATCTGAGTCTACATACTTTGAAGCTGTCAGATCATTGTCCTCATGATTCCAAACCTATAACTGATACAACTGGGAGAGAGATATTTTCAGATCATGCTGCCATGTCTTGAAATTATCCACTTCCCACTGAGTTTAGGTCTTATTCTGTAATATTTCAGGAAGGCCTAACTGCCTGCCTTAGTCAGTGTTAAATCAGAAAAAATGGGACATCAAATTGCATAGAAAAGAGAAGAGCTGATGGGTAGAACAGTTAAGCTGAATATAGAAGAGCCAGATCAGTCAGAAGAGTTTAGTTGACAAAGAAATCCTAATTTTAGGAAAGGGATGGTAGAAGGCAAATGGATTTTGCAGAACAGCACGGGAAAGGAAATGAAGCACTAGGAAGGCTTTGTTTTCCTCTTGAAAGATGTAATGTTTCTGTTAACAGCTGCCTGGCTAACAGCAGAATGCACCTTGTGTGTGCCTGTGCATCTGTGATATAGCAAGAGCCTTTGCCTAGGCTGCTTAGGAGTTAACTTTCAAGCAGTTAACCTGCCAGCTGTTTGGCAAGCTGCAGAAGCATATCAAGAATGGATTACTATGGGTGATAAACGTAACAGTGAAGGAATCCTATGGTTTTCTTCTACCTTTCTTCATCACTTTTTAAAAACTGGGTATTGCAAAGTGTTCAGCTGATTAGTCTTCACTAGGTCTCACAAGACTGATCTGCATTGAACTGAATAGTCTTCAGGTGTTGAATCCTGAACAAAAATTGACTTAAAGCTTGAATGAACAGTAGTTTATTCCACGTACACTGAATGTGTCCACAGAAGAATAGTACTCAGCTGTAAATTAATTTTCTTCCTTACTAAGAAGTAGTTTCTTTGTGTCGACAAGCTCTAAGACAGTTTGTGTTTAAACCAGCAGTATAGTGGTCTATGGAAATGGAGGAATGTCATGCAGTAATTAAGACATATTTGCAGCCTGCCCCATCAATTCAGTGATTTGCTGACTTCAAAAAGCAAACTCCCTACGGACATAAGCCAGGCTTTCACACTGGTCTAGAATAATGTGATGTAGCTAAAAGCACCCTGATTATCCTTTCACAGACTCCACCTTTGCATGCTGCTATTAACTGGTGAGGGATATTTGTACAGCCTGAGCATAGGCAGAAATTAGGTTCATTTTGTAGGGAAAAAGGTAGGAGGAAAGCGTAAGGGAGGGTGAGGGCTGAACTGGCCTAAACAATAAATCACATTAGTTATTCTTTCTCTGTTCACATAGGAGCTTGTTGATATTTCTTCTGTACTACATTTTTCCGCAAGATAAATATTGATTTGATGGTTTAGAAACCAGTCTTGTCAAAGAGAAAAGAGATAAAACAGGGTGCTCCAGGTAATTTGAATAGTTGCAACAACACCAACAGATGAGGAGTCATCCATTTAAAGCTCATTAAGCATGTGAGTAATTAATTAAGCTTGTGAAAATTTTAGAAGCACAAACTTTGCTATGAGAGATTAATTTTTAATCATAGCTAATGTTGTCCTGCAATCATAGGCAGGCAGGATTTGGATGCCATTTTTATGTGGCAAAATGAAGCTTTTCACTTAGATTGGTTTGACAGAAAAGTTTGAAAAGATTTTCCCTTTAATATATGTATGTGAGGCCCAGGTTCTCTAATGCAGACCCATGTAGATCAGAAGTAGTGTTGGAGGTGATGAAACTGTTACTTCCAATTAAAAGAAAATATTGTCATTTTGATGCATGAATATGTGAAAGGCTGATACGAAGTTTATCAGTGGTTTAGTAACTGAATTTGCACTTGGTTTTGTAGGAAAGATAAAGGCTGATTTTTGTCCTCTCCTCTATTTTGTGTTTATACAGAGCTGAGCAAAACTTGACTTTGTCTGTAGCTAATCTCCACTGATATCAGAGAATCACTTCTCTTATCCACAGCAGCAGGGAGGAACTTGACTCAGAGCTAAGTGATGATTTATGAAGTCTCAGAAGTGGGGTCATTGGTGTGTTGCTTTCCAGCCCCTCTCACCTATAATGGTTGCTTTCAGCCTCTGCTTCATGGCCATCCACAGCTCCAAGTTGGTCAGCGCATCTTGAAGAAAGGAGAAAGGCCTGCCATCTGCTCTGTACCACTACTGTTAAAACCCCACAGAATACAAACAGCATGTCAGAGCTCAGCTGCTGGCAGCTTCCATCCACCTAGGAGGTGCCAGGGAGTCTAAGTGAAAAGATGGAAATACAAAAAATGGATGTCTGCAAATCAGTCCCAGGAACAAAAAGCTGGAAGAATCAGCATTTTGAAATTCTCACTAAAGTACAGGTAAAATAAGTGTATGAAGGATTTGCACACAATTGTGATAATTCAGAGTGTGCAAGGGAATATGTGGTTTAGCGTAATACATATTACTATTGATATTTGAAGGCACTGGTTAAAAACTAGAGTTTGCTTCACAGAAGATTCTGAGTTGGAAGGGAAGAAACCCACCAGGATCATCAAGTATAACTCTTCTAAGTTAATGGGCCATATGGGGATTGGACCCACAAATCTTTTTGTTATTACCACTGCACCATGCTCTAACCAAGTGACTAATCTTAGGGTCAGTTGCTAGTTTTCATAAAACCAGCCTTACTTTTTCTTTACCAGTTTTCCTCAGTGAATAATTTAGGCATCCAAGACTACATGTTCTCAAATCTTAGACATGTGCCAGAAAAATTGAGCAGTGAGGATATTCTCTGGAATTAGAAGTGGCCAGGAAATGTGGAATTGAAGTGACAAAGAGGTATGTTTAACTGCTATTAATTGCTAATACCGAACAGATGAATTCCACATATCAAACTATTTTTTTGTGCATGGCAGGTCAACTTTCAAAACAGGGAGAGCATCTATGGACAGCACTGCATCATTCAAGTCTCCAGAATCAGTTCTAGTTTGTGGGGGAGCCAGTGGCTCCTGCACTGCTGGGAAATTTTAACCTGAAACACGGTGGCTTGCATAAAGCTTTGATAGTGACAGTAAACAGTAGATTTACTCTGACATTCCCAAGGTTGTAGATACTGTGCAAAAGGAGCTGACACAAAACTCCTGACTGCTGGCCCCCATCCTAGCAATTACAGCATAATTGGATTTTTTTACTGTATATTTTCCTGTGAGAACAGGGCATCCAACCATGAAGCCATACTCGGTTTGATACCTCCTCCAGCTCCCTTGTGGCAGCATGTGCAGCTAAGTGTGATTGTGATATAGCAGTATGCAGGTGTACTTTATAGTTATGCTCTGTTCCTTTACAGGGATAGTAACATGGAAAGACAGGGTGGGAAGATACCTTAAGAAGTAATTTTTTTTCCACCATGTTTTTCCAAAGTAGGATCAACTAAATATAAACTTTTCCTAATAGAATAGTTAGCCAAATTTTCTCAAAGTACAAGGTGAAAAATTGTCAGAGGTTGACACACTGGCAGAATTAAAGATACAGCCAAGTAAAGGTAATAGTGTAAATCAAGATGGATTCCTGCTTCTTACTGTCATTCTGTGGTATGTTGCTGTCCATTTCCTAGAGTGGCCGTCTACAAGAAAGGCTATAATCGAGCTGTAGCCTTCAGGGACACACCTACACTGAAGCTGAAGTAGCTAAGCTGCTCAATGCATAGAGGATGCTCAGTACTCCTTGAAAAATGACCCAAAGAAATCCTTGGGAAAAAAAGTATATATATATATATTTTTTTTTTTCCCTCTGGAAGGAGTTTTTTCTTGTGTAGACAGGGTCACACTGCATCCACCAATCATTACTGGTTTGATGTGTCTACATGCAACAAGCTAATGAAGATCAAGCTAATTAGACAGAACTGATAAAAACCATTCTAATTATTCTTTGAAAGCTCTGATCTGTGGCTGATACAAAAATGAAGAGTTTGTGCTTCTTAATGTATTTCCCGTTTGCTATTCTTTCTAGCTCTTCCTAGATTTTCTTGTTTGTTTTAAATTCCATTGAAACCATGGCAGCAAGGGCAGCAGAAGGAAAGAATAAAGAAGGTGGAGAAGATGGAGTCCTTTTATACCTGAGTTTAGAGTAAGGATTTTTTTTTTTAATTCTGTAGACATCAGATTTTCATTCTTCTTTTTTTTTCATTCTTACTTTGCTGGAAAATCCATCTTCCATTTTTTGAGGCTTGTTTGGGGGACAGCAAAACCTGTCTCCAGTTAATTCTACAACCTTTGTTCTATCCATGTAGTCTGAGATTTCCCAGCTGTAATACCCTACAAATCACATTGTATATAAGACCATCATATATGATCTTATCTACAGGAATCTATTCAGGGCACAGGATTATTATGCAGTGTTACATGCTTTTATGTCTAAACTGTAATTGCACAGGGAAGAATATTGCATAAGCTTTCGGCTATCAGAGAGTTATTTATAATGCATACTGGAATGTATATAATGGATCATTAATATTACCTTTGAAAAGCACCCTAATCATTGAGTTCAATGTGTAGAAGACAAAAGCAGGTGAGACATTGTGGCTCCAGAGCTGTAACTCTAGAGTGTCACAAAGAAATTCTAGTGATCGTTAGTAGCTTCAAAGGTACTCATCTGTGAAAGGCTCATAAAATCTTTAACTGGAACTGAAAACAACATAGGGAAAAGAAACCAAATGTCCAAACTCAAATATTTCCAAAGCAGTCTTGGAGATCAAGAGTGAACTCCTGAACCTGTAACTGTGAATGGATTTTTTGAAGTGGCAAAAATTCGGACAAGCACTTAACTGAGGACTAAAATCACTTGGCAGCATTTAAAATCCAACCTTAGTTTACTTTCTAGAGTTGGTGAACTGCTTTACTTTTATGTGCTAAAGGGACTGCAGAACATGCAGGTGAACTGCACAGAATCTTTCTGTCCTGAGAGAAACACATTTAGCTCAATGAGTAGGAGGTTGAATCTGAAGAAGAGTCTGAACTTCTGTAGAAGTCTGTGGATGATAAACATTTATTGCAAATGAGAACCCTTTTGTATTTTAACAGGAATCCATGTAGTTTCTTGGTTTTTATGACCAAAAAAGTGGTAATCAAATGAGGAAAAGAAAATGAATAATAACCAGTTGGGCCTGATTTAATGTGAAAGATACTCTATGAAAAAGCCCTGTATCTGAAGTTAAACTACTGAAGTAACAACCCGTTTAATCAGAAGAGTGTATGTTTAGAGTGAATAGAATCCTACAGGAGTGGAAGAGGCATAAAGTCCAACTAATTAATTTTCTAGAATTGATCACAACCACGTCTTAAATATGTGTGTGAACACTGAAGTTATATTGAAAGCTATACAAAGCTATATTAACTCTATATCTCTCTAAGATTAACATAACATATGACAAAAAGTTTTAAGGGCACTAATGGAAAGATGACTTTACAGAAATGAGGTTGTATAGGTTTTATATATAGTTTTCTTGATAGCTTGTTATGAAGTAACACTTTTACTGGCACACAGATTCCAAAAATTTATCCTAGTAATACTTCATTGATTTTAATAAAGAAAGTAAAATATGCCAAAACCTAGGATGCATGTTTATCTTATGGCTAGTCTTGGGAGAGCTTTATATGATGTCATACAAATAAAACTTGCATTGCATCTTTCTGTATGGTCTGCATCCCCTCCTTTTAATATTATATACCCAGTTTTCTCATGCTTTTCATTCCTTTATATATATCTTTCGAAAACTAATAATTTTGTACTGATTATTAGGAATCATTTTCACTGCAGATTTCTTCCTGGCAGGCTACACTGATTCAGTAGATTACCCACCACTAAGGAGAAGTCCTGGAAATCTTAGTCACAAATGTTGTCTCTGATAATAAACACTTTTATAAAGATATAAATGTCAATACTGATGAGCAGCTCAGGGAGCAGCCTGGACAGAAGTCATGGAATACAGCAATTGTAATAAAATTCTTCCCTGAATGCGCAATAAGAAAGCAAACAAGTTTTTACAGCTATAGCTATCAAGAAAAACAGACGGGTATCTTATTGCTCTATAATTCTGATGGGGATAATGCTGAGGACATTGCTTTTCTCAAGAAAAAGAAAATATTTTAATGGTTGCCTGGGAGAGCCCTGATCTAGTAGATCCTGACTTGGGGGAATAAAGGCCCAAGTATTTTTTTCCTTTTAAGGTAGCAGAGTCAGTAAAGATAGCTAAATCCTGTACAATTATGAGTGATACTCTGATGCTTAAGAAATGGAGGAAACAGCTAATACAAGAAATAAGAAGCCCCAGGATTATTACTTTTTGTTGAAGGTCTGTCTAGCATGTCCAGGAGCATGTGCAGCAGGAGAGAGTGACTGCGTAAAGACGTGAGGACAGAGAAATGGAGGTTGATTGTTTTGTCCTTCTCCAAACAGGGGCAGGTGGGAATAGGCTGAAGCAGAAGCACCAAAGCGAGAAGGAGGTTTTCTAAAGTGGAGAGAAACAGAAAGCACGTCTTCCAAAGGAGGGGCAGGATCTGGATACTGAAGTCAGTGAGTTTGGCTGCTGGACAATCACAAGGCAGTATTTCACTTCAGCATGTCATGGTATAAAGAGGAAAACTGACCAAGAATAGCTAAGTCATAGCTTAGGCACTAGAGCCTCTGTGGAAAGGCATGATAGACTGTGAGTCCATCAAATCACCTGGAAGTTTGTTGATATCTTCACTAGTGGTTGCAGAGACTCTGGCAGCAACACTGGTGGCAGGTTAAAGGCAGCAAGAGCATTAGTCTCTGCAAGTACCTCACAACACACCACAGTAATGGATTCGGGTGGGGGGAGAGGGTGCACCAGGGAAGATTAAATTTGACTTTATCCTTTTGCTGCAGATGCTACAGCAATAGTTAACAGACACAGAGAGAGATACCTGTTCTTCATACAATGACAAAATGAGCAGAAGCAGGAACTGGCTCATCCTGAAGCCAAGAACAGGACTGTGTCTCCAGAGCGAGCTGTCTACACCCAAGATCCAGCCCCGGATGCCTAAAGCAGCTAAAAAATGTAGAGGTCAAACTGACGGCCTTGATAAAAGTGCTGGAAATATTCAGAAAGTGCAGATATTTCAATGGGCCAAAATATAACAGCTGGCAGAACCCAAAAGCTGCCTGATTTTTTATGTACAACAACAGAGCCAAGCAAACTCCAATCTGGGCAATCAAGTTAGAGGAAAACAGATTAGGGTCTACAGAGCAGACTGAAGTGTGGAAGTGGACTAAATGTGGAATTCAATTGGCAGTTCTAAGCAGCTCTGGAGAATTTTGGGCTTGAATAGAAATCCATCATTCTGCATAATGGGTTTTTCTTGATGTTTGAGGAAACTCAAGATTTGAAGAAACACCCCTAAAGTTCACTTTCTGACCATATTTCTGCAGGTGTATAAAGAGAACAGAAGCAAAACCTCAGTCCTTTCTCTGTAAAAAGGAAGTATAAAGGAGGTGTTTCTTGCCTCCTGGAAAGCAAATCTTTGCTTGTAAGCATGGATTCAGAAAAGCTCAGTAATGTGGAGTACTCATGAGCTCAGTGGAGGCAAGGAGATGGGAGGAGGATATGGTTTTGACAACAGCAAGAAAGGGTGACTCCTTCTTTGAGGGCACTGTAATTTATGCTAGAGAAGAGGCCTTTATTCTCCCTTCTTTTAAACATGGGCACAAGTTGCACAGAGATAGTGCAGAGTCCTTTAGTGGAGGTATTCAGAAGGCATCTCGTGACATTTCTGAATGACAGGCTCAAGGGGACCCTGCTGGGGCAAGGGAGGTTGGACTAGATGACATCCAGTGGGGCCTTCTAACCCGACTCATTCTGCCTAAAGCAGCTAAAAAATGTAGAGGTCAAACTGACTGCCTTGATAAAAGCACTGGAATTCTGCAGCTGTGTGAGATGCTGTCAGAAGGCTGAGGCACTCTTCTGACACCAAGAGAGATACAGTGTGAGCTGGGGAAGCTGATGGAGAGCCTAAAAACACAGCTCTGCTTGTGTGGAGGCCACAAGGCTCGTTGGTCTGTGTATTGCAGTGAGACTAGGTAAAAACCTTCCAGGGCCTGAGGATGGCTTGCTCTGAGTGTAACTTTTAAGACCAGAGGTGAGAGGCCCTCATGGCCTCTTGTCATGCTGGTGCTGAAGCAAGCAGTATGCTTACGAACTAGTTCCATCCTGTTGCTCCTTCTGGTTCACAGGCTGGTTTTGAACAAATGATGGTGCATTTTCTTCCCTTCTGGAATCATTACCTAGTCATTAACTAGTGAAGGAAAAACATCACTTCCTAAAACTTATCCCCATGCCCCTATGATTTGCACTGAATGTTGTTGTCTGCAGCTCAAAAGTTGTAGGAGAAAGAAGTTTTGTTAATCAGGGATTAACTTCATCTCCATTTAAATCTACAACCAGAACATGCAGTCAAAATCCCAGGTGCATATCTCTACTGACTTAATTGGGCTATTAAAATCTATGCTGTTTATGTAAAGGCTGAAACTTTTGTAGTAACAAACTCAGTATAGGAGTCCTTATTCAAGAAAAAGTTGCACTGAGTTCCATAACAATGGAGGATCTTAAACAGGCTATTTATTTATTTATTTATTTGTCTGTTTATTTATTTATTCATTTATCTTAAGTTTAAGAAACTAAAGTAATTCAGCTGATGCATCACAACATTTGGCTGACCTCAAGGAAGTTTTGGTAATTGACCATTTTAACTTCACACTGAACTTTAACATTCTGCATAGCTATCCATTCAGTCCCATGGCTGGCTCACACAGGCCAGCCTATCCCCATATCCTTGTCTGGCAATGCATATGTAATGCACACTGAAATATTTCCACCAGAGTTCTATTTTGGGCTAATTTTTAGAAGATAGACAATTGCATAGAGGAAGGGTGAAACACTAAAAATACTTTCATGCTGCATGCCATTAGGAAGTAAACACTTGGAGAATTTGAGGAAAGCAAAAACTTCATATTGAATTAAAATTGCTACCTTATATAAAATTCCAGTATTTTAATTGGCAACTCTACATATTTTCCTTGCTCCTCAAACTATAAGTTAGGTCCATGGCTGGGAAAATCAGTTTATTTCTGTCGAAGTCAAAGAATTTTTACCACCTAAGTATTTACTGCATGTATATTTTACATCTAAAAAGCAGTAATTTTGTTAACGGTGAGCTTCACAGCACCCTACTTTATATAGCTAACTGCAGAAGTAATTTTACTCATATTAATGTTAATTGTTTGTGATAAATTACAAGGTAATGCTTGTGATGATAGTCTTTCTTCTTAAAACAACATCAGTCATTTGGCAACTAACCCACATGAGAAAGGGCTTTAAATCCCCCATCTTAAACACAGGATTACACTAAGAAGTGTTTTAGTAATTGCTTAAACTGTGGTTTGCTCATATCTGAGCTACAATATATTTATATTTTATTTAAAGGACTTAGAACCATCTTATTAATGACTGCTGCAAGTTTAAAGCAGTCTTGAAAGATGGAGAGGATGAGCACAAGCTTATTTGTCCTTGTCAGGCACTGGAACAGGCCTGCAATACTCTCTGATTGGGAGGCAGCAACTTCCCAAATTCACTTCTTCGCATGGCACAGATAAGCACTTAAAAGCTTCCCCACAGCAGGGCATAGCAGAGGATGTATTTAAACCTTCTGCTTCTCTGCAGGTGCCATAACTAAACAGACACTCTCTTACCTACTTTCTTCTGTAAATATGATGGGAAGAAAAGTGAGTGTGGTAGGTGGCAGTAAACAGCATGTTGTTGTCACTTGACTGGGCCATACACCAGGCTGGAGCGACTAACAGTCCCATGCTAGGTAATATAAATCCAAGCTAGGATGTTCAGGGAGAGCCTAGGTTGCTATGAAGTAATAACAATGCAATTACTTCTTTCTAAAAGTTAGGAAGCTCTTTCCAAGAAGACCTTACAAAAGCAGTCACCATCTTATGACTCAGATATTTCAAATCAAAGGAAAGTAAACCAAGACAGAACAGACGTTTGAAATACAGAATAAGCTTCAGTGTGTCCCAAGATAAGAGTGAGGAATTTTGAAGCTGTTCCTGCAACAAGAATGCCAAGTAAAAAATAGAGGTGAGCAAAGTTCTTTGAAAAATATTTTTTTAAATGGAAGTATTGCTGATCTGCTGTCTTTCCTGCTTCTTGAATTTAGTCCAAACTAGATCATCTAGGGCTAAAAGAACTTGGATTTCCAGACAAAATATCTTAAGAGCTGACAACTAAAGGTGTATTAAACTGCAGCTTTCTTTATTGCTGAAATCTGTCATAGAAACCTTTGGTTTATGCCAAGACATTTCTTGGTGTGTTTGTCTAAGCCCACAGTCTTCTGTAGTATCCTGACATTAGGAAACATCAATCCTTCAGAGTTAACAATGATGTGTTTTGCCTTGTAGAAGTTACAAGTACAAAGAAACAACTTCCTCCTCACTTCCTCCTGTGAGAACACAGTGTGTTTTCCTATTTTCAGTTCCACCCCTTCATTCCACTACATAATGTCTTCTCCATGAACAGCAATTTACACGTCTCTTGATCTCTCAGTAAATGGCACAGCTAACGGCCCCTTTGCAGGTCTGCAGCCCTCCCTTCCACCCAGCCTTGGACCCTACTGTGGGCTGCTTGTTCAAAGCAAATGCAGTGAGGGAATGGGTTGAAGGAGAGGACTAGCTTTTGGCAAAAGACAAAGGATCAGGTCTTATCTGAAAGTGCATGTCATGTGAACTGCATATAGGGCATAACTAGCAGGTCTTTAGTATTGGAAGCTGCAAGGGAAGAGGCCATGGACTCCTCTGTGCCAGTTTGAAAGGGATGAAAACAACTCACTGCATGCCAAAACCTCAGCTAGGTGAAAGCAGCACACGGCATTTCTGCTCAAACGTATTTAAGAAAAGAGCAGCCCCTAGGACAGGAGACACTGGAGAAAATGTGAGTATATCTGTGAGATGGAGGAAGTGGAGGAAACACATGGAAGGAAGAGACACAATCTTGGAAGGAGTCACTCCATGCCAAAGAAGTTCCCTGTAGGGAACTATGGCACACGAAGGACTCACTGTGAAACAGTGGAATTGTAAGGCAAGAAGCAGTGGAGGAAAATTAGTAAGAAGCAACAGGAGAAAGAACCATTACACACTGACCCCAACTGTCCACATTGCCCAGTGCCTCACAGAAGGAATTGAGGAAAACGAACTGATCGTTAACACCTATTGAAAGCAAGGGATGTCGAGACCAGAAAGGAGTAGGAAAGGTGTTTAACTTTAGCTTGGGAAGGAAGGAGAAAGGTCTTTCCCTAAGTGTTTATGTCTGCCTTTTTCCTCTCTGTATCTGAATCAGTAGTTGAAATTTTGTTGTTAGCCAACAATAAATTAAATTAAGCAGGAAGTCCCCTATGAGGCTGCTTTATCTGCAAAGACCTATCATACCTCCCACAGGACACAGAAGCCAGAATATTTGCTGTGTGTGAAGGAATTGGGAGGTACAAATGTCTTTGAGAAATCTATAGGAGTCACATGTGCTCATCTATCCTGAGATCTCAAACTACTCAAATGTAAGAATATTGTTAGAAACTATTTGCAGTGTGGCTATTGACTTTGTACAGCCTACTCATTGGATCTAACTGTGCCCCCTTACCTTGTCATCCTTGTACTATTTGCCAGTGCTTGTCCCTCAGTGACCTTACATCACTGCCATGCCACAAGGAGAAGCAAAACTGGAGAAATGATATCCAGAGATACACAAGGATTTCCCACCATCCTACAGGTATTTTAACAGAACAAAATAAATAAAATGCTCCATTCACTTCTCATGAACAGCTGTATATTAGCTGTCTTATTGGAAAATGTTGTTCAAATGTTTTAACAGTTGGCACCAATTCCCAGAATTTAAAAAATCCAGCTTTCTGATGATATATTGCAAAAACTCACACTTCTCTTAGAGGACCGAGGTTTAAATAGACATCAGTAGCAGAGCAATTGTCAGCTCTTCAGTATTGACATAGCTCTGTTTCCACCAAAGTTAAACCACTAATTCTTTAAAAAATTCCATCCAATGGAATCTCCTTTGAGATTCTTCTTCCATCTTCTTTTTATGTGGGATGAGACATAATGCATTGCTGATTGTAAACTAAATGTGCTCTTTCTTCCTGTATTCTGACTAACTATGCAAATTCTTTGTTTTAATATTTAAAATTACAATCCAGCAATGTTTGGAAATGTGTAAAATGCAAAGCTCTAGCATATGGTGAAAAACACACAGCTGATTTATACACTAAATAAAGATCTTGTTTTTATTTCAGTTTTACCACCAGATTAAGGTACAGACAATGAATTTGTTGAAGTCAATGACATTATGTAGCAGTTACACTGGGGAAACCATGGTCAGAATCAGGATTTTTTTTTTGTTTTGTCCAGCCCTTAGCCCATTTGTGAGAAGTTGACACACAGTTGCTAAGGAGCTAGGGAGCTAGAGTCACTGTGAAAATGAATCATCTTTTGTGTCATCTTTTACTCAGTGGAGAAGGGTCTATATTATTAATTTGACTATTCACTGCTACCCATGATACTCCAGTGAATTATGTCAGATTGCAATCTGCCTGAGATCTCTGGAATTTGCTTTCAAGTGTTTGTATTCCTGTGCCTATGGTGGTAGTCTGAGCATGGAAAGAAAAGCTAGGAAACTCGTAAGATACAGTTCCCTCAGTAACCATGTGTCATCCAGACTGCTCACAATAAGGCAAAGCATCAATAGCATGAAAAATAACATCAACCACTTCACTGCAGATGAGAAATGGCAGTGCATTATGTCTGTAGAGGGAACCATAATTTAGAGTTGCCTGCCTTTCATGCATTCACAGACTATTTTATGCCTTGAAAATGCTATACTTTCACAAATTGCACTGCATGATTTTACAGGGCTCCTGACATGTAAGAAGCAAAAAATTTGGAAGAGTTTGCATGATGGGTGTTTTCTAAGGGAGGATCTCATGTTGGAGGACACCTTCAGCCATCAGACAATATTGCTAAGATCAGGCCATTTCTCTGGTAGATAAAACACACTATCATTCACAGATATTGTATTTGGAGCAAGTCAGCTGGCTCACTGTGAAAAATAAATTGAGATCTGTGTTTATAAAGTTTGTGAATAGTTAATTTACATAATTACATAGAATAGTAAATTTCTCCATAAACTGACACAACTGAATTCATTCTTATTTGTGGCTATCTATCCAAGTGTTACCTATCACAGTTCCTTGCCTTTTTACTGCCATAAGTGACACGGAGTACGGAACGTCTGGTCCTGTTGAAGCTGTTTATTATTGATTGATTCCTTTCAGGCCAACACTGTTGGTACACTCAGTAAGTACCTCTGCAGCTGTACAGCTAAGGACAGACCTGTGCCCGGTTTGTACCGGCTCAGGTGCAGGCCTGAAGACGTGGGCGGCTGGAGCACACTCACCTCGCAGGTAACTCCGTACCCAGGTTTCTTCTCGCTCTTCCCACAGTCTCCGGGAAGAGGCGCCCGGGGCGCCGGCGCGGGAGGCAGCGCGAGGGGCTGGGATGCTTCTCGACCCACCTGGGAGCGCGGAGTTTCACAAAAAGCAGCGAGTGCGGGTAGCCCATGAAGCGCCATCCGGCCGTGCGGGGCCGGGGCGGACATACTCATCCTCGCAATTTGTTTTTGGCTGCACCGCGTACGCCTACATGCAAATCGCCCTCCCCCACTTCCCCAATAGCAGCCGCTGCCGAGGGAAAAATAAAAAAAAAAAAGGGGGGGGGGGGCGCTGCGGTAGACAGGAGAGGAGAAAAAGAAGAAAGGAAAGAGCAAAGAAAAAAGGCGACGGCGAGAAGACTCCGAAGGGAGGGGAAAAGCAGTGCGCCGGGCGGCCCCGGCCGTGGAAGGGGCGGGCTGGCCCGCCGGGGGCTGCTCCGCGCCGCCCTATAAGAAGGCGCTGCAGGGCGGGGGCATACGGTAGTGGCGAGCGGGGCCGGCGTCGGGGACGCGAGTGTGGCCGGGGCCTGGGAGCAGAGCCGAAGGGGATCGTGGCGCAGAGCAGGCGGCGGCTCCCCTAGGGACCGACGGCGGCTGCGGGCCGGGGAGGTAGGCGGGGGCCGCATCGCGGGCAGCTGTCGGGGAGGCTCCCCACTTGTCCTCCCTCCGCCTGGAACGGGCGGCACAAAGCGAGAGGGAAGACGCAAATGAGTGGTGGTGGTGGTGGGTGTTCTGTTATTATTTTGGTTTGTTTGTTTTCTTATTGCTTGGGGGTTTTGTCTTCCGACGTGGTGCCGTTGTGTGTGCCGAGCCTGTCGGCAGCGCGGCTCAGAGGATGGTTAACGGCGTAGCGGGGCATCGGAGAGGGGCTAGTAGTGTTTGTGTGTGTGAGGGGCGTGGTTGTGTGTGCTTATTTTTTTTTTTAAATAGTTATTTTATTTTAGCTTATCCTGAGCGAGGCGACTTTGACTTGGCAGCGCTCATGGAGGGTGGCTCACCTCACCGCTGCCTCTCCCAGCCCCGGTGGGTGCTAGAAGATAACGGGAGGGTTTTCATCCCCGTCACTCCTACGTGAATCCTGTAAAGTCGCGGGGGTGGAATAAGGGGAGGGCCTTGGGATGGGGAGGGAGAGTAAAAATAAAAAATCGATGTGGCTGTCTTTGTGATGGGCAGGAGGCTCAGTTCTATGCAACAAATCGTGCTGCTGCGTGCCAGACTATTGTGAAGTCTGGAGTGCTACACTGAAACCTATCGGGCTGTTACAAAAGACGAGGAACACAGCAGCCTAGATGCTTAAGACATGCCTGGAAAGATGCTCGGATTCTAAATGAAAAGTTCTTATTAAATCCTGTTTTTTCCTAGTTTTAACCAGAAGTTCCCCCTTTCCCACGAGCTGTTGGCCTGGGAGATTTTAAAGTCTGTACAAAAACATACTTAAAGGACCAAAGTTGATTTCAAGTGTGTTGGAATAGACCTTGTTGAAGCCAGAGGGGTGTAAACATCTTCTAAATTAAAGTCTAAAATAAGTTGAGCCTTTTTGAAAATTACTGCTATGGATTAATGCATTAAAATTTATTTTCACCTTTGAAACTGAGTTGGTCCTTGTACTGCAGAGAACAACAATGTCTTGGGAATGTTCCATTAACAACAGATGGTCAAGCCTGCTGTCGAAACGCCGTTACAATGGAGCAGTCTTGCTCAGTTTTGAAAAGGGGTCATGGTGGTAAACATTCAGTGCAAGTGCTTTTTGTGCTCGTGGCACAGCTTGACTCCCTAACAAGTGGGAGTGGCAACGTATGCTGACACCTTCCTGTCACTCAAATCAGTGTGTGATTCTGTGAAGACACAATAGCATATTAAGCTAAATGGTTAGTACCTGAGACCCTGCAGTGTTTTGCTGATGTAACAGATAAAAATGGTGTTGGTAGGTCGTCATGGCGCACATATGAATTTTATGTAAGAGTGAGTTGTGTGACACAGTCTATATCTGGTATGGGCTTGATGCCTTTACTCATGACCTGAAGCACCTGGTTTCTCATAATCATAATTTAGTAGGGCTGATTATGGTAAAAATTAGAAGGCAACCCTTAAAGATGGGGCTGTAAGTTTGGTAGCATGGAACACAAATGTTACATAGTAGAATTTAAGTTGAGCCTGTTGAAAATATTTTGCATTAAATAATAAAATATCACGGGTTTTTATGCTCATTGTAGATGTTCTGAGAGAGTTACTAGCTGGCCTCTGGACTACAAGAAATCACAATTTGCTGTAATTTGGCATTAGAGTGTAATGATCCAGCAGCTAGCCCAAAAGTATTCACAGTAACTTTTCCCTAATAAGTTGCTGCTGAAGGATATGTAGCCGTATGATATTTATGTGACATAAACACCTTGGGTGCAGCTATATCTAAGATTGTGGTGTTCCCAGGAGTCATGGTAATCTTTGGGGTATTAGTTGCAAATTTCCTCTGAATAGAGCTGTATAGCAGTGCAAGCAGGTATGTTGAAATTTTCTTAATGGTCTCTTCACACGCTGAGGCTCATTTAGGAGTCAGTGTGCCATAGGCAGCTGCTAGCAAACCTTTTTTGTAATGCTGAATTTTTTCAAACCCAAACATCACTCAGTGCCATATTTGTGTGATCAGAGACTTGATCTGGCACCAGATTTGGTATATATTATTATTGTTATATTATTATATATATTATAATAATATTATAATAATATAATAATATTATAATTATATATATATATATATATAAAATATATATATAAAGGTAGCTCCTGGTCAAGTGCTGAACTACTGAAGATGAAATGCCATTACCTTAAAAAAAGGCCGGTACACTTATTTTGGCCTTTGTTCCTTAGAGAAAAGGAGGAGCCTTTTCTCTAGCATTCCTTAGACTGTACTTCTCCCTCTCTATCTATACGAGTGTAAATTAGTCTTCTGTAGTTCAGCAATAAGCCTAAGTGACTTAAAGTGACAGCAGATCTTCAGTGTGGATTATGGGTTGAAGCATTCTCACCTGTTAATCAAATGTAATACATTTCAGAAAGGATGTCTTCCTTTGTCTACATCTCATCAAGGGTGGGTGGGTGTTCTCTCACCAGTGAGTTCACCTATCGGAGTTGGACTCACAAAGAAAGAGCAGAAGGAGGATTGGTACTGAACTCATCTGTGGCCAAATACGATCAGCTCTGCTAGTGTTTATGCATTACACCATGCAGACACAGTATTTCTTAGGGTGTAGTTTCTCCAGAACTTTAATCCAGAGTAATTGAAGGTTGCTAATGACCTGGTTCATTTCCCCTGGTCTGCCTATTCTTTTCTCTCCCTGTCTGTTTCATCCTTTGTGCAGGCACTGGAGTTCACCAACCCAGGGTGAGTAATTGAAAACAAACTCTTCTTTTTGCTTGGTGGCTTTTGGCGGTTTTTTGTTGTTGGGTTTGTTTTGTTTTTTTTTTTACGCCCCAGCATCCTGTGTTCAGAGTCTTCATGGGTTTGTGAGCACTGGTGCCAGCACAAAGATGGTGATGGGAGCAGAGAGGGACTCAAACTACTGCTTTTTTTGAGTAACCTTGAAGCAGGCACCCTCGGTGTTTATGTAGGTCTTCTATGCTGGGCAACACACCAAATCCTGAAATAAGTCCAGAGGCCATGGCTGACCAAACATCATCATGTTTCTCTTTTGCTAGTTATTCTTGATGACTCCTGTGAGAGGAGCTAGAGTCAGGGTTTACTATGTTTAGTAGAACACATTTTATATATTTTTTCCTTGATTATCTGAGGCTATTAGGGACTCTGCCCACTTTCTTTGGGTTTGGCATGGCAGAAATTCACTCTCTTTAAGATTATTTCATATTTATGCCAGCTAAGGATTTGAATTCTGAATGCTTGAAACTTTTTTTAGTGTAGTTGATGAGCATGCACATCTGCAATTATTGATACTAAGGGTATAGATAAAAAGTACCATGGTAAGACTCTGCTTCTGGTGTTTAAAAGATGATCGCCACAGAAAAACCCAAAAGCTAAAATGTCTCATTCTGTAGCTGCATGTCTTGCTTGTGTTGATTGCACAAAAGTAATACAGATAATTCTAACTAACTACTAGTAGTTAGTTAGTTAGTAGTAGTGGCTAACTGCTGAATGGAGTACCTGAAGTATCCTGTTGCCTTTCTTTAAAATACATGGCAGTAAGGCTAGTCCTGTCTTTTTTAGCATTTTTGATGGGGAGAAAAAGTATGTTGCTTGCGTCAAGGACCAAGGAAGAGACACAGAGTAGGATGGAAAACTGTTGATGCAGCTTTCCTGACACAACAGGCTAACACTGTAGGAAAAATGGGAGCATTCAGATCTTAATTTGTGGGTTATTAGGAAAAAATCTTGATCATAGTTGATAAAAAATGTGTGTCAATTTGAATGCCATAAACATCCACATACAAGGTGACCTTTTTTTCTTGTGTTGTTTTTCTGGAGGAGTGTTGCTTAGCAGAGTTCTGTCTAATGCAATGAGATTGGTTTGCATTATGCTGACTTTATTAGAGAGCAATTGGAGATGGACAGAAAAAGGTAAGCAAAGAACCTTTTTGAGACTGTTCTGGCTAGAGCTAGATAGCAAGGTTATTCTCTGTGAAAGAACAAAGTTGGAGCCTTTTATCACACAATTCAGAGATCATTCTGGGGATCTGATTTCCTTTATAGCAAGTAGCAGGCAGGGTTGTGTGGAAGACAGAAGTGGCCAAAACCTGTTAGCACTCTACTTGCTTGACTCTCTGAAACAAATGGCGATTTTACTAGCCTGTTTCCAAATGAGTGGTTGTTCTTGGGAGCAAGCAAGCAAGCCATGCAGCTAATACTCGTTAGCACAGTACTTGTTAGGTTAGTAAAGGTCAAGAGTAAGCCATGTGGAAGGTCTTTGAGCAGCAGTTTTGGTTATGTAGGTGACAAGAGCAAGATTAGGGACCAGGAGAACTTGGATCCCAGCACTTCTGCACTTCTTGTGACTATTTCCTCTTATCTACTTTGACCATTGTTCTGGTAATGTCAAGACCAAAGTTTATAGTCTTTATGATAGAAGTCAAAGTGTGTTTTTTCTCACATTCAGCAGATAACACGTCTTTTTTTTAAAGACTTCAGGCTGTGTTGCTAATGCCAGCAACCTGGGTTTAAGTCCAATGTATTTAGAAATATGCCTGTTTTTATGGTTGAGTTTTTGTGCCTTGAAAAGAAACAAGCAAGTTATCATAAATATTGTTTGAGAGCTGTATTCATGAAGAATATATTGATATTCTGGGGATCTATTGGTGGTTTTTTTTCTCTTCCTGTTATTTTAATTATGTTCCTGCAACAAGAGTTTGGCTATGACTGCCAATAAAAACAGTTAGGATCAAACTTGAACGGTCTAAACAGCCCCAGAACACTCATCCAAACAATAAAACAGCACTGAGCTTTTCTGAGTGGATGTCCATGGATAGTCCATGGATATTTCTTTGTGGTACTAGTACAGGAGCCAAAGTTCAAAATCTACTCTTCCTCTGAATGCAATGTTCTTATTTAATAAATTGAATGAATGGATCCTAATTTGTATTTTTATTCTGCCAATGGGAAAAAGTGGTTTTTATTTAATTGATTTGTTTTAAGGTATTTTAGATATTTTAATAATTCTTTACCCTATTAAGTCAGAGTAGCAGTTCTTCCTGCTTTGTTTCCCATCTCTCTCGAACCTATATTTAAATATTCATGTAAAGTAAGCAGTAAGTTTTTCTACTGTGCTTGGAGAGATCCAGACTCACTTCTTTCTTTTAGCAAGCTAATGCAGTCACCTGTCCACCATCAATTTTCTTATTTCTACTGATTTTATTTTTCCCAGATTTTTTTTTTTCTCCTGATTGCCAGCCATGTCTTCCAGAGCTGCATTCCCTGTTCTTGTGACTCTTAATATTCACATCTCTACATCTATTCTCCCAATTATATTCATATATAAAACCAGATATGATTGCAAAATGGTGTTGTCTGTTGCGGTGTGCTTTGGCTCCAATGGAACTTTCTCAACACTATTAAGGATATTCTAAACTTAATATAAAAAATGTTTTGGATCCTATATCCATAAAAGACTTGCAAAATTTCTTTTTGCTCACCTTGCTCTCTTGTAAGCTTACTGCTTTTCCCATTTCATTCTACTTCTGCACTTGCCTGCTGCTTGGAGTCATTTGGTTGAAATTTAGTTGACCACTGCTCTTCAATTCTCTGCTTAGTCCCTTGAAGCTTTAGGAGCAAACTAATGGAGTTCCATCCTGAAAATACTTCTGAATTGTGAGGTGTAGCTTAGGACTTGAACAAATTCTGTCATCCTCCTTTCCTGGATGTGCCTGTGCATTATGTTGAATTAGGGATACATTAGCCTGCTTTGCATTGCTATAACTGTCATGCTCACCCTAAGGATTGAAGCTTCAGTGGCAGAGTTGCAGGTGGAGCTGAAGAATAGAAAGTGTAATAACTGTTTGCTGTGTGGATCAGGCAAAAAGGGAAGATTGGCACATGCTTTCTGGCAGTGCTTCAAGCTAACTGCCCTGTGCCACACCTGACTCAGCAGGTATGCAGGCTGCCTTATCATGTGTGCCAGCTATTTTCATATTCTTCTATGAATAACTTTAGAGATAAGTGGTTATTGAAGTCTGTATGGGTTGCTGAAATTGATCAGAAATTCATTTGTCTTCATAGCTGACACTCACTGATTTCAAAAGTACTTGGGCATCTCTTTATTACTTTAGTGGATTACCCATCTTTCATATCAACACAGTTGGATGGTAGCCATGTGAGAGCCGAGGCCTTGTTGTAGGCTTTACTAACTCTAACTCTGCTCAAGCTGACAATAGCTGCTAAATACTGACTTTGTCAGTTTATTGCTCTCTTTCATAAATGTAATTTCCTTTCATTGTGCTAGAGGCTTTCTCTTGGCTAATGTTTTTCTGCATATTTCAGGGACATTTTTGTTTTATTTGCTGTTACTTATAGCTGTGCCACAAATATCGGTGTAGTTGTGTAGATATCAAGCTTAATAGACAGCTTATTCTTTATGCCTCTGAATCTCAGTGGCACCACTGTAATTTCTCTACACTATAAGCTATGTTGTGTTCTGATCTGTTACTGAAAACATGCACTGGTTTATGGCATGATGTTACAAGATGGCAAAGATGGAGAGCAATAACAGTACAGTCCAATTTAGTCTTGTACAGAACATTATTGGTGTCCTCATCTTGTCCCAAGATAAACAGCAAGTTCCAAAAGCAAGATGCAGGAGAAGTCACTCCTTTCCAAAAAAGTCCCTGTGGATGTGACGACAAAGGTGCAAGGCTTCATAACTTTGTTCAGCAGAAGATAGAAATATGCCAGATGCTTCAGTGACTGCAGTAGGATCATGAAGCACCTGTCAGTGTTGCACTTTTTTAAAACCAGGTATCTGGCTGATTAATGTAAATGATTCAGTGACCAGGATGTCCTGTGGAAGGGGTGGTGGTTGAAAGTATTTCTGTCCTAACACTGTCTGAATGTGTGGATTTCTTTTGGGAAAAACTGCCTTCTTGGGAAGGCTGTGTTTTCCTTCTCCCCTTTGTGGTTGCTGCCAAGCAGAAAGGCACCTTTTGCAATGTGAAATTCTTTACCCCTTTTCCCTAGTTGCAGTTATATTGTCCTTAAACAATGTGTCAAAAGGATGTGTCAAAAGCTGGAAAAAGTGACTGGGGCTGTCTAGCACAGCTTTTTGCAAACTGTGTGCTGATGATACTATACTTGCTCAGAGATCAAAGCTTAATGGCATGAATTGAGCTCAAATGTCGCAATTATTGTTTTAGCAGGATGTTCTATTATTTCTACATTCCACTAGAAAAGAGCCATTCTTTGAGAGCCAAAAAAAAATCATCTGCTAATATGGACTATGGATTTTTGGACATTGGCCGTGATAAAGCAAATCACATTTTGTGTTCGTTTTTGCCAAAGAATGGACTAGATTCTTACCTTTTTTTTCTTCCATGGGGAAAGTTGGGGACACTCAGTGTAATGTTGGAAGTTGAAATGCTTCACATATTTCACAACCTCCTAGTAGAAGCTATTTTTTTTGTAAAATAGATGACTGCATTTCATCTTGTGTATTAAACTTGACACTTAAGCAATTCTCTTGCCTAAGTGCATGCCACAGTCCCTTGCATGTGCATTCTTTAGGGTAAGTCCAGCTCTGTTGCAAACTAGACATCTTTTATTGCATTGGAGTTCATCAGTTAGCTTGTTTTCATCAATGAGCCTTCTATAAGCATGTTAGAAGTAATGAGAACCACTTGTTGTGGTCATTCTGGTAGGCAGATATTGCTGACCTGTGACAGGTTTTTTAAAATTACTTGGTATGTTGTATCACAAGGGAAGGTTGTAAAGCAACAGCCATTTTTGAAAATGTGCATGTGTGTAAAAGTTATAAGGAGAAACTGAGGACTCTGAAAAATGTAGTTCAGTCTTTGTTAAGACTTAATATCTAAGTTAAGTTTTAAGATCATTCTTTGCTATGTGAGGAACCGTCCCATGTGGCTTTTTTCTGATTGGTAAGGGTAGGCCCATCAGAAATACATCCTAGTTTGGCTTTGACAGGAGAGGCAAGTTAGATACTCTGAACAGTTTAGAGTCAGGAATGTCAGTGCTCATGGTATTAATTTTGGGCCTGGTCTTTCAAAATGCTCATCTGTTCATAGTGGAACATTCAGAAGAGCTCAGTACATAATATACTCACTTATGAAATACCCATTTGCTCAGTTCTCATCCCAAGGCTAAATAACTGTAGAAGCCTCTTGCCGTTTTGCCTAAAGAGTTGGGAAGCCAGATTTCTGCTCCGAGCCTGAGTCATGTCAGAGCAAGATCCAGGCTTGCTTCTGTGTGTAGCACCTAGTGCAGCAAGCAGAACCTAATATTCGGCTTAGGTTCTCTCACTAGTTGTTTTCATAGCAGTAATTTGAGCAGGTTGTGAATAAGCATTGTATTGTTGGCCTGTGCTGAAAGGAGTCCATTTCCATTGGTTGTCTCCAATATTCTGTGAGGTTGGAGCCCTCTTAAATAACAATGTGAAATGATTTATTGTTGCATGTATATGTATGTATGTATAAAACACAATTTTCAGTGTTTTGTAGCTGTGTGCATGCTGCCTTGAGGGTCCTGTGGATGAGGGAGAGACTATGTGTCTTTGACCAAAGGTGGCAGGTTGCTGTAGGTATTTCATGAGACTGCTTCCTGATACTTTGGCATTATCCTTTAAACATTGGTTTTACCAAGTTTTACATGCTACTCAAGGAGGGAAAACAAGTTCAACTGGATGGCCATATTGAAAGCTATTTATTAGTTGCCTTCAGTATTAGTAAGCACCAGAGAGCAAGACCAGAATCTGTTTACTACCTAACCCAAGGCCCGGTAGTCAGTATGGGAAGTAAACCCATAGAGGATCTTGCCAAGAACTGCCACTAAAATATTGTTGTTAGTCACCCTAATCAAATTCTTGTCTGCTGACCCAGAAGCTCTCCAGTCACATTGCTAGGAGCAAGGAGTCAGTGCAAACTCTGTGACATGACCTGGGTGATTTTGAAAAGGAAAGTACTTCTCATTGAAGGACTCTTTGGATGGAATAGAAAACTTTGTGTCCCATATTCATTTGGCAAAAGAGAAATGTCCTCTGTGGGCAGGTTATGAAAGACCAGCTTTTGGTGTCTGTGTGCCTCCACTGATAATGATCCTGTGTCCCAGGCAGGAGCCCATAGGTCCAAAGCTCACACCTGCACTGGTTGTGACTGCTACAGACTCTAGCTGTGATTGAGCCAGGAGACAGACCTGTGGGATTTGATAGTTTCATTCTAATCTCTGCTTTTGCTTGCTTGTGGCCTTAGGTGAGTTGCTTGAACTCTGTGCTGCTAATGCTTTTTATGGCACCTTTTTGTTACCTATGTCAGGTTCTTTGGGTTAAAAGATTACTTTAAAAGATCAGTATGGTTAATTGTATAAAATTGACATTGTTCAGGTGGCAGTTTCCCCTCTTTCCTAGAGCTCCAGTAAATGTCATAAGTTTTTTGACTGCTTGGAAGTTTTAGAGATGTGAAAGTCAGATTTGTTCCTTTGGGTTTTGCAAACTTAGTGTGACTTTAGATCACCGAATGGACATTACTTTTGGTTCTTTATGCACTGCCTGTTTCTGATGGGGGATTTTATGTCCAGTTAGATCTCTAGCAGCAGGACAAAAACTGCTTGCACTTGCCCACAGCTGCTTTTTATCTAGCCTAATCTTAATATAATTGGGATCAATACTGCTTTTTCCTTCTAGTTACAGCTACTGTGCTGGAAGAGGGGAAATCCTGGTGTTTGGCAGAGAAGTGGCCAAGGCACTAGGCCTTGATTTGGGAGATGGGGATTTAGTTCTGGACTCTAGACTTAATTGCACCTCTTTTAGACTAATGCCCATCCAGGCCGCTAGTCCTCTGGTGATTTGCCTTGTGTAGATCAAAATGTCAGTTCATGAGTCAGGCCCTTCTGTGCTTTCTTCGTATGCACAGTCCTTAGGGGGATTTGCTCTCCACTCATGGCATCCAGATCACTGAGGGACTCTAGATCTGGGATTTGCAGAATTCACATGGCTCTTTATATTGTTTCCTTCACAAAATGCATCTTGACACTACGTAAAAGAAATTTAATGCCAATACATTTATCAGTATTCATAAAGAGGGCTATATTTCTGCAGAAATCCGATGTTTTATGTTTTAGTTGCTTCTTTTCTTTGAAAATTAGTCTCATTTGACTTGATACTTGTGTAGACAAGATCTGTTGTAGTTAAGCAGATGTACAAATTTTTTGGCTGGGGCAGGAAGCAGAAGTGCTAGATCATGTCTGCTTTTGAGAAAGGAGGGTGCTGGCTTACGTAGCTAATAAGGGCATCATATGTAGCTGCTAGATTGGTACTCTCCATGGCCACTTGATCTGTGGAGAGTTGCCAGTGGTGGTAGCTTCTGTGATAAGAAAAATCTGACTGAGAGGACAGGGCCTGCTAGCTTATTTTGTGGAGGCCGTTGAGCCTTCCATCAACTTATTGAAGATTTTTAGCTCTGCTGAGAAGGACTTAGTTTAAATTGTCTATAGTGTCTTGCCAGAGCCTTAAAATCTTCCAGTCTCATAAGGTTTGGTAAGTTCACTTTGTTCCCTCTTGAAATAATGATTGAATTTTTTTTTCTCTAGGGGAAAGGTTTTTTTGCCTCCCCAAAGAAAGCAAACAGCTGCATTGTTTGCAGAAAACTGCTTTTGAAGGCTGTTTTATGTTTACTTAGTACAGACATCAGGCATGGGGGTGGGGAACTGATTTTTCTGCCACTTGAGTTTTTTAATCTCTAAATCTACAGCTGTAAAAATACATTTATTTAAGAGGGATTAGGTCTGGAGACTGTATACCAGCTAATGGACTTTTCAACAGCCATTCTACTTTAAAATAATGGCTAGCACCCTTGAAGGAAAGGGCTGGCCAAAGGATGTGTTTCATTGTTATAATTTTCAGAGGTTGCCCTGTAGCCTAACTTTCTCCTGAGAAATCTTCTGAATTGCAGAAAATGAGATGAAATTGCAGCCATGTAGGTCGGGAGGCTGTTCGGGATTTCTGCAGCAGGGTGAAATGTCATATGCAGGGAGTCTTCTGCAAAGGCAGACCATGGGATGAGTGTGTGGAATCTGTGCTTTAATTATGCAGGTGGGTGTTGTATTGTGGTGCTTTATATCTCAAGAAAACTAGTGCTGTGGGGATGAATTCCTGCAGCTTTTCTTACTCTAGACAGAAAACAGTATTTCTGCTACGGGGAGTTCTGGGTGAGTATCAGGAGTGAACACTGATACCTGCTGTTGGCTCAAAATTTTAAGCAGGTGAGACATAAAAGCTGTCACTAGCAACTAACAGTTTTGGCACTGCAATACTAAATGGCAAGTTGCATTTCCTGGCTATGTTGATCTTATCAGACCGGTCTGAAGTGGAGATAAAGTGGGAGTTCAGGTCTAACCAAGCTGGAAGTGTTGTTGGGTTGATCAGTTCTCTGCATCTCTGGCTTACAGTTCTTGCCTGTTGTGAGCTGGAAGAACATCTGAAAGGATGCTAAGCCATTTTGCTCTGATACTAGTTTGCTGAGTGCTTTCTGATGGATCAGTAATTCAGGTGAACCTAGTTAACTTGTGTCAGCAGTGAACCAAGTACGTCAGCCTCCGTGGATGAAAATCAGAGGTGACTACTAACAAACATGTTCCCTGGTTTGTAACAGATACTGCCTGGGGCATACAGTGTTATTGCAGCTGTCACCCAGCATGGCTGGAAGAACTGGATACACTTCAGGCTTAGGTGTTGTGCTCTTGATGGTTAGGCCACTGTTAGGCTCCATGCCCTACTTTTATGCAGGGACTTAGCTGGTATGCCTACATCTGGGCAGTCCTTAAAAGTCAGTATTTTTATGTCATTTCAAACTTTTGTCCAGGCAGAACAGGCTGGGACATTTGCTTTGTTCCCAGTAAAGTTTAGCTTAACTCCAGAGAGCTGAAGTTCAAGCAGGTGGCACAGCTGAATCTTCCTGGCTGTGAAGGCTTCTACTGATTAGCTGAGATGAGTTAAATGATAAAATATGTGCCCTTAGCTCAGTGGAGTTTGCTAACATCATATGAGTGTTACAATCTCTAGAAAGTAGTATTTCTGTGTTCTGCACCCTGTGGACTGGCTGCAGTTGCAAGGGATCAGTATCTGAATTTTCACTGATGTGTGTTAAACCAGCTGCCCTTTGATTTGCTCATTTCACAGACTGGTTGAACTTCAATTTTGCCTCTATGCAGGGTATTAAAGTGCAGGAATAGGGTCTAATTCCATTGATGAGAACACCAGAACTCCCTTTGACTCTCCCTGGGATACTTTTTGTACTCTTCCTGTGGCACTTTATTCTTACTGGTTTTGGTGTTTAGCTTTAATTTCTGGAAAGCATTGAAAATTAGGGTTTTTTGCAGAGATTTAACAGTATTGGGGGCCTGAACATGAAGTATGGAGTGGGTGCTCTAAACACCCTTCTGAAGATAAAAAACACCTGTTGCATAACTGCCAGTGACTGTAGAAGGCTGTACAGTCTCTTCTGGTCCTCTCCTTCTCCTTCTGTGTGCCAAACTTGTGCAGTGGCTGCAGGATTAGACTCAGGCAGCAAAGATTGTTTTGTGGCATGGTGGACAACACTAAAAAATCAAATGGAGGTCTGTAACCCACAGACCAGTACGGGTATCCTTGCAGAAAAATGCTTGAAAAGAGTGATTCTCTTAGTATTCTTAGAAAGATTTTTGTACCACATTAGTGAGTATTATGTGAAGTTTCTCTTTAAAGTGAGTAAAAGCGTTGCCAAATCCCTCAAACTTGAGTGGAGGTAGTACAAAGGAGAGATAACAATATTCCCTACATAGTTTTATTTCTAGGTTGATTGCAGCTTTAGGTATGTAATACTAACATCAAGAGGAGGTGCTTCAAAGACCCCCCCCCATGTCCAAGGTGTGCTTTGTGTCTCTGAGCATAGGCGCAGTCATCAGCTGGGACTTGTCCTCTGAGATTCCCCACAAAGGGCAGGCTTTTTCCCTGCTGTGGATATGCCTGTAGCCTGCCAAGTGCCTTTCTCCAAGTATGTCTGGGAATTCATGGTCTACCAGCCAGATGTGCATGCATCTGCAATGTGTTAGTGCCAGGGTGTTCCAGCCAGCAGGATGCACTGGGCAGGGTAGGATGTCTTGTTTGATGAGCTGGGCATCCCTCCATGAAGGAGCATCTGTGCAGGTCCTGTCAGTGAGTTAGTGCAGCACCTGGCAGAAGACAATGAGCCCATGCTGACTGTACGTTGTACTGCTGATGTGCTGGTACGAGGTTCAGTTTGTAAGGTTTTGTAGGCATCTGTTACTCTCTTTGGTTCTCTGTACTGGCATTAACAAGCACTGTCCTATTGTGATACTGCAGTGTGATCATCTACAGAACTCAGTGTAACCGTTTTATTTTTGTATGTCATATTGGACAATTTTTTTCGTAACACAGACCTACATTATTAAGAGACAAGTTTTTAGTCCGCAAGTCATCGTAATAATGGAATTTACTTTTAGATGAGACTTGAAGATGACAATTGTTCATCATCTGAAAGCTTACATCCAGAATTTTTCGTCTAGTCTTACTTCAATGTAGGACTGGTCAGACCAAAATCAAAAGGAGGTGTGTTCCCAATTTAACAGGTGTTGGAAAGAGTGGTTCTCTTGGGGTGTGTTTGAATCAACTGCTAGTTGTCATCCTAATGCTGATTCTGTCAACAGAGTGTATTCAGGTACATAAATCAGAATTAATTTAATGTGGATTAACTAAGTTCCTGTGCAGACACTTTCCAGGATTCAACTGATCCTTATTTGAAGTGGCCTTAAAACTCAGAAGTAAATGAAGATATGCTGAATTAATTCTGGAAAAAATGTTTAATGACATTTAACTAACATATTGAAAGCTCACCTTAGAGCTTAAAGATTAAGCCTGGAAGGGTATGTGTACCAAGCCTGTACTGTGATCTTATTAATTGCCACCAAAGAGATTAAATTTTTAAAATAATTATAATTAATATTTTTTAATCCTCTGTGCTCATATACTGTAGCAAGACACACACGCATCTCCAACACAATAGTGTTGGAGGCCAGGTGGTTGCAAGACCTGAACACTGACTAAACAACAATTTTCCATTTACTTCATCTATATGTTAACAACTCTAGCGTCCTTCTTAGTCATTTACCTTCAAGGGAATGGGCATTTCTCCCTTGCCTGTTAAATGCACAGCACTTTCTCCTACAAGCAGTGTTGACTGGACTTCAAAACAAAGGCTTTTCTTACTTGGCAGCCAGCTTTTCACCATTATAAAAGTAAATATGGAAAGAGGCTTTAAGGAAAAGGGTTGAATTGTATGGTTCAGTCTTACTCAGAGGAAACTTTAAATCGTTTTTCAAAGCCTGTTACTTATTCTCAGTCTGGGCTGTCCTTGCTCTTGGAATTTCGGGGCAGAAAATAAGAGAATTGTATTGCAAAACCTCTTTTTGTGCTTTGGAGCTCTGAGATAAGAAATGAGCTAAATCTGAGTGAGTCTAAATCTGAGCTTACTGACACCCACAAGACTTGGCTGGAGTGCATGGGGTAAGAAAGAAGGCAGTGGTGTGTTCTGTGGAGGGACTGCAAGGTCACAGAGTGCAGCCTCTTGTCCTTCCCTACCTTGTTGCCTTTTCTGTTTTGAATGACAGAACTTTTCCCTTTCAACTTTTTTCCTGTTTTTCTTTTTCTTTCACTAGTTAATGCCTGGCCACAACATCTGTACTGTGTACTGCTGCTGCACAAAGGGAGCTTCTGGCTTTGCTGAAGGAAGATGGCTTTCTGGACGCAGCTGGGTTTGCTGCTATGGAAGAACTTTACCTACAGAAGAAGACAGACTGTAAGTATTAGCCCAAGGATATTTTGAGATCTTAAGTTACAGTCTTGTAGCTTACAAGACTACAGCTTTTCAAGAAAACCAGGGAAATATCCTGTATCTTGCTTAATGTTCATCTTCTAGTGATCCCTGGCTGAGCAGCTGGTCTGGCTTTGGAAAGACCCTATTCAAACTGGAGAGACTGGTGGGTGGACAGAAACCACAGGGCTTGAAGGTGCTCTTGAAGACTTTTGTCCTGAATTCCAGTGTGAGAGAGTGTTTGAGTACTGAAACACTGGTGTTAGATCAGGCAGAGAAGGGTGCATGTTCAGCAACAAAGATGTGAAATGAAAACCCATGCTGAGACCTGCTCTGCTCTGTGGGTGAGGCATTGACAGGCTGCAGAGATGTGCCCGTGAGTCTAAAACCGTTTGAATACTACAAGCTGCAACAATGACAACAGAATCCTGCCACTACCACTCTGATGTATTTTTATGTCATTTCAAACAGAAATGCAGAAGTGGCAGAGACAATACCAGGCATCTCCAGTCACTTTAATCATTGAGAGAATCCCAAACCTGCTATGTAAGTTTACAATGGAAGATATAGATTAAGTGGCTGGCATGAAGCATGTTCTTGTATCAGCATGAGGAGGATAAACCCAAGGAAACTGATGTTCTTCCGCCAAGGTGTATTCTGAGTGGCCAAAATGCTGTCCTCACCATCTGTTAACAGTGTGGAAATTTACCTATTAAGAGTAGACAATATGTAAGAAGAGTTTCTCCTTGTGATAAAAAGGACACAGGAATGTGGATCCAGTATGTTCTTAAAATTCTTTTGCCTTTAGATTGAGACCTCATAGGATGCTTTATCTCTTGCAAACAGCTAAAAGTCTGAGAAAACATAGTATTGAACCTCTAGGTGTTTTGGGAATACCTGTGTTGGACAGGGGCATGATGTGTGCAACAGGCTTGTTCAAAGGATCTGGCCTGTTAGATCTGACCTTGAGGAGGTATCAGTAAGGAATGTGAAAGGAACACGAGTTACTGAAGTGGTAAGTGGAAAGTGGTCTCTGATAAGCTTTCTGAACCCTGCAAATGTCAGGATGCTTGCCAGCTGGTTGGGTTGGGTTGTTTTAGAAACTCAGTGTCACAAGGGAGGAAGGGCTATCATATTCACCGCTGGTAATGGTCACAGTCCCTGAAGTCTTCACTAAGGTGTCTGAGGCTTGTTTTTACTGGACTTGGGTCCAGTGAATTCAGAGCTAGAATTAGTCCATTCTTAAATAAAACAGACAAAGGGACTCATGGCCTTTTTTTCTTTTCTTGTATATAAACAGAGCTGCCAATGATGAAAAAGTTTTTGTTTTGCATGTTTTTGCCTTTCATGGATCTTGATCTCCCATGACAGGACTGTCCACCAGAGAGGTCATAGACTGTGTCAACTGCAAGGAGCAAGGCTGTTTGCTCTCTAAAATGGGTCACATACTGGCCTTGTGAACAGCCTCATAATTTAGAAAAATGTTATAAATGAAGCTGGGGGGAGTGATCTTAAAACTGGCTGTGACTCCTTAAGGTTGGTTCTTCTCAGCTATTGCCTATATAACCTAGGCCCTAAGAGCTAAAAACACTCTTCCTATCTTGCTACTAGAGGTTTAACTTTTGCCTATTACCAGACTGCCTTCAAAAATTAGGGGAACTCTAGAGCATTGTGGGATTTTCTGGAGTGATGTTTAAACCAGGAGACTACTTCAGAGGAGCTGAAATTTACACTGAGAATGATGGCTTGGTATTTTTTTGTCAGAATCTTCTGAAAATAATAGAATCATAGTGTCATTGAGTTTGTAAAAGACCTCCAAGATCATCAAATCCAGCCTTTGTCATAACACCACCATGCTAACTAAACTCTACTGCTAAGTGCCGTGTCCAGTCATTTTTTGAACACATCCAAGGATAGCAACTCACAACACTTCCCTGGGCAGCCTGTCCCAATTCCTGACCTTGCAGTGAAAATTGTTCCTGGTGTCAGACCTGACCCCTGACACAGATAGATGTTATGTCCTCTGGTCATGTCACTAGTCCCCTGGAAGAACAATCTCAATCTTGCTATAACCTCATTTCGGGTAGTTTTAAAGAGTTTTTCTCCAGGCTGAACAACCCCAGTATTGCATCAGGTGTGAAAAGGTCTGAGTTTAGCATGTGTGTCATGTCAAGGTAGCTGTAGGCTTACTGGGCAGCACAGGTGCACTCATATCCTTCAGTGGTGCCAGAGAAATGCAGTAGGGTACCATTCTGGATCTGCTCAGCTACTTCTTGGTACTTTGTAACAGCTGCTGTACAGGTATCCCAGAGGGCATAAAACTGCTCATAATCTCTATTCAACACTGATAATTAGTCAATTCATGATGAAGGCCTGAGGCATGGCCTGTTTTTGTGGGGCTCCTCAGTTATGCAGTGGTTTTCTCATTAATGGTTCTCATTTTGGATTTACCTGAAAATGTCAGGAGGAAAAGCCCACTTAACAGGAAATGGCAGAGAAGGAGCACATCTCCTTTCCCCATGCTGTTGTCACAGTTGCACAGCTCATCTCTTTGCCTTCCTGTTAGGAGACTGTTGTCCTTGAGTTGGGTTGTGCTGATGAAGGCTCTCTCCCATTTGTACTTACTGAAGGTGTAGCCTAGAAATAGTTTGATCCTTACCCTTCTCATGAGAAATGTGGGCTAGCCTTGGCTTCCCACTGAACCCCCTTGTTGGCTGCTGTGAGTTTGGGCTGCATTGCGAAAGCTGGGTTCAAAGCTCACCCTGATGTGTGCAGTTCAAGTGTTACGTTATACTGGATAACCTCCAGCAGCACTGGAGTGGGGGGAAGGAGCTCACATGGGGAGAGAGGAAAGAAAATAATTTTCAGGGGTCACTGTGTAAAAACATTTCTCTCTCTGCTTTCTTGCAAGTGAGGAGACACCTCAAACTTGCGTGGAGAGACTGGTCAGCTTCTAGTAGCTCCTTGCATTGAAACTGGACCATAAAGGTGGGAAGGGGAGTTGACAGTGGGATGGGGTGATAGTCTGCTTAGTTCTTGCTCAACGTATTTCCTGTTGACACAATGTAGAGCTCAGTGTTTAATGGCATCCTGAATCAGGCAACTGGTATAAATTTGGCATGCTTTAGGGATTAACCTTCGTCAAATTAGGACGAATTTGTTTTTAGCTGAATTCACCTGCTGTGTGCAAATGGGATGTTCCTTCTTCAACTCCAGATGGAGCAGGGATAGGTGAGGGGTTGGGTGCTTGAAGATTCATCATTATTTACAAGGCTGGTTGTTGCAGCACAAAAGTGGCAGACTAGACTTGATTTTTCAGTATCTGCTTTGAATCTCAGTGAGATATGTTCCCTTTTATTATCTTTGTGTCCTTGTCTGGAAAGGCCACATTGGATGAAAAGTGCTGTCACAGCAGGGTCAGGAAGCAGTAGGGGAGAGAACCTGCTGATCTTTAGAAGCAAAGGAAGATAACTCAGCTTTTATTGAATAGCACAAGAGACTTGCTGGGGAGTCTCTACTGACATGCTCCTGACACTCTCATCTTGTCCCTGTGCAAGCCTCTGGTGCAGAAGTTGCCAACTGTCTCTCAGAGTGTAGCGTTTTGGTGCCTGGTATGATGCCTGCCTTTAGCTGTAGAAGTGCAGCTTGGTCAGTCCAAGCTGCATCCCTCCTTTCTCTATCCTCCCTGAGCCTGTTGGTGTGCCAGGTTATGTGTATTGTGCATGCAGCGCACATGTGGTTACCTTTGAGTGTGTAAACAGGTGTGCAGAGAAGGAGCTGTGTGTGCAGGTGGCCAGTTCCCCCTCCAGCAACAAGGTGCTTGGGCACTGCTGTCCACCCCAGTGTGGTGTGGCTGGAAATGATAGTTCTCTGAGCAAGCCAGGGCTTGAGCTCAAGGGCAGCATTTTCTCATTGGTTCTGTAGCAGTTAAAAGGCTGAGAGAGGCTATCTGTCCACACTGGTCACCCCAGGAAGCCTCCATAAGTCCAGCTGACCCTGCTCTTCCCAGAACAGTGTAGCAGCAGTTGCTTGGGATGCATACTGCTTGCCTACAGCCAGGGTGGCAGAGGGCTGTGATGTGTGCTAGAGCATGACCATTGATGCTGGAAGATGGAATGGACTTGTCCTCATTTCATAGAATGGACTTGTCCTGGTTTCATAGCCACTTTTCCGTGAAGTGGAGGAAAAGTCCTGCTATGCCAACCTGGCAGCTGCTATAAGAGTATCATGAAAACAGGAGTAGACAAATTGTCACTGTGCTGGGTCTAAACATCTTTGAACTCTGGGAGTCAGAGCACTGTTAAATGCAGATGAAAACAGGCTGTCAATGTTAATGGCTGAGTGTGTGCTGCCACTACATCATTTATTGTAATAAGAGACCAAAGATACTGCAGCATCTTCCTGGCACCTCTGTTAGTGTGGTCTCAGTGGAGTTTCTTACCCAATAGTTGTACAGTGTGTGCATGACAATAACAAATGACAGAATATTCTGAATTGGAAGGCACCCACAAGAATCATCAAGCCCATCTAAGTGAATGGCCCATTGGCAACCTTGGTGTTATTAGCACCATGCTCTTAACTAGCTGCGCTAATCTCAGGATCCAGTGGGTAACAGTATTCCAAAATTATCTTGCAGAGACTGGCACTGTTACCAGGAGTGCCTGCCTGGGAGTCTGACACTAAATTTTTATACCTTTTAGATAGGGATGCTATTTGCTGTTTGATGTCAGCTATGAAAGATATCTGTGAAAAGCCATCCTACGTAATTTCCTCTGCTGGATCAAATGGCCTTTGTTTTAATGCCCTGTTTTTCCAGAGTGAGCTTATTTTGAGGTACAGTAGTTACCTAGAAGTCTCTCACCTCAAAGTTTGCATGGAGTGCCTTGTGCTGAGTGTTAAGAGTCCAGTTTTAGCTGTTAATGATGGAACATGCGAAAACACGTTTGTGGGCGGGAATTCTGCCTCCCCCTGGGTTGCCGGTCTTACACTCTGGCTTTTAAGGAGAATAATGTAGACCTCTTATTAGAAAAGACTGAGTTTTTCAGGAAAGAAGTGGAAAAAATTTTTCTTCCTTTGACCAAGAAAACACTCAGTTCTCCTGCTAGTAATAGATGGAGTACATAGATGGAAAACATACAAAATAGCAGCATAAAAAGCTTTCAGGTTTTCCTTGTCTCATAGTTTACTGAAAATACATGTTTGGGCAGTCTTTCTGGAGTGGGAAGGTAGGGGTGTGGCTAGTGAAGCTCAAGTCTGGGAAACTTCAGCTTGTGTCTCAGAAGCTCTAGGCTGGAGAGTTGCTTTATCGACATGTTCCTGTGGGATGTGACACACCTAAGTGAACTTTTCTGCACTTCATTTCTCTCTCTAAAAAATGTTGTATATTTAATAGCAGGCCTTTTCTTCTTCTTGTCTCTGCCTGATACTCACTGCCTTTCTGTAGATGACCTGTACCAGTGGGTGCTGCCCACTTTCAGGAAAAAATGTAAATCAAAACAAGAAAGAAACTAGATATTAGCCTAATGTTAGTAGCTCTGCTTTCTAAATACCACTATATTTCTGCAGTACTGGAAGAGTTGGCATAGCATGCATCAGCACAGTTTCTCTGCCTGATGTGTTAGGGTAGAAGCTTAATGGTCTGCTGTGAGAGTGGATTATAAGTATCCCACTACCTCAAAATATGGGATAAAAAATTCAGCTCATTACTAGAAAGATTCATCGGGAGGTTTCTTTCAGTCAGGGGACAGAAAATTCTAAAAAGAAGCCAAAAATAGATCTTGAGCACATCCATTTTAGTTGAATAACTGGAATGTATCAATGAGAAAAAATTGTAATTCTTTGCAGATTATCCTCTGAAGTTGGAGGAAGAAACCTCTTGATCCTGGAATGCATAGGCAAAGCAAAGTGAGACAGTGCTTACAAAACTGTTCTGGCTTACAAGTGGATTGTCCTAGAACTTCTGTTATGACCTTTATTTTGAATATGATGTCTTAATACTTTGCCTTTATTGCTTCCAGTTCCAGCTGCTGATCGAAGTTGCCTGGCCTCTGTTTATCTTCTTCATCCTGATCTCTGTAAGACTTTCATATCCACCCTATGAGCAGCATGAATGTAAGTATCAAACCCAGCAGCTGCACCCAGAATGCTTGTTGTTTCATGGTTAGAATGTAATAATGTAGCAGGCAAGATGCAGAGACCAGTGGTTCCCTACTCCAGTCAGAAATCTGCTGGAGGGCTTCATAACTCCTTTGCTTCCATCTCAGGATCTGCAGTTCACTTATGATGTTCCAGGACTGTATGTTGCTGCTGTTTTTCTTGCTATTTCTCATTTTGCATTTATATTATGTGACAATTTGCTGTACAACTCTGACATATCTGTAAAACCAGCACAGAACCCAAATTTTATTTTTCTTTTTTGATCTGTGTGTGACTTAGCATAAAAGAATGCAATGCTCTGATCTCTAAGAAAGCAATTTTGTTTCCAGGTAGTAAAGTGTGTTAATGTATCACATTAAAGAGCACAAGAGCAATTCCTTTCCTTCAAACAACTACAGTGTCAGCTCCAGATTTAGTAGATTCAGCAGTCATACACTGCTGACAAAAAAAATTTCTGTTTTTCTCTTTGCACCCTAAATGGGTACATTTCTGCTTTTCTTTCAAAGGAAGCTTGTTCTTTTTAAATGACTATCTGTAGGCCTCTTTGGTTGTCATTTAATTTAGGAAGCATGACTTGTTTATTAGCAACATGATGTTTTTTTACTGTGTTTGGTGACAGCTTCATACTGCAATTAACTGATTGTGGAAGAGCTGTCTGTTTATTTTTCCTTAACCTGATTATTGCAAGGTAAGGTTTAAGGGTCAGCAAAACATGTTTCTGAAGGGCCCCCTGAAATCTTTCGTAAAATGAGGAAAGAACTAACTCCCTTTTACAGCACTTACCCTGTCTTTGCAGTGGCTGGGGCATTCTGTGCTGTTTGCTGAGTGTTCAAGCTGGTATCTTTAAAAGATGATGTGTTAGTGTTTGCAGTTTCCCATTACACTTTGGACTCTGCTGATCTCATGTACTGCCTAACTCGCTTTTTTTCAGCACTCAACAGCATAGTTGGAGCTTCTCTGAGTTAAATCTCATACTTTACATGGAATTTGAACTGCTTCTTCAGGCTGAATGTTATGGTGACATTAAGAAAGATATCTGTAATATAGACATGAAGCTGAAGAGAAGCAATAAGCACTCTACTCTGTTTTTATAAATAACTACAACCTCAGTAGTAATTAATTTCAGGTATGGCAGGGCTGTATATAAACTCAAACCTAGCAAGAGCTGTGATTTCAGAGAACTACTTGATTTGATCTTGCTAGTCAGTAGCCTTGTAAAACATTTGTTCCGGCACCATGCTCTGTCATAAGTATAGCTTTGAGTCTTTCACCTGCAATTCTTTTCTCTTCCCATTTATGTTGACTTATTGCTTTGTCCACTTTCTTACATTGTCATCAGCAGTTACAGAGCACAAGGCATCTGATAACTTTTAATTCACTTCTATGGCTAATTCCTCTTTGTTTTTTGAAGAGCTTCTGTGAACAGGTTTCTAAACTGTGTTATCTGGATTGGTTTCATTGAATGTTCACTTACGCTGACAGATGTGGACGTGTTGTGTAGTGAAGCAGATTTTGCTGAACTGTGAGCAGAGGCAGAAAAAAAAATTAAGGTTTTCGGGTTGATGGCAAACTCTTTGGCAATCCTGTGGATGCCTTAAGGGAAGTAGGATTGTTATCTGTAGTGGCAGTGTTGTATGCTGTTATGAAATCACTTGTAGGTAATGCCTGGTGATAGCAGTAACAGAGCCGTGTGCAAGTGCTTTGTAGCCTCCACATAGCCTCAGTTATTTTAATGGTAGTGATTTTCAACAAACAAGTAAAATTTTCAGTTTTCTTTCCTTGTTTGAGAATAACCAAGGATTGGACTGTTGTCAGGGCTTCTTGTTTCCAATGGCTTAGTTTAGTGTGAGGAAGTTTTCTCTTAAAACATGGAGGAACAATTAACTTTGAAGTGATAGTTGTGTGGCTTTTACAGACCAGTCTGAGAAGACATATTAGATTGCTGTTGGGCCAGAGTGCTATCTTGTGTCGTGTAGAACTTTTCTGTTTCTGTGATCCTTCAAGGTATTCAAAATGCAGTTTTTTCACAGTGGGAGTGAGAGAATCTGACAAGAAGTAACTAATCTCTTCCAAAAAGCTAAATGTTTGCAGCAGTATAATTGAAAATTATGTGCTGTTGCACTGTTTTCTGTGTATCTCCTTTGATTTAAAACCAACAGATTGCTGCTTTACTCTTGGAGAAATCTGTGTTACAAGCATTACTGTGTGTAAAAGATTACCATAAACTCTTGTGTGCCATTCCTCTTTCTACATTGCTCTGAACATTTTCTTGGAGTTACTAACAATGTAAAATGAAAGGCATGGAGAACAGAGAAGGTGATTCTCTGGGAAATTTTATGAGAAGAATCTGAAAGTCTTAGCACTTTTCTTCTTTCTCCCTCCTCACCTTCTCCCCAAACCCCTCAGCCAAGAACAAAAAAGCAAAACGAAACAAAAGTCCAACAGGTCAGGTAAATAGCTCTTCTATTTTAAACAGAGAAGTAGAAGCTAGAGTTCCCTAGGTACTGGAAACAATAAACCTTCGTTTCCTTAACCTTTCTCCTGCACAGAGTCCTTGGCTTTCTCTAGGGAGGGCTGATAAGATTCCCATCTTCCTTCAGCCACCCACATTAATCATCCTTTCTGTAATTTAACTGCTTTGATACTACTTCTTTCTTGGGCTTTGGTACTTCCATTGGGGTTGTGGAAGTAGAGAGCCAGCCCCCTGAGTGATTGCAGACATGCTGGGAGGACAAGGTGGGCACCAGAGGGGAGGGTGGGCATCTGATCCTCGAAGTCTTGAGCTTTGAGATACTGGGGAAGGGGCATAATCTTCTTCCAGGATCCATTCTGTAGTGTGGGGGTAAGGAAGCAAGCTTGCTGCAAAAAGCAGCCTGACAGCTTATGTAAGGTGCAGGATTATTCCCCAGTTATTGGAGGGTATGGGATTTAGAAGTGGCATTCTGGTGGAGATCTGTCATGAGTAGTTTGTAACTGCTTTGTTCTTAAACAGGATGTAAACTTTGGCCTATGACTTCACTAGTTCTGTAGTGGAAAGCTTTAGACCCCAGCAAAAAGGTTTTGAAAGAGCAGTGTGGAGAGTCTAATACAAGCTCAGGCCTTCTTGGTGTTGGCTGTTCTGCTCTTTCATAGCACTTTGGGGCAATAACCAGTGCAGAGTTAGCACTACTCTTCAAATACAATGCTGTGGAGGCTTTTATCATGTGTTGTCTCCTAACTCCTGTGTTTCTTTTCTAGGTCACTTTCCAAATAAAGCTATGCCTTCAGCAGGAACCTTGCCATGGATACAGGGGATCATCTGCAATGCTAATAACCCATGTTTCCGCTACCCAACTCCTGGGGAATCCCCTGGTATTGTTGGAAACTTCAATGCCTCCATGTGAGTCTGTCTACTTTTGCCTCATCTCTCTTCTTGGGGAAACATGGGGGAAAGGGATATTTGGAAGTCACCTACCATATGTGAAATCTTACACTATGTGAGGGTTTTACAGTTTCTACCAGATTCTTCGGTTACCAAGTTCATAGAGACTAGCAGACAGCTGGTAGGTGTCCAGAATTCCCAAGTCCAAGCACCTGAAATTCTTGGTGAATGAAAAGCTTTGCTTGAGTAAGGACTGAGTCCATTCTCTTACCTGGGCTCAGAATTTGACCCATAAAAAGTAAGGCTTTTTTAAGATGCTCTTTTTTCAGAACATCTTTTTCCCTGGTTAATGAACCTCTGAACAGCATAGAGTGAGAGGCAGTTGAACAGGTTTAGGGAATACTCCTGATGTTGATTACCTATTACTGGCTAACATGATGCAGGAAGCACAGTTTGTGGCCAGCTTTCCTATACCTTGCCTTACCTGCTACATCCATGGTGTCAGGAAAGGTAGGTTTAATGTAGAGTATAATGCATGTGCAACTTGGAGAAGCATTTGAAAGGAGCAAGGATATTCTTAAATTACTGTTCATCTAAGAAGGAGCAGTTTATAGGCAGCAGGAAGCCCTCTCCATCCTAGTCTTAAAAATTCTTTCAAATGCATGATGTTCCCAGTGTAACTTAGATTGACCCTGCATTAGCGGACATCTTTTATTAGGCTCCTTGGATTGTCACAGGGTAGTCATTGAAGAAAAAATTTTTTGTGCCATAGTGACATAACTAAAAGGGATTAAAGTTTGGAATTGGTATGTAAAACTGTAGCTGTAGATTGTGGCTTATGCAGCTGATGACTGCTTAGTTGTTTTTCTGTTTTCCTGCAGTGTTTCCCGCCTGTTCTCGGATGCCAGGAGATTACTGTTGTACAGCCAACAGGACACAAGTATAAAGGATATCCAGAAGGTCCTGGGAAAACTACGCAGATTGGGAAATTCCTCTGGCTTAGGTAACAGCCTGATAGAAAGAGTCAATATCTGGTATTTCTGGCCGGTTAATTTCATGTGCACATAAATTTCAGCAATGTGTGTGATTATAACTTACAGCTTATCAAACCCTTTCCAATCCTGCAGAAGTACCTTAAGCCTTTCCTGTGTCAGAGCTTTGTGTGCTTTTTAATTTATTTGGTGGAAGAAAAGAGGCATGGTGTGTAATGCCAAGAACAGCAGCTGTTTTGGATGTGAAACTATAATCCTGGGTGCACTGAAGTTAGTCAAAGTGGTTGTTTTCTCAAAGGAGTTGAAGGAGTGTGTCTTTTTGGAAAGCACTAGTTATTTTGATATTTTGTGAAGCAATGAACACAGTGTAGCTACAGTTTAGTATTTTACCCCTTGAGCTCCTGAAGGAAGTGTGCTGGAAGAGCACAGATGGGGAAGAGCTGATGTTGGCCTCCAATTTACAAACTCAAAGCTGATTATTATCTGACAATGAAATATTTATTTCCCTTCTTGTGTTTGGCTTTGGAGTGTTTTGTTGTTGTTGTTGTTGTTCCGATATGACTGTGTGGTGTAGTATACTGTCTTATATTGTCTGGCAGGATTTGAATGATAGGGTACAAAAGAAAACTCTCTGGGGGGCTTTCACAGCCCTGTTTCCTATGAAAATCCTCCCGTTTTTAGCTTGTGTGAGAAGATTGAGTCTTCCCATCCTGTGCAGATGAACAAGTGACTAGTGTGAGATCACATGGGAAGCTTGCAGCAGAGCTGGGATGTGAAAGAACTCTGTCCAGTCTCAGGAAATGTGGCAGATCTCTTGCTGTTGTGGAGTCTCTCTGACATGGCACCTTGTAAAAGTTTTTTGGCCTATTCTCCCCTGAAAGATTATCTATCTTGGCTACTGGGTGAGTGTGGCATATGTCTAGTGGAAGTGATGGAAACAAATGGTTTATAAAGACATACAGCAGAGAAATAGAAAAAGGAGCACAGCCTTTGAGGGTCTTTACCTACAGCTTTTATGCAGCATGTAGAGTTCTTTGGACATAGGTGTTTTGTGAAGGTTGTCCTTGGTTTCACAGCAATAGTTCTTCTTAGCTCTCATTATTTGTGGATGGCTCAGGCAGGCTGCAGGAAGAAAAATATCTGGCCTGGTATGATGTGAATAGTGTCCCATGTGTATTGAGCACACTTAAAGCAGAGATGGTGTTTTTTACATTCTTTTCTGTGCTGCTCAGAACCTTGCAGGTCACCTTGGAATAATCTGTACTATTAGTGACAGGTTGGCAGGTATGTGCTGAATGTATGTACAGACATGGACTGTGCTAGGTATTTGTCTTGGATATTTAACCCCCCTCTCTCCTGTTCAGGGTTGTGCAGAATTCTGATGTGATCAGATCTGCATATAATACTGTGGTCTGCTGACTCTGACCATTAGTTGATACTTGCATATCAAGGACACTTCTTGCTGAGGAGTGCTGTATCCATACCATCAGGCCTCCTCTCTTTTTACTCAGAGAACTGGTGAGTGGCATTTTCATGCCTTTACCTAAATCTGTAGCAGCTTCAGAGGGGAGAGGATGCAGAGGTGGACACAATGAACACAGCCAAAATGAGTTAAGATGACTATTTCCCAAGGAAAAGTTTATTATTGTTTCCATGGATATCTTCAATTGTTTGGTTTGACTTGCTGGTAACAAGCTCACTCAATCAGAATGACAGATCTTGTTGCTACTGGTTTTACACTTCTAGTAGTAGTATTTTACTCTTTAGTAGTACTACTTCTACACTTTTATTGGCAAGTTAACTCTTCCAAAGAGAGTAGATCCTGGTGTGGTGTTTTATATTGAGACATGCAGTCAATGTCAGACATGGACATTTACAAGAACATTATCAAAGCCATAATTTGAAGTTCTTGCTGCTGGGAAGGTCCGAGGGGGAGGAGTGATTCCAATGCATATGGAATACTATACAAGCTGAAAGTCAGAAGGTTCATGTTTCTCTCCACTGTAAAGACTAGCAGACTGACTGCAAAAACAAGCCTCAGACCCAGTCATCACAGATTATATTTCAGATGTAATCAAAAAATCAAGCCCCTGTGTCATTAGAATGATAGGATGTCCGTTGTTGGTAAGGGTTTTGGAGAACAAAGCCTGTTTGTCTTTCTCATGCTCATTTACAAAGCCATCCAGCTTGGTGCACCCTGCTGCCCACTGCTTGGCTGTGTGATTCATTTTCTGACAGCAAGTGTAAAACAGCATCCTCTAATCTTAGAAGCACTCATGTATTTGTGTTTAGATTCCTTTGCAAGGAAGGTCAACTCTCAGTTGCTGTTGACGATGAGCTGTGAGAGATGCAAATCCTCTTCACTCTGGGGCATTTCCTCTAGTGACTCTGGGAACCTAGGGAGACAGTAGGAGTGGATGTCAGATGTAAGTGCACCACACAGCCTGAAAGCACTGTCTTTATACATTTGTTTCCCCCAGTGGCAGGAGGGCTAATTATCGATAAGCTAATAATTGAAAACATTGTAATATTCTGTATGTTTTAACTCTGGCCTGGACCTGAAGCCATGTGAATTGGTGGTGCAGGCAGGTGCAACTCTGCAGCTTCCCCAGTGGGATGTACCCTATGCTCCTTCGTGTGTGATATGGACTCTGTTGGGGTGTCTGCAGCTCCCTTCTTCTGTCACACACTCTTCCCACTACTTCCTGATGATTTTGAAACAGGCTTCCAGGAGTTGATTCTCATTGCTAGCATGCAAATTGGAGCTAATGCTAGTCATGCAGAGCATTCATGTCTGTAGCTGGATTCTGATGTTTAAATCTGTTCAGAGAGCATTTGCCAAAGTCCTTTCACTTGAACCTTCCTTAAAACAACCCTCACAAGCTAATGTTCAAGGTGTGACTCTTAGTCATCCGATCTGAAGTTAGGCATGAGCTGAACCTTGGGGATGAGGGATCTACTTAAGATGGCAGATTGCTCACGTTGCTTGCACAGGTATGTGCAAATCAATGCCTTTGTTAAAGACTAGGTAGAACATGAAGGTTTTGTTCAGGCCACGCTATTCACTCATTCCAACAGACTTTGTATCTTTGGCACTTCAGTAAGGTGGGAGATAATTCCTTATAACAGGGGTGTTTGTGCGGGAATTTGAGGAGGAACAGCAGAGCTCTCTGTTGGAGGGGAAGGTTATCAGCAGGGAACAGTCCAGTGTTGCTTCATGTAGCACCTTTTTTTGGCCAGGATGCCAGGATAAAGGGCTAAGTGCTGGTGTGAGGGAGTTCAGCATATGCAGCTGTCACGCTCTATGGGCACTGCTGTTGTGCTTGCTGCTTCCAGCAAGCCCCAAGCAGTGAAATCTACGTGCAGGCACACACATACCATAACATGATCAATTTTGCAGGCAGGTGCCAGGTGCCCTTTCTGTTCCCACTTGTTACATCTCTGTCCAGCAATGTCACCAAGGTCTTTAACACTCATGATAAGGCAGAGTGCAAATCAGTACAGAGAGTCAAAGACCTTGGTGACGGCACTTTCAAGAGCATGACAAGGCTGCTGTGATTGCCAACTGCAGTAGGTTTGGATCGCTGCTTGCAGGCACTGAATTTGCAGCTGGCCTCAGTTCCATTTTATCAGGCTAAGCGTTTGCAAGAAATAAGCTTTTCTTCTGTTTTGAAAGATGGAGATACAGCTTGCTATTGACTCTGAGACGCACTTTGTCTTCCTTCTGTCTACAAGACTCCGGAATACTTTGCAGTGCCACAGGGTAATAAATTAACAGGTTTAATATTAAAAGCCATCTTCTTTGATTATTGCTAAAAGTTGCAAATATATGCCAGCCTGGCTAGTATTTACTGCATTGCTCTTAGTTTTCAGTGATCCCAAACGGCATGTTTCTATTTTTCTTGAAGCCAACCCAACTAAACAAAAATAGGGCAATGAAATAGGCAGAGGGAAACAAACATCGCCTAAGAAATTGCATCAGATCTCAGGCTATTATTCCACATATGGCATGCCTGTCCCAGTTGTTTACTGGATTAGCATTGCTTGTGGTAGAAGAGACAAACATCAGCTGGGTAGCATTTTTTGCTGATGTTGCACTCTGCTGCAAAGAGTGATGTTGAGAGTGAAGGAGTTTGCAGCCTGTCTGGTCAGTGCTATTAGTGCTTCTTTAATTTAACAGGTAAAGGATGGTAGAGGGCTTGGGCTAAAGAACAGCCTTTGGAGAGGTTTTCTGGTGGCTTGTGTATCACTGTATGATTACAGGGTGCTCAGGGAAACAGGATGTCATATATTATCTGCTAGATGGCCTTAAGGTGATGGCTAACTCTCTCCTCAGTGTGTTGTCCCTAACAAAATTAAACCCACGCCCTCAAGCTAAACATTCAGATTGATTGATACCTGCCTACGCTTGCCTAATTAAACTGGTTTCCTCCCTGACTTCCTTTGGGAAGAATCATAGCAAAAACCAGCCAGGCTAGAATGAAGACTAGCAAGCCATATGTCCAGGTGGCCTTCATGCCCAGAAACACCTGCAAACAGCAACTGTGGCAGGGTGGCATTCCTGTTGCTGCACATAAATACTCACCTGAGTTCTCTGATAGTGTGCTTCACAGTGACTTTCAGGTCCTTGCCTTTTCATTAGGCCAGGGGAAGAGCATTGCCAAAAATGCTGCCCTGTAGTATCAGTAGAGAGATCTTGATTTTTTGTGTTAGGTAGGAAGGCTACTTTACTTTATTACCTTTGTGTTTTCAATACCAGTTACCTTGAACTAGCCCTCAGAAGAGCACCCTAGGGCATTCCTGGCTGCTGTTCCCTCCCAGCCCAAAGCATCCCTCCAGGAAGAGGAGTCAGAGTCTGTGTGGGAACTGCTGTGGTCAGATGCAGCCTGCCACAATGAGCAAATGGAAGAAGTGACCAATATCGGGTACTTGGATTGCACAAAGATTGTGGTGTGCCATGTTGATTGGGTAGGAGATTCAGGTACACATGGCAGTTTTCCTACATTTGCCTAATTAATTTTTTCTTCAAATCTCTTGTGCTCCTGAGAGGCACAGACATGAATGTCCTTAAGTTTATTTTTTTAAGTAAATGGAAATTGTTTAGGCAACTGCAGATCTTCTGGAAAAACATTTCCCAAACGTTCTTGGAAAGGCACTTTAAGTCCCTTACTACAGGTTGTGGACAAAGTCTCTCTTTGAATCCAATGGGTCTGTTACTTTTTTCTGTCCTCAACTGAAACTGGGAGGCTGACAGTCAAGAGATAGGCAAAGGTAGAAGAGACTTCTTATGGCAGCATTGGTCCCAGGTTTTTTATTGGGCAGTTAGGTATATAACTTTAATTATTAGGTGGCATGATATTTGCATAATTCAGAAAATAGCATCCTGTAACTACAATATAACTAGATATGGGATTATCACTTTCAATAGAGCCTGCTTCTGCTTTCCTTATTATTTGGAAACCAAGGATTAAATTAATAAAATTATCTTGATAGAGGTCAAGGTATGAAGGTCTGCTGTATTTTAAAATATCTTTCCAGGAGAATCATACTTGTTTTCCATGGGACTGTTCCTGAGCAGTTGTTACTATATGACTTTGCTTAGAGGTTGAGATGGGTAAACACATACAGGCATAATGTGTATTGCTGTATTCTGATTCCGTAGAATTGGGCTTTCCTTTTTTGTCTGAACTTCCTTTTTGTACAGGGATACTTTTGAAGACAAAGGTTTAGAATTATGCCAGCTTGGATTCCAGGTAGATGTGTATGGATGTGATAGAGCAAGACTGAAATCTCTTTAAATGTGGAATTGAAAAATCATACACAGTGTTACATTAAATCTGGCCTTGCTGTAGTGTCTGAACTATACTAGGTGACAGGAGCTTGAGAAAAACATTTCTGAGAATCCTGTCACAGAAGATTGTGTGAAACTAGTTAAAAAAGACACAAGGAAAACTGCAAGCTTGTCAGCATAAGGCTGCCCTGGCAATATGGTTACTTTAAAACCAGCTAACCTGATGGTGCCAATGAACGGTTTGTCTGCGTATAGGGGAATCAACAGCACTGATAACTGCAATTAGCAACAGAGCTATTCCAGTGAATTGCAATTTCTTTATTTCCTTCACCTTTATCTTTCTTAACTAGTCTAGATAAAGACACAATGATGAAGAAAACAAGAGTTGCTTACTGTGCTTGTCAGTAACAAGTATTAGTATGTGCTGCAGAGGTAGGACCTTCTTTAAAAGTTCTGGGTGTTTTCTTTAGTCTTTAGCCTTGTCGACACTGACAGACCAGCTAATAAAGTGGAGAGTGTTAAGTGAACAGTTAAACCTCTCACACTTTGCTATTATCTCCCTCTTTCTAGCTTTGTCAGTACAGCTTGTTAATGTCAGGACTGTGTTGCCCAAACTTACGCCATTTTAGTTTCAATTTGCATTTATTTTCTGATTTCCACTCTGGCAAATTCTGCATTTGTCTTCATTGACTTCTAATCTCAGAATCTTGATAAATTGCCTGTGTGGAAGATTGCATTGGGTTTATTTAAGCTACAGTCTGAGGTTGGTTGAAACAGCAGGATAGAGACTTTCCACATTGAGCTTAGTGTTAGTAGTCCCCTAGGAAATTTGTAACACTGTTATCTGATGAAAAGTTCAGCTTTCTTGGGGGATTTCCATGGGCCTGAGCTCTCATGAGAGTGCAGATTATGAAATTGCCCCATTTGGAAAAAGCCCTGTACACATCTGTGTTTGACTGGTACTGAGGCCAGAGTGCCTGATTTGGGTCTGACCTCCCATATCCCTCAAGTTAATATTCAGCTTTAGAGCTGTCTCTAGTAATAATACATTTTATTTTCAGCATGCATTGCAAACACTTATTACCTAATTTTTACAGCATTCTGTGAGCTAAATAAATAAACAGCTGCCCTCATTCTGAAACACAGTAGGATGTGGCAGTTTTCAATGCAGTCAGGATGCAATAAAAGCTGATGGCTTTTAAAAAATGTTGATGGTTGATCAAGTTCTTTTTTACACAGGCAAGAGGACAGAGCACTGCTTGCCTGACTTTTTTTTTTTTTTTTTTTTTTTTTTTTTGAAAATCCATGGCAGTCTTTCATGTTCTGTTTAAATATTTTTGGTCATAAAATAAGTGAGTGTTAATTCCACGATCCTGACTAAAATGGAGCAAAATATTCTGCCATCTGTTGCTGAGTTTCTTTGCAACTTCATTAAAATGTGACATTCTCCACTTCCAACCCTAGAGGTTTTTTGCTGTTACTGTGTTTTATTTAGTAGTTGTGAATTGTTCGAAATATGTTTTTAATTCACTTAATGGGTTTTATGCTTATATGTTCATATGTTTTATTTTCAAAATTTCAATGGAAAAATCCATTGAATTAAATGCAACAGCTACAGAATTAAAAAATAGGCATATGCTTATGTATTTACTGAGGGTCAATAATTAACAGAGTTTGTTAAAACTGCATATTGCTTAAGCCTGTGTGTCAGGAATCCTCAGCTGATAAAAGGTTGGTGTAGCTCTGAAAATTTAGTAGAATGTAGCACATCTATTAGCTGAAGATCTTGCCCTAGCTTTTTTTTTATGCTGACCTGGCAGCACTCTGTGTACTGTATGTGGGAGAGATTCATGCTGTTCTGTGACACACATCCTCTGTAAACAGCCAGAGTTTCCTTCCCTTTCTAATTTAGCTTTAATTTTAAGAGTGGTGCAATAGAAGACCCTTTAAAAGGATTTAAAATAAGACCCTTTCCTGTGAGTTTTGGTGTTTTGTGGTGGTTTTTTTTGCCCTCCCTGAACCTTTCTGCTCTTCTAAACATATTTTTAGAGGAACATACTACCTGAAGTAGTATTTAGATGTGTTTAGACAGAAGGTTAATGTAACCACAGATAGTCAGAACTTAATAAGCATAAACTATAATATCTTTGGAGGTCTTTTCCTTATAGTTCTCCATCTATTCTAACAAGTGCAGCTGAAACATAACTGGACCATATCTGAAGCTGACTGAGCATAGATATGCCAGAAGGAGATTTGCTGATGGAGCAAAGACAGCTTGCTGCAAAGATAGTAATATCTGAAGTCTTGAGTGCCTGTTCTGGATTGTGCCAAACACCTCCTTAGGAAAGCAGCACTGCTGCCTACCCAACAAAAAGCTACTTCAGAAGAGTAGGCAGAAGAAAAAATGTTTTTGACGCTTGAGATGTAATGTGGATGTCCATTGCAAGTCCATTGTCCCAACAATTTTCATTATAGCAAAGGCACAACTCTGCGACAACAGGTCACCTGTGGTTTTACTCTGCTCTGTTCACATGCTTCCTGCCTAGCAGGTGGGGAACAGTGTGCTGTAAAGCCAGAGAACACAAATCAGGGCAATGAAGTAGCCCTTTAAGACCACAAATGTCTTCACCTGCCTGATTTTTTCCCTTCTTTTCCATGTTATCTCTGCTGCTACCTATAAGTGCAAGGAATTGTACTACTGTATCCATAGAAATAATGCATAAGACATTTCCAGCAGTACATACTCCATTTTCTTCAGGTAACTGAATGTTTTGTGACTCTGGTACACAGAATCAGGTTCCTTTTCTTTAGTGCTGAGCTTTGAGGGGTTTATTCCCTTCTATTCGACTTGAGACTCAAAAGCAAACCCAAACAACTATCCATAAGGGTAACTTTGCGGTGATCAACTAAATTGAAATGTAGGGAGCAATCATGGGAGGTTGATATAATTTAGATGTAGATATGTTTGCAGTGGAAGTAGGCAGTGTTTCTGGTAAAACTAAGTGCGTTATAATGATTGGCTTACTGTTATTCTTAAGCATTTTTTGATTGGTTTTACTCTTTGTTCTGATGGTGGCTTATGTTGCAGTGTGCCAGATAAGGAGCATTAGGACTTGGCACTGAATTCAGGAGTGTCAAGTCTTCCTGAACATAGAAAAAGTAAGATCAGGTATGATCTGCTGACTGCAGACTTGGTCTCTTGCTAAACTTTAGAATAAGTCAGATGTCAGTCAGGTTCCCCGAATTTGTGACAAGTAAGAGGAACAGATATCTGGCAGAATGAGCCTTCACACCCAAGGGAGGGGTAGCTTTTTCTCTTCTCATCAGCGTTTCTGTATAAGGAGAAACAAATACAAGTGCAGGACAGTCAGGGTGCTTTGATCCTGAAAAGCTCTGCCTGTTGTTTTGCCTAAGGTTCATTACTACCCATGCCAGTTTCATGAGAGAAGCTCTTCAGACTGGATAGGTGGTGCTCTGATAATTTTCAAGTAGGAAGATGCTGCTGGATTCATTCTGCCTGCTTGTTTTAGGGGTTCAGAATGATTGTCATCTAAGTGTCTTCTGGTTGCATTTGAATCAGCAATCTCATGGATGCATGCTTACATAGCCAGCTTATGAAAACACTTTTGCTATTAGTAATGATCATTTAATTAAAATGCCCAGTCCTGCTTTTTCCTAAATTTATGGTCACTTGGTCAAGTACAAGGAATTCTGGACAGGGTCCTCCTTGGTCACAGCTTACTCTTTCAACTTCTGCTTAGCTCCATGCATTTTTAATAGCATTGTGCCATTCCTTATTTGCTTATGTTTGCCATTAGAATTGTGGTACATGACTGGATATGACCATGGCATTTGGCTTTCAGTCTCTCTATTGTTTGGGTTTTTTAAAATATATTTTACTTTCTGAGCTGATGTTTTGAAATATCTGTATTATCCAGGGTATAATATTCCTAGTGCAGAAGGAAGAACCCATCTTGCTCTGAGCTGGGTTTGACCTTTGGAGGGCCTTCTCTGTAGTTTATACCATCCCTGAAAGTGTTCGGTTTACCACTCCTGAAAATAATTTTGCTGTAATAATGAAGTATTTTATATCATCACATCTGTGGTCTGTCATCTCTGTGACTGGCAAGCCAATTCAGAGGCTAAGATATTTGCAGTTTGTCCTTATTTTGTGAGCATTAGCAGGAGAATTTTCAACCACTAATAATGCCATGCATGTGGAGCTCTGCTCAGGATTTGCTTCCTAAAGCAATACAGTGACTATTCGTAGGGTGTTTCCTTTAAGCCTGCTTTTTATTTTTTGTGCCATGAGAATTCTATGTAATTTCTTTATGCTTTTTCATTGGCAAACGCTATTTCACGGTTGTTGAAGCAGATAACAATTTGCCTTGCAATGAGGAAAGTCTGAGAATATCTGTTGTGAGCCGTAATATGGGGCGTAGGGAGATGGTTGGGTGTGTCCCTCCTTAGGCAGGAGCTCTGCAGGCTGTGTTTGCTGGCAGGGCTGTGGTGACCAGCCTGAGGCTTTTGCCTCTGTGCCTTTCTGATGGCTTTCTGATGCAGAGTCTTTGTTTTGTCCTGTGTGTCATACAGGAAGAGGGCCTGATGGCTTTTGCAGAAACCAGCTGCTCAAAGGGATGTATTAGCCTTGTGTTTGCTGCTGGCTTCCCACTCAGGGCAGAGGTGGGATCTCAGCTTAATGGGCTCTGCATGCCTGAAGTCAGTATACCCTCAGTGAAGGCTAGCTGAGGACTGGTTTGTGCATGTACATTAGTACGTGCTGAGAGCTGTGCTTTCTGCCAGAGTAATTGTGCTGGGTTTTTTTAATATTTAAAACTCTTCTAAGCAAAAATAACAAAAGAATGGAGGTGGTCCCAGTGTCACAGTCCCAAGATGAGAGGGAAGACCTGGGCCTGTTGTACAGCATTTCCCTTTCTCAGGAGAGAGGCTAGCTGCTGCAGATGGATGGCAGGCTGCTTCCTCTTTACTTACCTCACCATTTGGCATGGCAGATATACGAAGATTATGGGCCCTGGTTAATGGGGTGTTCACTTTGGTATTATCTAGTGTCGGCAGAGGCAGCACTATTTGATGTGTGATGGCTTCAGAGCAGAGAGCTGTAGCTTACTGTAAAAACAGGTCAAGCTGAAGAAAGAACAGCTCTTTGACTGTGAGCAAATTAGGCTTGTATTTTCACACTAGTCAATCCTGCACAACAGGCCTGCTGAGCTGCTTGATTTCTTGTAAGCAAATCACAGTATGGCTGTCCAACTTTTTCAGAGGTCAGTTTAGCTCTTGCCAGCAGTAAGGTAGACAGGCAGGTCTGAGAGCTGGTCTCACCTCACAGGGGGAAAGCTGCCCTAGAGGAAAAGAATCATTAAAACATTGTAACTGCTAAAAAAGCCAAGACCAAAAATCTTAAATATTACTTTATCATGCTTTTTGGATGTATTGTCCAAGGTCAACAGTATAGTGAAGGCAGGTGAAAATTTGTTGCCTTGCCTAGCACTGTGAAAAGTTTGCTTTTCACACTGTCAGTCAGGGTCATTGGCTCAGTAGGGTACACTGCAGTAGCATGGTTCACCATTAGGAGATTGCTGTTTCCTCTGGATGGTTGTCACTTTAGTCTGGATGGTCATAAAATTACAAGTAATTTAGTCTTTGGTTTCTGCTGTTGAAATTATTTGAGAGCCCATTTTTATGGGAAGCAGCTTCAGACATTTTTTGTCAATAAATCACAGTGATACATAATGTATGTGAAAATCAGTCCAAGTGTTCAAGTGCACCTGTCACCAGTTCAAGAGGAATATTTCCCAGGTAATGAAATATTAGCACAAACTTCCAGTGTACAAGGTAATTCTGTGGGAGCATTTGATTTGCCTGCTGTGGGTGTCTCACCATGTGAGGGTTTCCTAAAAGGGAGGTTTCTAGCCAGAATCTTTGTAATGGTGCTACCAGTAAATGCTCTCAGCTGCTGGAGCTTCTGCTCTTGGTCTCAGCTTCAGCATTTCCATGGGCTTGTGTTGTCCAAATTTCCTGTTGCTGGAAGTATGATCAGTGAAGACCCAGTGCCCTGGGTCTGTGTGATCAGGGTGCCTCATGACCTTGTTCTCCAGTCATGCCTAGGCACTGTTTTGCACAGACTTGACAGCCAGCTGTGTGATCAGGCTGGGCCTTCCCTTACTGTAGAAGTGCAGTTTTACCTGAATGGGGAATTGTGAATCTGAAGTCTTTGAACAGGGACAAGAAAGTACCTTGTTTGCTTGCTTGACATTCTTCCTTGCTTTCCTCCTTCTGTTAATTGGTGGAGACAGATGCTGAGCTGGGAAACCACTTCTCTTTTTTTGTCTCCTTTGAGCACTTGTGGAACCTTGCTGATTCAAAAAAAATGAAGCTTAAGTATCTCGTGCCTCATCCTATCTCACTGTTTTGTCTTGCTGTGACGCCTTAGTTGCTGTTACAAAAAAGATTGGGTTTGCCCTATGAGCAGTCTCTGTGGTAAGAAATAAGGGTCAGGATTTAGAACCAGCTTCTGTGTTGGTTTGATATTTGGCTGTGATGAATACAGGCTTAGCCAAAGGCTAGCAAGTCTCCCCAGCTGCAATGGATATAAAGAAAGTAACATAATTGTTTTCACTTTTCACTTCACTTTACTCAGTAGAGAGAAATCTCCTGATGATAAAAAGCCATGTCTGTAGAATTGCCCTGCTTTCCTCTTAGCTGCTGAATTAACTTTAGGCATGAAGCTCCTTCTCCCTTTCCCTTCATTTGTTTTTTATAGGGAGTTAAGGTATGAGAAGCTGGGAAGTAGGTCTGACTGTCACAGTGTTTTCATTGAGCTTTTTAGCTTTAGAGTGGCTGAAAACCTGGTATATTGTAGATTATGGGCAGAAACTCCACAAATTAACATAAGACTTGGTGAGCTTTGTACTCTACAGTGGATTGAGATAACGTTGAATAGCATTTGCATGCCTTTTATTTTTAGAATGCAGTGTTCAGGATATGAAAAACATAGAGACAATTTCCATGGGATTTTATTTTCCCACGCTACTGTTTAATTTTAAAAGACACTACATGATTAAGTTTCTGAAGGAAGGTATAAGACCTCTGTGCTTCTCAGTGAAGGAAGAAAGAATGGGAGAGAAGTTTGAGAAGAGTCTTGTCCTGTTACCTGCCCCTGGAAGCCTTTCTTTTTTCACTTGTCTGTGGATTTTCCCAGTACTGTTGGAAATTGTCATTGCTCACTATGGGACCTGTTATGATCATAATTGTAGTAAAATCAGCAAATTAAAACAGATTCCCATGAGCCATGGTTTCTCTTGCACTTTGGCCCGCCTTTTGAGCTTGTGAAAGTAACTAGGGATGTGTTTCCGGAATGAAGAAACAAAAACCCTGTGGCTTTTGGACCACAGATACTTCCTTCACTGCACAATCAGTGTTCAGTTCTGGTCTGCATGGAACCAGACCCTACATAGCACTGATTTGCTATTTTTTTATGATGAATTTTTTTTTTAATGTTCATTTTAATCAGTAATATAGCAAGCATAGAGGTTGTTTTTCTTCATTAATTCATGTGATTGTCTTGAGCTCTTTGAATACATTTCTTTGGGGTTGTGGGTTTTTGGTGGTTTTTTTTTGTCACAAAGTTTGATTCTTAAGCAAGGACTGACTGGCCTACCACTGTGCCCAGGCATGAAGGTTCTGGAAAAGGTTACGTTGTCAGTGAAATGTAAATTTTAGGATATAATACAGTGTTACAGTAGGAGATGCTCTGCGATTCGAAAATCTGAGAGTATCTGGTTTTGATGCCCAGAATGCAGGTTCATTTGAACTGTGTGGAAATGAAGGACAGCTGTGTCTTTTGTGAAAACAGTATCTGTTAAATGCTGCCATGTGTGATTGTCTAATCCTGACTGGTGACTTCAGAGAAAAAGGGATGTTTTGTGGTTAAGGTACAAGACCTCTAGGTCTGGGAGTTCTCAGTTGTGCTGGAAGCTTCCTTATGTGACCATATGAATGATCTTTCTCCCTGTACCACATGGGATATGAACATCTCTTCTGCTTGTTTCGTGTGAATGGAGATGGTCTCCTGTAGCGTTGTCATACTGTGCCCAAACTGGAGCTAATTAAAACAAAGACATTTCAGCCCTGCTGTTGGTTTTGGGGGTTATTTGTATGGTTTATAAGTAAAGGTCTCTGTTGTCTGCTGTTTCTCCCTTGATGTCAGGACTGAAACTGCAAAAGTAATCTGTTATGGGGAAAAGCTGTCTCAGTATTATTTCTGCTGACTATCCCACCACTGAATCAGGAAGATGGTTCACATCAGATTTGACAGTCTTTGACTGTGTTTGCTCAGTCTGACCTCAAGTTTATCTCCCTATTTGAGCCTAGGGCTTGGCTTGCTTGCTGGGGCCTATGGCTTCAGCCAGGAGGCTCAAACCTGTGCTGGGGTTGAGGGAGCCTGCAGGGCTGCAGCTCCCTTGGTTTTCTGTTGAAGATAATGAGCGGGGCAAGGAGAGGCTGCGTGTCCATGTCAAAGTACATGGAGAGATTGGTCTCCAGTATGCTGCCTGGCATTGTTCCATGCCCACCAGCTTGCAGTGGCTTCCTGTAACGATGCTCTTGGCCCCTCTCAAGCAAGAGTGGAGATGTGCAGGTTATATCATGTTTGAGCTGACATTTTGTCTCATGTGTTTGAGTAACTTGATAGTGTGTCTAAATTTTTATGGCAGGAAAATATTGCAATATTAGGCCCGTGGTGGTAAAATGTGTTCTTCCACTCCAAGTGTTTGCATTATTAAGTAACCTTGGTATAAGCCTTCAGAAGATTTGCCTGTTTCTTTTGCTTTCTATTTTTTGGAGGGGTTTTTCTAAGTAATGCTCTTTTATTTCCTTAGGCCCTAGTGGGCAGGCAGTCATCTTGGGTGGGAATGGCTTTTTTCAAGAGGAAACCTCTGTTAACTCTTGACTTTTTAAGGTATCCAGAGAAAGAATTTAGATGCATTGCAGGGTTTGGTGTTTTCTGTGATTTCATGTGCAAGCTGTTATGCATGCCTCTGTGTTCAAGAGGGATTGCATAAGACACTGACCCGCAAGTCCTGGAAGTAGGACCAGATGGAGTAGGGAGAAAATGCATTTTACAAAAGGCTGTGTGCCTAGGGCACTGCAGCCAGCCAGAACTGTGGTGTTGGGATTCGGTGCGTTTCACATGTGATCTTGGGTAGTGATCACAGCTTCATGATCAGCTGTCTGGAAGCCAAACACTGCCCCACAGTTCTGGTAACCTTGTTCTGTTTCCTTCATGGTTTACTCCAAATGATGATGAAAATTTGTTCAGATGTTTGTAAGTGTTCCTTGGAAGGCAGCATTGATTTTCAGCAAATTCCAGCGCTAAGCAAGTCTGAAAAAGCTTGGCATGACAAAAAAGGCAGGGGGTGAATGCTCTTCTAGTGCTGGGCTGGTTAATTACAGCTGTGAAAGACGGTGATTCTTTGTTACTCCCTCTCACGATTACCGGGAGGTCAGCAGGAATCTCATTGTAGTTCAGGTTGCATTCCTGCAATTGCCTGTAGAATATCTCCTTGACCATGAAAATCATGCCTCCATATGGCACAAAAACCCCAAAGCCAAACCCAGATAAAATAGACTAGCCAAACCAAAAAGCAACACATCACTGAGGAAACAGAAAAGTGGAAGAACCATAGCTTGGGTATTTTTTTTTTCATAAGGCATGTGGCCCTTTAAGAGAAGCTTGAAAAATACCTTAAGTAGGGGCAGATTCGATGAAAAAGCTTGCAAACATCTGATCTCTGCATGGCAGTGTGCCTTCAGTCAGCTACCCCTTTGTCCATCTGACTTTCTGAACAGTTGATGATCTCACCAAAAAATAAACAAGCTGCAGAAGTGTTTAGAGAGTTTGGCACATGTAGGAAGTAACCAAGGAATCGGGGTGGGGGAAGTTTTTCCTCCACTTGCGGTGAAGGAGGGTGCTTTAGCCTCTGCTGGAAAGAAAAGGGTGGTTTTATGTTATTGCAGGAGCCAGATCTTTTCCAGCCTCTCCCCGGGAAGGGAGTGGGGGTGAAGGTGGATTTTGCTACCGGGGTTCAAGTGGGACATTTGCACGGCATGCTCAAACATAGCATATTCATGAGTGGTCCTGATGCGTGGGAGAGAGGAGGGCGAGGGAGAAACTTTTGCCCCAGAGTAACCTCTGTGTTGCCTCAGCTGAGGCGGGTGATTTACTTTTTCATGTGGAACAAAAAGGCAACGGGGAATTTGTAACTGGATATGTAGATGAGGGAGCAATGACCGTCAGTAACCCCATGTACTTCATGCCTCAAGAGCAGAGCATGTGGTTCCTCCCCTTGCTGACTCCTTCACCAGGATCGGGCTGGGAAGCAGAAGTGGCACCCAAACGGCTGGTCTCCCTGCCACCTCCGGTGGCACCCCAAGTGCAGACCATACTTTTTCCTAATGGCACCCATTTGTGACAGTATCACCTGCCCAGGCTAAGCCCAACCCACCCCCTACAAAACCAAACTCGATCAACCCAAAACCACCCCCAATAAAAAACCAAACCCCAAAACAAACAAAGAAACGAAAACCCAAGCCAAACCAAAAAACCCGTCCTGCACAAGAGATGAGGGAAAAGGTTGTTACAGCTGTCCCCTATAGGAGGGGAAAGGTACAAGCCCCTCATTCTTTCATATCATGACTTTCTCTTTAGAGCTCATTGTTTTCCACTCTTTGCTCTGGGTTGCAGCATCCTGTCTTCCTATAGTAGAAAACAGCATGACACCTAGCTAGTTATCTTACCTCACTCTGGTAAATCCTATAGGACTTGGTCTCTCACCTCCTCCTGGCATAGCTGCTTTGCTCATCACTTCTTGTTTAAGCATTGTGGAGACAGAATTGTCCTCTCTCAAAGAAACAGCAACAATGAAAACCAAACCAAAACTAAACACTGTTCCCCTCCCCCTCCCCCCCCCAAAAAACCCAACCAGACTACTACCCAACAAAACAAACAAAAAAACCCCAAAACACAAAAAACAAACAAAACCTCCCCCAGAAACAAACAAATAAAAACACACAAACAAACAAAAAAAATCCCATATGCAAAACCCAAAAATAAACCCCCCTAAAAACACTGTCAGCTGTGAGAGTCAGCTTCTGAAGATCCAGTTTTGTGGACTTTAATAGTGTGCTTGGATTATAATTTCTAGATTGGTTCCCTCTGCTGTGTTGTAGGGACAAATTGGTTTCAAAGTCAAGAGCTGAAACACCGATGGCTTGAGAAGGTGAGGCACTGGGGAAAGAAAATGGAAACAGTGCTGCAAATGTATTTTTGAATTCCAAGTAGATAAGATTGTTTCCTAGATTTGCATGCGCTTCTGTATCATACCTGTGTGTCTGCATATGTCAGACTTTGAAATTTATGGTAGAGTACATCAGCTGTTAACATAGTTAATTAAAGGCTAGCAAATCCCTCAGCGGTCCATGCACCAGTGCAGTCCCATGTTCAGTAACAACACAGGGATTAAGTGCTAATGCTGTGGTAGGTTTCAGATCAGTGGAGCAACTTGGTGTGCCTTGCTTCTGTGTACATATGAGCAAATTGACCTGAAGTAATGATATTAGTAGGAGTTGGTTTTTGAAGGTTGATTGCTTTTTTTTGTTGTTGGTTTGGGAGTTTTTTTGAGACCGAGACAGCATGGATTGACATTTCTGAAGCCTACCAAGCTTCAGAGCACTTTGCCAGCAGCTCCTCTTCCTTTTGCGCTATAATTTGTGTGATTCCCTCTCCCCCATTTGTCAGCTTGACTCTTCCTGTTCAGTGCTCTCACATGAGTTTTCTTTTGGCTTGGCTGTGACCAGAATTTTGCTTGTTTTGTCATTTTCCAGACTTGAAACTTCGGGATTTCCTGATTGACAATGAGACATTCTCTGACTTCCTCCATCATAATGTGTCCATGCCATCATCTGCAGTAGAGGAGCTACTGGATGCAGGGATCAACCTGCAGCAGGTAAAGAGTACTTTCAACTCTGAACATAATGCTTTTCTACTGTCTGTTTAGCTGTAGGGCCAAGATCCACAGTGGTGGACCTCTCAGTGCAGGTGCTGTAGAAACACAGAAGAAAATGTAGTCCCTGCTTCTCTCTTCCCTCTTGCCCTCAATTTACTGTCTTATATGATTTTAAGCTGTAAAAGGACACTGGGACCCCTTGAGCAAATGTTTCGACCTGCATAAGAAAACAGTATCCTCAAGCTAAACTGAATTTCTTCCTTCCTCTTTTTTTTTTTTTTTTAAATGGAAGAAAAACATTAATTAAGCTGCTAGCACTGTTCTGACTGTTCTCGGTCACTCAGCTTGAACTGGAGCAGGGTTTCTAGGTCTTGCTATGCCTCACATTGCTGAGCAGGAGGAGTTCTACTTATAGGTTTATGGCCAATGCATCAAGACAGATACATCATAAATTTTGTAGTACAAGGGTCTTGCTATCCTGAGTGCTCCATCATTTCCGTCATAAACATAGCCAGTGTTGACAGTGGGCTAGAGCCCCGTCTTGAGATGGCTGTCTGTCACTGTCAAGCTTGTAACATGTTTTTTGCTAGGCTTGATGAATTAGTCCACCAGCATCTTTCTAACGAAGAAGTCAGAACAGACTTCAAAGAAAGATCCGACATTCTCTTGAAAGAATGCTAAAGATGGTATGCAAAAAGGAGGAGGAAATCTGTTTTGATCCTCAGCTTCATATCAGATCTTTTCATTGAAGTGGAATGGATTAATTGTCCTTTTATTCTTTGTTTTCCTATAGTTACAGATACTGTCCCTCTTTGCACACATTGTCTTGTTTTTCTGTGAATTCTTTCAAGCCATCTGTTTTAGTGCTGTTTGATAAGTTATCCTACAAGTTAAGGATATGTTCTACTAAGAAGTATAAAGCAGAGAGAAAGTTCTTACCCATTTTAGGCTGCAAGTTTTGTTTTACTTGAAACTAATTAGATTAAGACAGAATCATACTACAGATGATTCTGGGAGGGTAACTGGAAGACTGCAGCAACAGCATTCTCATCATTCTCCGTAAGCTGGTGGAGAGGCAGGAAGATTTTCAAACAGACAAAAAAACCTCACCATACCTTGTGTGACTGCCATACTGTATTATGGTTGTTATATATATATAGTTGTATATGGGAATGGAAGGAGGAAAAAAGCTTTTATCTACATAATGTGTCTGAAGGGTGGTGAAAGGCTAGTCAGTCACCTAGTTTTTCCTTGAATGCTTGAAGCTGTGCTCTTGTGTAATTCTTGAGCTGATTCTGCTAAAGCACTGGGAGTGGTGCTGATAAGTTGTAACAGCATTCTGTGCTCAAGGATGGCAAGAAGAGCTAATCTGAGCATCAGGACATTAGGCTGCAGAGCAGAGCACCAGCCCACCAAATTTTCTTTAAGCACTTTTCTAATACTTTTTTAATATGAGAGATGTAGACCTCTCCCTTCCTGCAGAATGGCTTTGTCCACTCACAAAATGGATGTCTTTGATTTTGCTGGAGATCTGGTTCGGAGATCTCACCTCACTGCTGAGCTGACTAGTGACTTCAGTATTAATAGGCAATATTTGATAGGTCTCTGAAGGAGTGGGTCACAGCTTCATTCAGAAGTTATTATAATAAAAGGGCCTATCCAGAGTATGCCAACCTTCCACAGAAAATACAGCCTTCTTCTGTTGGTGTCCTGGGGTTGTTCAGCAAGGCTGGAAGTTACTATACGCAATCAAGTAAGGAATTGAAGTCGCCAAGGAGATGGGACTGCTCACCAGTGTTACTGTAATGACAGCACTCCAGCATGTCCAGCAGTGTTGTGTATCCAGCATACTGAAATTAGTGCAAACAGATAACAGCAACCAAAACCTTGTCTTGATGGGCGTGTTGCTTCCTGGGGCTAAGTGGCTCAGCCTTGTGTTTTTCCAGTGGTGGCAGGTGTGCTCAGAAGGGTGTGGGATTTGGAAGGTGCCTGGGTTAGCAGTGGGCAGGCAGCTGTGTAATCAAGTCTGGTATGCTGCTGTTGGACAGGTGTGGCCAGACAGCTCTCTTGTGGCTTGGAGGTGGGAATAGGTCGTGTCCCTCTGAAAAGTTGAAGGCACAGTGAAGTCATGGGCCCATGCTGCAGCATGATATATATATAGCAGTGAAGAGTAAATAGTGATGGCCAGTGTATATTCTGCTCGGAACAAATCTCTGTTTCATGAAGCAGGAGAAGTCTTAAGGAGAGAATTATATGACGTTTAAGGACAGCACAATTACCTATGACTACTTTCAGGCATGAGCACTTTGAGAGTCCTTAGGGAGCTAAATCTGTCATTTAGGATGTATTTTGGTCTACTGAAGACACCATGTGTTCAGATGACTGCAAGTGGTTAGAGAACTTCCTGACTTGGTAAGACTGGGAGTTTCAGTCTAGGGTGGATAGGTAGAATGTTTTTTCTAAGGTCTCAGGCTATGGGCCTCTGCTTGAAAAAGGCAACTTCTCTCCAAAAGAGTATAAAATCCGGGTGAAAAAGATGGACATTTTCAGAATGGTGAAAAGTTGGTCACCTTTGCTTTTTGTGAGGGAACACTGAGGCACTGGGAGACACTGGTTTTTCTATATATCCACTCAGGGAAGCTTGTTCTGGGAATGTTATTTCAGTGCCCCACAAATACCTCCTTTTCAGCATGGCTATAACACTCGTAGTAGTATCTCTGCTGGCAAAAGAAAAAGTACCCCAGATTTTCAAAAGGCAAGTCTTTTGATGTGAGAACTGTGTGGCATTGAAAGATCCTATTTTTGGCATATGTATACAGTCCAAATGGAACTCCTGTCAGTTCCATTTTCTTTTTTCCTGAATGTAATGCACTTTTCCCCCCAGATTGTGCATACCTCTTTGGTTTTGACATGCAAAAAATTTCAGACTTACCAGCCTGGTTTAGGAGCTTCTAACTCTTCTGGAATGTAGATCAATCCTCTTTAGTTGTTGTTTTAAGTTGGGTAATGCACACTGGGTCTTACGAAATGACAGAAAGAAGAAATTAAGTCCACAGCAGTTGTTACCTGTGCATTTACAGTAAAATGGTTCCATCTGTCTAGCCCCAAGGCAAACAAGTGTTTCTTTCCAATAGTATCTGGATTTTTCCTTGTTTATCATCTTTGAGAAGTATGCAGCTTTTTGACATGGACTTTGTTGTTCAGCAAACATGAAGTTGGTAACTGACCTTATTAAAAGAATTTGTTTATCAGGACTGAAACAGTCTGGCGATAACCCAGAAGGATTTTATCAATTTTGTTAATAAGGTGATTGCATGTGGGTTAGGAAACATTATTGACAAGGGAACCATTACCTTAAGAAAGTGTGCCTGTGAAGGAAGACTCTAGGATCTTATCTCTCTTGTTGCAGCCAGTAAGATAACTTTTTTTTGCTGATACATTATCTGCTCAAAAACACTGCAAAATGTTTGTCTGAGCAGTTAGTGAGTGGATATTTCAGAGTTAAGGGAATTCTGAATCATTACTGCATAGAAAATGTGGCTGGCAGATACGTCTAAGTAGTTTGGGACATAGGTCTTTTGCCCTTCACATAGATTTGTCAGACTTGTGTCTGGTCACAAGCCTTGTTTTTCTCTGTGGCTCAGTTCCCAGATGACTGAACGTTAGGCAATGCATGTACCCTTGGTTGGAGGAAATGGTTGCTGTGGGGGACAGAATCACTGTTGCTTTGTGCATATTTTCCAGGAAGTGAAGAGAGACCTGCCTCCCCCAGAACTTCTCTCCCATGTCCTCAGCAGGGAAGGGTTTTTCTTGGAACTAAGTTGCATATAAATAGGGCTGCTCAACCTGTAGAGAAGAATGCCCCCTCACCTCTGTCTGGGAGTGTTATGAATGGTTTGCTTTGTCTGAATAATGACCTGAGCAAAATTCTTTTGTTGGGAGTCTTAGATGAAGGCAGACTTACATGCTTTTCCCACTTTCATAGGTCATTGTGTCTGGTTATCGAATGCGACTGCGAGATCTCTGCAATAACTCAACATTGTCTGAATTTCTTATGACCCAAAATCAGACAGCAGCCATGGGCTCTGAAGCCTTCATTTGCACCTTGTCAAAGGAAAAACTCCGTGCAGCCGAGCAAGCCTTCCGTGCTAACCTGAATCCCTTGAAGCCGCTTCAGGTGAGTTCACTGGCCCCACCAGTGAGAGTGTGTCATTGACACAGTGATACTTTCCATGTCTTTCAGTCTAGGGACTCATGCCTGCATTTCCAGAACTGCTTAGAGGCAATTAGAAAGAAGAAAGATGGTCGGTCTTTGTCACGGAGCATGAACAAATGTTGTTTCTTCCCATCGTTCTTACCCTTCTTGTTCAGTCTGCTACTTGCAGAGCATAAGTGTGTGTGGTCTGCAGTTCAGTTTGTCAAGAGGAAAGTCTTTATGCTGCATAATAACAAACAGGCTCTTGGTTATCCCTGTGTTTTAGTCAAATGCTGTATCTTGGCTGGAATGAGCCCAGATATAAGCCTGGCTTGCGCTGAGCGCCGAAACCACCGCCCTCTGCCCTTAGCATGGGTCCACTGAGTGCAGAAGTTCCTAGCCACTGACAGGCTGCAGCCTTTAAGCAGGTTTAAATCATGTGAAGTGAGTCAAGTTTTAAAGTCCTGTTTCAAAAATTAACCAACTGAATGGGTATTGAGGAAAGAATTCATTGAACTTCAAGAAATACATTATATACAGGGTGAGTGGAGATTAGAGCAGACTTGGATCTAGGAAAATCCAGTGATGTTTTGCTACAGATCTGCAATATCTGTTAAAATATGGAAGTTTGAGGAATTCAGTGCTAGAAATGACAGTAGAGTGAAGAAAGAAAGGGCCACAGAACCAACTCTGTTACACACTAAAACAAATATTCCATTGTCTGCTGTGTGAGTTTTCAGATTTGATGAGCCTTTCAGTACTCAGAAGTCATATACCACTTGCTTGGCTTTGTCCCCAGTCAAAGATGATAATTTTCAAATACTGGAATCATACTACTCTCCTGCACACTAGCTGTCAATGACTTCTCTCCACAGCTCATCTGTTTTCCACATGTCCTTCATCTACACTTTCTTTTCCTGCTGGAAGAGCAAGACAACCCATAAGCATAAGGGAGATGGGGTAACAGCACTAAAATTGTAGCAAAGATGGGCTCTTTAGAGAGGAATGGCTGTAACTTGTTTCTTGTCTTCAGTTGTATGTGCATGTGCCCATACATACATATTTTACTTTAAACCATAAAGATGGTAGAATGTTGGGGTCTAAGGGGATTGAAAATAGCCAGTTATTGTACCACTCAGAATAAGTTTTTTGGGCCCTGTGGAGACTAAGTCTTGCTTTTCTTATTTATGGAAGCTTCTGCAGCTTAGCTGACAGAAGCAGGTACTGAGTATGCCTGTGTTCTTAGGTCTGTATTGCTTGTTGGTGAAAGGAAACACTCATAAGCCGCTCTGTGCCTCTTAGCAACAGCAGTATAGGTTTAAGACATTATGTGCAGTTTTGGGGGGCTTCTGAGAAGCTGGTTCATGATCTTGTTTTAAAGGGAAAAAAGCTGGAGTCCGGAAGCCAGCAGTTCTAAACCTGCTGTGCAATGTTGTCCGGTAAAGGTCCACAGTTTTCCTCAGAAATGTTCACAGTGTATCCTGTAGTTGTGAGTGAAACAAAACCTAACTGGCTTCAATGTGGCCAGGCAAAATGTATAAATAAACTGTAGGATCGCACTTAACACATTTGAAACTTAGTGTCTTTAGAGGCTAAAAAGTGTCCTGACCTGCAGGTGCATCTTTGAACAAAGAGGGAACTTTCTGTTCTGAACAAAGGAGGCTTTTGACACAGCTTATTGAAGGCATTGTGTGTCAAATCTTGGACATGCACACCGAGGATAGCAGGCTCTGTATCTGCTACAGAGTCTGTAAACCAGTGCCAACAATTTGTCAAGAGGTTAAATTTTTTTTCTTAATTCTTGATGCACTTCACAGCAAGGCATTTCAGTAAGCAAAGTAAGGGCCAAGTCAAATGCAAGTGTAACAGCAATTTGGAGAAAGGTTTTTAGCTTGTGTAATTGGACATGGGCTTCATTGGCTACACTATTTTGTAATTTATGGAGAGGCAGCATCTTAATACAAGAAGGTTAATACAAGGGCTTGCAACTGTGTGCAAGAACTCTGTAAATTCAACACTAAGGGCTTGAATTGTAAACTAGAAATTTGTGCCTCTCTGATATCTGGTTAGTGTAGTGGCTATGGTTTCCTGAAATGTCTTAATACATATGACTTAGCCTGACATCCACCTGCTTGTTTTTTTCCCTCTGCATTCTTGTTTATTACCTCTGCAAGATGATGCCGTAAACTTCATCATGGAATTGATTTGGATTAAAAGTGATTGACCTGATTGTATGTTTACACAAATGTTTATGCTAAAACATGAAGGAGAGGGTGCAAGATTGAGAGCCCTATGATCAGGGAGTGAGTATGTGGGCTGAGACCCTGATGATAACACTCAGTTCTGCTGGTTTAAAGTGTGTGTGCATTTGCAGCCGCAGGGAAATTCTAAGTGTTCTAAGTAGCTCTCAAAGATGCAGTAATCACTAGCAAATTATGGACAGATCAAGGTTTAAAAAAAAAAATTAAAGTGTATGCATGATGAAATGCATGAGCTCTAAATGTCACAGCACTGTTGAATTTTTTTAAAAAAGAAAAAAAAACCTTTTCTTTACATACCTGCTCCTCAGTTCTATTCAGAGCACCTTGAGTGTTGCCCAAAGGGCAATGATACAGTTAAGACAAGAACTTCTAGTTAAAATTTCACACTAGGATCCTAGCTCTATTGCTGATCTGTTGTATTACTTCAATTTAGCCTCTTCTTTAGGAAGGGAAAACAAAGCCAAGCACATGAAGGTATGGTAGGGTGGTTAAAGTCTGTGTGCTTACTCTTTTGCATGTAAGAACCTACTTGAGGCAGGCTGTCTAGATCAAAATCCAGCAGAAAGTCTGGGTGTGATCACAGGGCATCAAGGCAGAGGGTCAACTCTCCTTCTTCTTTGCGTGTTCACTCCACAAGATGAAAAAAATGTGTCAAAATGTCAAATTCCCTCTTCCGTGATCCATGTCTTAATCAGCATCCATTCTCTGAAGCCTTTTGACCAACAATACTATGGGACATAGGACATGTTGTATAAGCTCCTTGTGGACACATCATCTCTATTTGAGGCTTGCCTTGCACTGGCTGAGTGAGACTGAGGCAGGAGGAGCTGGTTTGAGAACAGCAGTGAAGTGGTACATCTGACTGCATGCATGCAAATTTGCTTCCTGGCTTTCTCCTTGTGGTTGGCCAGCAGTTGTCCCATAGAGGAACTACACGGTTTGGGAAAGGCTAACAAGAACACTGGCAGTAAGTTCCCAGCCATTACAACGCAGTCCAGTGGGACATTTCTGACTGTCTTAATCATAGAAGTACCTGTTCGTATATACCTCTGCAAATCTCCCCAGTTTTGAATGTGATTTGGTGGGAGAAAGTTAAATGATAATTCAGATTGCTCCTCATCTCTTAGACAGCTCTGCCTAATAAGGGCTTTGCCATACTCACTTCCAGTGGTATAGATCTGTGATAAGCCATAAATATGCTGTGGTTTGTGTACTAAGTGGTCCTTGAAAGACTGTAGGTGAGCGCATGAAAATCCAATTGTTTTTCCTCCCTCTGTAATATGGGTGGTATTTTGTCAAATGGTTAGCATGAACTAAGCATTAGATAATAAATGCATTGCAGTTGAAAAATGGCTTTTAGAAAAGGTCTCCTAATGTAAATATGTGCTGCAACAGAACTTGTAGCTTTCCTTGGTCTTTTGAGAGCATTTTCAGTCAAGCAGAATGATATTATCCTTTTAAACAGCAATGGTTTGAGACTTCCACTCTCAGAAAACAAAAGCAGAAGCTTAAAGCACATGGTTTTTCTGCAGAGGCCAGTGGAAAGTTTCTGGTAAGATCAGTATAAAGTTGTAATAAATATTTCAAAGCAAATGTGGCAGAGTTGTCTTTATGAAGGGTAAACAGTCAGCTGTATGATGCAGACTGAATTTTGGCTGAATGTTCTGACTTCTCAACACTTTATACCCATGTGTTCTCATGTATGTTAAAAAATCAGATTTGTCCATCCCTTGTAAGTCCCATGTGAATTTATTCAAGGCTTGTCTGTCAACTCCAGCAATCTCAAGTATTGGTCACTAGAGTAAATTTTGTAGCATACACATACAAGCACAGAGTCCCCTCCATGCACTCAGTACCTCAAGAGCATTATGATGTTGGCTGCTCCAAAAGACAAATTTAGTGACTTGCTAGCCACAGCCACAGTAATTGTAGAGGGCTGTTGTGTTCAAAACCTGCTAGACCTTTGTCTTTCCACAGTGTGCCTAGAACAGACAGGTGATGTTTTTGCTGCAAATTGCCAGTAAATGAGTCATTGCTCTCACCAGCCCTAGATGTAGTGCAGCTATCTGCTAAAGACAGTCTCACAGTAGGAACAGTCTTCCTGGATCTACCCTGAATCTAGAGGTTTCTTATTAATGTAATTAACTACTTAGTGAGTCACTACAAAGATATATATTACAGAGAAATTAATGACATGCTCATCTGTTTGGAGAGGACTGGCCCTTGTGACTGATTTTTTTAATTGTCTCTGGAGATGACTTATGAGAGGCTTCCTGAGTGAGCTTTGAGGTTCAAGAAGTGGACTTATGTACGAGGTCAGGAAAAAGTCCTGTAAAGCTCAGTGTCCTCGACTGATAGTCCAGCAGTGGCCCTTAATGGAAGCATGTGAAAGGATGCAGCCATTGGGCAAGTACATTTCTTCAGTGTAATGTCCTGTTCTTCAGTAGCTTGCAACCCGGACTTTCTCATCTACTGCTGGGATCTTTTGTTGTTTAATAGCATTTGGTAAGATTTTTATGTTCAATGAATTCTTTTAAGTCTTTCTCAAACTCATAGTACTTTCAACATTGTGTAGAGTCTACTGATTTTTTCTGTTGTGTATGCGGAAGCTCCTTTGGTTTTGTTTTAAACTGATCATTTCACTGGAAATTTTCTAGTCCTGTATAATGAGGCAGAGAAGGCAATCATCCCACTTCCATTCTCCATCCCACTTGTAAGACTACAGACCTTTGTCATAACTTCTGTTTGCCCTTACACGTACCATTGGAAGAACTGTGGTCTGTTGTTCTTCCTTCAAAAACCAGTCTTACCTTGAATTGTAGCCTTTGTCTGTACCTGAGCTCCTTCAGAGATGAAGAACCCAAAATTGCGCATCATATTTTGTTGGGGAGGAGGTTGAGGCCCAGGCTGAGTCAGGGACGCTGCCATGGAGGAAGAGCACCCTCTAGGCAGTGCAGCACCCTGCTGAGACCTCAATGTAAGTCCTCAAACAGGTCCTCAGCCTGAGGAAAGTTCTAGAAAGTTATTACCTCACCCCTAGATGTTAATAAGTTTGTCCCTATTGGTTATTGTTCACACTTCCTGGTTTTCCTGTCCCCCCCCATTGGTTGTTTTTGGATCCTCTCCCTGATTGGTTTGTTCCTCAATCCTTTCCCCCATTGGTCAGTTCCCCGACCACGCCCCCAAACCCCCTCTATAAAAGTAGCCTCTCAAAGACCCTCGGGGTCTTTGGAGCCTCGGACTTCGCAGAATAAAGAAGGTCTGAAGATCGCCTCTCGACTCCTGCTCCTTTTCTGCGTCGCCTGCAGCAGCCCAAGGGCTGATCACTGCTGACCCCTGAGATCGGTTGCCAGGCAACCTGACAAAAGAGCTAGTTCACAGGGAGTGCCTGTGTCCCGTCGACACCGAGGCTGTCCTTCTAAGGACAGCCTGTAGGGGGAAGGTCGCGGCACCCCGAAGACCGGCGCCGGGCCCCGGCTTCAGGGGTGGTCAGCAGCAATATTTGAGAACTAGGATTGCATTGTGGATTTATGTTGATGTTGATCTGTTTTATCACTGTATTTCACAAGATCTCTCTTTTTGACTGGCATTAGCTAATTCAGGGCCATATAAGGGTTATCTTTAGGTAGAACTGTCTTTTCCCTATGTACTTCATTTTGCAGTGCTGAATTCTGTCTGGCACTTTCTAACAGTGTGTCAGTAGGAGGATGTTCACTAATTCTTTGCAATTGGATTTTGACTTTTCACTGTTCTGAACCAATTAGTATCTTCAGAAAACTTACCCTCATCCACCCTGTCCCTGAATCAACTCTGGATGCAGGGAACACAAATATCTGTGTGGAGATTGATGAAATATCTGGACTGATCAAACACATCTCTTGTTATGCATGAAACTGAAACTTTCTGCCTCATCTTACTGCTAAAGTTGTAGTGGTAGAGCAGATATGTAGCTTTGATATTTGCCAGCTAAATTTCTTTAAATATGTCTTGAAGGTCTAAGCCTGTGGGGATTTTTAATTGCTTTTCTCCTAGATAATATGTTCTATTTATCCAAACTTTAGGGACTGCATTTAGTAGAGATCCATGGAGGTTTGAGAATCCTCCCTGAATTTGCTACTGGCTTTGGAGCAATGACTAAGTGTGTACTCCGTAAAGTTAGCTGAATTTTAAACATTTCAGCAGATCAGCATAACAATGCCCATTTATACCAGCTGCCACTGACCGGGTCTTACCCATCTCCAGCAGATCAAGTAGAACAAGTGAAAACCTCCCTGTTTCCAGAAATTGCCCCAGGAAAGATGTGAAAAGGAAGAGATTCAGCTCAAAAGATGTGTGCTAAAATCAAGGGCACTGGCTGTTCATCTGTGTTGCAATGCTGTAACTTCAGTATGCTTTCAAATGCTGCAACATGGAGCTATTAATGTGAAATCTTAAGAATTTATTTTAATCTTCATTCCTTTGAAACAAGGATTGTGCCCAAATGTTTTCCATGCAAGATAATCCAGATATGTGAATGGAAGGGAAAAAGAACCCCACAAACTAAACTCCATGCCACCAGTTACATGTAGAGCAATTGGAAACAAGGAGTTGTCTTCAATGTGACAAATAGTTTCCTGAAAGCTATGCCTTTGCCTTCTGGAAGCCTATCAGTCTTGCTCTTTGTGACAGTGCATGCCAGCTATTTCCTGGAAGCTGTTTGCTTTAAAATACACCCTTGGTTTGGATAAAGAACATCAAGGCCTGATGGGAGGGCTTGAGTCATGATAATGTACACTGCAGTAGGGAGTCCTTTGTATCTGAGCTGGTATCTGTGTAGTCTTTCACTGAAAACTTGTACCCACCAAATTTTTTTTTCCTCCACTGTACTGACTTTGCACGCCTTTCTTAGCACTGGCTTGCAGGATTTCACATGCTGTCCTGTAGGCTGTCCTTGTTTTGTGACCTGGAATGCAAGCCGTCCTTTGCATTGTAAGTGTACGTGCATGCATTTAATATTTTGTTGGTATGGTTCTGATTATGGCATCTGTGTACTTAACCTGTGAAAAGAGAAAGGAGTGATCCTAGCACATTGCAGGGTGCAGAAGCCCATGGTATTTTAAGTTCAAGGTTCCACAGAAGGCCAGCTCTGTCTTCCCCACCAGTGTAAACAATCCTAACTGCTCTATACAAGAATGTTTATAAGAGTTTAATTTCTTCATTTGTGCTTTGCAGTAACTTTTAGTTTCCATTTCTCTCTTCCTGCAGAGACTTTCTTTCAATTCTTCCTTGTGGGATCTGTCAGAAACTGTGGAAACTTTAAGAGAGAGCTTTGGGAAGCTTGTTAAAGAGGTAAGAAGAGTCTTTGTGTCAGGAGAACACACCACTGTGGTTGCTATCTTAGCCTGTGATCAAGTACAAGAGGCAACTCAAAGTCAAATGAAACTTGTTTTGAAACTTTTCCCCATCCTATAGCTGTTTTCCCTGTATCAGTGCAGGCAGCATGCACTTTGCAACCTCTTGGCACTTCAAGTTACAAATACCATAACAGAAATTAGGACATTTTCTGTACTGTTTTGACTTCTCAGCAGTGGCACAATGGTTGGGCTGGCAGTACATGTGCTGCCAGGTAGTCTCTTGAAAACTACATGTTGAGGCTTTCCTTTCTATTTTTTTTTCCATCCAGTTGCCAACCCACATCAGGGTTATTACTTGGTTGTATCTGCTGAGTTTCGTGTGCAGTGAGGGTATGGCAAGTGGAAAAGGTGCTGTGGCTGTTATAATTTAAATTAGTAGTGGTAGGCTACTGTTTCCTCTTTATTTATCTTGCTTTTTGGACCAGAGATTGCTTTCCAGTCTTGTGGGGCACTCAGCACAATGATATCACAACAGTAAACATAAACAGTGATTTGCACAGTCAAATTGATGTTCTAGAGGCTGCAAGTATTTGTTTTTGCAGATTAAATGATTAAGAAAAAAAGCCCTGCATAGCTAAGTATGAATCAGAAGTCCAAATCTGGGGGGTAGGGGGTGGTTGTTGAGCCAGAAACTTATCCTAGTTTTTTTATCTGGCTCTGACTTTGAAGTGCTGCTATTAGTCAAAAACATTCTCTCCCTGGAGCAGAAATCACAGCCATCTAAGCTAAATAGTAGCACCGCCTCCGTCTAAGCTAAACAATGCTGCCGCCTTCTCCTCCCCTCACTAGCCTTCCGTCTTTGCATCAGAGAAGCAAGCTCTGTGCCGGTGAACGGCAGTAACCTCTGGGAGTATGCACGAGAGCAGGTCACTCCAGGTTAGCATGCGCCTTGCTCCCACGGAGGGGCAGCTGCCGGGAGCCTGTGCCGTGCCAGCCAGCAATTCCTGGCACGCACCCTTCCTGAGTCTACAACCTGCTGCACAGTCACTTTCACATTGAAATTAAGACGATTCTAGGATCAGCTTCAGTTAGGACCATGGAAGAGCTTTTGCTGCTAGCAGGGAGGCTGCCCTTCAGAGTTTGACTACAGCTGTTTCCTGTTACGTCATTTAAACTTGGGTTTTTTTCCTGTCTGGGATAAAAATAATTGAGTATCACGTGATACTCAGTTTGCTGATGTGGCCGAAAATGTCCCAGGGTAACATGCCTTTTGCTTGGCAGCTGTTTTGGGTACGACTACCTTTTATTCTGCCCTGCTGCGCAAACAAAGGCAGCTTTTTGCTCTGTGTACAGCATAACCTGCTCCAGATGGCTTGACCAAAAGTTACTTCTTATTGTCTGTCAGGTGGATTTCTGTGTGAAAAGAAGGGACTTGCTCCCTTGTTTCAAAGGGCAGCAGCTTGAGGGGGTGGAGAGAACTATTGTTTGTGCCATGTCTAGGAGCCTTTCTAGCAGGAATTTTAATTAGAAAGTGTTCTGAACAAAATATTTGTCTTGGAGTATGGGGATTGATTGGATCTGTGTTCTTAGACTCTTTAAATCAAATTGTAGGAGGACAGATTAAACATCAAGACCAAGGACAACTATTTATTAACTCTTAGGGAGCCAGATCTGATGTCTGGGAGAAGAAATAGCTTAGTAACCCTTCATGTTTGACATATTTGCTTCCAGAGGTTAAAAAGATCAGCTCTGCCTGTAAATTGTAAAGGTGCCGGTGCCAAAGAGGAAACAAAGTTCCTTGCTCAAGCTGTTTCAAAATAATATGTAGAAATGTATTAGCAAATGCAATCCCTCTTTAAGATGGTTACACTTCATATGTTCATGGGAATTAGCTGCATTTCCTTTTTGAGTACCTTTGCTCATCATGTTAGGGAGTTTATGGTACTTTAGCTAAAGCAGCTGCCTTTTTGCTGAGCAAAAATGGGCTGTTTTAGCTAAGATACCAAAAACTCCCCAAGGGATCCCTTTGAATTGCATACTCAAACTGTCACACCTGAAATGCAGCCTTGGCCTTTTGGGTGAGGAATCATCAAATCCAAAAATCTGCATGAACATGTAATGAACAAAAATGGTTGTGTGACAGTTTTCATTCATGTTCCATGATGCTGGTGTCCTGTAGGTCACCTGAACCTGTGGAGCCAGACTGAGTAGCACCAAGCTGTAGGAAAAGGTAGCAGTGAATAGCAAGGAAATGAAAGTACACTTGGATCAGTCAATCTGGACATTTGCATGCAGGCTTTTGCTGTTCTCACAGCTGTCTTCCATTGTATCAGTGTGTCATGTGCTTTTAGGCATCTGAAAATAAGAGTCTCCTTGTGTAGGTGACACATAGTAGCCTGTTGTATAGCATCAAGAATTTTTCTCCAGACGTTGGCACCTCTAAAACATGCACAGTGCTACAGATGGGTCACACAGAGGGTCAGGTTTACCTCTCACTGTAAGGCCAAAGAGTCTTGAGTGTGCTTTCCTTGGGTGAACTTGGATTGAAGGCCAAAGAGCCTTGAGTGTGCTTTCCTTGGGTGAACTTGGATTGAATTGTTCCAGCACACTGCTGCTTTCGGCATTGTTGCTGGCTGGCTTTACCAGCTGTCTTAGACTTTGGTTATCTGCATTTTATTTAAACAAAGGTGACAGACCAATGCACAGTGAGCTAAAGTGGCAGATGGTCTTTGACTCTGTTATTGTCTCTGAGAACAGGGCTGTTGGAGCACAGCATCTAAAATTGTTTCTGAGATGCAGTTGATGGGCAGTTACAAATAACTGTCTCATCAGTTCTGCTTGCCCTGTTTAGTGCATGTGCCTATTCTGGACAACACAGTAAGAACATCCAAGTTAATGTCACTTGATATTTCAGCAGCAGTCAAGGAATCAGCTAAAATTCTAGAAAACACTTAAAAAGGAATAGAGAACCAGCTTGTAGCATTTTACCATGATACTCTACAAAACCCTTTGATACAGAACACAGATCTAGGCTTTTGTTCTCTGAAAAGAGATAACAGAACTGGAACAAAGTTCAGTGAAGGCCAATAGGACATTTAGAAGTATAATGGCTTTCACAAAAGGAACAAGGGAATAGGCTAATAATGTTCAGCTTGCAAAAGAGATGAGCTGGAAATATGACAAAGACCTATAGAGTTGAGTGGCATGTGAAGAAGAGATGGGGATTGAGACTGTCTCTTGCAGTAAAAACAAAACCATATGACACCAAATGGAACTAACCATAGCCAGATAAGGAGAGAGAAGAGGTTCTTTCCTGTGATGTTGGATGTTAAATACTTGTGGATGTTCTAAATTCTAGGAGTTTACCATGGAAGAAATTCATTGAGGGTTAGGAAATAGAAGTGAGCTGAAAATAAATGGAAGCTGCAAGGTTAGAGGAAATATCCTAGATTCTTGCCTTTGTCTTATTTCTTCATAACATCCACTTATTGTCACCATAGAAGAGGTGATGTTTCAACATCTCAAGATATGGGGGTATCAAAACAACACTCCAGCGTAGCATGAAAACAATGCTCATGCAGGCGAATTGCTTTTCCTCTTGTTGTGAGTTTGGTTGTGCCCAAGTATGGCAGCATTAATGCAGTGAGTATCTCAGGCTGAAGGCAAGGTGCTTTTGTTCATGACACATTGCAGGCATATTGTCTTGGCTTATGCCACTCAAATGAGTCTAGAGGTACTAATTGTTCCGGCTGGTTGTATGTTGTCACCTCAGGCCTGGTGTCAGGTCAGCTGGCCAGGAGAAGGCTCCTTGCTGTGACTGGCTGTGTTCAAAGCTTATGCTGTGATTTAGGCTCCTGGCTGCAGCAGGGCTTGTTTTCAAGGATTTTCTGGGAATGCTGTTGACAATGGGAAAAGGAGTTTCTGGGGCAGGGATAAGTGATGTCAATTTAGGAGGTCAAACTGGCTGCCTGGTGTAAATCAGTGGAGGCTTGGTGGAATTGTACCAGGTGACACTGCTGTGACCAGTTTGTGACCCATGAGCTGCAGTCACTTGGTGTTGTTCCTTTAATTCCTATTCTGACTTGATGTACCCCACCCCACCTGTCCTTGTAAGGGTACTCCAGTGGAATGTAAGCCATTGTGCAACCAGGAGGACAAGCAGCTTCTGTGTTAGAGGGCAGGGAGGCCAGAAACCACCCACAGCACTGGAGGGGAAAACTCAACAGTAAAGAACTTGGCAAGGATACATTCCAAGTACTTGTACAGAAGAGACTTCCCTCTACAGTCTTCCACTCTGGTGGTGGGGAAATGTTTTCCCTGGTTCTTATCTTTGATGTTGTTTTCAAGGGGATTCTCATCTGTTCAAAAATGTGTTCTGTGGTTTGAAGGCGCATGGAACAAACTTCTCCTTTTACTAATCCTGTTTGATACTTGCTTCCATTCTTTTCTCTGCCCTTCCCCTCCAGCTGCTGAGCATGAAGAGCTGGAGTGACATGAGGCAAGAGGTGATGTTCCTGACCAATGTGAATGCCTCAAACTCATCTACACAGATCTATCAGGCTGTGTCACGCATCGTGTGTGGTCATCCTGAAGGTGGAGGGCTCAAAATTAAATCCCTCAACTGGTATGAGGATAACAATTACAAAGCACTGTTTGGAGGCAACAGCACTGAAGATGATGTGATTAACTTCTATGATAACTCCACAAGTAAGTGTAACAACGGCAGGATCTGAAATCCCATCTACTTCATGATTGTCGTTGCTAGTGTTTTCCAAACTTCCACACATGAAAGCAGGTGGTCCTGAGGGACATATTAATTGCTGTTTTAGAAAGGCGTTTACATATTGTCCTGCATATTCCCTTAAGGGCAGTAAGTTATCAACTTGCAGTCTCCCAAGGACCTTCTGTAGAGTCCACAGAAAGCTGTGCAGTGGACCTATTTAAGTGAGAAAGGGAGCACAGTCACGTGCAGCCTCTGGAAATCTGACCTTTTCTGGACAAATTTTGTTTGTGCTATGCATTGGGGTTGTGGGAGTGTTGCAGAACTAGTACTGTGGCTCTTAGTGTTGGAGGCTACCTGGTTGCTCCTTGTTCAGTGGGCAGACTGTGCAGGCTTGGGCTAAAAGGGGCTTTTTGTGGAGCTTTGCAATAATGGAGGGGGTTTGTGTCTGAAAAATGCTTTGCTTTCAGCTTTGATTGTTCTTGAAGCTCTATGCCTTCTTCAGTTATCACTGTGCTGTTCAGCCACTCACCTTTGTACTCTTCCTCAGCACCCTACTGCAATGAGCTAATGAAGAACCTGGAATCTAGCCCACTTTCCAGAATTATCTGGAGGGCTTTGAAACCCTTGCTGATTGGGAAGATCTTGTACACTCCAGATACGCCAGCCGTAAGGAAGGTTATGTCTGAGGTAACTAGCCCTGTCCTCTGATAATGTAGCATTAGCTATATCCTCTGGCTGTGCAGCTGATCTACCGTAATTAAACTGGACCCAAACACAAGCCTAGAAAGGATTGCCTGCAAAAGCATGGCCTCCCTAATCTCTCACCTCCCATGCACTTACTGTTGAAGGCTCAGTGCACCCTCTCAGCCCATGATGGGTCTCTCTCAGCTTTTGGAAATAACCTTCCTCTCCTCTTTGTGACAGGTGAACAGGACATTCCAGGAGCTGGGTGTGTTTCGTGACCTCGGGGGAATGTGGGAGGAGATAAGCCCAAAGATCTGGACATTTATGGAAAGTAGTCAGGAAATGGATCTCATTCGGGTCAGTATGCTGTCTTTGTCTGAACCATCACCGTTGTGTTTTGCAATACGTGATGAAACATTTATTTTAGATGGTGCTTCAATGCTGAATTGGGCAGAAAAATATTATGGATGGGACTCCTTCTTGAAAGATTTTGATTGTACTGATCTTGCATTATGCTTGGCAATCCTTCCTTCATGTAACAGTCTTCTGCAAACAGGAGCAGTGCACATTTAACAGCCAATTCTAATCTGCCTCTGTTGGAAAATGTACTGTTTTGTCCACAGTGTTGCCCTAAGGTGTCATGAGCACATCACCATGGTTCCTCAGGTACAGCTCTCTGAGGCGTGGATCTTTGCATCCTGTGCTGATGTCTTTGGAAGCACAGTGATGTAAAACTGGCATCAAGAAACAGAGGGACCAGTGTAGAGTAGTTTTTCCAGCTGTCTCTGCAACACGGTTGGGTATCACAGTGCACCTTCTTTTGTAGGGACTTCTCCAGGTCTTACAAATGTTGAAATTCATTCCTTTTTTACCCCAGTGCAATGCTCTGCTGAATAATCTGTGACCTGCCCTGTTGTACTTCCCCATCAACATGACAAACTAGAGTGCCAGAGACAGTTTGAACAGATTGTTGCAAAGCTCAGGCAGAAAGTTGAGGTCCAAAACATTGGTTTGCAGTAATGTCCTTTGAAAAGTGAATGTTGCTCCTTTTTTTTTTTTTTAATTTTACAGAGCTCTGATTTTTTTATGGTTTCATATTTTATGTTGCTTGTTAACCCTGTTGCCTTTGGTAGTTAATTATTGATCTTCCCAGCAATCTGGTCTTCTCTGTACCAGTGTAGTAACAGGGGTCCCTTTGTTGTCATCTGTTGACATTCACACAAGCAGGACTACTTCATTGTCAGTGCCTTGGCACCTCCAAACAGCATCCCCTTCAGTTGCTATGCTTCTAGGTTGAGTGGACATCATCTCTCAGCTTTCTGGGTTGTACAATCTGTTTGGCATATTTCTTCCTGCTGAAGGAGAGGTTAAGTGCTTAGCTTGCCCATCCCTGCCACTTCTAGCTTGGCGCTAATGTGCCTGTGAACTTCAAGAGGGGCGACAAGTGCCCCTAGGGTTAAGGAGCTTTAATGTTGGACTTAAACAAGATGAAGTTGAGCCATTTCCCTGCAGGCATGGTGGCAGAAGTTAACCTTGAAGACCAAATGAGAAGAGAGCACAGCACATCCAATTCCTGTTTGCTTGGATTTCCTTTTTGTATTTTCTCCTTTGCTAGCTTGGTCTGGTCTGTTTTTCCAGTTTGCAAAGCTGTTTCTTTAACTTTGTGACCCACTACTTTTTCGTTAGCTGGTAACAGCAGAGTACGGGGAAGCTCTATACCTCTCTTTCATTTTTGTTGTGGCAAAAAATCCACTTCCTGTTCTTAATCACAAGGATTTTTGCAGTTTTCTCTTTTGTGTGGGCTTTTCTTTTTATCTCCCTGACTTCAGTTCAACTATATCCTTTACAATTACTGTTCCCTTCCTGCCTGGCCTTATATTGTCTGCCCAGTGGGCTGGTTTCTGCTTCAGTGCATTTGTGCTAGGCATTGCGCATACAGTAACCTGTCCTCAGAAAGCTAGCAGTTAAACCTGGTGAAGAAAGCACTGTCCCAGACAGCAGGATGAAGGCAGGACATCATGGCTGTACAGGGCTGCTTCAGCCAGCCCTGATGGCACAAAAGCGAAATATGAAAATCACCTGGCCTCTGGTGCTGGTATTTCTGCTTGAACCTTCAGCCATTCCTCAATCCCTTTCCATCCCAGTCAGGAGGAGAGATTTTTCTGGGAGAAGTGAGCAAAGCTAGGCAACCAGTATTAGTCAAATGCATTTCTCCTGGGAAAGCATCTCCCTCTTCCCTGGTTTGCATGTGTGGGGTGCAGAGCTGTGCATGGCTCTCTGCTGCCCTCTCCTTGGGAGAGCGGTGGCAGGACATGGAGGTAGCCAGCCAGCCTGCAAAGCACACTGATGTAGTGTAGCTGTACTGAGGGAGGCACATCCTTCTCAAAGGGAAGGTGAATGGAAGGATGCCTCTGTGCTGATCGTCTCAGCGTGACGGAGGCACTCTACCTGCAATTTTTTTACAGCTGTTTTCCCTGCAGTGCTTGTTTTTGTTACGAGAGAGGAATCTAACATTACTTCTCACAATTATTTCTTCTTTGAAAACAATATACTTGCAGACGTTGCTGAAAGGCAAAGACCTATGGGACCTGCACTTGCCAGCTTCCAACTGGACAGTGGAGGATGTTGCCCGTTTCCTGTCAAACAGTCCAGAGGACTTTGAGACAGGAAATGGCTCTCTGTACACCTGGGTAGATGCCTTCAATGAGACAGACCGGGCTATCCAGACCATCTCCCGCTTCATGGAGGTGAGATCCTGTTAGTGTGGGTAAGGCACTGCGGGAGGGCAGCAGCTTGATCTCTACTCATGCAGTTGGGTGTTCTGGAAAGGGAAGACAGAAGTTTCTCCATCCATTTTCTGGATACAGCCAGGCATTAGTAGGGCTGAGGAGCATGTAAGAAAATTATAATTTATTCAGATGCCTAAGTATCTGAATCTAAGATGTCAGAACCTAACTGTAGGTCTTGTTTTTGAAGTTTTTGCTTTTGTCACTGTGTATGGATGATTTCCTGTCCTTCTTTTACTGGGTGACTGAAAGTGCTGCTGTCTCCAGCAGTGTAGCAGCTCATACTTCAGTTTGGGGTTTAGCTGGGGACTGTGGTGAAGCTAGAAGCTGCTGTAAATTAAGGGAACAAAAATAGTTCTGCTTTTTATCTCATCAGCTTGGGAGATAAGTGCAAACAGAAACAGGCCATGGCCTGTTAAGGGCCTGGTCCAAAGCCTTAGGTCTTTCTACTGATGTTTAGAGGCTTTGAATCAGACTTGTTTTATTGGTAAGAGATGAAATAAGACTATATATGGAAATTGATACTTGGATGAGATCCTGTAGGTAATACTGCAGTGCTATCTAACCTCTTGTACAGGAAATGCCTTTGCTGGGGTATTTCTCATTGATATATGTTTGACTGTCAAGCAGGAAGCAACGACTGCAACTTGCTGGGCTACAACAAACCATTGCAAAATAGTCTGATGCTGTTGTCTTTTTCTTGGGCATGACATTATCATTGGAGTGTTCTCTTCTTTCTCTCCACCCCATAACTGAACAAAGTACATTATGATTTGGCAGTGTATCCCATAAATGCTTGTAATTCTGTCCCTGTCTAGTGCATCAACTTGGACAAACTGGAGCCCGTGCCCACAGAAGTCCGGCTCATTAACAAGTCCTTGGAACTTCTGGATGAAAGGAGGTTCTGGGCTGGCATAGTCTTCACTGAAATAGCTCCTGACAACACAGACCTTCCTCAACATGTGAAATACAAGATACGCATGGACATTGATAATGTGGAAAGGACCAACAAGATCAAGGATGGGTGAGCCCTGACATCCTGCCTTATAATCAATTTCTTACAAAGGATGGGGTGAGAAGGATTTCTGATTGAAAGGTCTTGTTCCCTTGGTGCAGGTACTGGGATCCTGGTCCCCGTGCTGACCCCTTTGAGGACATGCGCTATGTCTGGGGAGGCTTTGTCTACCTGCAGGATGTGGTAGAACAGGCCATCATCAGGGTTCAGACAGGCACAGAGAAGAAGACAGGAGTTTATGTGCAGCAGATGCCCTACCCATGTTACGTGGATGACATGTATGTATGCAGGCTGCTTCAAAAGTTCCCAGCAGGACAAGCTTGGGAGGCATGGGCTTTTGTCATTCCTCAGGCACAGTTTATGTCCCTATTATCAGTGAGGAGGCAATCTCCATAGTGTTTCTAATCCCTAGAATTAGGGCACCCACATGGTGGATTTAGAATATGTAATGACTCGCAGAGTCCTGCCTGGGAGAGAGACTGAGTACTGGAGTTGAACATACAAAGTACCTTCCTGAGGTGTGACCATATCCCCACAACTGATGCAAGCAAAAATAGCACTGGAGAAAAAAGCAGACACAGGAGAGGGGAAAGAGGGCAACAGAGAGCAGTCCCCAGGCATGACAACTCTTTTCCCCAACTCTTCCACTGAGTGACAATTGCAGCTCCAGCTCCCACTCCCAACTGGCGATGTGCTCTAAAATCATCTGCCTCATCTCATGGTGAGACATGGATCCTGTGTCAGGCTTTGCACATCAGCTGCTTTGTGCAGTGAAGCTTTAGCTGTCACCATGCTCTGATAGTACTTGAAGTGGTATCTGAAGTTGCAGTGATGTTTCTCACTTGGTTCTCCTGGCCCCTTTCCTTCATTTTCTCAGATTTCTGCGTGTCATGAGCCGCTCCATGCCTCTCTTCATGACACTAGCTTGGATCTACTCAGTGGCTGTGATAATTAAGGGCATTGTATATGAGAAGGAAGCCCGGCTAAAAGAAACAATGAGGATTATGGGACTTGACAATGGCATCCTGTGGTTAAGCTGGTTCATTAGCAGCCTTGTACCTCTCCTGATGAGTGCAGGACTGCTGGTACTGATCCTGAAGGTGAGTTGCCTGGTTTGGCCTGTGGCAGCAGAATCTAAAGCCTTTAGAGCCTGCTAAGCAGTGGTCTTCACTGACACAGTGGGGAGGAGTTTGTGGGTGTGTGTTGACCAGTCACTTTTGGGGAACAGGATTTTGGTACAACCAGACTGTGTAGCTGAAAACAGCAGAAAGGAATGTTGCAGATTCAGTTCTCTTGATAAAATGCCTCTGGTACTGCCTCACTTCTGGGAAGGCTGTTGTACAAACTGCAGGGGGCCCTGGCTCCCCTGAGCAGCACCTCTCCAGAGCTGCCTCTAACAGAGGTACCTTGGAGAGCCCTTTCAAAACCTGATGCACTTATTGTTCTCCTGCCAGATGGGGAATCTGCTGCCTTATAGCGATCCTAGTGTGGTGTTCATTTTCCTCTCAATCTTCGGTGTTGTGACCATCCTCCAGTGCTTCCTCATCAGCACCGTGTTCTCCAGGGCCAACCTGGCAGCTGCCTGTGGGGGCATTGTCTACTTCACGCTGTACCTGCCTTATGTGCTGTGTGTTGCCTGGCAGGACCACATCAGCTTCTCACTCAAGATTTTTGCGGTGAGTCTTGATGAAACTCTCCTGGGCATTGGGTCTCCACCAGTATGGCACTCAGCAGTTCTCTAGCTGGACACAGTTACAAGGGAAAGTGGCAATGGAAGGTTAATCTTCAGTGTAAGAGTCTGTCAGGGTTGGGCTTGATAAAGAGGTTTACTGAACCTGGTGGAAGCTGCTGGGAGGGTTTTGCTGGCTTTGGTAGTAGAAGTAATGCAGCTGGACTAAGGTGCCTTGATCTCTGTATGCTGTGATACCATACCACCAGATATGCAGGCTGAAGGAAACACCTGCCTTTCCTTTGCACAGCACTTCTTACCTGTCTGGAGACGGTGACTGTTAGCAACACGTTCCCTTGCAGGAAAATTCAAAGAGTAAGGGAAAGAAGATAGGGAAACAAATCAGGATGGAGGTCCAGTAGAGATTTTAGGCCTCTTGGAACCTAGACCAGATCTACCACTCAGTATCTGCAGATACAGTGACAGTCCTTGGAACTTTGACATTTCATATGGACAATGTCCCTTAGCCTTATGCTACAACTGAGATGACTAGTTGGAGAATAGATGTAAAAAACTGCATGTTCATGCCTCCCATTTTCAGAGCCTGCTGTCTCCAGTAGCCTTTGGTTTCGGTTGCGAGTACTTTGCATTGTTTGAGGAGCAGGGAGTTGGTGTTCAGTGGGATAACTTCTTTGAGAGCCCATTGGAAGAAGATGGCTTTAGCATCACCACATCAGCTGTCATGATGCTGTTTGATACCTTCCTATATGGAGTCATGACCTGGTACATTGAATCTGTCTTCCCAGGTGAGGTCTACTTCTGAGGGATAATAATGTCTTAAGGCTTTTAAATAAATTCTTTTGCCCTTTTCACTTGCTAAGATGCATATTTGGCCCATTTTTAAGTAGAGCTATATAAAGGTCATGGAGGAAAACCAGCATCAGAGCAAGGTTGTTGCCTGCTGCTAGCAGTGAGTGTTGCCCGGCACAGAAGTATGACTTCTGCCTGTGGCTGATCTAGCCCCAGAAGCTTTGCTGTACTTCACTTGTTCCCTCCTTTAAACTTCACAGACTGTGCTGCAAGGGAGGAGTTAAGAGTATCAGTACCACGTGTGCTACTTAGCACCTTTCAGCATAGGGTTTTTAACTCTAAAGTGAAGTTAGATGTTTCTTACCCAGAGTCTGTCAGTGTCTTCATATAGAAAGATTTCTTCTTAGTCCTGCCTCATCTGGAGGCTTACTGGGGTTGGAGTACTTCCCTTCTTGTTCTGAAAGCTAATAAAAGAAAAGGGACAGATGCACTCAGGCTCATGTAATGCTTTTCTTTTTAGGCCAGTATGGGATTCCCAGACCCTGGTACTTTCCATTCACAAAGTCCTATTGGTTTGGGGAGGAACCACAGGACAGGCAGCACCCCCATCCTGACCAGAAGGGGTCTTCAGAAGGTAAGTGCTGGGCAAAGAGCCTTTCTGAAGTGAAATGTTAAGGTCTGCTTTTTTCTGAAATGAGAATCCAAGGACAGCAGGAGCAGTACTGGCATGGATAGGTGAAATTGGTCACCCTTTTGTTATCAGAACTTGGGTATGCTGATCAGGTGGGTGCATCCATATAAACCCAAGGTACTTTGCCCACTTAAGTGCAGCTGGGTACTCTAGGCCCATGGAGTTAAGAAGTCCCTATATTTTTGCTGTGATAACACTGGAGATCTCCAGGTCCCAGATTAGCCCACAAGAGAGAAAATAGCTAAATGATAAATCTTCTGTGGAAGATTCCTATCTCTGAGGAAGAAATGTGGTAATTTCTTCACAGGCTTGGGGGAATGTGGTGTCTGTTACAACTCCCATGCAATTTCTGTTAAAGTCTATCATATTTCTCAACTTTGTTGTGTTTTCTTCCAGTCTGCAAGGAAGAAGAGCCGGTGCATCTGAGTCTTGGTGTTTCCATCCAGAACCTGGTCAAGGTTTACCGTGATGGCAAGAAAGTTGCTGTAGATGGTCTCACACTTAACTTCTATGAAGGACAAATCACCTCCTTTCTGGGACATAATGGAGCAGGGAAAACCACTACAATGTAAGAACAAAATAATGATTTAATACAGTAGGGAAGTAACTGAATACTGCAACTCCTATCTGTAGAGTAGAGGTAGCCATAGAACTGCAGTGTGCAAGCTGGTGCAATCTAGAGTGCTTCTGCTGATTTAGTCTAGTTAGCTCTACACGTACAGGGGACTGGAACCCCACAGGGAGTTTGATTGAGGCTGGGTCAAATGAATCTATAGGTGGCATTTTGTAGTAATGTCATTTGTGATTCAGACGTACAGTGTGACTCAGTGAAAGAAAGCAAGTTGTTACTGAAAGCACAAGAGGCTTGTAGAGGAAAAAATCTTTCCTTCAAGCAGCCATGTAGGTGTTCTTTGATCACCACTGGAGCTGCTTTATGCTTTGGTTTATTTAAAATCCCTTAGTGAGATGTTTTTTAGGCTATTTTCTTGATATGGTATTTCCCCAGGGTTTCTACCTACTCTTAATTCAGGCATCCACTATTTCCTAGTGGCAGAATCTGCTGATCTGCTGTATTTTTCTTTCAGGTCCATTTTGACTGGCTTGTTCCCCCCAACTTCGGGTACAGCCTTCATCCTGGGCAAAGATATCCGCTCTGAGCTTAGCACCATCAGGCAGAACTTGGGTGTATGTCCACAACACAATGTGCTGTTTGACTTGTGAGTATCATCTCAGAGACACAGGACCGGTGCTGTCCAACAGATGTTTGGGTTCTCTAGGATACAGCAGTGGGATTTCACCTTTGATAGTCCTTTTTCTGTGTGTGCGTGGTATGAGACAGTGGGGTGATGTGGGATTGGTACAGGAACATTCTGTTAATTAGCACATTCCTAAGTGCCTGGGAATGATCCAGTAAAAGCAAGAGCTTTTACTTTCATCTTTCATGTCTGTTAATCTGCTCAGCTAGGCCAAGTGTTTCCCCGGTGCCTAGTGATTTTGGGTTCTTTGTGGTACTTTCAAGCACCCTTAAAAAAGGATTATTTACATGGGTGCTGGATAGACCCACACCCTGAAGTCAGGCCCAAGCTGAGCACACCCAGTCTGTGGCTTCTTCCTGATGAAACCTCAGACTTAAAAAATGTTTTTCTGAGCAAACAAATGCCTGCAGTAATGCTAATAAAAGGGATGAATCCCAGCATGGTGCTTTCAACTGTGCCCTGAGGCTGCATTTGTTCCCTAGGCTGACTGTGGAGGAGCACATCTGGTTCTATGCTCGGCTCAAAGGGCTGCCAGAAAAGAAGGTGAAAGAGGAGATGGAGCAGATGGCAACAGATGTTGGTTTGCTTCACAAACTGAAAGCTAGGACAAACAAGCTCTCTGGTAGGTTCAGATCTTTTACATTTCTCAGTCTCAGAAACACTCCATTGGCTTTTGCAGAGGCTGTGTTGTGGACCTTGATGGGAACCTGCAATTATATATAGACTACTATACAATTAAGCATTTAAGGAAGTCAGTTATTTATTAAGTACCTAATCAGTGTATCTTAGTAAACATCACAGTCTTGCACAGTCTCAAGCGATCTAATGGCCATAACAAGTCACTCACTTTCTCTGAGTATTTTGTACTTGTTTCCATCATGACATAGTTCAGCTGCATTTGCTGTGTGTTGTGCAAAGCTTACTAATGTATGTGGGATTTATGAGTTTAGGTGAGAGTGGCTTGGACCATAGTCTCCAAGTCTCTTGCTGTTTGTGAACCATACTGCGTTCCTTATGCTGACTTCTGCCCCTTCAGAAGGGGTGACCTAGAGTGTCCTTCTCCTTTGTTCAGGAGAGGCAGAATTTCTGTTTCAGTCTGTACCAGATACTAGAGGGACTGAGACGCCTTTGTCTTACTCAAGTATCAGTACAGACTGCACATTTGACTTTGCGGGGGGAGCAGATGACAACAGTTGCCTTTAGTATTGAGGAATGCAGTATAATTCCTTGCTTTTGCCTCTGGAACATTTCCATGGAAGGAGAGGCTCATTGGGACTTATTTCTGCAGCTCAGGTTCTGCAGACCTGTGTTCCAGATCCTCAAATATGCTTAGGCCTCCAAGCTGGCGATTTGCTACCCCTGGTGTTGCGACAGTATAATTCATGTAAGGAAGGGCATGTAAGGTTTGGTTCCCTGCAGTAGGAGGAGAGTTAGACTCCACTGAGGAAAAAATATCAAGATGAATTGTCCACTGTCCAGAAAGTGGTGGGACCCTGAAGGCCTGAAACAGCAGCAATACCTGTTCTTCTCAGTCTGCTTTCAGAGAGCTTATTATCCACCATGCTGCAAGTACTGCTGTTCTACTCATCTCTGCATCAGCCTGAACACCTCTTTCTCTTGTGCCTGACAGGTGGCATGCAGAGGAAGCTCTCTGTTGCCTTAGCATTTGTCGGTGGCTCCAAGGTTGTCATTCTGGATGAGCCTACAGCTGGGGTGGATCCTTATTCTCGCAGAGGAATATGGGAACTGCTTCTGAAGTATCGGCAAGGTATGTAGTCTTTTTCTCTACTCTTAATAAATGTATTGTGAAAGGCAAAAGAAAATCAATCTGATTTATGACTGTTCTCAAGACAGCAGTGTGTCTTTGCAAATTTCTTGTTGCCTACACCAAGGAATGAACAAAGACAATTCAGGACAAGGATGGTCAGGTCTCTCATCTGTATTCCTTTCTCCTCCTATTCATGTCAGAATTCATGAGCAAAGTTTTTTTTACGGGGTTATGAGGGAGGGCAGGTAAAGTCAGAGAAATCACCCTTGGTGTTCAGCAATGTCCTGTTCTGCTCCATGCAACCAACCTTGCAGACATGAAATTAAACCTGCCTTTGCTAAGCAAAAGAGCCAGCAGACAATGGGGAGAATAAACCCATGACAGCAGTTGTGAATCTCTTCCATACTCTTAGTCCTGTTCAAAGGAGCCAGACTTGTGGCATCAACCCCTCATCCAACTTCATGGCAAGATGCAGGTGATTGTGGCTCTGGCATGGCAACACAGGTTTGTTTGACTTACCATGTCTTCCTTGCTCTCTTCCAGGTCGCACTATTATTCTCTCCACGCACCACATGGATGAGGCAGACATTCTGGGGGACCGAATTGCCATCATTTCTCATGGCAAGCTCTGCTGTGTTGGCTCTTCTCTCTTCCTGAAGAACCAGCTGGGAACAGGCTATTATTTGACCCTGGTCAAAAAGGACGTGGATTCCTCTCTGAGCTCCTGCCGAAACAGCAGCAGCACAGTTTCCTATCTGAAAAAGGTACAGCTGGCCTTTTCTGCTCATGTTTATTCTTTCTTCATGAAATTGTAGACTTTTTAGAAGCAGCAGCTAAGATTTTCCATAGTAGCATGTCTCAAAGGAAAATCCCTTGTTCTTTGAAAGAAGTATTACCTGTTCTGGGGCTACTGTGCCAGACCATGTCTAATTAAACTGTTGCGTGGGACATACATCTCCATTATAGTTTCTTTCAGTGCCAATAGTCCCAGGCTGATTAGAGAGATACAAAATAGGCGAAGTACACTTTTGTAACAATCACTTCTATATCCGTGATCTCTTACTTATTTTAGCCCTTTGCAGTGCTATGTCACCATGTGCAGCATCTGGTTGGACTTACTTAGAGTGTACCATCTAGTGGGCCCCATTTTGAATAAACAGCAGGAAATAATGTTTCTCTTCTCTTTTGTGACCAGGATGACAGTGTCTCTCAGAGCAGCTCTGATGCTGGCCTTGGCAGTGACCATGAAAGTGACACCTTGACAATAGGTGAGGCTTGGAAAAGAATTTAAGATTCAATCCCACTTGACATGGCTCCGTAACTCGCCTTGGACAGCTGCCTTAACATCATTGCTCCTGTGTAGCTACAGTCTTGGGACAATGATTAAATTCACAGTGATGGTATTTTAAATATTGGAATGCTTTTTCTTGAGTGAACCATTTTGAATTCAAGCTGTCCTGAGAGTTAATAATCAAATATTATGTAGCTACTTGACCTGTTAGCAATATATAATGTTGGTGAGCTATACATCAATGATTTGCAGGTCTTCTAGTAGCACATACAAGCTCTCCCAAGTTCTGCACATAAAAAATATGGCCAGGCTTTTATCCAGGCTTGTATTAAATTAAAAACAAATGAGACTTTTCATGGAAATGAGTTTATTTCCAGAGATGTCGTATTTGTCCTCCTTCTGGCAGATTTTTTAAGGCTGAGCTCTTTTTTTCCATATAATGAGTGGTAACCAGAACTGAACTGTCTTTTAATTTGTTTTTTCTAGATGTCTCTGCAATTTCAAATCTCATTACAAAACACGTTCCTGAGGCGAGACTTGTGGAGGACATAGGTCATGAATTAACCTATGTCTTGCCATACAAAGCTGCTAAAGAGGGAGCTTTTGTGGAGCTGTTCCATGAAATTGATGACCGTCTTTCTGATCTTGGCATTTCCAGCTATGGCATCTCTGAAACTACTCTGGAGGAGGTTAGTGAGCTGCTGATTCCTGTTTGTCTTAAACTAGGCAAAATAAATGGCAGAATTAAGAATGAGATGAAGCCTTATTGCTTCCTTTAAAAATTGACAGATCAGGCAGCTTTGCATTCTTCTCCAAAATGGAGTATTTTCTGCCTTGTGTAAGTCTGTGCTAGTAGAGGTGTGCATTAAAAACTGAAATGTGGTACAGTCAAGTATGGACAGGTCCTGTGTACTCATCTGCACTTTGCTGAGATATGTGTAGGTTGGCCCCTGATTTGGCTTCTAATGTCTGTGTTATTTTTAGGGATGCTTTGTGTTGTATTCAACTGAAAACATACATTTCAGTACTGGATACATACATTACATAAACAATTTAAACATATGCCCTTGTCAGGGCTTTTTCTATGGTTTTAGAGTTTATTCCATGTGACTGTGTTCCAGCTGCCAAGTCACTCTTTTTCATCACAGAAGTATCATGCACATTATCTCAATGTGGAATCTTTGTTTATTTTTAATAAATGACAAGGGAAACAGAAACAGTGGTGTTGTCACTTAACTGAGGTTGCCCTCTAGGTCCTTCACAGCTGTGAAGACCTTGGTTGTGATCTGCAATTTGAAAATGGGTTATTTCTGGTTTAAGAGAGTCCATGGGTCAAGTTCCATGAAGGTGCCTATTAAAGCAAGAGCAAGACCACTGTTAAACATGGGGATACAAGATTCACCAAGTTTAGTTACTAGACCTATTTCTGAGACACAGGAAAGAGCTCATATTTGAGATGGCCTGAGAATTGATATTGGAAAGGGGGACTAGCTGGTAGCAGTCTGGCTCACGGAAACTGGAGAGAAGCCACAAAGTCCATATCTCCATAATGCAGAGGATAAACTCAGTGTCCTCAGTTCTCTCATTGCACCTGCCAGTCTCACATGGCACCTTCTGAAGCAGTACCCAAGTATCTCTCCTCTTTCGATTTTCACTGACACTTACCATTCCTTTTCAGATCTTCCTGAAAGTGGCTGATGATAGTGGTGTGGATGCAGAAACCTCAGGTGGGTACAGTTGTCCCCTACAGAAGTGACACATGCCAAGGTGTGACAGACCCTGGTTGAGACAGAACTGAAGCGCTTCTGCCCTAGTGTTTCTAATGACCTGAATAGCTGAGTTTAGTGTATTTAATGCACACTTATATGTGCTGCAAGGATCAGTTGACTCAGTTGGCAGCATGTTTATTTTGTAACAGTGAAGAGTTTCTAGTGTTTGAGTACATTGCATTTTACTTGACTAACACCATTGTCTGCTCTGAAGAGCTCCAGACCATAATAGGGTCGAAATTACTTTCTCTGAGAGCAGATCACTGCACAGAGTACTCATAACAGCAAATTGCACTTGCAGTCACGTGGCTGCATATGACTCTCATGTGGCAAGTGAGAGTTTTCATACAATGAGAGCAGCCTGCTGTTTCCCTGGGGGAAAAAAAAAAGGCATCAAGTGCACTAGAAGAAGTTTCTGGGACATTACACAAAGTATGGTGCATAAAACATGACTCATTGCAGAATGACAGTCTTGGTTTTGCTTTTACCTGCACTGAAGTCACTCCAGATCAGCTCTTCTGTTTGCAAATGGAAGACATGTAAAATGAAAATTATATTGCTTTGGTTTTTCTGAAGCTAGCTGCATTAACTGAAGCAGTTCAGATAACCATAACTGCATTATTTCCAGATGGTACGTTGCCAGCCAGAAGGAACAGACGTGTGTTTGGAGACAGACAGAGCTGCCTTCGTCCATTTACAGAAGATGACGCCTTTGATCCTAATGACTCAGACATAGATCCAGGTATTGCTAGAATTCAAGCCTGTTTTCTTCCTGTGGATGTTCTTTCATATTATAAGTAGTGCAGATATGAAGGCTGAGACTGCCAAAGGAGTGGTGATGTGTTTGCCTGTAGGAATAGTGGACAGTGCAAGATGCACAGCCTGTTCAATCCTCCCTCCAAAGCTCAGAGATAAAGGAAAAAAACACATTCATGTAAATTTCTGTTGTTATTGCTGCTGACTGTGCTCTTTTTTTTTTTTTTTGGTGAGTGAGAATGGCTACTCCAGCTATCACCTTGTGATAGCTTCAGCACAGAGAGAATCTCTGAATTTTTGAATAAGGGTCATTTCTTCTTGCTAACAGAATCCAGAGAGACAGACCTTCTCAGTGGCATGGATGGGAAAGGCTCCTACCAGATGAAAGGCTGGAAGCTTACCCAGCAGCAGTTCATGGCTCTGTTGTGGAAGAGGATGCTCATTGCCAAGAGAAGTCGGAAAGGCTTTTTTGCCCAGGTGAGAGCCTCCAGCATGAGCAGGCTTCCTCAGCAGGGACAGCTCTGGACCGTGTATTGTAGTCTGAGTTGATGGTGGGCTAAAAACCTTAAGGGAATGCAGATAACGAAAATTAGCCTTGACTGCACATGTGGGCAGAAGGAGGCCTATGCAAGTGCAAGGAGTTGCATGATAAACCATGTGGTTACAGTATTCTTGTGTGTAATTTCGCCCTTGAGAACAGCTAATTTGCAAGCTAAATCCTCTGCATCTGAAGTGACTTCTCTGATTGAATGCCAAGACAGATCTCGCATTGGTGTCTAGCACTACTTTGGTGTAAACAGCAAAGGTATTCCTGGGAAACTTTGAAAAAGTTTTGATCCAATAAGTGATTCATACATAACTCCTGATGCCTCTGGAAACATTTGCTAAAAAAAAAGGACTTGTTTTTTTCCTTGCAATTTCAGATTGTGCTGCCAGCTGTCTTTGTGTGTATTGCTCTCATGTTCAGTCTGATTGTTCCTCCTTTTGGGAAATATCCCAGCCTGGAATTACAACCCTGGATGTATGATGAGCAGTACACTTTTATTAGGTATGTTTTATGTGGCCTATAAATTATCTTCTTTGCAAACTTGAGTTACGGAGTTCCTTAACAGGTTGTTTCGGGTTTTGTGCTTATCTCAGAAGCACATTTTAAAAAAGAGTTGTGGTGTTTTCTTCTTTGATCTTTGAATGCTAGCTCTAAGTACTGGCAAGACCATATCCATTTCTGAATGGTGCTATGACTCTCCTAATGCTGTGTACAAAAACTTGGAATATGTGTGTGCTCTTAGGCCAAGCATTCTTCAAGGGCAAATCCCTACCCGCATCCTTTCACTGTGCTCTTGGCCTTGCTCTATTGCTTCATTTGCTGTGTGCTTGTTACCACACTGACTGTTTTTCTGCTGTTTTCCCATAGCAATGATGCTCCAGAAGATGTAGGCACTCACAAGCTTTTGGACGCCCTTCTTGATAAGCCAGGGTTTGGGACACGCTGTATGGAGGGACATTCCATCCCGTAAGTAGAACTCTGGTCTGGGAACAGGAAGCACACCCCTGGTAGCTCTAGCTGACTTTAGAAAATTATAGTAATACATGGCCAGAGCAGGATTTAGCCAAAAGAGTTGTAATTACATTCAATTTTTCTGCTCAGAACCTTTAAAAAAGTTGACAGCCCTCAGTCTGGTGAGGAGGTGAGGTTTGACTGCTATTCCTTGCTGACAGAGATGGAAAAGAAAGAGCAAATCACTCAAATTACTGTTCAGACCTGAACATGATAAAGGACCTATTTATGTTGCTATATGTTGCTGACTTTAGCTATTCCCACTCCATAATCCTTTGTTTCCAGCTGCATTAGAAACCTAAGTTAGCACCCCACAAACACCAGCAGAAGGAGTGGGGAGCCAGAAAGCGTTTGTGTTGTTTCATATCTCTGCCACCTGACCTGGTGCATGGCCTTGGGCAAGTCACTGAAGATCTAGTCTGTGAATGTAGAAGAGGTATACACTCCCAAGAGTCCAAGATAGTGAGTCCAGAAGACCTGCAGCTCATTTCACAGGATGATGGGGAGGGAGGCAAGGTGTCTGATATACTGGCCAGTGGTGGAAAGTAAGCTGCATCCTTGATAACAGGCATGAAAGCTGAGCTGTTCACCAATGAGCCATGGGGAAAAAGCTTCCTACTGCAACCTTGGGGAAGAGCAGTGTTTTGATGCCCCAAAGGCAGAAACACTACCCAAGGAGTCATCCAAGAAGATTGTCAGCTGTGATCTTAAAATCACAGGATATTAAAGTTGGAAGAGACCCATGTGAATCATTGAGTCCAACTATCTGCTCCTTAGAGGACTACTTCGAACTAAACCATGTGACTAAGAGCATTCTCCAGATGCTCCCTGATCTCTGGACAGTGTGCCTGCTGGGACTGACTGAAACAAAGCATTTAATTATAATGAAATTATAATGAAAAGAGAGGAGTGTCTGGCACTACTCAGTGTTGGCCAGCCTAAGTTTCTTTGGCAGTGGGATCTATTAAAAGCCTCAGAGTCTGATCTGTTGCTCTGAGCAGCTTCTCTCAGTGAGGTCAAGCTCCTTTGAGAAACACACTGTCTCTTCTGTGGACTGTGGAGTTTGAATTTCAAGTGTCTTATAAGCAAAGGCCATCACATTTGTCTTAAAAATTGCTTTTTTCTTGCATCTTTCCAAACACAGAGACACTCCTTGCACTATGGGGCAGAAGGAATGGACCACTGCTTCAGTCCCAGAGTCAGTCCTGGACATCTTCCTGAAAGGCAACTGGAGCATGGAGAATCCTTCCCCATCTTGTGAGTGCAGCAGTGAGAAGATCAAGAAGATGCTGCCTGTGTGCCCCCCTGGTGCAGGTGGCCTGCCACCCCCACAGGTAGGAGGGAGCTCAGTGGTACTGCAGTGAGGAATGCTCATAAGGAGCAGAGTGGCTAGGTGTGGTTCTTGCATGCAGCATTGCACAAGATTTATTTCACTCAGCACCTGTTTTCTGACGAGCATTTATCTGTATTTTCACTGGTGACACCAGCGTGAACAAGACACAACTGACATGCTCCAGAATCTGACAGGCCGCAATATATCAGACTACCTAGTAAAGACCTACGCGCAGATCATTGGGAAAAGGTAGCTGTTGAACACTCCCCCTTCCCTCCCTGACAAACACTGCTTGCTCTGTGGGTGACATACAGATCAGGCAAGTAGGCCCGAGCAGCCAAAACTCCTCGGGCGCTCCTCAGCAGTGAGACAAATCCACTCAAGTGTTCAGATAGCCCTGATCCTCAGCTGAAGTGATGTTTCTGCTTTGTTAATGATTCTGTGTGCTGACCCTCATAGGCAGATTATGGGGGAAGCCCAGGGATTACACTGAAGAGGAATGGTGGGAGTTATATCAGATGTTAAAGGCTATTGCACTCTTTTCCCTGGCCATGTGTTTGGAGCTTTGTTATATCTTTGTCTCTTCTGGTTCCATGTATTATGTATCAACTCTCTGTTCTCTTTGCAGCTTAAAGAATAAAATCTGGGTGAATGAGTTCAGGTGAGTTACTGCCTTTTCCTTAGCTTGTATGTGTTCACTAAACCTTGAGCATAGTATTTAGCAGGACACATCCATGGTGCTTTGCAGTTTGTGTTACAGGATTCTTAACTTCCAGATGTTGGAGGAAGATGTTTAAGGATAAACTAGGACAACCCCAGAGCACAGGACAGCATGTCTGCCTTATGCAGAGAGCAGTCTTGAAAAGATTAGCATGAACAGTGTCCTGGTACTCTATTCTGGGAGATGCTATTCTTCCAAGCAAGGGCAGCAGGGAGATGTCCTGCTTTGCCTGTAGCAGTGAATAGCTGCCTTTATTAAATGGACAGCATGCTGAGCAATCATAATATGAGTATTTAACCCCAGAAACAACGAGTGGAAGACTTCATGGCTAAGCAACCATGTAGGAGAACAGGTCATCCTGTCATGTAAGAGTGGAGACCCTAGCCTTGGGTGTACTGTGAGAAGAGGAAACACATGGAGAGGGATGGGGAGTGGCATTTTCAGGAGGTCAGTGAAAAGTCATGTCTTAGCATCACTTTCTGTCTATCTGAACTTTCAGGTATGGTGGCTTTTCCTTGGGAGCCAGCAGTTCTGTTGTGCTTCCTCCAAGCCATGAAGTCACTGATGCCATTAAACAGGTGAAGAAAATTTTGGAGCTGGCACAGGTGAGCAGTTGTCTCCCATAAGCACAAGATGCACTAATACTGAGTCTTGCTACTTAGGAAATTACTTGGAAGTCATAAAATGTGTGAGGAGCATGTGCGTTAGCTGTGTCCACTGACTTCTCCCCGCTACCTCTGAGCTGGGATCTTCCAGGCTGTTGTGTGGGAGTAGCAGAAGGCTTGAAGACATGCTCAGCTAAAGCTTACCCAGCCTGCGTTGCTGATGTGGGTTCTGCCCAACACAAGTTGCAAGCCAGTGGAGATTGCAGACATCTGAATGTTTTGTGGCAAGACAGGATGGGCTGTCTTGGGAAATTAAGAAGTGGTTGCTGCCATCTTCAAAATCTCAGTTGAACCTTCCTGTGCCGAGTCTGCCCTGGCTCAGAAAAGAATTTGGGCCACTGTTTTCCTCTGAGACTGCCAGCCTGCAGTGGGCTGCAATGTCTCTGAAAGTAGCATGCAACTTTGATTAATGTATTTTGCTGGGAAAAAAACAGGCATAAGATTGATCCTTCTTACTGGTGAGACTACAGAAAGGAAAGGGTGAAGGGAAGCCACAGTTACTCAGCCTTCTTACCACCTCCAGTTTGGTGGGTAGAGGCTGTTGAATTGGCAGAAAGTGGTCAGAGCTGTGAAAAACCTCTGCTAGACCCCAGGGCATGAATAAAGCTATTCTTAGAGGGGAAGTAACTGTCTCTTTGCTGTTTGCAGGGGAGTTCTGGGGATCGATTTCTCAACAGTTTATCAAGTTTCATGAAAGGCCTGGATACAAAGAACAATGTGAAGGTAAACTAACCAATCCTCATTTCTGTGTCTGCTATTTGAAGGTCTGGTGACCTGGAGTCACAGCAGTTTGTCTTCGAAAACTGTGTAGACCAGAGTTCTCTGTATTTGCTAGAGGAGTAAATGTAGCTTGTAGTTTACTGTGGGCTTCCTCAAAACCTGTTTTTCCTGTGGAGTCTAGGCCTAAATGCCAAAAGTAGTTCTGTGCTGGATCAGTGATAGCTTCCAGCAGCCTCTTCTGCTTATTGGTTAAACTGTGTGTTTTGCCCCTCAGCAAGCTAGCTTGGAAGAATGTGGGAAGAAATATGCCCTTAACAGAGGAAGGGATGTTCTGCAAGGCTTAGGAAGCTTTTGGGTAGCTGATGTACCTGGTGCCTTTCTGATGCTGATGTGGTGTCTTGTAGGTGTGGTTTAACAACAAGGGTTGGCATGCCATTGCATCCTTCCTGAATGTGATCAACAATGCCATCCTTCGGGCCAACCTCCAGCAGAGTGAAAACCCGAGTGCTTATGGGATCACTGCCTTCAATCACCCACTCAACCTCACCAAGCAGCAGCTCTCTGAAGTAGCTCTGTAAGTTGTGACATGAATATGGATGGGTTTGGCCTCGTTGCTGATGACTGGAAACAGGCAACATGGAAGGTTTTGGACTCACTGGTGGATAGTCAGTGGCTTCTGCCACTTAGGCTCTTAATATGCAGGCCTTATCTTCTCTGGTGTAGGCAGGTGGCAACCTGTGCTGCTGAGAACTTGCTGTTGAACAGCACTGCTGTACAAACTTTCTCTGCCTTTGAGTCTTGGGAAGCTGCTGTTTCTAAGAACCAGTCCTTTTCAGGAATCAGACCTTCTGCAACTCTAGGAAATTCCTCTCAGCTACCTTCAGAAAGGTGTCTCATCATGAATATTCTTTTGTCCCTGCTATTTGACTAGGAACCAGTAATAGGTCCTGTTGAGATTTGCCCCCTGTCTCAAGTTGAGGGGCACACAGTAATGCACAGAGTTAACTTCACTGAGGCATTGACTAGTCCACTCCCACCACGATCAGAGTCAGAATTCATAATCTGTGCGAATATATCCTTCAATCCATGAAACAGTGACAGGTGATGGGCAGATACTTCTGAACACCAATAAAAGACAAACCCCAACAACCCTAGAAAATGGATTATACAGGAAACAAAGTGGTAGTGATAAGGAAAGCAGAAAGCAGTCTATTGTGCTGAAGTAATTAACCAGTCTCCAGGTTGTAATGCTGTGCTTGAGATGCCAACAAATTGTCTTATGTTCCCTTTGCTATATGGCTGGAGAATAACTGTGTGGTTAAGAGTCTTGCATGGTAATCCTTTACTCAGGATTCTGAGTATAAGGATGGCAGAAGAAGAAATAATTTCTGCCCTGCCCTGCATGAGCTGCCTCATTTCATCTCTAAGGAGCCATTACCAGCATTCAAACAATTTGCTGTCTTCCTTTTTCTATCCAGGATGACCACCTCTGTGGATGTCCTCGTATCCATCTGTGTGATCTTTGCCATGTCCTTTGTTCCTGCCAGCTTTGTGGTATTCCTTATTCAGGAACGTGTCAGCAAGGCTAAACACTTGCAGTTCATCAGTGGTGTGAAGCCTGTGATCTACTGGCTGGCCAACTTTGTGTGGGATATGGTGAGGACTTAGGCTGGGCTAAACTATCCTCCATTCTGTTTTTCCAGGGTGTCTTGAAGTGCACAGTGCAGTTTGGGCCAGTGGGCACCACATTATTTCAGTGAATAACAACTGTGACTATGACTTTTGTGTTTACTGTCATGGGGTGGTGGTTCATCTCAGTGGGTCAAGGAATACAACAGAGGATGGAAGGACATCCATAAGCTCAATCATTAGCATTTACTATGTCACTCTAAAATACTTGCCCAAAAGCATTTGTTTTTGTAGCCCCTTGTTCTGCTCTGTCCAAAGTATGTTTTCTCAACCTGTGGTGTCTGAAACCTCTGAGAGTATACTGACTACTTCTAGAGAGACCAAGAAATGTAAATTCATGGGTACTGTATTACGGTTCACACATATGACACTTTAAATAGTCTCCCATTGAAAACAGCTTTGGGAACACTGAAGAGTTTTGAAAACTATTGGATTAGAGCAGAAAAACATCTCTCCTTTCTTATGTCATCTGGAAAGAAATCTAAAGTCATGTTTTTCACCTTCCAGTGCAACTACATTGTTCCAGCCACACTAGTTATCATTATTTTCATCTGCTTCCAACAGAAGTCCTATGTATCTTCCTCCAACTTGCCTGTGCTGGCTCTCCTTCTGTTTCTCTATGGGTAAGGGATTTTTCATCAGAGGATGACGGGGAAGGCTCTTGGATTTGGAAAGTTCTTACCTGATGTTGCTGCCTTTTCTCTCACCAGGTGGTCCATCACCCCTCTCATGTATCCGGCCTCCTTTGTGTTCAAAATCCCTAGCACGGCATATGTTGTGCTGACCAGTGTGAATCTCTTCATTGGCATCAATGGGAGTGTGGCCACCTTTGTCCTGGAGCTCTTCACTAACAATGTATGTTTTTCCAGAGGCTCCTCACTGTCTTGTGGTTCCATGTTGCTTTTAGCAGCCAGATCTCCAAAAAACTAGGCTCTGGCCTGTACGCATTAGCTACAGCAGCAGTTGAAACAGGGTTCTGGTGGAAATGGGTTAAAGCCCCCTTGAGAAAAGCTCAGAGTAGGTAATGTGGGGAAAGACCTCCTGAGATTGTCTAGTCCAACCTCTGAGCAGGATCAGCTACAGCAGTGTCTTGGATTTGCATAGCCTGGTTTTTTGTAGTGGGGGCCAAGGTCAAACCCCTACAAGCAGGTTACTCAGGGCCATTAGATTTTAACATTTCCAGGGAGAGACTCCATAGTCTCTCCGGACAACCTGGTCCACTTTTCAGTCTTAGGGTAAAAAAAAAATACAGAATTTTCTTATACTGAAATGGAATTTCTTGTATGTTCTTAATGAAGGGCATTTTCCATCTACAAAGGCCATTTAATCACCCAGCCATTTAGTTCCCCTGAATTTTGCCTGCTATTGTGACCTCTCTAGCTATGTTGGGGAACTTAGACTCTTCCCTTCAGTTTTTCAACACCAGATGCCTCCCAGAGAAGCTAAAAGTTCCTCTCATGCTTGTAGACAACACAAGATGTCTCAGCAAGCACTGTTTGACCCACAGTGGTCTGAAGTATCCCTTGTGGGAGGAGGCTCAGGAGACACCATGGGAGTTATTTGTTGATTGTACCTCTTTCTATGGGCATAAGGATGCAGTCGTTGATAATGGTTCCTTTTGTTACAAAGCCTGTTCTAGCTCAGTAAAAATGAGAACATGCTCAGAGATGAGTATCTGGCAGAACAGGAACTCAGGGTGCTATTAGTTCAGTCTATGATCTAAACGAGCTGGAAGACAACAAAGGAAAAGCATTAGAGCTTCTAATATGGGATAGGAAGGAATTCCCTATAGCTATAACCAGTCTGTGCAAGTTCAGATTCCCTCTGTCCTCAGCCAGTAGCCTTTTTGCACATCATTGTTTGCAAACACTGCCTTTTAGACTGTGTTTGGAAAAAACCTTTTATTGCAGTTTGCTTGTGTTAATAGCATCTCGAGCAACACAACAACATTGACTGTCCAGAGGAGCCATAGCCCTGGCTCTTGGGAGACCACTTCTAATCCTTGGATATTTGAGGGGTTGCAGTGTTGGGGAAGGGAAGGAGACACCAGTGACAACATGGGTCACTCTTGGGAGGTGGCAGCTGCATTCTGCTCAGCTGGCTTACTGGCACTTGGTTTTTTTCTTAACAGAAGCTGAAGGACATCAATGATATCCTGAAGTCTGTCTTCCTCATCTTCCCGCACTTCTGCCTGGGCCGGGGACTCATTGACATGGTGAAAAACCAGGCTATGGCTGATGCTCTGGAGAGATTTGGTAAGTGAAATTGTGTATCAGAGAGACCATAGCCTAAAAGGAACAGAGAAATCTAGAATCTGCTCCAGACAAGCTCCTCTAACTTTTCAGGAACTGAAAGTGCACAATTTGCAGCACAGGCTTGGTCAAACATGGCAAGTCATCATAGCCTTCCAGTTTAAGTTGTTAAGAGAAACTGGTAGATAGATCCAAAGAGTTTTGAGTTAAGAACATTAAATAAAAAGGCATAAAGACAATTGTATGGAGATTATTAGGCCTCTAGTGTAAGGAGTAGCTGGAGGTTCTGGAAAGCTAGATTGGTTTTTTTTGTGGCATGCAGATGCCAGGCCTGAGTCATAGTCTTCCTGTGCTTCGCTAACCTTTTGAAAAGGTGGGCTAGCTCTTTGGCAGACTGAATTCTCTGGGCCTGAGTCCCAGCTTTGCTACAGTAAAAAATGTACATTGCATCCACAGCTGGCCCCTTGTGTGGTCTAAGCCTTCCCTCCTGCAACTGGCTGATCACCAGTTGTCCCAGTGCCCAACTTGGTGAACTCTGCTGGAAGAAATGCTAGCCAGCTCCCCTTGCTCTGAAAAAGTGATTGTGCTTTAAATCTCATTTTGGCAGGAGAGAATCGTTTTGTGTCCCCTCTGTCATGGGACCTGGTGGGAAGGAACCTCTTTGCCATGGCAGTAGAAGGCGTTGTGTTTTTTCTCATCACAGTGCTCATCCAGTACAGGTTCTTCATCAAACCCAGGTAGGTTGTCCTCTCTACTGCGCTCCTACAGGCAGGTGAAGTTTCTATTGGCGTTGCCTATGAAATGGGGAGAACATTACCTATGAACGCCCTGTCATCTTCTGCTAAGGCTTTATCATGTTGCTTTCTTCAGGCCTGTCTATGCCAAGCTGCCTCCTGTGAATGATGAAGATGAGGATGTAACCAGAGAGAGGCAAAGGATAATTAGTGGAGGAGGACAGAGTGACATTTTGGAAATCAAAGAGCTAACCAAGGTGACAGAACTTCGGAATTGATACTCATTGACACAAAACTACACAGTTTACTGTGCCTTGTCAGAGGAATTTAGTGGGGTCAAAACTGGATCGGGTTGGGAGTATTGAATATGTACAGCTAGAATTAGAATTCTTTCACATTGTCCTTCTCATTCTTTTTTCTTATGGTTTCAGATTTACAGAATGAAGAGAAAGCCAGCAGTTGATAGGATCTGTGTTGGAATCCCCCCTGGAGAGGTAAGCGTGTTCATTAAATGCATGGTTTTGCTGCAGAATTTAGAAGCTGCAAGACAGCACAGGGTAGAGTAAGATCAAAACTAGATGAATGTTCAAGTTGCACAAAAGGAAAGTAGAAACTGAAGCAGTTTCTGGTTCTATGTATCTCTGCCTTTGAGGAAGATACTTAATACTCAGTGTCTGGGACCAGAAGCCAAACTCCAGTATGCAAGGTTTGGCACAGATGGACTGTAGTAACAGTGTATCAAGGTGACAACACAGTTTGTTCATCTTCCCAGCCTAAAAGTTTATACTTAAATTGGAAGTCCAGAAGGGTTTTTGTTTGTTTTTTTTTTCCTGAAAATGGATTTAAGAGTCCCTCTAGCTGTCCTGAGGGTCAAGTTTGCTTCTTCCCATCTCAGTGCTGAAAATGATGCAGCTGGATCCTGTTCTCAAATATACTGTGCTCATTTATATTCCCAGTGCTTTGGACTCCTGGGAGTAAATGGTGCTGGCAAGTCATCCACTTTTAAAATGCTAACTGGTGATACAGATGTGACGGGAGGAGAAGCTTTCCTCAAAGGAAACAGGTGAAAGACAATGCATCTTTTCTCTGCTTTTTACTCCAGTTTTAACAGCTATTTTTCCACATCAAAACTCTCTTCCATAACTCCTGGCATCTGTTTCAGCCCTTGTTTGAGTCTGGTAAAGTATGTCAGTGGCTTAGGAAAGTTGATTTAGTCTGGCAGTCATTTCTGTGTAACAGCTCTTCATTTTTAAGAAAAAAAGAGGGGAAAAAGGGAGAGAGAGAAAAAGTAACTTGATCAAGATGGACTTCTAGGATCCTGTATTTTTGTTAGTTCAGTGATTCCAGAAACAGAGTTTCACACTGTTTTAACATCTAAAATAGCAGCGTGTGCTCATGAAATCCTAACAAAGGGCTTTTTCTTTTACAGTATCTTGTCGAACATCCAAGAAGTCCATCAGAACATGGGCTACTGCCCACAGTTTGATGCTGTTAATGAACTGCTGACAGGGCGAGAGCACTTGGAGTTCTTTGCACTCCTGAGAGGTGTTCCAGAGAAAGAAGTCTGCAAGGTAAATGAAACACCATAGGACCCACCCCAGTGACCAATTTGCAAGTTCTTGCTTGCATGTACCCTTCCCTGCAAGTCATGTAATGCCATGATGTGAAGCTGTTGAAGCTACTGTATGGTGAAATCTGCCCCCTTCAGGGCAATCTAAGAGTTGCCGTTTTTTCAGTGTTGCCTGGAAAAATGTACTAAGTGGACGAGCAGATAATTTGGGTCCTATGTTCTCATAGTGAATACTCTTCTCCACTGAACAACTTTCTTCCTTTAAGAATTTAGGGGCTGTGGAACTGCAGATCACACAGAACCTCACTTGCTGTCAAGTGTTAATTCTTTAAAGTCCCCAGAAGCAAACACTCTACAGTTTAGCAGAAGCCTTGTGCTGAGTTTTAAAACTTTCCAGTTGATCATGGTGCATCATTAAAGTGCTGCTATTTCAGCATTCAGACATGAGGTTATAATAACAGTCTTTAGGCAATCGATAACAGCTGCCAGTACCATGCAGCACCCTTCTGAGCTCTGTTTCCTGCAATTAACAGTTTTTACTGTATGAGACCTGAGTGCTCTAGGTGGATGATATCTAGGGTATGTCCAAGTAGCTTGAGTCCTTCTGTGAGCGTAGAAAGTGCAGTCTCCTTTTAAGATTGCTGCCAAGTTCATCTCCATGTGATGTTCTCACCAGCTCCATATAAAAAGGGACCCAATTCTGGGTGTGATTTGAGTAGTAGCTGAATCTCTTCCTCATAACATACTTTTAGTCTGCAGGGCAACGATGCCTGCCTGTTGGCACCATTAGGGATACTACTGAACAAGAAACCAGATTCCATCTATCCAAAGGGCTAAGATGCACTATGATGTGAGTGCTGTGGGTCAGCAGTGTCCATGTCCCTGATGTAAGCCTGCAGTAATAGGAAAGCTCGCTGAAGCTGGTGCTGCTAAGAGTGTTGCCTTGTGAGGGCTGACCTGAAACAGAGGCTAGGCAAAACTAAAGAGTAAAATTAGGATTTATTAAAAGGTTCCCAAAATCCACCCTGGGCATTACAGAAGCCTACGCAAGGCTGCACCCAGGGTGGTCTGCAAGTGGTGGCAAAGATGGCCGCACACTCACGAGATTTTGCCATTTTATAAGTTTAGGTCCATTTGCATATTGAGGTCCAATTGCCCAATTACAACCCCAGGCTGTGAGGTCCCATTCTTCTTGTTCCACCCCTCAGTCCATCGTTGTTTGCGTTCTTGGCCTGAAAGTTGTCCTTGGTCTTCCATCAGAAATGGATTTGTTTTGTCTACCTGCTCCGTAGAGGGAGCACAGTACAGTTCCTAATACGAGGCTTCATCCCTAGGCAGCACGCACAGAATCTGAAAATATAAAAGCTAAGGCATCATTTCCCCCCTTTAGAGGCTTGACAAGGTCTTTTCCTTGTCAAGTCTCTACTCTAAATATCTACTAATAGCAGGTATTTAATAACAAGTATTTAACAATAATCTACAGCTAACAATAATAAATTTCTGACTATGATGAAAGTCTAATAATCTACTAACAGTAAACACATATAATAACAGGTAAATATCTAATGACAATAATAAACACCAATGATACTATACTGAGGAGAATAATGATTATCATGTACAGTTCTACAGATGCCAAGGAGAAATCAGTTAAGGAATGGTTTTATCTGGATCAGTTTCTGTATTCGCAGTTGTCTCAGGTGCAGAAGCCTTCTTAACTCTAGAATAGTGAATCCAGGGTCCTTTGCCGGCAGTTTGACAGCAGTGAGAGTGGTCAGCAGGACTTGGAACGGTCCTCTCCATCTGGCTTGTAGAGGGTCACTGTCCCACCATTTAACATAGACCCAGTCTCCAGGCTGAAAGGGATGTGCAGGCGTGTCGAGCCCTATGGGTCTAGACAGCATGACGTAAGCCTGGAGCTTCTGCAAAGTAGAACCTAAAGCCATTAGATATCTCTGTAAATCAAGTTTCCCTCTCATGTGAATCTCACCTGGAATATGTGGGATCTGATATGGTCTGCCATATAGTATTTCATAGGGACTGATGTTATCCCTCTGCCTCGGTTGTATGCGAATTCTCAGTAAAGCTATAGGCAACGCTTGAACCCATGTCATAGAGGTTTCTTGACAAATCTTGCTAATTTGTGTTTTGAGTATCCCATTCATACGTTCAACTCTACCACTGGCTTGGGGTCTATAGGGTGTATGCAGATCCCAAGTAATTCCTAAAATCTGGCTAACTTCCTTAACCACTGTTGCAACGAAGTGTGGTCCCCTATCTGATGATATTCCCAAGGGAACCCCGAACCGTGGAATTATGTGGTTGAGCAAAACTTTCACCATTTCCTTGGCTGTGTTAGTGCGATGTAGCGGTGCGTGAGCTGTGCTCACAAGTTTTGGATTTATGTTATTTATGTTGGGAAAAGGGTCTTTTCTAAACCCCTCTGTTTATAGCTGCATTCGCAGTGGTTTGTCCCCTCCCCCTGGAGCCTGCCAGTCATCCAGGGAAAGCCTCTCCCCCTTCTGGAAATCTCGGGGAGACCGGGCTTCTGATTGGAACAGGTTCTGGGAATCCCCTCCCCCCCTCCTCTCCAGAGATTGGCCCTTTTGTGTGTCAATCTACCCCCCAACTCCTCCCTTTCTATCCCCCTATTGGTGGAAAGTTTATGTACACGCCCCCTGGTACCTGTCTTCTTAAGGGGGCCTGGGCGGGGCTCTCGCTCTCTCTCACCCACCAACCATGAGGCAATAAACATCTCCTGTGAACCCTCAGAAGAGAGCCTTCCTTTTCCTTCGCCATCGCCACTAATTTACATCTAGTGCTAGCCAGCCAGAAAGCCCACCGCGTGGGGGTTGCTGCAGAACTGTCCAGTGGGCCCTACCGACTGCTGCCAGAAGCCGGGCAAGGCAAGGGATCACTAAAAGGTGATCCACGGAGGGCAGAAACGCCATAGTGCGACAGGGGTAAGCTTCCGGCCATCCGCTGAAGGTGTCAACCAACACCAGTATGTACCTATATCCTTCCCTACATGGTAACTCCGCAAAATCTATCTGCCAGTAATCTCCAGGAAGATTCCCTGTCTTTGTTACTCCTAATACAACCCTTTTCCTTGTGTCTGGATTATTTTTGCAGCAGACTTCACATTTGCTCACTACTGACTGTATAATGTCAGTCATTCTCTTTCCTATTCCTATTACTGCCTTTTTCAGATGTTTCAGAAGGTTTTCGACCCCAAAATGTGTTTTTTCATGCTCTTTTTGAGCTAATTCTCGCAGGATCAGGGGTGGGACTACAACCTGATTTGCTGGTGTAACGGCCCACCCGCTCTCTGTGATCTCAGCTTTAAGTAACTTAATTAGCTTGTGGTCTGCTTGGTCGTATCTTGGGGTAAACTTTGATAAATCAATCTCTTTTTGTGGGACTATGGCCAGAATGCCTTTTTCTGCAACCCCTCTTGCCGCTTTATCAGCAAGGCGGTTTCCCAGTTCTGGAGTGGTTTTCCCTTTCTGGTGGCCTCTACAATGCATGATAGCAGATACTTCTGCGGGTTTTTTAATGCTCTCTAAGAGGGCAAGTATCTGTTCAGCATGTTTGATCTGATTACCTTGAGCATTCAGAAGTCCTCTCTCTTTCCAGATGGCTCCATGGGCGTGGACAGCACTAAATGCATACTTCGAGTCAGTCCATATATTTACCTTTTTCCCTTCGCTCAGGTCTAGGGCTCTTGTTAGCGCTATCAATTCGGCTTTCTGTGATGAGACATCTGCTGGCAGGGCCTTTGCCTCGACCACCTTATCCTGTGTGGTTACTGCATAACCTGTCATCCTTTTCCCATTCTTCATAAAGCTGCTCCCATCTGTAAAAAGCTCCCAGTCGGGGTTTTCCAGGGGCACGTCTTTCAGATCAAGTCGACTGGAATAGACCTCTTCGATTGTCTGCAAACAGTCATGTTCAGGTTCATTGTCAATCAGGGTGGAAGACAGAAACATGGCAGGGTTAGCAACAGATGTTGTTTTCAGGGTAACATCATCTTGCTCTAGTAGCAGTGCTTGATATTTAAGCATTCGATTCCCGGATAGCCAAAGTCCCCCCTTTTGCTCTAGTACACCTGCTACAGCATGGGGCACATATACTACCATGTGTCGTCCCAGGGTGAGCTTTCGAGCTTCTTGGATCAGGAGGACAGTAGCTGCCACAGCTTTCAGGCATCCTGGCCAGCCCTGGGCCACACTGTCCAGCTGTTTGGAAAAATAGGCCACAGCCCTCCGTTGATTCCCGAGGCGTTGCGCTAATACCCCCAACGCCATATTCTGTCTCTCATATGTAAAAAGTTCAAAAGGCTTAGTCAAGTCTGGCAGCCCTAGTGCCAGGGCTGACATTAGGGAGTGTTTCAGCTGTTTAAATGCTGCCCTAGTGCTTTCAGTCCATATGATAATTCCTTTTTCGGCTATTTTCAATGCTTTATACAGAGGTTTTACTAGCAGTCCATAATTGGCTATCCACAAACGGCACCAACCATTCCCAGGAAAGCTTGCATTTCTCTCACAGTATGGGGCTCAGGGAGAAGGCAGATGGCTTCCTTCCATTCTTTGCTGAGCTGTCGGTGTCTATGGAAGATTTCAAGCCCCAAGTAAACTACTGCTTCTTTAGCAATCTGTGCTTTGTTCTTAGAAACTTTGTACCCACTCAGTCCTAAGAAGTTTAATAAACTTACAGTAAGGCGTATGCAATCGTCCTTGGTTTTGGTTGCAAACAGGATGTCATCCACATATTGAAGAATAACTCCTTCTGGCTCAGGCTCTCGTCTTCTCCGGTCTTCTAATTCCTTTGCCAGCTGGTTTCCAAATATTGTGGGACTGTTGTGGAACCCTTGGGGGAGAACTGTCCAAGTGAGCTGAGTTTTCCTGCCTGTTTCAGGATTTTGCAACTCAAACACAAAGAGCTCCTGGCTGCTTTTATGCACAGGAATGCAGAAAAAGGCATCCTTCAGATCTACTGAAAACCACCCTAATTCATCTGTCAGTGTAGTCAAAAGGGTGTAGGGATTGGCAACCACTGGGTGTATGTCCTCAGTAATTTTGTTAATTGCTCGTAAATCTTGTACTAATCGATAGCTCTTACCATCTGCTTTCTTAACAGCTAAAATTGGGGTGTTAAACTTGGACTCACATGGCACTAGTAGACCATGTTGCAGGAATTTTTCAATTACAGGTGCCAACCCCTTGCGGCTCTCTAGTTTCAAAGGGTATTGTCTTTGCCTTACCGGTGTGGCTCCTGGTTTAAGTGCAATACTCACTGGTTCTGCTCATTTGGATCTTCTTGGGATATCACTGGCCCATACTATGGGATTTACCACATGTTCAACTTCGGCAGGGATTTCATCAAATTTTTCCTGTACGAAAAGTGCAGCAACTTGGACAAATCTAGATTCAGGAATTACAACCTGTACTCCCTTTCCCTTTTTAAATTTGATTTCTACTTCTAATTTCTCTAACAAATCCCTCCCCAGCAATGGTTTGGGGGAGTTAGGCATATACAGAAATTGATGGGTTACCCAGTGCTTCCCTAGCTTAAATTTTAAAGGTTGAAAGAAAGGCCGTGTTTCAGTTACCCCGGTGGCCCCAACCACCTGTACAGTATCATGACTCAGTTTCCCTTCCAAAGCATTCAACACAGAATAAGTAGCTCCAGTATCTATTAGAAATTCAATGCCCTCTTTTCCCAGCTTAGCTACAACCAAAGGTTCTGCTGGGGAAGAAGCCTTCGGTCCCTGTCACTCAGAACCTGAGTCACTTGACTCTTGCACCATGGGAAGCTGGGGGACTGAGGATTTTTCTTTCAGTGCTGGACAGTCCTTCTTCCAATGGCCCACTTTCTTACAATAGGAGCACTGGTCTCTGTCTACGGGGGGGGTTTTCTTAGATGACTTTTCTTGAGTTGCTTTCTTGCTAGGTTGGGATTTAACCTTTTCAATTGAACCTCTATCTCGGAACACCTTCCAGGCAACCTCTAGCAACTTATCTATGTCTCGAACACCCTCTATCTTTTGCAATTTTTTCCTTATATCATTCGAAGCTTGACCCATGAACAAAAGCACTAGATGGGCTTTTCCGTCTGTTGATTCCGGATCTAAATCTGTATGTTTGATGGCAGTTTCTCTTAACCTGTTTAAAAAATCAGTGGGTGATTCATCATAATTTTGCTTTACTTCATAAATCTTTGACCAATTTATAGCTTTAGGGACCCCGTGTTTTAGTCCATAAACTACTAGGGTTTGATATCGTTTCAACCTTGCCAATTCTTCTGGTGTATTTGGATCCCATCCTGGATCTTCAAGGGGGTATATCTGTGGGACAGTGCCCTGGAGTAATCCATTTGCAATGCTTGCCTCGACTGAGGTAACAATGGCTTTGTTAACCATTCTCTCTGTAGGGTCAAGTAACGTGTCTAACATAGAGTTCAAATCAGCCCAGTCAGGGTTTTGTGAGTTAATTGCCCGTTCTACTAACATTGCTACTTTGTCTGGGTTCTCTTTGTATTTCCCTACTGTAGCTTTCCACTGTTCTAACTCAATAAGGGAGTATGGGACCTTCACATACATTGGTCCCTGACTGCCGGCAGCTTGCCTCAGTGGAGCTTGCAAAACTGTTTCTTGTCTCTTTGCTCTGGTCCGTCTAGCAATCGGGCTACGTTCTCTGATGGCCCGTCTAGCTATTTTACCTCTTCTCCGCCTACTCAAGATCTGCTCGATCTCATCCTCTTCCTCTGTGCTGTCTGACTCGGTTGTTTCTGTTGTAGCATATAATTTGTTCCGCCTGTTCCCGATCTCAGGAAGGGCCAAACAGGATTTGCAGCGCCGCTGCCTCTGAGCTGTCTGCCTGTGCCCTTCAATGACATCATCTGAGGCAGCTCCCTGGAGTTCAGGGTTGCTATGGAAACCTACAGGCCTGGGAGCAGAGGGATAATCACTCCTCCCAAAGGAGGTTGTTTCTCCGCCCCGTTTACGGCAGGCAGTTCCTCTGGACACCACCTCCAGAGGCGGGGCCGTGGGCTGCACACGCTGACTGTCTCCCCCCCTTTCTCCCTCCTCTTTCACTTGGAGAGGGCCTGTCAGGGGCACGCCCCCCCCGCCCCCCCTTTTTCGGATGGTGATGGGAGGGACTCTGCTGGGGACAGGGGCGGGGGTGGCCCAACCGGGGGCGGCAGCAGCGGTGGCCCTGCCATTCCGACCGGAGGCTGGGATAGGGGTGAGGGACCCACCCCCATGAGGGGCAGTGGTGGTGGCGGCCAGAGCCCATCCCCCCCGTCTGCTGTACGGCAGGTGGGGCCGGGGGTGGCGGAGCCGGCACCGTCATCAGCAGGGGCGGGATCGGGGCGGAGGGGCCCCCCCCACCCCCAGGGGTGGTGCCAGCGGGGCTTGGGGCAGCGCTGGTGGGGGTGGGGGTGCAGCAGCCGTGCTAGGACCTGGACCCGCTTTCAGATCCGGGGCGACAAAGTCGAATTCTGCCTCTTCCTTGATTTTATATTCACTATTCCACATTAACTCATCGTCTTTCTTATTCTTCCCCTGTTTTTTCTTTAAGACCAGTATATGGTCCTTTTTCTCCGGCTTCTGGCGAGAAGCTATTATCATGAACAGACGGGCATATGCCAATTCATCAAAATATCGATCTTCACGTATGCGAGAAATTAAACTAGATATCAATTTCTTACTGAGACTTCCGAATTCAGGCCACTTCTGGTCACTATCTAGTTCACAGGTTGGCCACATATGCTTTGAAAGTCTTATAAGTTTAGATCTATGAAATAAGGAATCACCTCCTGTTATATCAGCCCAGCTTCGCAAGACTGATGCCAGGGGGCTATCCCTTGGGATGTTATTGCAGCCCTTACAGGAAAATGCACACCCCATACCTTATCAACTATGACTGAAAAGAGAGTGAAAAACAAACAAGCGAGGATTGGATTCGAACTCTCGCCCTTCAGGGTTCGAGCAGGATTCCTTCCCCCCCTCACTGCTGGCGTCATTTTTCGGAGCTGCAGCAGCACCGCAAAATGCGAGAAAGGTGCGAAATGCGAGCGTGGAGGATCCCTCCCCCACTCCACCGCTGGTGCCACACCAGCAGCCGTGCAAGAATGCAAGAGCAGAGGATCTCTCCCCCACTCCACCGCTGGTGCCACACCAGCAGCCCTACCGAGATTCTAGAGTACTAGAATCTACTGCTAGCATCACGCCAGCAATGAAATGCAGTCTAGCCCCCGCCTGACTCGGGTGCTCTCGGATTACTCACGTGCCTCTGTCAGGTCCCCGGAGCTTTGGATTCTTGGGCTCTGACACCTCCTGGCCACAGCAGGGATTGTCCCCTCTCAAAACAAGTCGGGGTGATCTCTTGGTCCAGGGAGGTTTCACAGATGCCTCACTCGTCCTGCCGCGGTCGCCAAGAGCACTAGACTATTGATTAATGTGGCTCAGATGAAGTTGAACTCATGAGCATAAGCTGGCCGATAAGCTGCAGCCATTTGATTTTTCAGGCCTCCTGGGGACAGGGTTACATATATCCTGATCCAGAAGTGCACAGGGTGTTTCAAAACCCATATCCATGCCACATTAGTTCTTCAGATGAATGGCCCTTCTGAAAGCTGCTTTTGAAGCAAAGCTTGTAAGAAAAATCTCTTTGTGCAGATGTTGTTGTGCTTGATTGAAGGTGATGGTGTGCTGTCTGTCATAGGTTGGTGAGTGGGCAATTCGGAAACTGGGCCTTGTGAAATATGGAGAAAAATACGCGGGGAATTACAGTGGAGGGAACAGACGCAAGCTTTCCACAGCCATTGCCCTCATTGGAGGGCCACCTGTGGTGTTCCTGGTAAGTCTGCAACCTTTGCTCATCAATATTTTCTTGAAAAAATATTTTCTTGAAAAGGTTGAAATGAAGACTAAAAATCTGGTGCATAAATTACTTTGTCATTTTAGAAAATGACTCAAACTTGCTTATTTTCAATGTTTCTATAATCGGGAATGGACAGGTCATTTCAAAGATGAGGTATTTTTCAGTAGAATGTAGCACCACAATCTTTTTTATAAAGATTGTAAAGATTGTAAAGATTTTGTAAAGATGCTGCCTCATCATTTTGCAGGATGAGCCAACAACAGGGATGGATCCCAAAGCACGTCGCTTCTTGTGGAACTGTGCTCTGAGTGTAATCAAGGAGGGGAGATCAGTGGTGCTTACATCTCACAGGTAAGTAGCAGCTCAGTTGTGTCATACCTTGGCTTTCACATCTGCCAGGGCTGGATGCTAAGCTCAGCCTTTCTGCTCTGCCCTTCAGTGCTGTTTGCAATACTAATGAAGTTATTTCTGCCTGCAGCATGGAAGAATGTGAAGCCCTGTGCACTCGAATGGCAATAATGGTCAACGGGCGATTCAGGTGTCTGGGCAGTGTCCAGCACCTAAAGAACAGGTAGGTGTTTTATTTTCACTTACACCACAGAGCTTGCATTTTTAGGGACATACAGTTCAACTTAGTTCCTCATGCAGCGTTTCCATTGCTATTCTGATTATAGGAAATGCTGCTGGATTTTTAGCCCACCTTATTTTGGAAGCACTTAACTCTTGTACTGATGTTTTTGTTTGCAGGTTTGGAGATGGTTACACCATAGTGGTGAGAATTGCAGGGGCAAACCCAGACCTGAAGCCTGTTGAGGAGTTCTTTGGGCATGCCTTCCCTGGAAGTGTCCTAAAGGAAAAACATAGGAATATGCTGCAGTACCAACTTCCCTCTTCACCATCCTCCCTGGCCAAAATATTCAGTATTCTCTCCCAGAACAAGAAGAGACTCCACATAGAAGACTACTCCGTTTCTCAGACCACACTTGACCAAGTAAGTTTTTAGTAGCTTAGATACCAAAAGTTTCTTTTGCAGACGTGGGAGTACACCCACCACATTATAAGGGCATTTAAACAAAGTAGAGTACTGAATTCCAGGACTATTTCAGGATGTCCAGTGCTTTAAATGCCGTGAATTAATTAAATACTATGATGGTGTGTGACATGGCCTTTTTTTTCTTGTAGGTTTTTGTAAACTTTGCTAAGGACCAAAGTGATGATGACCATACTAAGGACCTGTCATTGCACAAAAACCAGACTGTGGTAGACATTGCAATCCTTAACTCCTTCCTGCAAGATGAGAAGGTAAAAGAAAGTTGTGTGTGAGCCAATTTCGTCAAAGAAATGATGATCAGAATGCAAACTTCCTTTTCCTGGGATAGGATATTCCCAAAGAAGCTAGAGGAAAAGCAACTGGACACTCTACTGATAACCATTCAATGCAATGCAATTCAATGCAATGAAAACAATTCCTTTACAGGGGCAGTGCCTCATGGAGTCGTCTTATACTGTTCTCCAGTGAAAGACTTGAGCTTAGCTCATTACAGGATAACTCTGAAGCTGTGGTAAAAAAAAAACACCCACTAGATGCTGTGGGCTTTCAACCTACTGTATCTTGTTCTGTACAGTATGTTTTTATTAGGGTTGCTAAAATAATCCATTGAGGAATCAAGGCCAGTGGTTATTTACAGATATTTAGACATGCATGTTTTAGTCTTCAGAACATTCATGTCAGGAGTGGGAATGTGCTGGTGCTATATCCATTGCTGGCAATGAATGCACCAAAACAGTCAGTGGCAAGAAAAGTCACCACCAGTGTTGTAGCCCTAAGTTGTGAAAACTTACCTAGCCAGCTGGCTTTCTCTAGGCTGGTGTAGGTCAGCGGTGACAAAGCTGAGGCCACAAAGCAGTAGCAGGTGGCCACAAAGCAGTCCCAACAGGTGGGATGGCAAGAGACAGGCTATCATAACCACACATCTTCATCAGCAAGTGGTGATATGCAGAACTGTGAGCCCTCCAAATGCATGATTGTCCCACCAGCATCACAATCAACAACACACTCTGACTAGGGTTTTGTGCAGTTAAGTACTTTCCTGCTCCTCTGAGGTACTGTCACAGCTGCATGAACATCTAGTAGAAAGAAGTGGGTGAAAGCAGTCATAGGGTTTGGACCACAGCAGCAAACTCAGTAGTTGTACAAGCTGCTAATGCCAAGAGCAAATTCTGAATCACGAGCTGTCACTCAGATTTGTAATATCTGCTCTTTAACCCCTGCTTTGCACCAGAAAGGTACCCATCATCTGGAATTACTGCTTAGCCACAAGCATGTTGCTATTTCTGGCTTTGCCAGATAAAACTAGAAAGGAGATGGAGATTTTTTTAAAAAACAGTATTATTTATGACTTTAAATAGGTAGGTAGCATAATTAGGGATTGAAAGTTGATCTTTGTAGCCACGGTATTTCTTTACATTATGCCTGTAACGCTTTGCTCTCTTTCTATCCATGTGGTGGATAGCTGCATTCATGATCTGACCATGTTCCAGATTCTAGCAATCAGCTGCTATCTGCAAACAACAGCAAGTTGCTCACCTAAAATTTTCCTGTTTGGAAACTGGTATAACCTTAATGTGTAAGTTTCTGCTTTTGTTGTGCAGTGTGGTTTCAGTCATTAGGTGATCCCTAACTGGAGAATACACCATTGTTACACATGTGACAACTTTTTCAGTAAATATCACCCTGAAAAACAAGAGAGTTCAAGGTAATAGTGCTACAATTAATCAGTCAATTTTTCAAGTTTTACAAAGCCAGACTAATATTAGAGGGGAAATTACATAGTAAGAATAACTGATTCTTGTTCACGTTGTACAACGGTAGTGGGAGAGTATGCTTTTTGGGCCCCTCTGTGTTGCTTTTACATTCAAAAATTGGTTCAGTAATGTGGTTTGAACACAAGTGCAGTTCCTGAGCTGTTCCTTTATGCCATGCCTCTGCCTTAAATACCCACACAGGTTCTGCACTAGTTTTGATGCTACTCCATGAATCAGTCATGGACCATTTTCTTCTGTGAATGACCATAGCAGCCCAGCAAATACTGACAAGGCTGGCATAAGCCTGAAGATTGATTACATATTTACAAGTATACTTGGTAACACTGACCAACTCAACATTTTTAAAACACAGTTAAAACAAGTTCCTTGTCCCTCTGTGTCCTGCCTTGAGGTAAAGTAAGAGCTTAGTACAGGCTCTGCTGAAGTGCCTTTCTCATACTTTTTTTTTTTTTATTATGATCTGTATAACTCATTGCTAAGGGGATTGAGAAAAGGAGTGTAAAGGGGATTGGTATACCTCACTTAAAACATGCTTTGTTTTTACCTTTATGATATCATCACTCTATGGGGATGAGTTACAGGGTGATGAATACACCAGACTTCTACGTGCAGACACAGCAGAGCTACAGCCATGACTACTCCAGAACTGTACGCAAGTATGTTGTAGTATCAATTGAAACAAGTAGCATGTACTGGAGGCTTGCCACTGCTAAAAGTCACTATTACAAATCAGCATTACATCACTGAAGTGAAGGGCTAACGTTTTACATTGCACCAAACTCTAGTGCATGTAGAGCTAGAATGAGTTCTAGGAGGATTCAGATTTGGTCCTGAAAGGGCTGTGGTTTGCTCTTGGTAACTGCTCATTTAAGTTAATGCATCAGGAAACAACAGTTACATGGTAATACACTTTCCTTAGCCCACCAAAAAGATTCTTGATTTCTATTGCCCCATGACTCTCATGCTTATAGGGTCTGCTATCTGTGACAAAATGTTGCAGTAAATGTGGATATTAATCAAACTACATCACAGCTCTGATCTGCATTGTTTGTACTGAACAGACAGCATAATGCAACACTGGCATGAAGATTTGTCATGGAATACATTCAGACAGCCACTAATTTTTACTCATTCAAGTATGTGTTCGGGAAAAATCACTCTAGAGTCATACACATTATATGAACCACTCTTGATAATGAAACTACACTGAGGTGTTAACTTATTTTAAACTGCAGTACTATTGATATGTTGCATCCCTCTTTGTAGTACATTTGTATTTCAGTAAGGAGTGATTTTATTTTCCCCATGGTTAAGCAACCACTTTTGTGCTTATCTTTCCCTCTTGAATTATAGTTGGTCCTTTGTTCCAAGCACTTTATGCTATCTGTAATGGGATCTATTTTTGCACTGGAATATCTATTAACTTTGCAAAAATCCAGAGATTTCACAACTGAAATTTCTAAGTTAAACCCTTAAAAATGGACATTTTCATTAAAAGCAAAAGAAAAGTATATATATTTGTATTTGCTAATATCTGTTATGTGAAGTATTAAAAGGCATTCTAATTGCCTTGTATTAAGTAAAAAATAAAGCTGTTATAGCACCATTGGTCTTCACAAGTGTCATTTTTGCATTTGTTATTTCAAGGAGCACTGCTAGAAGCTTTTGTTTTGCCTGGTTTTATTTTGTTGTGAACTTTGCTTTTTGAACTTTATTTTGTTGTGAACATGTTGTGATGCATGAGATTTCAATAGCTCTAAAAACTAGTATAGAATAGATATACCATTTTCAAGTAAATGAGGAAATGCAAGATATAAAGGTAAGTGCTACATTAAACTTCTGAAGTTAGTAAATAAAAAGGTCTCTAGCAAGTGATTGGTTAATTGTCAAATCCAGCTGCAAAGCATAACAAACTTCACTGGATGTTTAAATCCCAGCTCAAGTACCTGCCTCTGAATTTTTGTTACAGAGATGTGAGTTGCTCCTCCTTCCTAAAAACATCCTATACACTCGGTTGATTTTGATCCTAAAATGTTGTCTGCTACTGCCTTTAGTACACCACCAACCAACTTCCAATATCTAACCAATTCATGAAGTTACACTCATCAGGAAAATTCATCCTGAAATAAGAAGCCAATTAAAATATCACAGAATCACAGAATATGCTGAGTTGGAATGGACCATAAAGGATCATCAGGTCCCATTCCTAGCCCTGCTCAGTATCATCCCCAAGAGCAGCACCATGTGCTCACTGGGTGCCAAAGAGGAGAGATCAGTGTCTGCCCCTCCTCTTCCCATCAGGGAGGAAGTTGTAACTGCAATGAGGTCTCCCCTCAATCTCCTCCAGGCTGAACAAACCTCAGATGCCCCTCATTTGACTTCTTCACCATCTTTGTTGACCCCCTCTAATAGCTTAATATGTTTTTTACATACTAATGATGCCTTAGGATTTTAGCTTTCATATTTTTCATATATTTGTAATCCTGCAATTCTTTGGTGTATAACTCTAAACTCCACATAGAGTGTTAACTATTGTTCTTCCGTTTTGGTGAGAAAAAACAATTCCTCTCCAGGCCTGGGAATCAAGGACACCTTACCATCTCAGGCCCTGAGAAATGCACACAAAAGTGAGTGGGCAGGGAGCAAACTTGGGTAAAGGACTTCATTACCTGGAGCTGTAACTGGAAGATTAACCCCCAATCTGTAAATGGACCAAACTTTTAAAACTATGAAAGCCCATGACCCGTTGTCCATTTCTAGGTGTAGCCCCTAGGGGGGACTTTGTCTGCCTGAAATGTACCTGAAGGCCCTTCAATAAATATAACTGCTTTCTATTCCCCTTAATTTTGTCTGGCCTCTGTTTTTAGGTAGTCCCAAAAGGCATCAGTGACACCCAAACCTGCACACAGGACTTGAAGTGTGGCCACCCCACTGCAGAGGAGGAGAGTGGGACAACACCCTCCCTTGCCAGGCTGGTGCTGCTGTGCCTGATGCACTCCAGGACAGGCTTGGCCCTCCTGGCTGCCAAGGCACAGCTGACTCAAATTCAGCTTGCCATCGAACAGGAGTCCCCAGGCCCCATTCCTGCTGCGTTCCAACATCTTATACCCCAGTTTGTCTGTACACCCAGAGTTGGCCTACCCCATGTGCAGAATCTGGCACTTCCTCTTGTTGAACTTCATGTGGTTAATGATTGCCCTGCCTTTCCTAATTTGCTGGGGTTTCTATTTTGATCTAGTGTCCAGCTGGCACCTCAGGATAAAGCGCACCTCTAACATATTGACTGTTCTTTACTCTCAATGCTTGTGTTAAGGAAAATAGTTTTAATTAAAAAAAACCCAACCAACCCCAGTGAAACCATTATTGCATTCAAATGAAAAAAAAAAGTATTTTTAACTCTCTCTCCCCATTTTTCCACCCATGTTTTTGTAAGCAAAAAAAAAAAAATTCCTTTGAAAGAACTGTTTTAAGGCAATGTTCTGAACAATATACTGGTTCATCAGCTCTTTGTACCTTTGTGGTGATTTGACCAGGATGTGAGTTTTTTCTAAGGAAGTTGTAGTAGATGTTGACAGTTTAATTGATGTTATAAATAAACAGCTTGACTCGGCCAATATATCAAGCAGCAATCAATTTATTAATTAATACAGAATGGTAAAGTGTGAGCAAACAGCGCTGGGTACAGTGGGGGTTTCCCCTCCAACTGCACACCGACCGTTGATTTTCTGCTGGTATTTATTGAGGTTTTCCATAATCACTTCTCAGCAATCTTTTTTTCTAGTTTCCTCCTAATTTCTATTTTTGAACTCTAATTTCTATACCCATTGTGATCAATTTCTATTGGTGATGTTAAATTTTCTATACTTCAGAAGGTATGAAATCATTGAGGTCAGAAATAACATCTTGTGATGATGAGGTTCCCAGGACATAAATCAGTGGTGGTGGCATCCAGATTTCCTTTTTCTGAAGAAAAACACCAAAGATGAGAGATTCAGTCTTCCTCTTGAAGTCTATAAATCAGCTTTGTTGGTGCCGTCCAGCTTCCAGGTGGTGGTTTACCTCTTGTTTTTCCAGGATCCTTAATTTTAGTTTGGAATGGCTCACTTCCTTCTATTTGGATGATTACAATCCTTTCTATATATATATATATGCTAAAGCTGTAGTTCAAACCTTCTATTAAAAACCTTATAGGCTCACATGATTCACTTATAAGCAAGCAAAATATTACTTCAAAAGCCCCTTTCCATGCTTTTTCCGTTTTGTTCATTAAACAGATGTTTTTATAGTTATCCTATGGCCTTTTCCACACATTTCATAACCATAACTTCAAAGGCCATTCTTTTTCTACCTGACACGAAACACAACCGCACATTTCACAGTTGACCAATTGAAGAGCTAGTTACGCTTCTGGAAAACCCAGCCTTAAAAATCAGAAACGCCCCCGTGACTGGCCTTCTTCCTTGCGGCGGGCCACGAGGTAACATCTTGGGCAGCAGGGGTCCGTTCTAAGCCTCACCGCCCCTGGGCGGAGCTGCTGCCCGGCGGCGGGGGAGCGGCCGGAGTCAGCTGGGCCCCCTTCCCCCCACTCGGCCGCCGGCAGGGGAGGGAAGGCTGGTGCTGGGCAGCGCTGCCCGCCCGCCTGGGGCCGCGGCCGCAGGCAGGGAGAGGCTGTGCCCTTGCTCTATGTCGGCCTGGGAAGGATGGGGTCTCCTGCCCCAGGGAGCAGTTCCGAGCTGGGCCGGGCCCATCCCCATTGTCACCGCGGAGTGGGCAAAGAAGTATAATATTTGTGATTTCTGACTGTCCAACTGCACCGATTCTCTGGTCTTCCGGCGTGGGTTCTCCCCACCAGCTCGGCCTTGAAACTTGACGCCGTAAGCTGTGGCCTAGAGAGAAAGACCCTGGGCAGACTTAACTCTTTCTTAGCACAGGATGAAGCTTTCGGTGCTTAACTCTTCTTGAGAGTGAAGAGAGCCGGGCAGAGTAGACATAGAGGGGACTCAGCATATGAAGTCAGATAGAGAGTGAAGGACTGATTAGAGGAAGGATGGAGGAGTTGCCTGCTGGCTGGACTTCTCATAGGCCATGGAAATCAATCCTTTAAATCATGGAGAAAATATGCATTTGGGGAGATTGTTGTTTATTTGTGGATTTAAGCAAAGGTATTTGTGATAGACTGAACTAGCAGCTGTGATCTGATGAGATGTTTGAACAGAGAGAGATAAGCCCTCTATACCAGTGAAGTGAAGAGACAGCTCTGTTCCCTGAGAAGAAGAAGAATCCTTTGCCTCTGGAGTTGTGAATCTTTAAATGGTGACACCCCAATATGCCCGAGTCTCCATGTCCCAGAAGCAGCATGGAAAACTGCTGATGGGAGGGGTCAGGAAAACAGGTTTCCCCCGGCAGCGGTTTTTCTGACTGTTAAAACTCACAAGAGACTTGTTCTAGGTTGTCAATGGGATCCATGACTTCTTGAGAGACACTTTCTCCCAAAGAATTGATAAAAGACTATTTTCAAATGGTGAAACTGACTGAAAATCACAGGTTGTCTTTATATGTTGCTTGTGGGAAAGTGAACAGTTTGTGAGGGGAAGAGAGAGGTTTTGGAAGTTTGAATTTTTTTTTTTGTTGTTATTTTTTCCTCTTCCTTTAGTGTGTGTTAATAAAATCTATCTGTTTACCTTAAGTTGGGCGTTCTCTGCTTTTTTTCTCCTTAATCGAATCTCACAGGAGGAAAAACATTTAAGACCACTACACAGAAACAGAGGTGAATGTGAAACCACTACATAATTGGTGTTTCTGGCTGGTTACGAACCAAACCAGAACAACCTTAAAAAGTTGATTTGTAAAACATAGGACAGGAGTCTCTGAAGTAGTGTTTGTTCCACCCTGAGAATGCTAAACATGGCTTTGTTGGAGGGAGCAGTGTATGAAGACAGGGATATAGCAGCTGGGACCTGTTACACTCCTTTAACTACTGCAGTCACACTCCATGCATCCACCTTGGACACAAGCTTAATGGCTTATAGGTTGTTTTAGTGCTTTCTGTGAGATCTTAATGCTCTTTAAAGAAGCAATAATTACTAGGCAAACTGCACAAAGATACTTCAGTACTCAACTGCTCATTGCAGATCCATGATTAACATGTAGAAAAGCCTCCCAAGTGCTCTGCAATTTATAGGCAATACCTATAAATTGCACAAGAGGGTGCTCTGTACCACTGTACACAAAATAGAAGTTAGACTTCTCCACCCACGTGCCCTCTGCCCTACTGGTATCCACTCTAGCTTACTGGTTCTAGACATGCAAAATGGATACTGTACTTGGAGAATGAGATTTATCATTTCATAGTTTAAAAAAAGAGCTTGAGCCATAAACACTAAAAATTAATGCTTTATGCTCATTTATTTAGCTTTTAACAGTCTGACAAAAAGTATTTTAAAGAATGCCAGCACATGTAAATCAGATGAGTCTGATGACACAATTGAACAAGAAGGGCTAATCAGCTTTACCACCCCAAACAAAATACCCGAGGCAAAACTTGTGTGGATAACTCACAGTTTTCAGGTAGTGTTTAATGAACAAAAAAGGAAACGGCTGAAATGAACCATAACAAGTTACTAAGTAAAAAGTCTCATGGCAGAGATCATTAGGATACACCCCCTAATCATCCCCGCTGTTGCACTTAAATGCAATTCCAGCAACACTGATGGTGTACATTGCTGAATTGAGAATTAATACAAAGTATCCCAGTGAGAAGTCTGATTAAAAAACCATAACCAGGTAAGATATATGTGGGAGCTTTCCTTCTTAAACTGTATAGAATAACTAAGATGTGATAATTAAAGGAGGCATCAAAGTATGTTATAAAAATGATGCATCCCTGGCTGGAATGCTGGACAAGAGTACTTAACTTAATTTGATAAGTGATCTAGCTGTGCAAAAAATTATGAAGAACTTAGGGATTAAAACAGATGACTGGTGAAGCATGGTTTGTGCCATGGTATGGCTCAAGTTCTTTGTCCTGGAGATGAAGGAACATCACTGTAAACTTCTGTTTAACAGTTGGTATCAGAGTGGTGATTTACATTGCTAGTGGATCAGCATTGTGCATCCATTTTTTGTCAACTGCAGAACAGCTCAGCTCATGAGGGTATGGGGATCCATGTCACCTGCTGACAGCACTTCCATCTTGTATCTTCTGCCATCAGTTACATCCTTTAGAAGAAGATTACTTCAGCGGTGAGCATTGCAGAGGAATCAGAAGCACATTTTGCTGGGACTCCAAGAATCTGACACTATTGCGCACTAAAATTAAATGTAATTAAGACAGTATTTCAATGAAAAGTAGTAATTTTCTCAGCATGCAGATAACACAAGTGAATTCTCTAGATTCATCACCTTACCAGCTGCTACAACTCTGGCATCTTCATGGGCATGGTGTCTTCCTGCTGCCCGGTGATCTGGGCTCTCATTCCACCATAACACATGGACTGAGAAAGTACAAATAAAGTCAGCTGAGCACTATTATGCTGCAATACAACACATACCCAAAGTCCTAGCAATATGCCTTCATCTGCTACATGCCTTGAAGTTATCAGAAACAGTTCTCCAGGCATGCCAGTGGCAGGATGATCTTTTACTGTGCCACTGCATGGTTTGACTTTAACATCAGACTGAGAGTCTTTTAAGATTGTGGCAACTGTCTTAAGCCTATAACCCAATACACAAAGATGGGTTCAAGGACTGTTTACAGGACTTCGGTGATCCATACCAACATTTTCAGCAAGCTGGCCAATCCTGATCCAGGACAGGGACTTGCCCCTCTGCCTCTGCCCCTTCCCATGCCAAAGTCTGTATCAAAAATTGATGAGTACCTGTTAAGTAATCCATATTCTGTGTGGAAAACACAAATCAGGCTGGTATATCCTGTGTTGATGTGAGCATCGATTGCAGCTCAAAATGCTTCACCCCACAATGCTGGCCCACCAGGCTTCATCTGGAAAGTAACCAATTCATATACACCTAGAAGAAAAGGCAAACACTACCACAAGGAAGAAAATCAAATTAATACAACCAGATCTTGAAACATGTCTCATGGCCATAGTGTATTTGCTGTGAGACCAGTATGACATTTCCCTGTCATTTGGGGACAGCAGGAAACTGCTCCTTCATCCCAACATGCACAATAACTCAGCTTCCAGTGGCTCACAAGAGCACAGGCTCACTAACTGCAGTTAGTTCAAGTGTAAATCTAAGTACCAGGGCCCTGAAGAGCAGAAAGCTTCACACAAAGCCCAACTTTGCAATTTTCAATGTTGCATGGAAACTTTGGGACATTCAGACTACTTTGCAGATATCACAAGTGCTCAATACTTGTTTGAGGGATTTGTGTGGCTGCTTCAGCAATGCTGGGTGTCTTTTCTAAGACTGGTGATGTTTTCTGGCATTGAAGTGCTTCATGACATTACAAACCCCTTTGACCCCTGGCAGTTGGTCACAGTAAGATCTGACAGCATAACCAACACAGCAGGACTAGTTTAGCACTTTTGCTGTGCTGAGCTCCCTGATTTGTAGAGAGATCCTACAAATACTCCGGTCCTTCTGAAAGCTACTTGTCTTCTTTCTCTTCAGGTACTTACTTCAGATCACAATTGTTGATACAGTATTAGAAAGCCAGACACTTGCTACTTGGCAGTGTCTGGTGTCACTCCGCAGCAATGGGCTGGAGATAAACTACAACAGTGTTTGAAGAGAAAGGTTTTAGAGAAAACTGGATTGCTTTCAACAGTAGCAGCATAAAATTCTGAATCCTGGGGAAATAAAGAACAAAGATTACTGTATCTGTACATGTGCTGAGGGCTGAAGCAAGGTCTGTTCCCTGTCACTTCATGCAAGAAAGCCTGCCAATGTTGATAAACTGGGGAACAGTCAATATTATTAACATGAAATTTCCAACAGAGAGAATTAAAATATATAGGGAGATGACTTCTACACCTAACCTCTGATTGTTACGAAAGGGAACATAAGGAAGAACTGCAGAACTATAGCTTGGTCAGTATCACCTCTGTGCTTGGCAAGATCATGGAGCAGATCCTTACGCTTGACTTTCATGTATCTTTAAAAAAGTAGGGAATCTTTTAAACTTTATGTGAAAGAAGTAGTAACATGAATGCAAATTGATAAGAGGAAAATCTCTGTGAAAGAGAATAAGGAAATGCCCTCTCACTGATGGACAGACAATGGAAGTCAGGGATGACTGCTCTGACCACTACTGTGGCATTGCCATTTTGCACATTCATTTAGCAAGTCACAATTCTGATCTTTAACAACCTTAATGATCAGCACTCTAGTCAGTTATTGATGTATGTTAGCATAAAATCCTTCTGAAAAACTCTGTGCCTCATCTGTGTTATGTCACCTTTTCCACATGTGGTTTGGCTTATATAGAGTGACATTAAAAGTGTAGAATTAATGTTTGTGTGTTCAGTTACATAAAAAGATGTTAAATGCCCCAAAGCAAAACTTTTTCTTCTTTTTGTTCCTTAATGGAAAACAAATCCACTTAATTAAGAGTGTGAATTTCAACTGCTTAGGCTGCAGTGGTATCTTAAGCATTATATTTATGTAGACAGCTCCCAATATTGGAAAAGAAAAGTCTAGCATATGACAATGAGAAGAACCTTGAGAAATATCAGTATCTTGGGACTAAGAGGTAAATATAGCAATTATGTCAGGAGTCTGATGAATCAAGGAGGAAGATGTTGTAAAGTTTGTTCATTTCTCAGATCATAGTGTGGTCTCAGGGTGGGGGGAGGAACCACCACAATTAGACATATAAAACACTGTTAGGAAACAAAAGGCACAGGTTTTCCCTTAGTTTTGCATTTTAAAGGTTTCCCTTATTTTGTTTTATTTTATTTTATTTTATTTTATTTTATTTTATTTTATTTTATTTTATTTTATTTTATTTTATTTAGAGATGGTAATTATACCCAAGACTAAAATGACCAGGTTGCTCAGAGCTCCATCCAGCCTGGCCTTAAATACCTTCTGGGATGGAGCAAGATTTACATTAGATATAAGGACAAAATTCTTCACTGTGAGAATGTTGAGGTACCGGAGCAGATTGCTCAGAGTAGCTGTGGACGGCCGACCCCTGACAGTGTTAGAGGCCGGGCTGGATGTGGCCCTAAACAACATGGTTGAGAGGAACCAAACAATTCTCTGAGTCAATGATTCCACAATTCATCCCGCCAAAACAAAAGGGGTGATCCTTTAGTCTAAATAGGCACTGTGACCACACTGAACTTAAATGAACACAGTCTTAACATGTAGATATACCTGGACTGCAGCAGGTGTTCAAGGGGAATTACACCAGTGTGTCTTCCCACCCCTCTGTAACCCAAGTATCACATCCCTTGGGCTCCACAAAAGGCACAGCCAGCACACCTAGTTTTTAGCATAAGAGTAGCTTTTTATGGCTCACCTGACCCTTCCATGTCAGCACCAACTCCATCAACATACAAAGTTGATCATACTGCAAAAATCATATTGCTAGCAAGGCTACTGCTGCAACAAAAACACTCTGCACACTTGAGAAGTCAGACCTGGTGGACTGGTTTCCTACCTCACTATAGGCCCTCTGCAGAAGGAGTTTAAGCATGCAAACTGCATGCTCATTTTTTAATGGGAGTGACTGCTACTTTGAGCTAAAATACGACAATTATACATGCATGTAAACACACAGAGGCTGCATATGTGAGCATATGTCCTTTATTCCATTCATTTTGAAAGTTTCAAGACATTTGTGGAACTGCCCCTAAGTTAAAAATACCATGAATGAGCCACTCTGCCACAGTTCCTCTATTATACCTGTTTTGAACAAAGACTGCTGTTTAAGAACATTTGTAACTTTTTCATCTCAACACATCAAAGTTGTCCTGACAAGCTCTGAAATGTTCTTGTCGCCAATCAGTACAGGAGCAATGTTTTGGGGGCACCTCTTTACAGTAAGAGCAACAAATAAAAGCCAGGTAAGCACTCCCCTCACCTTCTTGCCTAGGAGACAGGGGAAACACAGAGAGCAGAGCAGCACAAAGGGATGCTGATCATACCGTACTTCCAAATGTGAAACACCTTGTTCATCGCTCCCAGCTCCGAGTACCAGAATCCCACCAGCTCCGAGTGAGCTGTGCGAAAGTGAAAATACTTCTTGACCATTTCCAAAAACGCCTTCATCTTCGCTGGCTTAATATCATGTGTGTGAATCTTGTAGAAAATGCCATTATTTTGTCTGGGCCCTGTAGCAAGGCGTACCTCAAAGAAAATAGTAAGAAAGAATAATAAAAATAATTCTCAAGCCAGAAAGTTGTATTCTATTTTTTTTTAATTAATGCAATTCTACAGAAGGAACCTGTTACTGCAGATTGGGAGAAGAGTACTTACTTCATGACGTCCACTACAAAAAAAAATTACCTTTTGACACTTTTCTTTGGATGTAGTTCCAATGTCCACTATTTACTGCCACTCCTTTTGGCATTGCAACAGACTGTGATGTGTCTTTTATTTGATGGACCCAACTGTTTAATTATTAGGTCATAACAAAGCAGGATTTTCCTTTTCTCAACTTCTTCCTCAGGAAGTAAGCAGCAAGATGCATTTGGCTAAACACATTATTCAAAAGCAAGGCTGCTGAGATGCCATCAAAGAGGAAGAAGCACCAACATCTGCCTATGTTGCACCTACCCAACCACTCACGCTACTACATCGTGTTTTCTACTTACAATCTTATACCAGTATTAGCAAATTACATTTTACTGGCAAATGAAATGAAAAGATACCAACACTTGGGAAAGAGGGATTCATTCCAACACAAGATTGCTTAAATCCGCATCCTAGCTTTTTTATTGGGTGCTTCCCAAGGGCTGATCAAGAACAGTTTTTCTGTTCATATTAGATAAAACCCTTTGGGAGTCCCAGACTAAGTGTACTTTTGCAACTACCTTAATAACCTGGAACATGCTATTCACCTGTCAAATAAGACATGAAAAATTAAGGCCAAAACACAGCTTTGGCCTTAGCCCATGTTTGCACAGAGGCAGATGCAGGGTGGATTTTGGACATGTCCTATTTCACAAGAATCTGCAGGCATAAGCACCATGCAACTCAAGCCACAGAACAGAATTTTATGTTTAGAAATTACTTTATGATCATGCTACCCATTGTGAATCCAGATGTGCCATGTCCACCACTAACCATATCAAGTAACATACCAATCCCCGTTTTTTTGAACTCTTCCAGAGATGGTGACTCCTCCACTCCCCTGTGCAGCCTGTTTCAGTGCTTTACAACCCTTTCAGTGAATAAATTTTTTCTAATATCCAATCTAAACCTCCCCTAGTTTAGACAGCTTGAGGGCACTTCTTCTAATCTGTCACTTGTTACCTGGGAGAAGAGTCTGACCCACCCCCCCCACCCCCATCGGCTGCACTTCCAGGTTGTTGAATACAGAAGGTGAAAACCAAAGGTTTTGTTCCTCTGAGACACTAATTTTGAAGACCTTAGAAAAACTATGTATATTGCTGACTTAGCTGAGAAGATAAGCTTTGCGGAAATCAGTTAAAACTTAGAGGATGGTTTAAGAGAGACCGGATTTTAGATAAGTTATCCCGGATCAAATAATTCATTGCTCGTCAACTCTGTGTTTGTGTAAAGCTTCCTTGCAGAAGCTAATCAATACCCCAGGAATGCAAAACAGTTGCAAACCTCCTGTTTTCAGAAACAACCTATTGAAATAGGTCTGGAAAACAGGAAACAGGGAGTCCTACCAAGGATCCATGAATCATGACACAGCAAAAGGTTGAAAGGTTAGAACGAGGAAGACTAATTTTACTTCCTCATTTCTAGTGACCCCTCCCCAGAATAGACCCCCAACTCATTTCGGGTAACAAACTACACATGCTTAATAGCCTTTTTGTTAATTAGCATACAAAGCAGAGACGAGGAGGTGACAAGGATATGAATATGCATTTGTATTTTGTGTATTCAACATCATTGTGGATAAAAGGCTCTGTAATCACCTGTGATCTTTGTAGCGCTCATTAGGGAAATATCCCAGCGCTGCCCAGCGTCGTAATAAACATACACTTTCTAACTTTAACAGTTAGGGAGTCTTTTGTCCGTCACAGTTGGGTATCGATATTAGATCAATATTCATATTTTAGTAAATCACCTCAATGGCCCTTTGCACCATGACACATCTAGTACTGGCTGCCACGAGTCACACCTCCTTGAGGCTGTTATAAACCCCTGCAGGATCCTGACTGAGTGGGGAGCCTGCAATAGTGATCCATTCCACACTGGATTTCTGTGGAAAACTAGAGTCCCTGAAGCTTTCTCCTGCTTCGCAGATACTGGGACACTGCAGGACCTCTTCTGTTCCACAGAAGGGCAACAAAGGTGGTGAAGGGTCTGGAACACAAGTCTTATGAGAAGATCAGGGAGGTGGGTTTTAGCCTGGAGAGAAAGATTCAAGGGTGACCTTATCACTCTCTACAACTGCCTGAAAGGAGGATATAGCGAGGTGGGGGTCGGCCTCTTCTTGCAGGCCGAGGATTATGACAGGATAAGAAGTCATAGTCTCAAGCTGCAGCGGGAAAGGTTCAGACTGGACACCAGGAAGAAATTCTTGACAGAAGGGGTGATGGGACATTGGAATGGGCTGCTTAGGGACGTGGTAGAGTCGCCGTCCCTTAAGGTATATAAGAAAAGGCGGGACGTGACACTTGGCGTCACGATCTGGTTCACAGGGTAGTGGTGTTCGAGCGTGGGTTGGAGTCCCTGATCTCAGCAGTATTTTCCAACCGGATCGATCCCGTGACCCGGGAATGGATCCCAAAGGACCTCACACGACTCTTGTGTAGGGCCCGGCGCCAGGCTCGTGACAGACGGCGTCGCGACAGCGACAGGCCTCTCCAGAGGGTATCGCCTCCGCCCCGCCCCGCGCCCCCGCCGCTACCTGCGGGCTGGCGAACGGCAGGGCCAGGGGGGCGGCGGAGCAGCACCAGCGGCAGCATGGCGGGCATGACACGGCCACAGACACCACCCCGCCGCCTGCCCGCCCGCCTGCCCGCTGAGGGCGGGGCGCCGCTGGGACCGCCTCCACAGCCAGTCCTGTCGCCTGCGCACCGAGCTACTGCTGGACGGACTGGGGCGGGGAGGCGGGGCACGGATGAGGATGGGGCAGGCATTGCTATTTTTAAGCTGTTTTTAAGCTTAGTTGGAGATGAAGGAGGCCGCCGCTCAGCTTCTTCCCGCCCCTCCTTCTCTTATCCCCTCACATCGGCGGAATACGGAGGAAAACAGAATTAAAAGTTATATGTTGACATAAGAAGAGTTTACTCATTGAAGCAACAACAAGCGCAACAATGCGGTTGCTCACTACGCACGGACTAAGCCAGGCCCCCCTTCCCGAAACCAGATCATCCGCCCTGCCCGGTTACCCCCCAGTTCATAAACCAAGCATGACGTTCTGTGTGTGGAACATCCCTTTGGTCAGTTCGGGTCACCTGTCCCGGCGATGCTCCCTCCTACTTCTATTTGCGTACCGCCTCCCCGGCGGAGCATGAGACGAAGGAAGGAAAAAGAAAAAAGAAAAAAAAAAAAAAAAAAAAAAAGGAAAAAAAAAAAAAAGAAGAAAAAAAGAAGCCTTGATTTAGGATTAACACGACCTAGGAGAATACCAAACCATCAGTGTGTTGTCTACAGCATTCTTAATCCAAATCCAAAACACAGCCCTGTAACAGCTACTGAGAAGACATTAACTCTAGTTTAGCTGTAACTAGGGGCAACAGCTGAGAACTGCTCGTTTAGATTACGCGGCATAGGTGCCTGAAATGTGGTATCTGTACCTCTGCCCGTGCACCTGAATACAATAAAAAGTATGCTAACTGCCTGGGGAGACCTAGGACCTTGTTCCTCACAGGTTGCCCTGGGGCAAATCACTCAATAAAATCACTCACACTCCAGGATCAAACTTGAAACTGATCAAACTAATCACACTCATCCTCCTTTGTAGAATCAAACTTCATATTGTGCAGATACAAATCCTTCATTAGCAGTTCTCCTCTGTAAGAAAATCGCATGGCACTCTTCTGTGGTGTTTTTTTGGGTGAAACCAGAGGTGCCAGAAGTGCACAACACCAGGAACACTCACCCAATTACAGCTCTGGGCCTGTTATAAATGATTAGAAGCCAATTCAAAATAACAGAATTTATTTAGCAAAATTTCCAACACCAAATTAAAAGCCACAATAAAAGGAGACATCGATCGAATGTTGGGTGGGCAGGATGACAACACGAAAGGTACCATCTAACCTCGACTACACACACCAAGCTTCGGCATGTGGGTTTTATACAGTTTTTTTACCCCAAGACAAAGTGTATTGAAAGTCTAAACATTCTTGTGTTTCTTAATTTCCAAATGAAGGTTTGAAAGGAGTTCCTGTCTGCATGAAAGGATTGCTTGATAGTCTTCCTGGATTTCATCTTGGGAGGGGTGATGTGATCATCCCCCTGATTATCCTCCGGATCCCCACCAAGATTGATATCAGATATTGAGGAGCTGTGAAGTGGGCGTCCAGCCTTGATGAATGGGCCATCTTCCAGTTCGGCCTTGTCGTTTCTTTTGCAAATGTGTTGGTCATGCAGCTCACACAATGGACTCTGAAACCTTGGAGACGCCCTTGAGTAGCTTTTAGTAAACCAAATTCTTGATACAATATTATACACACGAATTTATCCATTACATCCATTACAGGGCCCAACTGCATACTTCTTCCAACTACGTAGTTACCAAGGGATGAGATTTTGTGATGGCTGAGACTGTATCTTCGCAGGGTCAAATATTGCCTAAGATGAATATAAAGATAAGCTTTTTTCTGGTATCAGTGCAAGCTGGAGTTTTACCTTGGGAGACAAATCAGCTCCTAGCAAAGGATGCTTTATGGAAGACTACCTAAATATACAAGGCATCTTTTATGATTCCTCTTAATAAGGGCAGCACATTCCTTCCTCTACACCAAATAATTGATTTTGAGGGTCTCTGCATGGAATTAAACAAGAGCAATTATGAATTCACCATGCCTATCGAGCTTTCATGCTTTTTTCACAATAAATAAATTTTTATTTTGTTAAAGGCAAATTCAGGAAGAAAGATTGTCTAAATTAAAATAACGTAAGAAAAAGTTTCTTTAACATATTAAAAGAGTATTGTGGAAAGAATGAAGCTCCTACATTGTGTATATGTTATATGTTATTTTGCAAGTGGTTACATTTGTTATAGATTTTTTGCAATATGGCATTAAGTAAGTCTCAGAGTTTCTACAGCAGAATCACATAATCATGGAATGACACGAAGTGTGATTACTGATGCAGTTGCTGCCAGTTTAAAATTGGTTTAACATGGAAGTGTTTTTTTCACTTATGAACAAATTGTGTTTCAGCAAAGAATGAGATGGCAAATTCCAAAATATTTAAACTTCTCCATTGTCTATCTCATCGTATGGTTGAAGTAATGCTCTTCATAACCATGTTGTAGTGGAATATTCCTTCACATTCCTAAAGGATTTTATTTTTTGAAAAGATTTTTGTTTTTTTAATTTCTATTTTTGAACATTTTCTGTGTTTGCTTTCTCATCAGCAAAGTTCACACAAGCCAGGATTTGAAGTGAGTAGTGATAAAAAACAGGTTTTGTTCTTGCTAACCTGAATAGCCAAGAAGAAGCTTTGATTTTTAATTTATTTTTGTGTTGTCAGGGAATATAAAAGTGATCATTATTTTCATAATTGAGCATAACAGTTCAAAACAGTGCAGAGTTAAAATGTACAAAACTATGCTGGAATTCAATGAAGGCCTGAAATGATTCCCTGAAACAAGTCAGCAAAGGATTTTGCACAGCAAGTAAATCTGAGAAAACTGCAGTCAAGTAAGTGACTAAGATAAAATTTGTTGAGAAGACTGTTCTTTCAGCTCTACGATTTTGCCTGGAACTTGGGTTTGCTATACTTCTTGGTATTTTCTTATTCATAGTCTTCTAGAAGTCCATGGGTATCATTGTCTTTCGATGTGGCAGAGACAGTGGTGAAGAGAGAGGATTGTAGCTTCAACTCCTGTCAGCTACTCGAAAGGCTGTTTACCAATACACAGAATGGTGAACAGGGGCCTCGTGCTTCACAGACAGCTCACAGATGGTGCTGAACATCTGGGAGTGACAGTATTGATCTTGTGGAAGAACTCATACTGAATAGTATCCTGTTTTTGATGGGACTTTTTATTTCGGTACTGAATTCATGAATCCTGTGCTATGTTCAATTTATGTAGCTGGGACTGCTACAAGTAGAAGAGGTTTATTAGAAAGTTTTCTTTATATTGGAAGCCACAGCTCCATGGAGACAAAATGGAAGAAGGTGATTTGTGCATGTTGTAATCCCTGCATGAAACATTTTCATCCATCCTCATTTTCCCAGGGAACAGGAAGCACTTTTAATCTTATCTGTATGTGTCTTGTGAATGTGAGCATGAAGGTCTGGGCAGGGGGTTATACTCCATGTGAGATGGTGGTAATAGATAGAAGGTATGAAAAGGTTCAGTGCTTTCAAAAGCAGCTTAAACTTCCTTTGTGATGTTTGCTTAAACACAAAGTTACTCAGAATTTTGGAAAACAAGAAAGCATGATACCTGTTCCTTGGCTAGGGGAATGTTCCCATTTGCTTCCAGCAAATCACAGCTTCCACTTTGCTATTGCATGAGTAATAAAACAAGGACATTTCCTTCTATTTCTCCATAAATCTTTCAGATTTAATTCCTTTCTCAGAAAGGCAGTTTTTGAAAGTGTAGGAGGTTATAATGCACCATGCATTTTCTTTCAGTAGTGGTAGGATGTCTGTGCTGTGCTGTTTGTAGGCTTGAGAAAGCTGTGCAACAAGCTTGTTCAGTTTGTTAGACGTGGGCTTTTTGCTGTTAGGTTTTTACAGATCTCTCATACTGAGTGCTTCCCTACCTCTCTCTCAATCTGCTACTGCGTGAGCAAGCAACAAGTGGTTTCCTGTTATGCACACAAGGCAACATTTCTAAATGTAATGCAGCCTCTTGGTATGTTCCCAGTAGGCTAGAACATGTAAATATCCTCTGGTTTTTCATTCTATCAGCTGTTCCATATGAAAATCTGAATAACAACTTAGCAAACTTGCTATTTTCTTCCCTGTTTTTTCTAGCCAGTATGCATTCCTCATCTCATTAAAACAATCTGTATTGTGTGTAAATAAATATTTATTGTGTAGAACTGATTAGCATGCCTGAAAGAAACAATGTCATCTTTGTGTAAGATGAGTAGACAGGGGTAAGAGTCACCTTAGTGTTCTTTGTACCTACAGCCTGGGGACATGGTTGAACCAGAGTCATATGCAGCTGCTCTACCAGGCAATGAATGAGCACAGAGAAAACTGGTTCCATGTTTTTGCTTTGCTGGAGAAGGCAGCACGACAACAACATAGCACTTTGTCTCTCTGAGAAGCAGGTCTGTATTGTTCTCTCTGGATTTATCCACTCTACACCCAAATATGTGCTGACGTTAGACACATTCCCTGACCACACCAGCATGGAGCCCATCAGCTCTCTTGGACTGGCCGAGAGATTGTCTTCCAAAGCTGCATAGTTGGAAGAAAAATGGCAGAGCAGGTGCTTAAGGCTGTGTGGAAGGGAATTAGGGAACTGCTTCATACTGCTTGGGTTTTTTAAAACACTTAATTCTGATGTTTGTCATAATGACACTTTGTATCAATGCTTATATCAAATCTCAGAGGAGATAAATTTTACTGTGTCAAAATGCTCCCTTCTCATCTTTCAAGTAGCTTTAGCACAAACCTGGTAGCAGGCCACTATGTCCATTTGAATTAAACTCAAAAGAAAACACTCATAAATGTTCCCTGTTCATTTTTTAGAAGACCTGTTTCTTACACGCTTCAATAATGGATTTTTCATTTTTTTTATTCCCTGGGAAATCTATAAAAGTTTAATTATTCCAGAAGGACATGTTAACACACACTGAAATCCTCCATTTGTTTTTGTAAGAATGGTTTTATTCAAAAGTTCTGAATGACATACATTAAAAAAGCTCTTCCCTGTCAACAGGCCAAAAATATTACAATGTTTAGAAATTGTATTAATTGTATATACATATTACTTGACTACTCTAATTGCAGTTGTTCCTTTCAGAATATCTACTCAGGCTTTGCAAATTATATTTTTAAAAGCTGAGAGTGAAATATTCCTTTTAGTAAGTCCATTTTTTAGTTAATTAGGTGTTATAAACGACAGTTCTCCAATATTCCGTTTTAGAGGTTTATTGGAAAATGACAAAATGAGATCGAAAAGAGACAAGTCCCACAATCAATCGGCAGTTCTGAGCCCGGGTTTCGAGCTGCCGGGTGAACTAAGGCCCCAGCCTCTATCGCACTGGGTCCCCCATAGTTCACACCAACCATCTCTCGAAGGTTAGTTTTTATAAGGTTTTTAGGCCCCGAGGCTAGTTTTCTGTCCAGTCTGAATATGCAGGTAGGATTTCCGTCCACCTGGAGTGAGAGTAGAATAGAATTCACATCTCTGGATCTGTCCATCAATTATTCCTGAAGTCTTCACTAAACATGTCTATGAATTATTCTTGAAGCTCCTTGCCAGACGAACATGTCTTGATTTGCGTTTGGTCTCAGCGGGTGTCAGGATTTTCCAGGAGTGATGGGATTTTCTGAGAGCTGAATCAGTTCTGACGGGCCTTAGTGATCGTTATCTGGCACCCTTTTGGCATGGGCCACCTCTCATTGATATGGAGAATACAGGTCTATTGTTCTATGGGCAGGCTAGTTACCTACCACCCCCCCCCCCCCCCCCCGTTGGTTTCTGTGCAAGGGGGTACTTTTTAGCATACTTTAATCAAACTATATAATTATAACAGTAAAAAACCCTCGAATTAAACTACATATTTATAACATTAGGGAAAAATGAATGCTGTGCTTGCATGTCTTCACAGATGGAGTGACATAAGGTAGCTTCTCACACTGTAGATATTTAAAGCAGCTTTTATATTTAGATGCAGCTGAGAACTCTTTGCTACAAAGAGCACTGAAAGGATTCAACATGAGAGGCTTATATAGGAAAGATCTAAATGGGTTGAATTTTTACTTCACAGGTACTAACTAGCTCATTTAACATTTTCCCTAATAAAATTAAGACCTTAAATGATGCTGATAGATGACCCAGATCACCTCTCCTTAGTTAAAGCTCTCTATAGGCTTCTCTTACGTGCTTCTTCTTTATGTGTATGACAAATTCTCTTCTGGAAGCAGAGAGTGAGATGTTCTCTAGGATTTAGCCGAAGTTGCACTTTTATTCTTCTTGTCTCAAATGCAGCACCAACATACACACTGAGACAAGGTATTTCTGTTTCCTTATTCTAGTTTGTGCAAAGTATGAACTACGTGGTTACCCACAAAAAGGTTACCCAATCATCAAAATTTTACACCAGCTGTATATTTTAGCAAACAAAGAAATCACAGTTCATTGTCTACAAGTTACACTGTTCTCTTATTAATTAGTATTATACCTTCTACTGGTATATTATCTCTCTTGACATAATAATTAGTTCACATATGCAGATTTCTTTTCTTTTTAGTTGGTAGGTTTCTACCAACTGTGGGCTGTGAGTTGGGGATCCCTGTCTCCTTCTGCCAGAATTACTTTTTACCCAGTTGGAGCTGGTCTGAGCACAGTTGCTGTGTTTGCTTTATTAGTTTCTTCCTTATCCTAGGAGTTGTGTCAAAAGTCCTTTTAGCACATAAATTCTGCTTTGTTTTTGTCCACTATCAGCAGTACATCCTTCCCCCCAAGCTTTGTTAACCTCCCACTAGCTCTGAAATTACTGAAGCATGCTAAGCTTTAAACCTTAACAAGGCAGATCTCTTTCTACACCTGGACATCATTGTGAACTCATGTTTTCTTGAAGAGAAGTGAGTGTAAGATGGAAGCTAAATATTGTTTTATGTCAGGCTCTAACATCTCTTGTATGAAAACAGGTAAAGCCAGGTAGCACAGATCATTATTTCAGGGCCACCCCACCATTCCTTGGTCCCATGTTTTCTGTCTTCTACACAGAGACCTTGGCCATATTTAACTTGGAGAAATCCTTAGTGGTTTCATCTGAGGAACAATATTATGCCTCCTAACCTCCTAATCTCTCTGAGACCTTATGTCATAGGGATGACACAATACTCCTTGCCTCAAAGTTTTGTAAAGGAAGAGGGAGTCCAGTGTCAGGCAGCTGACTGGAGAAGGCACCTTCTTACCTTGCACTGTCATGGCCAGCCCACAGATGGAGAAAAGACACAGTCCTTTGCAGGTATAACAAGTGTGTGGGGAGGGTGTGACTGACCCTTGCACTGCCCCAAGTCTAAGAACAGCACTGCTCATTTATTGTGGGACTTATCAATGTTGGCACATAGTAAGCGTCTCATTTCTAGCTATTTTGTTCTTTATCTCTTTATGTCTGACCCACTGTAATACCAGTAATACTACTCATCACACTGACCCATGCAGCCTGCAGCAAAAGACCCAATGCCTGTGTTAATGAAAGGAACTCCCTGATGGCTGCACTTGCCCTCCTTAGGGTTAGAGGCAAGAGGCAAGCCATGTTGCTCTTTGGTTGTGAGCAAGCTCCTGTGTCCTAATTCAGCTCCTGAGTTTGGGATAAACTCCTAGATTTTTAGAAATGAAAAGCCAAAAATAGTAAGTGATATTTCTAAGCAAGGCTTAATAACTCCAGAAGCTCACCTCTCCTAATTATTGATGCATTGCTTAGATAAATATCTCTTTCTTGTAGAAAAACAGCCTTGTCCCACTTGCCTGGAAAAGTTATTCCTTCTTCCACTCTCAATAAATAACGTCTTTCAAGGCTTCCTTTGCCTGAAGTTGCATGGAAATGAGCACTGATAATAGGAGTCTGTTTCTGCCTTGGTTGCTCTTCCCTCAAGCCTTGCAAAACTTGCTTTTCTTGGTATTGCAAGATGAGAGGTTTCCTGCTATACAATGTCTCTTGCTAAAATTCAGGAGGCACTACTGATCTTTCTTTAGGGTAATAAGCTGCAGATTGGTGCTAATCACACAGGGCAAATTTGCAGCAGTACATGTCAGCTACCTCAGCATTTATCCAGCATGGTGCCAGCCCGGTCTCTGTCCTTCTGATCTGGTTGCTTGTGCAATGGGTAGAGCTGAAGGCTGAACTACTTCATCTACTTGTGAGTGAGCTATGGTTAACACAGGTTAAACATGCTGAGCTGGGTATAGCTCAGCTAAATAACCCAATGGGCTAAGAGGATGGAGACTGGGAGCAAAACAGACAAGTTTCTGCCACCATGCTCCTCAAAGCAGTCCCTAGAGTGGTATTAAGCAGAGGAGCTGTGAGATTAAACCGCAGTACTCCTGCTATCACACAGGAGTGGCTGTAGTGCAATGCACAATGTGAAGAATGCTTGCAAGTGGGCTTGACTCACCTGGGGATTGTTAATTTACATCAGTGCACAGCCCCTTTTACAAAAAAATACAGGCTTCTTTTTGCTTACTTACATCAACTCATGCAGGACATATTCTTTCAATAAAGAGTTAAACGAAGTTGATGTCTTAATATTCCCACACTATTTCAGGAAATGCTCTGAAATGGTGTTCTCTGTGAATGCTTCTGAAGAGAGATGTCTCTTAGAATTTAATGTATTAAACTCAGAACAAATCAAATCCTTCTTGTTTTAGGTTAGGAAACTGGTATGAAGCTTTGATACAGTCTCTTAGCTAGCACAACTAAGGGAAGGTGATTTTATGGAAAGTTCCAGTTTGGAAAAAAAAGTGTCATCAGTAAGTTTTTTAGTGATTCCATGTAGATCTCTCCTACAGTGAAACAAGAATAAAAACAGCCTAGACTGGAAAATATTCTTTTACTTGTAATCAACTTGCAGGAAGGAATTACACCTATTATAGAGAGACTCCACTCAGCAGGCCTGGATAGCTTGATATTGAGAAATTCATGGGTCACACCAATGTTAGGCAAATTGGTTTAATCATTCACTTGGAGAGCTTCAAATATCAATACTTACCCATGGGTTCCTGGTATTCTGAAGTCCTGAACTTCCCCATTTTTACTTGGAAGCTACTGATAGCCCAACAGTTTGATGTAGTCCCCTTGAAGAACTCTGATTTTCAAAAAACCACCTGGAATATTTTAGAAAAAAATTAAAATAACTTCTAAAAAGGACACCTGGCTGCCTGGAAGACTGTCATAACAGTGAGCTCTTCCACCAGAATTTACAACATCTGCACAATCTTCGGCTTTAAATTACTTTGGCCATCCTTTGCTCAGTAAAGCAAGTTGTTATTTCTAGACCTGTCTGTCAAGTGAAGGAGCTGTGAACTGGGATTCAGTTTGCCCAGGATCAGACTGGCAGCAGCAGAACATGAGTTTGAATCTAGGTATTTCTAGCTCCATGTCCCAAAAATTTATAGTCTACAAGCCTGCAACATTTTCTTCACACTTGGTAGCTTCAGTAATCACTGCTCAGGTCTAATGAGTAGTTCAGGTCTAATAAGAAGGTAGACTTGCATTTTTGCTTTATCTGGCTGCTAGGCCTGTCTCAATACAAACAAGTTATACAGGCAGCAGGACTTAGAGAAGGAATGCTGAACAAAAGCATTGTTTTAAAGAGTTGTTTTAGTTTAGAGAAGAGGTAACATGGGGGTCATATGATCCTTGTTCATGTAATTACAGGAGTGCTTCAGGAGAGAAAGGTATAATCTGTTCTCTCTGCTGGATAAGATAAATGCAGCTGGCTGAAATTACAGGAAGGGAAATTTAGATGTTTTCCACTTGTTAAGAAAGTGACACATTTGAAAAGATTACATGGGAGAAAGAAGGATATCCAGGCTAATAGGGATGGTTAAAATGGTGTTCATGCATTCACACAGCTGGTATAGGCTAGATTAGCATCTTTATCCTGTGAAATATGGACTACAAAGTAACAGTCCATAAGACATACATGGCCCATGCAGCATGCAAAGGCAATGGGAAAACAATCTAAAGATACCCATCAGTCTTCACCTAGCCCCCTACTCTGAGGCATTATTTGACATTTTGGGAGCAAAAATACCAATTTTGTAAAACCTTGGTCAACACTTAAACCAAATGCTAAGTAATTTACCCATGTGTTGCCATCCCTGCTAATCATCCTAAGATCCTGTAATGCTTAATGGCTTGTAGCCTTTTCTTTCCTGACTAAAGAAAGTTGTGACATTTTTTAACTACTTGACTTTCCAAGTTCCCCCCATACATCTTGTCTAAGATAATATCAATTTCTGTGAGAAGATTTTTACAGTGGTTTGATAACAGGCAGCTACTGCCAAAAGCCAGTCCTTTTTCTTAGAGCCTTCTATATTTTGAGTGACTACCAAAACAATCAAGGATGCTTCAAGATTAAACATCGCAATGCAGCTCTGTGCTCTATATGCCATGAAAAATTTCTTGCTAGGATTGATGCAGACTTAGTGATGGGTGAAAAAGGGTGAATGCTGTGCCATAACTCAGCTCTGCTGATCTTTTCATTATTCTTTTTCTGTCTGTGATGTTGGGGCAGCAACTTGGGTGTTCACCAAAGACCTGCCCTTTGATAATGAGGAGCTCTTCCCTCTGCTAGCAAAGAGAAGGAAGGAATCCTCTAGTTAGAGCTAGCAGGATTTGAAAGGATCAATTGTGTTGTTAGTGTTGAATGACCAAACTATGGCCTTGTTTGCCTGCTGGCAGGGTGCATATATCACAAGGAATTTCTGCCAATGGTAACAAAGAGTACACATTTTATCAAGTCTCTCTCCCTACAGATTCACTCTTTTGGGCATATCTCTTGCACTTGTGTCAGTATTTTCCCATCTCCTGTTTGTGTCCCGCTGGATACCTCTGGCAGGGAAAAAAGAATGCCTAGATGAGTGAATCTCTGGCCAATGCTGACTGCTGCCCAAAGAGATGTACTTCTCCCTGTCTTTGCCTTGGAACAAACATAAATCAAGTGCTTATTTCCATTAAATTAATTGTCCCTGAGACATCTGTCCTACAATTGTTTGAAATTACCTAACCAGTTCCGAAGACGCTCTGGGAAGAGGAAGAAGACAGATGAACAAACAGATAACAGGTAGCATAACACCATAAGCTTTTGTTTTCTTAGAAAACCCAGCTACAACAAGAACTGTTTAATCAAATTGTTGCTGCCTGTATGCTGGTCAAGTTAGTTACTCAAGAGAAAGCCTGAACCTCAAAAACCATGGAGGACAAATCCAGCAGACTCTTTGGGGGAACACACACTCTATGAATATGTTTATATTTTAATATTTATAATATTTGGTTTTGTATTTTTGATAAATATAAATTCCCTGTTCAGGCTGGATAATGGTCCGGGGTTCAGCAGTGCTCTCAGTACAGCTTCAGCAGACTATGGGCAAATGAGATGAGGACACCCTTGTGGCTGAAGGGCAGGACTGAGTACAGAAGGACTGGGGTTGGTCCCATCTGTGATGTTGCCTTCTTTTGGGACTAGAGGGAGAAACTAAGGCAGTGGATATCTGGATATGGCAAGAGGGGAACCACAGAACCTCAGTACCAAGAATTTTCTTCTAGGGCACCTTTGTTAGCTTCCTTGTCATTTGATTTATTGACATTTTAGAAGTTGACCACTGACTTCTAAAAATATCACTTAGATTGAACTGTGAACTTTTGGGTAAGGAGAAATGCTAGCATGCATTCTCCACGTTTTTTTCTCTCTCATGGGGTACACAGTACTTACATTATTAGTTTGGGGTGGTCTGCACTTTACCTTATTTACTGCAACATGCTCTAGTCTTTGAAAGCTGTTCTGGGTTGACAGTAACCTCTATCCCATATATCGTGGACTGTGGTGTCTGGCGGCTGTTTTCCTCCCCCCTTGGGCGGGGACTGCTGCTGTTTGCTCTCTCGCTCGCTCAGGGCTGGCTCTCTGGCTTGCTGCTGCTAGCTTTGCCGCTTGCTGCTGCTGGCTTTGCTGCTTGCTTTCGCTGCTTTTGTTTGTTTTTTTCTTCTTCCTTTTCTCTTCCCCCCCGCCTCTTCCCGAAGATTTAGGACCAGCTCTGGACCCGACCTGACCCGAGGAGTCTGGGAATCTCCGGAGCCCGAGAAAGAAGCTTTGCGCCTTCCCCTCACAGTAATCTGTTTTCTTTTCCTTTGTGTTGGGGAGTGTTTTCAATAAACTGGTTTTTCCACTTTTCCTCTAAGGAATTTTTCCTTCCCGAACTCAGGGCTGGGGGGGGAGGGGTGGTGGAGGTTTGTCTTTAGGGGACTCCTTTAGAGGTTCTCCCCTAATCCGTTCCAAACCAAGGCAACAGCATTCCACTGTGTTCCTTTTCAGGATGGCTTTCGTCCTCCAATGCACTCCAAGCAAATGAGTTTTCCTCATAGTTGTTCCATCTGTCTCTGCAGTACCATTTGAAATACATAGTGCCATATCCAAAAGATGATTCCAGTCCATAAGGGGAGTTTTTGACTGGTGATTTGTCTTAGAGAAGATATTGGTGGCTTGGGGTCCATTAGTTGTAGGTAGAGTTGTGTGGTGTGTATACTATAGTCTGCCAGATCTTCTATGGGCTCTGATCTGTAGGAAAACACCTGATTGTGGTGGCTGTTAAGGCAGATTTTATCCTCTCTTCACTTCTACTACCTTCCTCTACTGGATCTGCAGCCACATACTCCACTCAGATTAAAATGTTGGAGTCTATGCCCAACCCCTGCCAAGATTGGTAAAGTAGTCCTTGGATCCCAGAGATCTTCTGGCCTTATTAATTTCAAACATGGCGTCCTAAAGAGTATCAAAGACTTTTGACAATCTTTTTTTTGCAAGGTTACCTCAGTGCATGTAGTACAATGAGTGTTTCCATGTATTTGAATGTTTCATACCCAGAAGAAACCCTTGGTGAGGTACTTGCAAATCTTTAGGCTGTATCAAGTGCAGCCAATATGCCTTGAAGTCCATAGCCTCAATACAAAGATTACTTTTGTGATGTATATGTTCCATTAAAAAAATGCGTTCCCTGCAGGAAATGCATGGAGAGTGCAGGAAATGCAAAAGGATTCCTGTCATGCTACCAGATGATTTGATAGTTGTGTGTCATCATAAGCCTGCAGTATTTGTTTTCTTTAGAGATCAAAGCCATTATTTAAGTAAGTTACTTTAGCAATAATCACATTCCCATAATGGGAAATAGAAGGATTTTCCATTGTGGTCTTGGCTTTTGCTAATATCCAGTCAAAACTTTTGCTTTTCATAGGTGTGTCTAAAGAACTGCTGGATAAATTCTTTGGAAAAGCTGAGCCTTTATATCTTACCTAGAGAAAACAGTGATCTCCTCTTGGTATCAAGGGAGACACTAACACATTTACAAATACTGACTTGCAAAGAGAGACAAAAATCTTCCATCCAATTCAGAAAACCCCCTCAAACTCAAATCCAAGATGTGAATCAGGTTTATTAATTTAAGCTCATTAATTGGAAGGTTTTCCCCATTCAAGAAGGGGGATGGAAGGACAAATCTGAGTGCCTCAGGAATATCATTCTCTTTTTCCATACAGTTCCAAAAAGCCCAGGCAACCTGGGGAAATTCTGGCCCTCCCTGACATCTCATTCCACAGAGCTCGCTCCTGAGGCATCTGGGCTGGCTGGCTATTTTGTGGCCACTTCAAATGTAGTAGATGCATTCAGTACAGTTCTTGACAGCTAAAAATGTGAATGTGAATCTGAGATCTTTATGTCATGGATTTATAAAGTAGTGGTGTGTCTGTCTAATTTCATGTATGTGACTACCTGCAGTGGAACTGAACCCTGTGTTTAGTAGGGACTGAGGGCACCCAGCTGAGAGACATTTGGTTTATTGCCATGCAAAGAGCAGCCTTTTCATATTGAGTATAACACTCCCTTGCATCTGTGGTTTGATCGGGTCATTTAACATCTCTACCTCAGTTATTTCATCTGAGAAGTCAGATTGCTAGGGCTTGCATTTTTGACAAGTGGCATAGGAGGATTAATTCATGAGCGTGCACCCTGGACAAGCCTACCAGTATGAAAAACTATAATTAAGATTGCTGATCCTGCACTTGAAAACACTTGCACACAGCCTTATCCTGAGCATAGCTGACTGTTTGCCACTGGTACTTAAGGCAGTGAAGGTTGAATGTGCTCAGTGGGATTGGAATCAGACTAAAAATTACTTTTAAGACAGCCATTGAAAATCCAAAGTTTGGAAAGAACCAAGAGAGACTCCAAAAGCCAAGGGGTAAGCAGTGATAGCTTTCCACTGATTCCAGCAGGCTTTGAATGAAGCTTATATCTCCCACAACTGTCTCAGATAGTTGTCACTTCCTCACCATACATACTTCTTCATCATCTGCTTCTCTCAGAAAACAGGAATCCAGCAAGTTCTTCAAGCCAGAAGGGACTATTTATGACATCAAGGAAAGGGAAGAAAACAGCATGTTGCTTCTGTACCTAGCTACCAAAATCTAGCATTCTAATTAAAAATATATAATTGGAAAAAAAATTGTGAAGGATTGAAAAATATACTTGTGGAACTGAGTAGTTTTTTTCCCTTGGGCTGATTTTTTGAGTTTGGATTTGATCTTGAGATAATTAGGGAGTTCTAAAGCTGGCTTGATGGAATTGTAAGAAGTCAATATGGCAGTGGATGAAAAAAAAATCAAGCTTTTGGAAACAAAACAAATAAGGATTTTTGGATTTGAGGAAGTCAAGAGCAGCACATCTGTTCCAACTGTAAGTTCTGGATCCACATGGTTGTGGTGAGTGATAGGGACTGATAAATGACAGACAAGGCCCACCAACACCCTTGATTGTTCAGATAAAACCTGCTTTGGAGGAAATTGAATCTCCACAATAGAGACATTGCATTGTCCATTTCATGCCTTCTGCATTCCTGGTGAGGATTTTCTGGAAATATGGGGAAGGAAGAGATAGATGCTGTATAGCAGCTACTCTGGCTTTTAGTACAGGCATCTGAGGTGCAGAGGAAGATATATGCAATAGTGAAAACTAATGCTGCGGGCTGTAGCACAGGAACAGGTGAGAGCTGCTTTACCCAGTTGCTGATGGAAGAGTAATGCCGAGGCAAAGAGTAGGGGGGAGCAAAGGTGATAACAGCAACTAATGTGAGGGGAAAAAAAGTAGAAAAAAAAAGCTGAAATGCAAAATGATGCTCCTTGGCTAGAGCATTCTGTCTGCAAAGGGTTCACCTGGTTATATGTGGCATTTGGCACGGCTGCAAAATGGTAGGAATGAATTAGAGTGGGGCAGGTAGGAGCTTTCTACATCTTTCCTGTTTCTTCAAGTAATATGAAATTTCAGATTTGTGCCCCCATCTCATTGATGAAGTGTTGGCTCCAGGCCATGGGCAGGGTAGTATTAACAATTAGCTGGGGAAAGAGCAATATTAATAAGATAAATGATTGCTAAGGAGATAGGGAGTGTTAGTGTTGGGATGTATGGCAGTAAGGCTAGGACTCTTAACCAATAGCACAGCAGTGCTACATAGAAGGAGAGCAGGAGGACTGAGAGCTCCAGTGTTGGGGTATGGGTTTGAGTGCTCTAGGAAGCCCAAGCTGTAAGGACCATGAGGTGGAGTTTGGTTTTGAGGAAATGAAGTGGTAAGGAGACAGTGGACATTTAGAGGATTCATGCTGACATTGTTTTTTGGAGAGCGAGGAGATAGAGATGAAAAGTTTGAAAGGAGGCCTGGTGTCTGACTTTGGATAAGAGCAAGAAATTGTAGAAGCTTTACATGAGAAGAGAGGATGCGAGTCTTCCTTGGTAGCCAGTTTTCCATTCACATATTCAGTGTGTGATGCCAGGCATATGCTCCCTGTCTCTTGATGCAAAACTATGCCTCCCTTCTTGCTCTGTCCTCCCAGGGACCTCAGGGCTGTTGCTCTTCTAAGGCTTTCCATCCATTCATATGACCCTTCCAGGCTGATATTAGCCCAGTAGGCTGTGCAGCAGCCTTGTGTGGCAGGCTGTCCCAAGAAACCAGCCACAGAAGAAGCAAAAACCATACTCCCCATGTGTGGTAATACAGCCCACTGCACAGCAGACCATGGCTGTTACCATGGTGCTGCATCATAAGAGTGGCTGTCTCTGGTGTCACACTCTGGCTGACACATGATACTTCTGTCTCGAGTCTTTTTCAGTTTTGCCTCCTGTCTTTTGCTGTGGGAATGAACGATGTTTTCCTTTGTTTAGAAAATCTGCTGAGAGATCTGCCAGCTGAGGCCTTCCAGTTCTGACCAAAGCCAATAATGATCTGTTCACTCTGTCCCAGTGAAATGGGCTTGTCCCCTTTTAACTTTCCATCTGTCATTTGTGACTGATGCATGCTCACTGCCTTGGCAGAGCTGGGGAGGGATGTGGATGTGCCAATCCGTTTCCAGCTCTCTGTTGTCAATACCCATTGCAGATTTGTTTAAGCAGAGGAAGCAATCTTGTTAGTACTTCTCTTCAGAGCAATGTTGTTTGCATTTTTGACTGGAGCATTTCAGCCAGAGGCTGCTGTATGAACTTGCCAGAGTTACAGGCCATAATTATCTCATTTTGGAAACGAGAGTGTGGTGTTATGCTTTATGTTTGCCCAGCTCTGAAGGCTGCTTGTTGCATGTCAGCTACAATTGTAGCTGCAGCAGTCCTTCCCTGATTCAGGTTTTCTAGGTGCTGACTGATAGTCCTGTAAAAAGCTGCTATCTACCCTACCAAAAAAAAAAGGCCACTGAAAAAAGGTTCTTTTCCCCTTATATCTCACTGGCTTTGTATCTGGTGTGCAGTCTCAGTCCTCTGAACCATCTGTAGCAAGATAAAGAAGACACTCATGAAAAGGGGAAAATTGTACAGGAGACTCAGCAGGAATATGCCAGGGTCTAAGGAAGCCAAAACCACAAGGCCACCATATCTTGGCTTGAAATGTATGCTTCCCTTGATGATAGCATACCATACAGTAACAGTATTTGGCATCTCCTTTTGGAGGTCAGGACCAGAAAGATTTCTGTGAGACTGGCTAAGGCTTCCATAGAAAGAATAATGCTCTGTAGAATCACATATATTGTTCAGGAGGGTAAAAAACTACCACTTCGCTTCTGCTAAGTTACAATATCTCCTCACCTGTGTGTTTGAATGCACTTTTGAACACCACTCCTGATACTTACGCCAAACATTTATTTTCTTGTGGCTGATAGTCTAGACGTGCTACTTTGCTAATGAATCCATCTGGTTACCAAACGCAGGCACAAAGTAGAGATGGTGGAAGGAATCAGTGAGTCTAGGGCAGATGGGTCTCTGACTGGAAGATTCCTAAGAGTAGCCATGCTTAGGCAGAGGTTTTTCACTTACTTTGAGATGACCTTTGATAATCTGCTTCAAGAGATGAACATAAGGTTCAGTGCTTCAGCCTGAGAAATAAAGGTGTCTCTTTCCTTATATGATTCCCTTGCTTTTCTACTAGGTACTGTATCCTCTGGGAAAGAGCTGGAGATATGCATGCCAGGTTGACTTGTGGAGCTGATGATTCTGGTGTGGTGCATGTTCTGTAGTACAAGGCAGTGTGTGCTTTTTAAGCTAGGGCAGAGTTAATTTCTTCTCAGTACCTGTTACAAGGCTGGTTTTTGATTCAGCGTGAGAATGGTGTTGATAACACTCTGATGGTTTGGTATTAGTTGTGGTTATCCTAAGTCAAAGACTACTTTTCCCTTGTCTCATGCTCCACCGGGGAGGTGGTACACAAATAGAAGTGGGAGGGAGCATGGCTGGGACAGGTGACCTGAACTGACCAAAGGGATATTCCACACACAGAACATCATGCTTGGTTTATGAACTGGGGGCAATAACCTGGAAGGGTGGATGATCTGGTTTCAGGAAGGGGAGGTCTGGCCCAGTCCGTGGGTGGTGAGCAATTGCATCGTACATTACTTGTTTCTTTTTTATTAACAATTATTACTTACTTTTATTATTTTATTTTACTTTATTTTCACTATTAAACTGTTCTTATCTCAACATACAGGCTTTACTTTGATTCTCCTTCTCATTCCACAGGGGTGAGAGAAGAGAGGGGAGGAGGTTGAGTGAGCAGCTGCATGGTGCCTAATTTCCATCTGGGCTTAAACCATGACACAGTGAAAGAACCCTTCCCTCATATTCTCCCAAGGCCAAATCTATCTTTGCCATATGGATGACACTGCAAAGAAACCAAAATGTGATTCTGTTTTTAATCCTTTATGTGGCGAGTTGGGTGAAGGGAATGAGTCTTGGTGATTTGATCCCTAAAAGCCTCCATCTAATGATCTAATGTGGCAAAGATCCAGACAGAGAAACACCAAGCTCCTGGGAACTGGCTGACATTTCCTTTTCCCTGCCTCCACTGTTGGTGTTTCCCTTGCTGGAATATCCTGAATTCCTAGATCTGGCCTCTTGCTTGACTGTCAGGAGCAGGATGGAGGGCTTTCCCCCATCCAGCGAGAAGGCTAGATTGTACCCTTAGTGCTAGGGAGCAGCAGGAGCAGGACTTGCTAGGGCTTGGTAGCCTAGGAACAACTGGCTATTTCTCTGTCACTTTTGGAGATGCTTGGGAAACACATAGCCAACATCAATCTGGCTGGAACCCTTCCTCATGGTCTTCACTCTGGAAAACTTTTAGTAGGGCCCCTAGATTACAGCATGATTGCTGCATTGGGCTGCCACTTTTGGAGGGAGTTGGCAAAGAAAATATTTAATAACCTGTCTCTGCTGTGGGCTCATCAGTTCCACACAAACATCCGGGAGCTGTGGCTGTTTGTTGGGGAGGGGATGGCAGCCGGTTTAGAAGGTTGTACCCACTACAGATGGACTGATTTCAGGACCTTGCAGCCCTTTCTAAAGAAAAGGCTGAAGTGAGAGATTTGCTAGACATGGGGAAGAGTAAGGGTTAAGATTAAGAGAGGATGTGACAGCAGAGACCCATTAGGTAACCAAGAACCTTCCAAAGCAGGGATATTCAGTGGGATTTTCTGTGTTCTTCAGTTTGACTTGGGCTAATAAGGAGATTTCTAAAGACTCACAAAGCAGAGGACATACTGGTGCTGTGAAGTCCCCTGTTTTGGAAATCAGTATAAAATTGGAAATCCCCACACTCTGATGGACGGAATAACAAATTCGGGATTTCCCATCAAATGGTCTAATTCTGGCCAGTTACAGGGCTCCCTGGGCAAGGAATGTTGATAATTTCCTCTCTTCCCAATGAACATGTCAGACAGAGGAGGGAGTGAATGGAATCTCTGGATTGTTTCTTCACCATAGCAAGATTCTAGAGAATTGTCCATGAGTGAAGGAGCAGGACAAGAGTCAGTTAACCCATAAAAGAGAAGTTTCCAGGAGCTCTGGGTATGAGGCCAAACAAACCTGATAACCTGTGAGGAAAAAGCCAAGTGAAAAATGGTGATACTGTTGTGGCTTGCAGCATACACCTTCTCACAGTGAAGCTGGCTAACCAGCCAGTGTGTTCACTGGCCCATTCCATGCTGTAGCTGTCATTCTGGGCCTTACTATAATGATTTATACCTGACTCTTTTAAAGAAATAATAGGAAGGTTACCATCTTTACACATGCCCAGTTTTTCTTACTCTGCACCTCACCTCCAAGTTTGATGTTCCCCTTGTGCTGTTGCATTTTCTTTTCCACCCCTAATGCAGAAAAAATTGGTTGTGTTGGTTGTGATTTTCTGAGTAAAATGGAAAAAAAAAAGTTTTCTCAGCTGTATCTAGAAAATCCAGACACATAAGGAAAATCCAATAATGATTAACTAGGTCTTTCCATCTATAGATAGTGGTGTTTCTGGTTAGGCTTTTAAAATGATATTATTTTTTTATATCACTAGCCTTCTTCTCCCTCAAGACAAAAGAGAGTCTCTTTGATTTGAAATGCAAGGTCGTGAGAAATTTTCTGGTGAGTACCTGGATGATTGGTTACTTGTGGTTTTCTGCCTTTTGAATACGGAAAGATTACTTGGAAGTGTGTTTCCTGTACTACTTCCCTGTGAGAGGAGAATAATGAGCAAGACAGCAACTTTATTGGTAAAAAATTACAGAGTTAATGCATCGGTTACTCTTTGCAGAACACTGATTTTAATACACTACTTCATTCTTTTTCCTTCTTATTTTTTTTCTTCATTATGGGGTGGTATAGTGAGGTAGGGTATTTTTAGCTGTGAATTTTTGACCCAGATAATTAAGTTTGTCTTAGAAAGCAGTGGGAAGAGACTGGTACCATCTGGCTGGAACAGGCACTGACACAGCAATGCCCAATCCATGCATCCACTTAGGTGCTGCCCTGCTGATGAGAGAAAGCACCCTATGACCCCTGTGTTGTGACCAGAAGCAGGTTTGAGGTTTGACCCATGGGTTATAATCAGAAAAACAAATTTGGTTTGCTGTCCTGCTCCCACTCTGGTGGTCAAGTGTGGGCTTGCTTGACAAGCACACCTTGGCAGCCCTTGACACTGCCTGTCTTACCCATTTTCCTCTTTATTGACGTAGTTTCTACAAAAGACTCTTTGCAAACAAGCAGTCCACCATAACTACTTTTTTGCCCTGGGTACCAATTTTGCTACCTGACATACCGAATGTTGATATCTTCAATACTGTGACCTGGACAATCTCAGCTGACAGCATTACTAGAGCACTTTTGGCCTTTCAAGGCTCCACTCCCCTAAATACCCCCAGCAACTGCCTTTGCAGTTTGGCCACTTCTCACACAAATCCCCCTTATCCAAGCTGTGGGATCCAGCTGTCCCTCATGGTGCTTTCACACTTCTGTCTGCTGAGACAGAAGTGTGACACTTCTGTCTTCTGAGATTGTCTCCCATTTCCCATGCCCTGCTCAACCTCAGCCCACATCTATGCAAGTCACCTGCCCAGTGTTGGCTCCCTGCTCCCCATCACTGCCCATGGCTAGGAAATTCAGAGCAGCTTAGCCACTGCGCAGGCTGGATTTGACTGTTTGCCATCTTCTGAGTTTTTGGGGTTTTTTTAATTTCTATTTGGGTTGTGTAAAAATACATGCTGTATGCTCACAACTATATTCTTTAACAATTAAGAGTGCTCTCCAACTGTGGTATGTAGCTCTTAACTACTTAGCAAGCTGCCAGGTTCTGTGTCAGCTTTTTGTGACTTTTTTTAAAATATAACTACCTGGAAATTTGTATGAAGCGTTTGACAAAAAATTACAGATTTCCTTCATAAATATAGTAACCCTGCCACATTTCTCTGCTGATGGCTCATTCACAGAAATGTTTTAGGATTTAATAGGGCCCTTCTGCAGAAAACAATGATCAGTGGTGTAAGAAACACCGGTTTGTGCCAATTTCAGGACTATCACCCTCCTTTGCAGAGAAGCTAACCAAGAGCTAGATGTACACATAGCAGTGGCTTGCAGGACCATCCTGCCTCAGGCTGGCAAACGCTGTCCTTTCCCAGTCCTTCGGCACAGAGCATATTCTTGGCAGCCTAAATGTCTAGGTGACTCAGGGTAGATGCTTGGATCAGAGAGAAAAAGTCAAATTTTTCTCAACACAAATAGGGGGGGAAAGCTCCAAGCTGGAGTGCAGTGGTTGCATCAGCCACCTAGGTGCCCAGGGCAGGGGGATGTGTCTTTCAAGGGACATTACCAGCCCCTCACTCCAGCCCTGCTTTTGTCCCCAGCTGGCTCCTGGTCTGCAGTTGCATGACCTCAGCCTGTCAGGGAAGAAGCAGGCAGAGTGCATCAACTCCCCGGAGATTCAGGTGCTGGGTGGTTTCTTTTTCCACTGCATTAGCCATTTCAGATATAGCACAGATGGGGAATCTGCAGCCTGTGCCTCCACACCGGCTTCCAGGGCCCCCAGGGTGTCTGACAGATGGGATAAAACCCTGGTGGGGCCAAAACATGTTTGGCATCACAGCTGTGGCTGGGGGAGAGGGTGAAGCCCTTCAGCACATCTTCCAGCCCTGCCAGCACAATTCAGCCACAGGTGGATGGGCACGAAGGAGCTGCATCACAGGGACCTCTTCGGGACCTGTGCCAGCTGTTTCAGGGGATGGAAAGACAGGTTTTCACCCACCTATTCCCAAAGGACAGAAACGACTGGATTGGAGTGCTGCTGAGCAGGGCAGGGGACAGGTCCTGTGTTGCTCCTAGGATGGACGGTTAAAGAGAGATAGCCTGTCGTGCTGGGGAGCAGGTGAGAGGCTTAGGATCAGGAGAGGGGAAATTGTAGGAAAGAGGAGAATGCCTTCTGAAATACAGTGTACATTACTTGCACCCAGATGACAGAGGCAGTGCAGTCTGCTGCCGGGTGATGTGGGTGTAAAGCAGGAGCACTACTGTTTGGGTAAACGTGGAGCTGGAAGTGGTGAGAAATAGTGGGTTCAGTCTAGGAGAAGCAGTGTGAACTCTGCATGTCACAGCCCTATTAGGAAGAGCATGGGGAGGTGCTGCTGGATGGAGCTCCCAGACAAGCTGGAAGAGCCCAGAGATGGTGCTGCTACTCTTGTCTTATTGCCAAACAGGGAAAGCTTTAGGCCAGGGTGCTTCAAGCTTATTCCTGGACATATTTTTATTCTGCTGGAAGTGATTATTTTTTCCCCGTAGGACTGAAGAAAAGCTGAGATCGCCCAGTGCTGGCAAGGAGGGTGGCTCTGCACTGAGCTGTGAAGTCAGTGGGGAACAAGGCAGGGCTAGGCTGTCTCCTCAGCCACAGAGGTGCTGCTCTGTCTGGGCGTGGTACTTATGTCAGTGACTTCATGATGATACACTTCTACCACCAGCACTGTCCAAAGCCTTTCAGAAGAGCCACCTAATGAGACAGACCAGATAATTGTGTTGCAAATGAAGTCTCTGTCAGTTCAATGTTCCTTGTTAAATGTTCACCCCCTCGGTTGAATACCAGGCCATCCACCTTTTGTTACACCTTTGAGCCTCGCAGCTACCCCCAACATAGCAACCAGGAGTCCAAGGGAGGGGAAAACGAGAGGACATGCAAATAGTAGTGATGCAGTGCCAGCTGGGAGAAGAAATTATTGCTCCAGACCAGAAAAACATTATTAGACTGAACTACCAAGACATATGGATGGACCATGCAAGGAGTGAGACTGCCTCCTCCCAAGGTTGAGCGGTTTTCACCCCTCACCCTGACTCTCAGAGAAGTTGCCCAGAGAGGGACCCCCCTGGAATGTTAAAACCAACCTAGCTTTCGGGATCGGCCGTGAGGATCGTGTTTTCGATCCTGCGTGTACTCCAGTGAATGAGGGTGCTGCACACCTCCGTCTCCGAGTTGCTTCTGGGAGCAGCGGCGGCGCGCACTCGACTCGTCGGGCCCCCACCCTGAGCTGATCACAATAAAGGTTTTTAAAATGAGAAAAATCTCCTGCCCTGTTTATTACGCCTAGCACACAGGCGTATACATACTACCCATACTTGGAATGAAGCAAACATACAGTATGTTCAGTGACTCCTGGACCTGAGTTTGTTCCAGAAAGGCTATCCTCAAGTGTGATTGGTTAAAACCATAGAAGTTTTCAGCTGCCACTGAACAAAACACAGATAATACTGAACTTACAGAAACCGACATCCTTCATTATGCAGTCTGACAGCTACTTGTGCAGTTAACTCCACTAACTGGGCTAATGAGATCTGGGGTGTTTTCTAAGGCACAGCTTTTGAAAGGGAAACCCCACTTTTACTTAAAAGAACAAGGCTCAGAGGTCCTATTTAGAGAGATTCTAATGATGTGGCTGAGTGCTCTAAAACCTGACTATGCAAGGGAGCTTCCAGCAAACTGTGAAAAAAAACCCGAAAGTGCAAAATCAGTTTCGAGTGTTCAGATGGGGTTACTCCGAAGACATCTGCACTCTTCTGCTTTTTGAAGTCGGACTGCGAGGGAAAGCCCTAGGGCTTTCTGAAGCCCTTTCTAGAAAAAGTTGGGCTTTTTTGTTTTTGTTTTTTTTTTTTCTTTCCGCTCCCCCGGCAACAACTGCGAGGCGCACTGAGGGGATTTAAGAGCGGAATACGGCATGTCCCAGCCCCCGCGGGCTGGTGCTGCGGGCACGCGGTCTAGGTTGAGCTTTTCACTCTATTGCTTTGCTAATCCTGAAATGATCCCTTGGGGTTTTTTTTCCCTTAAAAAAAAAAATCTTTTCAAGGAGCACGTGGTGCACTTCGCTCCCCTCCCCTCCCCTTCATCGCGCTGACCCCCGCCCCCGCCTCCCCTGCCCTCCTCCGCGGGGCCGCCGCCCCGCCCCCCCGGGCCCGGCCCGGCCCCGCCACCCGGCCCGCGCCGCTCCGCGCCCACCGCTCTGGGGCCGCTGCGCTCTCCGGCTCTGCTGCGGGCCGGGGGGCACCACAGCCCGTCTCGGCACGACACAGCCCGGCTTGGCGCGGCCGGATTCAGCAGAGCCCGGCGGGAGGGCGGCTGCGATCTGTCGCGGCCGGCGATGGGAGATGGAGGGAGCCGGCGGTGCGGTAAGGGGCGGCGTGTGCCCGTGCGGGTCCGGGGGTTGCGCTCAGCCGGAGGCACTTTTTCCCATTTACTTTTGCATTTTTTCTTTTTCCGTTCCGCCCCCTTTTTCCTTTTTATTCTATTTTCTTTTTGTTACCCTTTCTCTTTTACTTCTTCCTTTTCCCTTTTCCCTTATCCCTTTTCCTCTTTCCTTTTATTGTTTTCCTTTTCCCCTCTTAATTTCTTTTTTCTTTTTTTTTTTTAATATATATATATATATGTATGTGTATATATATAAAATCCTTTCCACGGTTCTCTAAGGAAAGAAGCACGGAGCCCACTTGTGCTCGTAACTGCTAGATCCCGAGAGACACCAGCTGCAGCGGGGAAGCGGCACTCAGGGCTGGGACCCTGAGCCTGCATATCATGCAGTTCGTTTTGCTTGTGTCTCGAAGTAACTTGTCTGTGTAGCACATCAGCATTGTTGCTACGCTGACAAGCTTTCTTAATTTAGCCAAATTCTTGAATTAAACAAGACGTTGTTAGAAAAGTCAGCGCTTGGCTAAGTAGTAGCATTGCACTTTCAGGGCAAGAGTGAGGTTGAGAGGATTTCACCAAAAGTGTAAAACTGTAGAATATTAAACTACGCAAGCACGCTCCTGTGCAATGGAGGTGCTATCTACATCCTTGCTCCCGGGAACTGGAGCTACACTTCTCAGTGGGACCATAAGCCTACAGTTGTAATGAGTTTGAACTTCACACAAACTCAATGAAGTTGCTAACTCCCATTCAGGTATTTCTGTGCTAATAAACATCAATTACCTGGCTCCCACAGGGTCCAGTTAGTATATTGCCAGGCAAAGCCACATGTATATGTTATTGAAGTGATTTGGGTGTACTATTAATTTTGTAGCTTCAGTCACACTTTAATTCTGTCTGTGCATAGGACCATTAACACAGAAAGTCAAATGCAGTATTTGTAATGGAACTGGAGGTTGCACACCCGGTGTTAGAAGCAATTGTAATAGACCGCTGAGAGTCACCCAAGCCTTTCTGGTTTAGCTAGTAGAAAGAAGTCTCTTTCTACTCCAAATGCTTTTTCATCAGTCATATCCTTAGTTGATGTGTTTCAACACATGAAATATTCTCAGTGAATCTGTCGTTGCTCTGTTAATTTACACAGACAGAGTTGATTTTGGGGCATGTTTTTGATGGGAGAGAGGTGAGGTTAGCCATGGAGAAGACCCTGTACAAATTATGCCATTCAGTTAGGGCCCTGGTTTATAGGAAAGTGTAAGAATATCCTTTGTGGTAGTGAGGATGTTAAAAAAATCCAAGAAACTTACATGCTTCTGTTTTCAAAACTTGAAACAAGTTTTGAAACAAAAAACTAGGACTTCTTAATCCACATAGAAAATTCTTGCACAACTGACTTGTGTGGAAGTGATTCTCTTGTGCTATTTGTGCTTAAGTGGATTGTTTGATTTACTGTTTCCAGTTTTCAATTTGATCTCTGTGCTATCAAAGTGAGAAGGAAAAGAGCAATGAGGATCTTAATGAACATGCTAGTAGCTTTTTTTTTTTTTCAGCAAATCCTTCTTCACTGTTGTCAAGGTGCATAGCTGAAAGACATGGATATTGTTCAAAATGTTTCCCCTCCCTGCCTCCACAGCAGCAGTCTTTTCTATTCTTGCCCATCACACCAGGGAAGTCTGGCAATTGATTTTGCAGCTTTGATATAAGAGATGGCTTGGGGTTTGATCCCTGTAGGCTGAAAAGCAGGCTCTCTGCAGGAGTGCCATGAAGCATCTCTGCAGGCACTTGTCTCCATGCATGTGTTCTGAGGCAAGTGCTGGAAGATTCAGTGTTTAGGCAGCACAAGTTGTACACCACTCAAGGCCACCAGTGCTAAGTAAGGGTGCTTGGGCTGTGGCTGATAAATTGCCTTTGTGCATGTACAGTAGCTGGTTGCTTGAAACCATCCCTGCTTCATGGAGAGACAGGCTGGCAGACCTGGAGTGATTTTTCCAGAGGGCTGGAGTGATTTTTCTCAGGTGTGTGTTTCTCTTTGGAGAACCTCTGTTTGCCTCCAAGGGTCTTGAGAGAGAACAAGAGGCTGGGGTACTGCTGGGTATTGATTTAAAGGTAATTTAGAGATAGAACAATGTAGTGGCCTAGTGGGAGCCCAAGAAAGGGAGGGAGGGGGTAGTGTCTGCAGAGTAGGATTATGTGGGTATGTCCCCAGGGTACTTGCGAGACATCTGCCAAGCTGCTGTTCTTCAGTTGAGACTGGACAAACCTGTGAACTGCTGCTAAAACTCAAAGATTGGGGCTGTCAGAGTATCCTGCTCCAGATCAGCTCTGCCTTGCAAATGCTGAGGATCCCCAGGGTGCAGCATCTGAATTGTTTGGTGTGAGTCTTGCTGAGCTCACTCAGCAAAGGTGGGAGAATATTCCTGGGCTCAGCAGTGACATATGCTACCCACCATCCTTGAAGGGACATTTCCTTGCAAATGGTCCCTGATGGAGAGCTGGCTTCTGGTGGAACGGGGATTTCTCGATCTGCCTGTCCCACCCAGACCTGCTATGTGACCTAGGTGGCTCATTGCACCCTGGTGGTTTGTAAAATTGTGTGTGGCTCCTTCCTTCTGGAAGTTTGGCTGAGAAGGGGGATGTGTGCTTGGGAGCTTCTCTGAGCAGTCACTGTACAGCAAAGTGGGTCCGCAGATAAACAAATTTAGGTCTTGTGCAATTTGTGTCCTAAACTTCTGAATATCTTTCTGAATGGATTGATGCCCTCCAAACCCCATGATCATAGAGACTATTTCCAGACCTTATTTTCCTATTTGTAGTGATGCGAAATTGAGGGGTGAGGCGTGTGTGTGTTAGAAATAATTTTCTTCTGTTAGATGAAAAAGCTGTTTGAAACCAGTTCAAAGTGTCTGCCTGACGCTTTCATTCTGGATGTAAGTGTTCCATTCCTCTCAGGAGTGGTACTGTTTGAGGTATACTTCTGTAGTGTGTTTCCAGATACTTTCTCTGAGTGCACCTCCTCCTTGCTCTGAGATGTTTCTTGCTGTTTTGCCAGCTTCTGCTTGAGACTGTGGACTCCTGTGATGCTAATGTATCCAAACATTTATTCTCTGCATTAATAAGATGAGCAAGGCAGGTCGTGGATGGTGCTTAAAAGCAGGGTGGGGGTGAGAGCTAGCCCTCTGGGTTCCAGCTTGGTTGCTACAGGGTTGAATCAGGAGTCAGAGCAGCTCGGTTATTATCTAGCCCTTGAATGGCTCCTGAATTGACTGTACTTCCTGGATGCTGTAAGTAAAAAAACCTGTTTGGGCACTGGGTCAGGCTGTCGTCAGGGATCAAGCTGTCCATCAGAGTGTAAGCACTGCATTTTCACCTCCGCTGAGTACCTCAGCTACCAGTGATGGCTGTGGGAAGTACGTGGTGTTTGCTGTGGCTTCCTTTGCTAACTGCACAAAAAAAATTTCAGTGTTGCAGCTGCTGGGCTAAGCCAAAGGAAACCAGGCTGGAGCTGGCTTTTGAGGATGGTCTGCAAGGGCAGAAACACACTGGTCACTGCCATGCTTGCCAAGAACATCACGTTATAGCCGCAGCAACTTCTTGCTGCCTGGTGAAAGGACTGTCTTGCACAGGACCAGGAATTGGACTTGATGATCATGATGGGTCCCTTCCAGCTCAGCGTATTTTATGATTCTATGACTGAAAAGAGGCCCTTGTCTTGAAACTGTGATGCAGTAGTTTAGGAGTAGTTTTAAGAAAACAACCTAAATGGCACAGATTACATAATACAAGCCTCCCTTTTTGCAGAAGCAGTGAATGGGGCTTGCTTTCTCTTCTTGGCGTGAAATGACAGTGGAAGAAGTGGCTTAAAGTGTACTCATTATTTTTTTACAACAGTTTTCAAATGGGAAGTGTCATTTGAGTAATAACTGCATCTTGTAGGCTGAATAAATGCCAAGTGTGATGGCAAGATGCACTTAGCCTGGGATATGTCTGCATGTCAGTGCTAACAGAAGAATGTTTGCCAGAGAAGCCCTGTTCTCAAGAGGAAACAAATTCTAGTACCAGCAAGTTCTGGTTGTTGTCAGCTGTCTTGTCTGTGGACTTGCTGTGACTTAATGAGGAAGAAAGAAGTGGTATTAACTTCCTCACCAGTGGGACACGAGTGCCAGCTGGCCTGTGTTGTGCTGCTTGTGGGGGATGCAACATCTTTGATGTCTTCTGCCTTCCTGCCATAGCTGAAACTGCCTGTTGGCTCCTGACTGCTTGTGGGGCCATAGCTGCCCAATAATGCTGCGGTCCTTAAGGTGCACTTTCTTAGCAAGCAGACAGTCTTACAATAATATTTTGAGTATCCCAGTGCCTGCCCATCAGGAGAAATTTGTTGATGTGTTTTCTTGCTTCTGCCTCAATTATTCCAGAAATAAGATGGCTCAGATCAAACTTCAGTCAAACTTCTGTTCCAAAAAACTTCCATTAAATCTAGGTAAGTCTCAGAAAAAACTGCTGAGGTGAAAGTTGTAAAATTAATTTAAATATGTGATGTGAAATAATCATGCAGAATCAATAAGCTGTGTCTAAATTTGCGGGAGATACATACTTCTTTTTGCATACTCTGTTGCTGTGTTGTAATTCTACAGTTTGCACTTGCCACAGAGAAAATGCAGGTTTTTTCACTTTCACAAATGTCAATTCTTCCAGTGTAGTCTGATGGTTGGGTGTGGGGTGTTTTTTGTGTGTGTGTGGTTTTTTTTTTTTTAACCATTCACTGAAATGGAATATTTTAATCACGTGGGGACACTTAAACTTAAACTATCTTAAACTATGTTTATAATATTGATTTGAAAAATGAAGATGAGCTCCCCAATATCCTGTCCTTCCATCCAGTGTATATTTAGCTGGACATAAAGAATGTACAGCACATGGCAAAGGATTCTGTGTATAAATTTTCAAGGGGCAGCAGATATTGGCTAGGGTTTTGGAAAGAATTTAGTTGCTTAAAGATACAGAACTAACTTCTGGTAGGCTCTTAAGGCATTTAGGTATATTCAAATTTTAGCTTCCATGGAGTAGAAATCCATGTGGAGCAGACCTGTAACCTGTCTAAACATTTTTCTGCCATCTGAGATGCCTAAAGACAAAGGAAGCTCACTACCTGCTGAAGAGAAGCAGTCTGTTAGTTTGCTAATATACTGGAACAGACTGAACAAAACCAGTAAATGCAATATGTCTACTACATGCATCACTGAATTCTCTGCTTAATATGCTGTCTTTGCACAGTTTTTCTTAAATCATACCCCCACCCCAATGTTTTTTGACATAACTTGGGAGAAATACTTGCACTGTGGCTTTTTAAAAGTTTTAAGTGTTTTTCGTTATCTCTGTATGTTTTGTCTAAGAACACAGTGGTTCAGGCAGTGAGCTAAAGCCTTTTTATCACAGGGCTTGTTTTGATTCTTGTACATACCTTAGAAATAATGCGTAGATATCCAAAGGTCCATACAGCATGCATCAAAAATCACTGACTTGGCAAACACATTACACTTTACCATTAAAGGCTGAATGGCCTTTAATGGTAAAGTGTAATCATACAGACTTTGAATTAATATGCTGTCCACAACCATGCAATTACATCTCAGACAGCATCAGCCTTTGCATAATAAAAAGCATTTAATTCTGTATAACAGCTGACTGCTTCCTAACAACTTCAACCAAACAACAAAGCAAACATTTCTTTAAGGGGAGAAAAACTCAAGTGCAGGTCTAAAACAAGGCGGCCAGACTGGAAACAAATTTTACCTGCTTGATACTGCTGCTAAGGCATTAATTTGAGGGTTTTTGTTACTGTTCCCAGGGTTTTTTTTCTAAGCAGCAAGTCTTTTGCTTCATTTCTGAACTGAGCCTCTCTTTAGACACTGAACTTCTGTGAAGTGTGCCTTTGCGCAGAGAGAGCAGCTTTGATAGTATCTGCACCCTTTCAGTTTTGCTCTCTCCAGCCTGACTGCTTCCTGTGAGGCTGCTCATAGTAAACAAATCCTGTAGTGCTGGGTATAATGGCATAGGAAGTCTGCAGTGCCCTGGTGCCTTTCAGTGATCCCTGGGGTAAGCTGTGGAGTGTGTTTTGGTGAGGACTCAAGAGGAGCTGGCTGGATGGTACCAAGCCTGAGGTCTGTTCAGTCCACGGCCTTGCTGAAGCCTGGTGAGCAGGTAATAGTGACTCACTGCACTGGTTGTATTCTAGGCCGCTTTAGCCCAGGAGCATGTATGTGGTCATGGAGATCAGCAGATGCCCAGAAAGAGTTCAGCTTAGAGATTCATGAGAAGGGTGTGATTTCTATATTTTTAGGGATCTCTATCTCTTGAGCTTGTTCACCGTCCTTGTCAGGTGTATCAGTATTTTGCTTTCTGTGACATTGCTTTGCAAGGAGGTTGGTGGTTTTAACTACAAACTGTACGAGGAGCCATGTCCTCTTTGATGTGGTGCTGACTCTCAACAGCTTCTTTTGTTGTCTTCTGGCTGTTGCATTAAAAAAAAAGGTGCTGAATTACTGATCATTCTTTGCTTTTTTCAGACCCCTTATCACTGCAAGCATGTCTGCCACATCTCTCATTTGCCTTGTAGCTGAAAAGTCTGACGTGATCCTCTCTAAAATCCTGACTTCTCTGCTGGAGAACAGCTATACCAGTGCTGTCACACAAGCCCCACTTTCTGGCTTTCTATACATCTCCCTGCAACTCTTGATATTTAGGAATTAGTTTAAAACTCAGGCTGAGATTTCTTCTCTTTCAAAACCTTAGCTAGCATTAACTTTTAGCAGCTCCAGCCGAGATTAAGCCATGCAAAGCTCCTGTTATTTTGAATTTTAATCTATTTTGTTAACACTTTAATTCAAGAATTGCAAATGTGTATTAGTTTGGGGAGGTATGAAGAAAACGCAAGTATGGTGTATGAGGTCACATGGAATTAAACACTACCACCCTTGCTAGTGGTCTTACTGTGAGCACCCACACTCTTCCTGTGATGTTGGTGCACTAGGTTTCACCAGTTAGCAAGTTTATTTTAATGCCAGCTTTCTGCATTGAATCCTGTTATTTAGGAAAGTGAATTAGAAAAAAGCTCAACAGGCATAGTCTTTTCAGAACAATTGGTATGACCTGTCAAAAACAGTGAAACTTGCTAAGCTTTTGGCCATGCAGGGATGATGTGACAGCAGAAGCAGAGCTCTCAATGCAGGATTCTGTAAAGATTTGTCCATGACATTGCAACTTGCTGCAGAAGGTTTTAAAATCTTTGGGAACCTTCTGTTCATCATTCCTGCTGAGAGCATAAGCTTACTGTATCAGGGTATTTAATAGTTTGCTGACAGGCAGTTGAATTTTTTGCTGCTGGAGGTGTTGGTGAAGCAATGAGAATGGAACAAGCACAGCCTGGGATGAGAAATGGTCCAGGTGGGACTGTGAAGTCCTCCATAGTAGACTGTGATTTACAGGCATTCTTCAAGGCTTTTTTCTGCTTTTTTGCGATACTGCAGCATTGCCCCAGTAGCCTCAACAAAACCTCAAAAAGGCGCTGCCAGTGTGGGGATTGTTGCCTGCTGTCTGGGAAACACAGCTGTGCACATGCAAAACTGAGGCTTCCTTGTGGTATGGCTTAGCTGTGGAGGCATGCCTGAGGCTTGCACCTCTCTGTCCCAGCTAACTGTTCTTCATGAATGATCCTTAGGTCCCTTCCTTCTGATGTTTCCCCTTAGCATGAGTGGTCTCTTGCTGTCCAGAATTGTGGCTGACTCTTGCTCCCTGAAGACTCATGCTTGAGCACCCATCCTGTTCAGCTTTTTCTCAAGCACTTTTTTCCCAGGTTTCCTGCAAAGAGTGAGTCTGTCTTAACAGCATCTCCTCTCAGGAAGTTTGAAAAATTCCAGACTGGAATTTGCCATTTAATTATCTGCTCCTTTGAATACTTCCTCCTTATTAGACATTTTCAAAGAAAATGTATGACCTTAAGTATGAATGCTTCAGGAGGCATGGGTTCACACTGGTTCTTTGTGCTTGGACTGATCTATTCCTTGTCAGCAGCTGTAGACTATGTTATCCCCTTCCACTGAGACAGAGCCCAGCTCTCCTGTCAGCTCAGCTGAAAATAGTGGTGAGATAGCAAGAGTTTGATAGTCTTCAGTTAAAGTTCTCTGACACATAGGTATGTGTCTTGGTTTGACACAAGTTAGGAGGAAATGTTCACCCCAAGACAGCATGAAAAGAAAGAAAAGGCCCCAAGACAATACCAGTTTGTCCCAAAAAAAGGTCCCAACCAGAACCTCAGCAAAAGTCAAAAGAGAATGCTTTGGTGCTTTTCTTCTGTGGAGAAAGGAGAAGCATTTTCCTCAGGTTTTTTATACTCACTCTACCTATCTAAAAACCACTGGGATTTTTGGAGGGCAGTTTTTGAGGGGAGCTTATGAGTTGAAATGAAATTCATCCAGAGAAAGAAACTGTGCTTCAGGAAAAGCAGCACCTGGCTTTCATCAGGAGCTAAAGACACCTCTCAAGGGTGAATTGTGGGAACAGTTTCTCCTAGCAGATACTGACCTGCTGCTCCATTGGCACATCTAGACAGAGCAGAGGCAGTGTGTGTGCTTCGTGCTGGGCAGGCTTACCTGTCCTTGGCAGCTCCTGCTGGAGTAGCAGGAACCCTGTAGTCTTAGCATCCTGCTGCTGTTCAGTTCAGTGCTGAGACACTGATTCAGCAGCCTCATTCCTGTGCTGGCCTGAAACCACCACAAGCACCACAGATTTATCCTAAAGAATCTCTCTGCTCCCTAAGCATGATGCAGAAGGCCGGCAAAGTGGGACCTCTGTTGACCCATGCCAGTGCCTTGTGTGAGGTCAGCAGAAACTGGTCCAGTGTGCTGGCAGGTCTGAGGAGTGAGGACTGCCAAGTGCAAACTAATGCAGCCTCATAAATGTTATCTAAAATTCACTGAGAGGCAAATACAGCCTTCCTAACTCCTGACCAAGAGCTATGACCTAGAGAAGTAGGCTTGATCAAACACGTTCAAACAGCCAGAAAGCAGCACAAGAGTGATGCACAAATGGGTAGGGATTTGCTGCCTCCCTGCCCAGAGCATCACTGAAGTGAAAAATAGTATGTATATGGCTTATGAGGAATGTATGTACAGCTGGGATGATTTAAGAGTATTGGTGCTCTAAGTGTCACCCTCTCCAGCAGTGACAAAGATGAGAGGCATCAAAAGTGGTGGTTAAAGCCCTCTGAGGGAAGCAATTATGAAATGAACTGACCTGGATGCAGATTTCTTTGCCCTTGAGCTGAGAGAGAAGGCTTAAGCAGGAGTTTTATATCCCTTTCAATCTTGCTCGTATTTAATCTTTGCTAATGCAGCTTGAAAGCACCATGAATGTTTGTCCAGCCCATTTCTGGGCTCCTGGTTTCAGGGCATCCTGACTTCTGCAAGGCTTGGGTGAGTGGTAGATTAAAAGAAGGAAAAGAGAGCATATGTTGTCTCTTGATTTGGACATTGGTAAAGCAATAGTCTCAAAAACTAGCTCTGACTTCAAAGCATCCTCATTCTTTCCTGGTAATGCATTCTTTTTTAATATTTCTTGTTAAATGAAATATGGTAAACTTACCCTTAAGCCTGGATCTGGGCTTTCTTTATACATTGTTTTAGTGCTCTGACAACCTAAATAGATGTTAAATACAGCTGTTCCCATACACAAGCCAGTATCTGTAATTCTCATCAGCAGTGTTGAGCACTTCTGAAAGTCAAGATGCCCCTTTCAGATGCAAAGACTAAGATCTTGCAGCCTCTGTTTAGGCACCTAACTCTGATAAATAATGCCCTATACACTGAAATCCCACTAATTTGGCAATTTACTTGTACCTGTTACTGGATGATGCAGAGGGTCCTGTGAGATGGACTTTTCTTCTTTGCTTTAGATTAAGGTACAGGCAAATAGAGATCCTTGGAACATGTGTTTGCTGGCAGGGATGCTCAGTGCAGAAGATGTCTGTGAATTCTCAAAGAGCAAGGCTGAGGGATGGAGAAGCTGTGTTCCAGAGGGGTATAGATCAGAAATTCCTTACTGCTCAGGAAGTGGGCTATTCTGTTCATTTTATTTTCCATTTAATTTATCTGTCACTGAGATTTGGCACCAGCTAATTGTTAGCCATCCCATCCCTTCACATCCATCTGAGTAAGCTGAATTTTTGTCTGGCTCTGTAAGCTACTCCTGTCTAAGCTGTTGCAGACAAAGAGCCTTCTCCTGTGTACTCTGGCTCCAGCTATTCCTTTTCTAGCCCTTCCTACCTCCTTGCCAGTGAATGAATGCAGCCCTGTAAAGGCAGGACAGACATGGAAATTTCTTCCAAGCTCATTTTGTCATGCTTGTGATAGGCATCTTTGTGCTAGAAATCCCTTTATCTGTTCCATTGTATCTTTACCAAAGGATTGGATAGGCGGGTAGCACATGCATCAATGTACTGCAAGCCCTAGTGTGCAGTAGTTGGACTAGTGAATGGTAAATAAATAGTCCAAGACCCCTGTGTAAGATCTGCCGTTGACTTGGGGCAGAGTGGTGTTGGACTAAGTCTTGCAGAACTGGAACAGTGCAGAAAGGTAGAAGAGGAAATGGGTGTAAAAGGCCAAGAGAACCTGAAGCAAAACCATTCTAGGGCATGGGGCAAGATAGCTATTCGTCAGTATGCTCTTGGAAGAAAATGTAATTGTTGGACAGATGGCCTAGGAGGAATATATAGATTTGTGATTCCATCCATCTCTGATTAAAGAGCCGTGACTATGTTCCTGTGAATTATGTGTCCCTTGTTCTTCAAACTTTTGTTTGTATCTGATGTTTATCCTGAGATATTTGATAGAAATGCATAAAAGTTTTTGTTATCCTGGGGGGCAGAATGTTCCATTTAACTTCGTTTTTTAAAGAGTGTTTTTGTAAGCTAATGCTTTCACCAGTGTAAACCATGCCATGGCGTGCTATGCCACAACAACTGACTGCCTCATATGAATATAAAGTTCACTGAAGAATTTTATAGAGTTAGTGATTTTTTTTATCTGTCACTTCAAACAGAAGAATTACAGGCTCTGTCTTGCCCAGCTGGGAGGAAACTTAATGCTCACTCTAGGTAGTTTTTGTACTACAGTTTATTTCTGTGTGTGCTTTATCTTATAGATTTTTTTTTGTCCCTACCTGTTCAGAAAAGTATTTTGATCTTAGTCCTATAGCCTTTCTCTCTTCTGGGAAACTGGACCTTTAGTCTGTCAAAGTGTTTCTTACAAGAAGGGAGCAGTGGGAAGGTGCTGGGGCACTATGTCTGGATAGAATGGGTTGCTCAATCCATCTGTTCATCCACCCTTCCAGGTGTTCCCCTACTCAGTGGGCTCACCACCCTGTGTCCCCTCCCTGCCTCCTGGCCAGATAAGCAGGTTTGACTTGTGTGGTGTGGTTGTAAAACTAAGTTGGGCTCTTGTCCTGACCTACCCAGTGGTGCTCATGCATGGGCTGCCCAAGAGGGACGCTTAGACAGTACTCCTACATGCTTGCATACCTTATCCTTCTATCCTTTTTTAATCATCCTTGTTGTAGTCCTTGCTCCTCACTTTCTCTTTTCAAAGAAACAGCCCGCCCCACTTATGGTTTTCCCATGGGAAAACCATAAATATATACTCAAATTTGCTATTTCTGGTACTATTCCCTTGATATTTAACCAATTTATTTAATTATTTAAATTATTTAAATTTAACCAATTTAACCCTAATTGGTGTTATTGAGATAGTTGGCCAGTGCTGCTGGCCTTGCAGTGGGTAAGCTGGCTAAAGAGTAGGTAAAGAGTGGTTGGGTGCTCTAAGATGTCTGTTAGATCTTTGTCCTTAATACTGAAATTCTTGGGTTCAGTGAGAGAGAGGTGAGCTCTTCAAAAGCACTCTGAGTTGGCCCATGTCTACTCTGGATGATCTTGATGGTGACAGAGTGAAATGAATACTTCAGAAATAGTGCCTGAAGGGATTTCATATTCCTTCTGCTGATTTTTCACTAAAAGGTAGATAAGCTTTGTTTATTTTGACTCTAGGCAGAAGCACTTGTGCGGGATAATGATGTATCAGCTCATGCCCAGAATGTTGCCAAGGCCAAATATGAATTTTTATTTGGCTTGGAAGAAGAGAAGCCTTCAGGAATGGGTAAGTGCTGTTTATTACTAATGTGTGCAAATAAAAAAATCCCTTAAGCCACTCAGGAAAGTTTTGCAGAAGCTGCTCTTTAATGATCCCATGAGGGCTCACTGACTGTGCTATGCTGCCCTTCGCAAGTACCAGGCCATACGATCCTGATGGTTTGGCTCCAGAAAATGACAGTGGCTCCTTGTCTTATATCCCTGCCATTCTTTCTGGCTCATTTGAGCCACCATGATGTGACAGGGGACACATTGATGGAGGGAGTCCCTGCACTTCTCTGCAGTGGAGGAGTTGTTCAGCCACGAGTTCTGCAGTTGCACATGCTGAAACATGGCCATTTCTGCCTGGAGGTCCTTCCAGAAATGCACTTTGTGGTCCTTCTACAGGTAGAGTTGGTAAGATTTTAATTTAGATACTTGAGGTGGTACCCAAACTGCTCTGCCCTCTGTAGTCAGTAATTCCAGAAGTCCAGGTGCAATATCTAATGTTATGCCTAAGGATCTGTCTTGTTCCTGTTGTCTTCTTGTAAATAAATACTTCTTGTACGTATGCTTTCTACCTTTTAAGAGCCCAAGCTTAGAAGAAAATAAAAGGAGTTATTGTAGCTATTCCTCTTGCCTCATCAAAATTATCAACAAGCCCTGACCTCTTTGAAAAAGCATTTCCCCAGGTTGTTCTCTTTGTACCTTGAACCTTTCTAACTGCAAACTTTCTGGAATGTCACTTAATTAAAGAAGACTCCCTTCTTGCTAGAAAAGGGCAGCACTTTGTTCAGAAACAGTGTAGTCTTCTCAACTTAAGTAAGAAAAGGGGAAAAAATAATAATAATAATAATAAAAGATAAGAAAAAGCAGAACTTGAGTATCTTCCTGAATTTTATATCCTAATTGCAAAGTGGAAAAAATCCACATTTCCAAAAAGAGAAAAAAACCCTCAAAAAAAACCAAACCAAAAGGACCTCATTTAGGAATTTTAAAAACTCTTCCAAATTGCCACAAAATGTGTATCAGTTTATTACATGAATCATGATGACCTAATTTCTTGCTTGGAAAGACACAGTGTGAGAGCACTGGCAGCAGGCATTGGTACAAATTGAGAGATTGGTATTAAATAAAGTATGCTGTGTCTAATAAACCCAAGTGAATATATTGTTATTACCAGCCAAAACAATTATCAAATATGACGTGTATTCCGAGCTAAGTACTGAGCTCTCAAATAAAGGGTGGCAAAGAGTAAGCCACATATATTGACTTATGTGCCTAATTCTTTCTTCCTGTGCTGCTTCTTGCCTTATTTCTGGATCTCCTTCTTGCCTTGTTTCTAGATCTCCTCCTGTACCTTTATTAATGAGAAACTACCATTAGGGACTAACAATTAGCAAAATGGGCATGATTTCAAGGGACCCTCACAGGAGGGTTTGTGAATATTTAACTGTGGTTAACATACAAAGTTTGTGAATTGTACCCAAAAACTGGGTGATGTTGTGCCTACCCAGACTGGCCTCATGCTATTATAGACAAATGCATCCTCCTGCTTCTCTTCCAAGTTGTTTGACCACCATGGATAAATAAGAGTGATTCTGCTCCTTGTAGTTTTTTCTTCAAGTGAGCAGATTTTCACTGCTTATTAAGTGGAGGTGAATGAGGACAGGGTGACTGAGGGGACAGAAGTACAAACTCAGGGCTTTTGTCCACCAAATCATGCTTTTTTCTAGATTTGATATATGTCAAATATGTCACGACATATGTTTCTGGGGGAAGCAGCTATGCTTGAAAGTCTTTCTGTTCTTCTCTGTGTTAGATGGGAAGGGAAACAACACCACTAAAAATCCATATAAACATGCTACTTTCTGAAGTTTCCTTTAAAAGAAACAAGATATGCTTTTTAGGGGTCAAAGTATGAAATATTTCAAGCAGGGACAGGGCCAGGAGAAATGTTGGTGTTTAAACTTGATCAAGAAAACAGCTTCTCACTGTGGGCAGGTTAGGCTGAACTTTAATTTATCTAACCTAAAGCAGCTGACCTGTGCCATGGCTGGCCTCAGAAACGTAATGTAGCATGTAAGCTGCAGAACAGCTTAATTACTACTGCCTTCTGGTTTATCCTTTCCCTTTTGGCCACAGCCAGGTTACTGTAGCCCTCCTGATGCTGTTGAGGATATACATATCTTGACTGAATGCTAAAACACTTGCATCAGACAAGCCAATTCACAAAGAAGGAAAAATAATTGGGGATGACTGTAGCAAACACTTCTGTTTACCCAGGTGGGAGATGGCAGCTTTTGTTAATGAGCTCCCGTGCTGATTCTTACCTTTCAGGTTGAAGCTGCTGGTCATTTTCAGATGAGAGAGGGGAAAATAAAAAGTTAGATGGCTTTACAAGGGGTGTTTCATCAAAGATATTCAAATGCTAATAAAGCATGTCACATGTAAAACATTTTTTCTCCTTTGCTGTCTTCAGTCTGGTTTTATCTGGGATATTTGTGATCACTGATGCCCTAATGTGCTCTTGTCTTTAATGCACGATGCCTCTTGCCTAGGTCCTCTCCTCTTGTGTCCACTGCCCATCCTCCTGCCCTGGATGCATTACTCAGAGCAGAAGCCAAGGTCCAAGCCCCCAGGACCCTCCTGTTGTGGAAGGGTTCAAGACCACACATCTCCCTGCAGACCCTTCCCACTGGGGGCGTGGGGAGGAAGCCCCACACTTGTCCACGTGGCCCTGCATAGCCTGGCCACCTTACTTGGCAAAACCCCAGCCTCCTGCCTTCCAGCTAAAGAAAATGTTTTTTAGAAACTGAATTTAGTTGGGTTGGACAAGACCTCTTCTCAGACTCACTGACATAAAAGGCCACTTGTTGTATGTGGAAACATACATTCCTCCTCTGGAAACTGCTGTGGAAACAGTGGTCTCCTTTTTTTCAGGCTTGGCTGTGCTACAGGCCTGATTTTTATGACTTTGCAGTTAATACATTTAAATACCAAAAAGAAAAAAAAGTCATGGCCACATGACTTAGTTTTAAAAGTGCCTCCTTGGGGAAAAAAGTGGGGGATACTACAAAATAATTCCTTATATAAACATGAAGGCCAAATACCCCATAATTCCTGTTATATGAGAAAATAAATCCAAGACTGTTGTTAGGAAGAAAATAGCTTCTTAAGATTAATAAACAGTCTTTTCTCTGATGCTTCTGAGAGGAGAAAGCTTTCATCCCTCCTGTGTACCAGAGGTTTAATCTCATCCTTCACAAAAAGGCCCTGTACAAATACTGCCTGTGTTACTATGCAAATCTGGTCTTTCCCAACAGCTGCTGGAAGAAACTTGAACTCCTGGTGGAACAAATAGCTTTTTGGAAAGCCTGTCACTTGCTGGGCTCATTTAACATCTTGCTTCTGCCAAAAGAGATGGTCCCAGACACATGCTGCCACTGATTGTCTCATGCCAGTTCTTGTGCTCATCTGTGTGCTTACCAAGCTCAAGCCAGTAAAAACTGAAAAACTGAGTAACAACTGCCCCCCCCAAATAATGCCAAAAGAACAATTCTAAGAAAAGGGCTTATTCTCCTGGCAGTGTGTGCTGAATCACCTTTGCAAAGAGTCAAACAATGCCAGATCTGACACGTGAAAGAAAATCAAACACATACTTTGACCCACACAGCATACCCATTCCTGAACTGCAATCATAGAAATGATTTCTTTTGCTTTAGAATTTCTAGAACTTGTTTCAAGAGCAAAGGAAGAACACAATGGCTGCTGTTTTGTAAAAGTAAAGCCTTTTGAGGGTTCTATGCTGCTGATTTAAACAGCTTTAAGAAAATTATCCCTGTATCTTTGTGTAAAATAAGCATCACTCACATACTAGGTTATCCTTAATCTTGTGCCTTGCTAGTTTGCTCTGTTACTTCAAGGCACGCGTGTCAAGCTCTGCTGCATCCGCCTTGCATTGCATGGAAGTGGCATCTTTCTGATCCTCACTTCAGGAACTGCCCTGAGATGACAGGCACTCATTACATTGTTCTCATGATAATCCAGACTGCTACCTGTAGTCTTGCCCTGTGTTCCAGCCAGTTGAGTTCGTGCACTATAGGAAGTGATTACCTTTTTGGCACCAGCATGTTTACTGGCCATGCTGAGTGCTTGTCTTTCACTCCAGCATCGAGTAAACCAGGTCACTTGGGATGCTCTGAAGAGCAGCAACCTCCTACAGTGCTGTCAGAAGAGAATTGTGTATATGAAAAAATAAATGCTGATGCAGGAGGATAGGTTCTGTTGTGCTCTGCATCTTGGCTGCAGAGGAGGAGAGGTGGAGCTGTTTTGCTGTCTCCCCTGATATTCTGAGTCCTGCTTCCTGGGGCTGGGAGAAGCTAGGCATGCTCTGGAGTTGTCAGGTGTGGTGTGATGGATGTCTGGGTTTCCAGTCCAGTGCAGAGAAAAACTAAAAGGGGCACAAGGCATTATGCTAAGTCCCTTGCTCCACAGGAGGAAATTGTATGTCTTGTGACCTCCACTTGAAAGCTGGATAGTTCAAGTTATCATAACCTACAGCTGTAGGGAGGAGATTACCACATCCTCAACTTTCTAAACAACAGAGCTGTTTGAACGCCAAGGGTTTAGTACAAATAATCGTTAAAAGATGGGCTGTTTGTTTATTGTTTTTTAAAGGTGCAGAATTAAGCACTCAGAAGTTGGGAAATGCCAGAGTTAAGGCAATAAATGTCTCCCTGTCTGTGCTTTATTGGCCGAAGCTGAGAGCCGCGTTGATGTGAGCACACAAATATTTGGGGACCTTGTGATGCTGGGAGTTTGTCAGTGTCTGGCCACATCAGATGCTCTGAGCACATGCTCAATTTGGCTGAAGCTGGCAGGACTCAGCAATGCTTTCCTGGAGGCAGTCAGGCTATCCCCTTCCATCAGGCAGACAGAAAATGGGGCATCCAGATCAGTAGGCACAAGAGGAGAGGTTCAGCCAGGTGACTTGGCTTGTTATACACAGGTACAGTGGGGCACAGCTGTATTTTTACCTGTTGCCGTGGCCTCCTTTCCTCGGGCTCAGCCCCATCATCTGGTGAGATCAGATCTGGTTGCAGCACAGCAACACAAACCCTCTATTGTGCTGTAGCATTGCTTAATTTCTGAACCTTATGAAGGAAATTATGCATGTTAACTTGCTGTTGATAGGCACACGGAGAAGGCATTTAGATAAAATTATGCAGGTAGATGCAGTTCCAGCCTGGTATTGGACTGAAAAAGTGAAACACAGGTATTTTTCCTGTTCACAGTTCACTGCTTTAACAAGTACCTTCTGCCTTAGATCCCTGCGTTGTTTATTTAACTCTATCCAGCTTCCTGAGGAAGGGAGTCTCATTCACTCTGAGAGCCTTCTGAAAAGTTTCTATGCAATGTCCAACTGCACCTTTAGCAACAAACACTTGGAGTTTGGGAGACACACATGTCCCTCTGTGTCCTGTTTTTGTTTTAGCTGGGCGCCTAACTTTAGATCCGTGTCCTACGGTGCTCTAAGAACTGCCTAGCAAGACTACTCTTAGCTTGATTAGTTCCTCCCAAACCCTGAAATGTAGTAAAGTATATCCTTTTCTGCAAGTGTACCTGGTTTCTGGGTCTACAAAAATCCAGAGTTTCTGAGATCTGTGCTTAGAAGTGAGGGATTTTTAAGCCATTTTTGCTTGCTCAAAGCAACTTTACAACGGTTTTGAGAGGATTCCTTAAAAATACAGTATTTTACATACATAACATTAATTACAAGTGAATTTAGAGAGGCTGTGAAGTCTTTGTAGATGCTGAAAGTGTCAAAGCAGCTGTGAGTTGTCACTGCTTTGAAAGTTTCTTCTCCAGGTGAAGGCTCTTCGGGAGCTTTAAAAGTAGTTCTAGCTAATTACTGTGTGCATCTACATTTAGACCATCACCTGTTAGCTGCTTCCTTTCTAAGTCACAGCAGCAGAAAAGAAAATTTCAGATTATTTTTGGATCTGTTGTTTACATTTTGGGTTTCAGACTTCTCCAAACATAAGTCTTAAATCAAACCCTGAGATTCTTACAGCCATATCATTCCAGAGTGTGGGACTTCAAAGAAGGAAAGTACACTAAATATTCTAAGACCCACTTGCGCTTTTATGTCAGATTAAGGAGTCCAGATACTCCCTTTGTATTCCCTCCAGTGCTAGCAGCTGTTCTACTCTACCATTTTGCTTTCCAGGGTAATGACTCTTGGGACTGAACTATCTCACTGACCATCTGTGGCCCATACAGCAATTTGCAGTGGATAATCCCTCACACTAAATCCTCTCAGCACGTGCTGCATGTTAGTTTTGGACTTTGTCCTGTTTTGAGCTCGCTGTAGGCCTGTGTGTGACTGTGGCAAGGTGCCATCCTTGCAACCAGTGGAAAGGTATGGGGCTCTTTAGAGGACACTTAATTCAGTGCAGCTGGGGTGATGCAAGCTGTCCCAAACCCTGTTTACCACTGGGAATTAGTTAAAATCTATGGGGAAAAATATGCAACCAAGTCACAGCATTGCTTGCATAAAGCTTTCCATCAGGAATAGGGTTAGAACTTGTACAGTTGTAAAAAAAATCCATACAAACTCTTCAAGAGGCACAAAGTGACCCATCTATTTTACATGCTTTCTAAATGGTCACTGCTTTCTAAATGCACAGGATTTACATTCTTATGCTAGTGGCTTTTGTCAGTTCATTTTCCAAACCAATGACAACTCTGCATGGTCACATCACTACCTCCAGCACTGGGACTTGGCTAGCAGAGAGATTCGTGACAGATGTACCTGGAATGGGCATGGTTGTCCTATGGCAGACTGAAGTTTCACCTAACACAGCCTCTGGTAGTCCGAACTTAGGGAATTTAGGGAACTATGCAAGAGCAGTGGTGAGCAGTACCTTTTTGAGACTCTCTTCCAGTGTGCAGCAAGCTGTGGGTGTACAATTTCCTGAGCAACACACTGCCCCTGTATACTTGCAGGGGGATGATTTTTTTCCTTGAACAAATTAGTTTAATTTCTGGGTAACCTTGAGCCACTGGCTGTCACGCCACTGTCTGGCTGTTCAAGCATGGTGACTGCAAAGAGCACGCAGCCTGTGTATGCTCTTGGGCTCTTGGGCTCTGTCCAAACTTCCCAGTGACCATAGGGAAACAACCAGCGAGTCCCTCTGGTTGTTTCTTTTTGGGGTGAGGAATCTCAGCCAAGACAGACAATTTTTCTGCAAGGACCCTGCTATACCTCTACCTTCCCTGCATGTTTGCTAAGGTGCAGAGGCATTTCACCAGGATTTATTTCTAGGCAACTCTCCCCACCTCTTCCCTCTGTTTCCCTCTCACTTTCACTCAGCTTCCCCATTTCCACTAACTTGTTGTTTTTACATAATGCCGCTGTAACTTTAGACGGGATGAAGACCCAGCTCCACTTCTCCTTTTTGGAGCAAGCAAACTGCCCCAAAGCCTGGAGTGTCTGCAAGCTGCAGAAAATCCTGTGCCCAGTCCAGTGTGGATGTTTGCAGTCCATTTACAAAAGCCCTGTGTTTGCATTATGTTAATCCTCTGCCTTTGGCTACACTGGCCAGGCAGGACCTCTCTCAGCATGGAGAATGACATCATTTGGAAAAAGGGCTGCTGCACAAGGCTGCCAGAGGCTGTGCAGCATCCCTTCCCTTTTACAGGGGACTGCTGCTCCATCTCAGCAGGAGCAGGCTGCTTTATCAATTGGAATAGTTTTAGTGACCGTAGAAGTTGTAACATGATGCAGTGTAGGAGACACATGTAAATCTCCTCTTTGGCAGGCTGCAGTAGTGATATAATACCATAAATCCTGTGATTTGTTCATTAAGCTCTGTCACCTAGAGATTTGTTTCTTCTTGATGCATACATTGTTTTTTATTTGCCCTAATTTGCCTTTTACAAATAGTGGCAAGAAATACCAGGAAAGCGTAACTGATATGATGCTGCATGCAAGCTCACCCACGTGCTACTTGTGATTGGCGTAAGGAGCTGCAGAGACATAAAATGCAGGATGACTGGGCTGCTTAGTGATGCTCACTAATGCCGAAATGCCATAAAGCATCCTGCATCCCGAAACCAGTACATGACTCTCAGCATTGCCATTGTGTCCAATTCTCCCCTTACAGACACAGTTACAAAAACGGCAGTTAAGCGCAGACGTATCCCTGGCATGCCGTCAGGCAGCCTTGCTGGAGGAAATTTTTTTCCTCCCTGCAAGCTGCCAAGGTGGACTCCTTAGCTCCTGCGATAGACTGAATGAGACTGCAGTTCCTCCATCAGTTTCATAATACTCAGAAAGCATCCATTTACATCACTGTGTGCAGTGCAGGGCAGCAGCTGCCAGGAAATTTGAAACTATTTTGATTCCAGTTGACTAGAACAGCAGCAATTGAATTAGCTGGTATCGCTATAGATAAACTGATGATCTGTGCATTTTATTTCTTTGACCAATGGGTAACTGCTGGAGCTACAGTAACCTCTGTGAGTAAGGAGACTGTTCAAGCAAATATATCTAATTTCTTGAGCTATATTATATATAAATATATATATACTGTATAGAGAGAGACACTCACACCATTCTTTTTTAAAATGTACCTGTAAACAAAATGTTTGTCTATGCTTTTAACTTGTGTGTTGCTTCCTAGAATTTCCTTTTATTATTCTGTAGACAAGTTTGCTTGACATGGAATGGTTATTTACCTATGAAATATCATATCTATGCCTGATTTGAGTCATTAATTCTTTCAGCATCTAGTCATCAGAAAGGCTGCCAAATGCTGTTAGGTTATATCTGCCCAGTCTTAGTTTTCTAGTCACTCATTCCCTTTCTATTTTAGCTTTTTCCCTAACCATTTCTTTTTTTTCTTTCTTTTTTTTTTTTTTCCTTCATTTGTTGAAAGAAGCCACCTTCAATGCAAAGTAGAAATTTGTGTTACCTGAAAGTGTGTGTCCTTTCTTTGTTTGTTTGGTGATGGGTATTTTTTTTCCCTGTGCATCTTCAGTGCAGTCCTTAAATTTTGTTGTTGTCTTTCTAGCCTTGTTTGTAATGCAGTCATATTGGGGGATGGGTTGGACAGGATATGCCAGTAGCTGCAGCAAGACATGATGCTGTGGTGGTGGATGGGAATAAGGGAGGAGTTTCCCTTAAAGAGCTCAAGCTCCCCTAAGCTCTTGTACCTGAAAAAGCTCCCTGAGGGATGGGAAAGGCTTTGCAATATTGGCAGAGAGGGGCAGATTGGTCGTGGTTTACCTCACAAAATAGAGGCCTTGGCAGTCATGTGCATGGTGGTACCTAACATAATGGCAACAGAACACTGCTTTGATGTAATTTATGAATTTTTTTTCAGTCAGAAAATTAGGCAATGTTCCTGCATGAAGGCAAGAATCCCACTGACTTGTACTACAGCAGTGGCAGCAGCAGCAGTCTGTCCAGAGGAGGGCTGCTGTCATCTCACTTTATAAAGGCCTTACATTTCTACTGTGACAGGGCTACTGTCTTGCCCAGATGGAACACAGCTTGCAGGTGTGGCAGAGGGGAGGATGTGTAAGCACTCTCCCTCTCCTTGGACATCTCTCTGCCCACATGAGCGAGTATGTGCTCTGTATGTGTACCTCTTCTGGAGACTGATGGGCTTGCCATCACGAAGTTCAGGAGAAGTAAACCAGAAACTTGCTCAGGATTTCTTTCGACAGTGGCTGTCGGTGGCAGATGGGGACACACAGCACAGCATTTAGCGTTAACCACTGATATAAGGCCCCCTTCTGTTTCCCTCGTGTTGGTTCAGAAGCTAAGACAGCAATTAGCAGAGACGAGCCTGGCCCCTTGGCAGATCTGTGTGCAGTGCCTTGTTAGGGCTTGGCCTCCGGAGCACGTTGGCTGCTTCCCAGCACCAGAGGAGGCCGGGGCTGATGCTCCGGGCTTCCTTCCAACGGGCTTCCTTCCAACAAGGCGGGATGTGTGGGTTGAGTGAGGCGGGGGCGGGGGGGGCGGGGGGGAAGGGGCGGGCGTGTCCCAGCTCTTAGGGCACTATGTATTGCCTTTATGCAGGCAGTGCAGCCAGAGAGTGTGGCCCAGGTGGCCTGGCCAAGTTTTGTCCCACAGTGCTGAGGGCACGCACTGAGTGAGCACTGCTGTGGGTGGATGTGTCTGAGAAGGGTTTACGTTACCATCTATAGTGACAGGCTCCCTATCAGTCCTCCCTTAAGAAATCCCACCTCTAGACTGTGCTGAGAGAGCAGCAAGCACTAAAGCTTCTGCATTAGAGAAGACCAGGGTTTTGGGATGAGAAAGCAGCTTGGGGTTGCTTGCTTGGGGTTGTTCTGGTGCAGGTGTAGGGACCTTGTAACCACAGACCATCACTGTCATACGTGAGTGTGTCCTGGTGGAAGTGTCCCATAGTGGAAACCTACTAGGTGTGCCATGAAAAGTATGGGCTTGAGATACATACAAGCACTGTGTGGCTAAGTTGTGTGCAAAGGGGACTGTTTGTCTGCTGCTACAGACACTTAGGCAAAGCACTGTGGGTGCACCCACACCTGTGTGTTGGAAACCTTGCCGTGAAGCTGGACAGGGCATCCTTGCTCCTTACAGCTCCCTGGGACCCTGCAGCAGAGGAAAAGTCCCTGTTTTGTCTAGTCACTATCCTGAACAGCAACCAAGTCATCTGGATGAAGTTTCATTTTTATCATATAGTGATCAAGTCAATGGCATGGAGGCATTTGGAGAACCCATTGGGAAAGATTCTGAGGCTTGGCAAGGTCCAGGACTGTCACTTTGATCCTGCTCCATGCCCCGTGTGTGGTATTTACCCTGTGGCTAGAGATACTGGGATATACTTGCAGGTGTAAACTCCTGCTTATCTTAACAAGCCACTGGCACATAGGTAGCCATATTAATGCGGTTCTGAACTTGTGTTAGATTATCCTCGCTTTCACCTTCAACTCAGTCTATCATTGACCACAGCCACATGGCTTCCTCCTCAGAAACAGACTGGCCAGCCTGCTCGGAGCAGAGGTGGGGATCAGTTTGCAATGCAGCACCTGGACATGCACCTTGAGACCAAACTATTCAAATGCAAATTGGTGTCTGGTTTCAGAGCTGTCACCTCTGATGCTTTTCAGAGTTAGGTGCTCAGGTCTCGACACCCTGCAGTTTGATTTAAATCACTGTTATACTCCTGGCCAGTTTATTTTTTTTTCTAAGTGAGTGGGACAAATGCAGCTGTTGATGCTTGGCTTTTTTGTTGTTGTTTTGGGGCTTTTTTCCCCCAAAAGCTCAGTTTCTCCTTGGGCTGTGATATAAGGTGGCCAATTATCTGTCATTATGTGATCCCTGAGGTCCCTCCAGACAGATGGTTCTCTGTTACCTCACAACAATGGGAGCCACTGGGTGCTTGGCGCTTGGAAAATGGGACCACCCATTTTTGCTCCTGCTTTGTTTACATCAGTTGGAAAAGCAGGACAAGGAAGGGAGGGGTAGCAAGGTTTTTCTGCAGCAGTGTACTTGATGCAGTAGAAAATGTGTATTGCTTGGTATAGGTCCATCACTGCAACATGACCTTCAGCTACCTGAGTTGTTAAAGGAAGAGAGTAGTGCTGGCAGAAAGTTGAATTCCTCATTAATTGCTTTGTAATTTAGTTAATTAGCTTTGTCAAGGCTGTAGAACATAAAGGGTGTGGCTGATCATCTGCCCAGTGTTTCACCTTTACAAGTGCAAATTACCTAAAAATGTAAAACCATCCTGTGTTGTGTGTTTTTTAAGTAAAATCATCATGTGTAGTGTCTTTTTCAAGTAAAACTGTCATGTGTCGTGGTGCACGTTGTGGATGGCTGTCAGACATCTGAATCTCTGCCTTCTTAGGCCTGTGCGCCTGGTCTGTGGCCTCAGAGTGTTCATGTCCCACTGAGACCTTTTCTGAAGTGGAGCAGACATTTCAGGCATTCATTCCTCTGTAGCTCACCCCCAAAGTAGGGCTGCCCAAAAACTCCTATGTAGAAGGACCAGCTCTGGATAACTGCAGTGTGGGAGTGTGCAGAAGTGAGTTAAACTGAACAGTATTTTCCCTGCAGGGGAGAGCGTTGTTGCTCTGTTAGGAGTGGGCTGGCGAGGGAGATCAGGCTTTCTGCTTTGTGCATGTGGCAGATAATCGAGGGTCTCTTTCTTTTTTCTTTGCAGGTAGTGGCCGTGGAAGCAGCAGTTTGCCTCCTCATACCATCATCAATGAATTTCCAGAGTATGGCACTGTAAAGTCAAGCAGAGAAGCACCTACAGCTCCATCAACATGCCAGGCCGAGCCTGTAACACACAGTCCAGAGAGACAGGACAGTCACCACCCCGTCAGGCCTATTCAGTGCGCAGCTCCTGCAGATAATTTGAGGCCTGATACAGGGGCAGTGCAGCTTCACACCTCAGAGGAAGGTTTGCAACCTGCAGATAATCTGCCAGAGATTATGAAAATCTCTCAACAGCTAGAAGCAATAAAGGTGCAAGAAAGAGCAAATACTTCTCTCGACACGACTTCAGAGACGCAAATGGAAAAAAAGAGTGTTACTGGCAGCCAAAATGTGCAGGCAGCCAGAGAACCAGTTCCAGCAGGCCAAGAAAAACCCTCAGGCATGTTTCTAACATCTGAACAAACAGCTGAGGAAAAAAAGCATTTGATAATAGAGAAAGATGTGGCTTCTATATGGGTCGGAGAAAAGCAGTCTGAATCCTCACATGCCATAAGTAATAAAGCAGAGGAGGTCCACACAGCTCAGGTACCAAGCTGTCACAAACCATCTGTGACAAACCTGGAAGCAGTCAGCAATGTGGAGAGGGGCATGCGTTTTGAGTTGTTTTCAGAGTACAGTCAAGGCAAAATGCAAACAGGTCCCGAGAGAAGGCTTGCTAAAGAGGCAGCTGTGAGTAAACATGTAGAATTTCAAGGTGTGGAGATCTTACAGCTGCAAAAAGCTGAGGAGCAGAGAAGAAAGAAGCACTCACTGCTGGACTCTGTGTCTCTGGAGAGGAAGGCATTCCCCAAAACATCCAGCCACCCTGTGTCACCAATGGTCTCCCCAGGCTTGCTTTCCTTGCCAGATAGTGTGTGGAGTGAGGTCTGTGAAGATCCAAGGCTGGGACCCGTTGCCTCTGGAGCCACTCCTCTAGCACTGCTCGATGAAAGTGGGAAGGATGAAGTTTCTGTAAAGGATGGGAAGAACTGTGGTGAGGAGAAGATGGCTGTGTTTGCAAGAGGCTTTGGCAGGTGAGTTGGTGCTAAGAGGGGGGCAGGGGTCAGACAGGGGTTCTCTTGTCTAGGCATGTGGCTTGTGCCTACCTGTTTCAGAGCTAATGAGAAGCAGCAAATATTTGTCTGCTGCCTATGTTGTGGTGTTTACAGTAGTGATTCATAGCTGGTGGTTGGCTAGTGCCTGAAGTTGGTACTGAAGCCACTCCACACCATCTTACTGAAATGTGCTGTCCATCTCAGGTTTTGAAATGCAAAGATCAGAAATCTTGCTGTTTGCACAGTGATGTCTGTGTGATGAAGCATCTGTAGCAGGTGTAGTTGGGATCTGGACATGTCATGTAATTAAATACAGTTGGCATGCAGGCCTGGCCACACAGATTTTCTGGTTTCATTCAGAGTTTGTGCAAGAACAGTGTGAGAACCTCTGAAAGGTTGGATAATAAAAATATTTTATATGCAGGGCTATGTAGATCACAGGAGGATAAATGCTACAATATGTGCTTTCTACATTATCTATCTATCTATCTACCTACCTACCTACCTACCTACCTATCTACCTATGTAATTTTAGCAGTAGGTATTACAAGAATGGCATTATGCATTTGCATCCTGATTTGCTTTGCATCCTGATGTGCTTGCTTTTCTTTTCTGATGCACATCTCTGACAAACAAACGGTTCCACTGATGTGTTACGAGCAAACCATGCCCACTTTGACCTGGAGAGGTGTTTGCTGCTGAGACAAGAAGATCCCTATGAGGGAGGCTCTCCTGCCTCTGCACCTCTGGATCTGTGGCATTTTGCTTTGCCTAGTGCATGGGATTACTTGGGCTGGCTACTCTAACCTCTGGCATGTTGAGGAGCCCCACACTATTTGGTGCAGCAGAGAAGAAAACTCTTCAGAGGGATGGTATACCTTTCGTTACATCAGCAACCAGGCTGAGTCTTCTCCTTTCAAATCTCTCCAGGCTCCATATTTTTAATTGCATGTGCTTCCCTTTGTATTTTAGAGTGATTTCCTTCAGCTTTTTGCTGAAGACCCAGTCCTTGGACTGCAGAGATAGCAAATTATCCTTTAGTGGCAGAGGCTCCATCTGAATACGCATCTCCAACATGTGCAGCTTCTGGCATGGCCCTGGTGCTTGGATAGATCTTACACATTGTGCTTTTCTCCTTTGCACATAAGCAGCTGATGTTATCTGTTAGACAATATTAGGCTGTCTCCCAGCCCTGTTCTTTCATCCAGAGAAATGTTTATTTCTATGTCCCTGGAGAGGGAGATGATGCCAGTCATAGAGAGGTAGTGCAAGGAGAAACCAGCATTTTACCTGCAGTGCATAAAGCTGTGTTGACCTTTCTGCTTGGAAAGGTGGAAGGTGAGAAGGGTTGCCTAAAGTCTAAACCTTGCCCCCAAGCTGAAATGATCTGTTTCTGGTTAATTTTCAGGATGGTGGAGGAGGGGGAAGCAGCCACAGGAGGATATGAAGATTTCCTTGGGCAGAGGCACTCTGACGTCTCCACCGATCTGTACAGCTCACAGTTTGAAAACATCCTAGACAATGCATCTTTGTACTACAGTGTGGAATCGCTGGAGACATTGTACTCGGAGCCCGATAGCTACTTCAGCTTTGAGATGCCACTCACTCCCATGATTCAGCAGCGCATGAAGGAGGGTGGACAGTTTTTAGATAGGACATCAGCCTTGGGGCAGACAGATGCCCCTGACAGGGAAGTGAACGGATGTGGTGAAGTCATCACCAATGGCTTAAGGGATGCAAGCAAAACACTCTTCAAAGGAGATGTCACAGAAGTCCCTCATCTGGAAAGGTAAAAGTAGTGAGTGAGCTTTCTGTGTGCCTGCTGATTTCCCCCAGTCTGTTTACTTCTGTGTACTGTCACAGAGTGTAGTTTTGCCTCTTTTAACACTTCAAATTTTCTGCAGAGATTAATTCCCCGGGTTACTGCAGGAGAGGAATGAGCCATCCAAACCCGCCATTCATAAGAAGAGTACAAATTTACATTATGAAGGTTTATTAGGCAATGCTGATGAATTGATAAAAGTCTGTCTGGTATTATCACATCTCTGGGACCTGTCTCTGGAGGAGTTAGTTATTGGTTACAAATGAATCTTGTTCAGCTCCAGTTCCTACCTGAATTTATTGGCAGCAACTTTAGGAGTGGTAACACTTTGTGTACACAAATGAGTTGTCCAAATGCAGTTTGTGATCTGTTAAAGATGTATCTCTGGGCACAGTGTTTCCTCTCTTGAGTCCAGTGGGAGTTTAGAATGTTACTTCTGCTGGGAAGAGATTTTGCTCCCACCACATTCACAGGTTAGGTGCTTCTTTTGTTTGTGCACTTACTGAAAGAGGAGCAAGCATTGCGAAAATGTTAATAATTTCTGTTCAGGTAAAAGGGAAGGAGAGAAAACCTGTTAAAAGGAAGAGTGATGTGAGAAGCAGAAACTAAGCTGAGTGGTCGGAAAATACTGTACAAATGTAGAAAATCACTCTATGTGCAAACTTTTCCAATAGTGTGCTGTCAAAGAGACTGGCAACAGTAAAAGGCAGCCACAGACAAAGTGGGAGGTTGAGTTAAAAGCAGAATGGTGAGGGTGCAACTCACCTGCAAAGAGGTGAAGGACATTGTGAGAGACAAAGATGCCTCTGGTCTTCATCCTCCAGGGATGTTATCTAAGAGTTCTAGGACTATTCCCTTAGATGGGACTAGTCTAGTTCGAGCTTTCCTGGGAGTAAGGGTGGGAGATCTTTGTTTTATTTCTTTTGTGCTAAAATGAAACAAGTCCTTTGACCAGAAGTAATTTTGCTAACTTTATGGATTAAGGTACAGTTTGCTCTTAAAACAACAGACAGAAGGACATTTGGGTTCAAAACATTTTGCCCTCAATCATACAGTAAAAAATGGTGTTTAAATCTTGTGCATTCATGGTGCCTGCCAGTAGGCAATCAGTGACTGCTAATCTGCAATAACCTGTATGGAGCCAGAAACTGAGGTCAGCCCTGAGACTTGCAGCTCCTTGCTTACAGCAAAACCAAAGACTGACATAAAACTAGGCAGGTGAGAACAAGCAGCACATTCACATCCTGATTCTGTTACCCCCTAGTTGCAGCATCTTGTATCTGAAAGATACTGTCGAGTAAGGCCCACGTTGGCTCATCAAGACAAAAATGATCACAAAGACAAGGTATGGTTCGATGAGTCACATCAGGTGCCTGCCTAATGTGGATTTCACTTGGAATTAATTTTAGTTTAGATTTGCAGCCATACTGATAAAACAGCAGTAGATGTTTAAATACTTTTTTTCTCACTTAATTTAAAAAATAGAAAAGAATGTTCCTAGTTTGTTAGGGATAAGCCTCAAGGGCTCATGTAAGGGTAGGTGCCAGTAGAGAATGTCACCACAGCAGGATGGCTAGCCATGAGTATGCCCAACAGAGTAATCCTCCCAGCGATAATCTTATAGCCAACACCACCCTTCCTCCTCCAGTATTCCAGTATCATGTTGTATTGCATCACGCGTGTATGTTGTGTGGTAACTGGCAGGCGACTGACAGGTCATGAGTACTATTTTGTCGGAGCCAGTGGGGATTCACGGTGTTAAGAGCGTGTGGATGAGAAGTGCGTGCTGGGGGCGGCGGGAGGTTTGTCATAGAGGGGTCAAGGTGGTGATGCTCCGGTGAACTAGAAATAGCCTCCTGAGCCCTGGCAGCTCAGGGAGTTTGAGCGCGCGGTTGTGTTGCCTGAAGCAATCTGAGACTTAGGTTTACCTAAGTCTGCCTGTGCGGTGCGCGTGTGGCATCTTTGTGCCTGCTGCTGAAGCACTTCTCCTACGATGCCGTGAGCCTGCGGTTGTGCTTGGGGCTGCAATTCCTCACGCGTAGTGCCTGCCTGGCGCAGCAGAGCAGCGGGGGCACCCTCTGCAGTGGTCCAGCCCTCCCGGAGGAGGAGGAGGAGGAGGGTGGGGGGAGACAATCCCTCCGCCCTGCCGTGCCCGGCCCCGCGCGGGGCCGCCGGAGAGGTCCGTGAGCCTTGCCCGGCCGGGGCTTCCCAATCCCGCTGCCCCCCGCCTGCAGGAGAGGGGCGGGAGAAGCCCCTCCCAGGCGGGTGGAGGTTGCTTTGGGAGCTCGGCATGGGGATACTGGCAAGTGCAAAGGGAAGTGGGGGGATTTCGGGTGCGAGAGACTTAGGAGCAGAGCAGGGCAGTGCGGGCAGTGCGGGACTGCAAGGAGCCTGAGACCACCCTCCCCCCCTCCCCATTTCCGGAAACGGTACTGCCAACCCGAGGGAGCAAAAATCGAACCCAAAATCTCAGCAGTGCCTTGTGCCGTGGTATTTTGGTGATATAAAAAGTGATTCTGGAGGAAGCATGCTTCCAAGTTCCAGAACTAGTTAATGGGGCAGCAGTGTGAAACACGAGCAGCTCTTCCTGGCCCAGAACAGAAGGGGACGGCCGACTTGAAAGCAAAGAGCTGGTGGTTTTACACCTGGAAATTGAAAGCCGTGTGCCAGTTGGGAAAGGAGGAGCCGGGGGTCCCCGTGGGCATGCTCTCCTGATAGCAGGTAGCTGAGCACCACAGCCCCCTTTTGCACCTGTCGGGAGGGATCCAGAGCGTACCTCACACAGGGAGTGAGGTTTGGATGCTTAAGGACAAGGAAACCTGGCCTAGTAATGAATAAGCGGGAGGGTAACATCCTTCTCCGATCTTAGGAAATTGCTGGCTTTGGGAGGGGTCAGCTCTGGTATGTGAGGGCCGGTCACATGCCTTCAGAACTGAAAAAAAAAAGAGGAAAAAAAACTATTAGAGGCTAGCAGGCTGCAAGTTCGTATGAGCTCCTGGGTGTCTGAAGATTTCATCCCTGCTGTCCTCCCTGTCAGTTGCTGGCCGTGGTTAAACGCAGTAAGTCCTGGTGAGAGCTGTGTGATGGACCTGCCTGCTTTGACAGCCACCTGTTGTGCTTCTTTAGGGTAGGGGGATGTCAGCTGCCCCTGGGGTCTTCCTGCAGAGCAGGCAGGCAGACTACTTTTACAAGTAGTCCTTTCTTGGCCTAACTTAGGTGCTCCCTTTATGCCTGGCCAGTGTAGGAGGGATGGCTGGGAGACAAGGGCGTTCAGCTTGCCTTCCCTTTGGGACTTCTTTGTGTCTTTGGGGTGGAATTTGTTCTCTTTCAGTTCTCTGAGATAAGCTCACTTGGTTAGAGCATAGTGTTAATAGTTGTTAAAAATTGCGGGTTTGATCCCTGTGTAGGCCATTCACTTAACAGTTGGAGTCGATGGTGTATCCCTTCCAACTCAGAATATTCTGTCATTCTGTAGCGATTATCCCTCTGAGGGGAGAAAAAAAAAATTGCAGCTGAAGTAGCCTTAAGTTTCCACAGGAGGGGGTGAGAGAACAGGGGAGGAGAGGTAGTGTGTGAGGTTTCAGAGCTGCGCGACAGCCTTGCTGTGTGTCAGGGCACCAGGGGATCCTCATGAAATAGGCTGAGCCACAGGTTGCCAGTGTGATGAAGCTTTGTAATGACAATGAGGACGTTGCATCTGGGCCGTGTTTGGTTACCTTGTCTCTTTGTTATCCTTGCAGAGGCATGCAGTCCCCACTGTCACACCCACACCCCAGGTGCTATACTCCTCCCTTCCCATGCCAGTGGGCTGTGTTAAGGCGAGCAAAGCTCAGCCTTCCTATCTGGGAGTTTAGTTTTACTTTCAGAGGCAGTAAGGAAAACTATTTGCAAGCTGCTACTTAGACCCTGAGCTTGAGTTTTCGTTGCCTGAACTAGGTGTAATCATTTGCAAATTGATTCGAATTGGTGATCCAAGTCAGAGTGGGGTGAAGGGGATGTGTTTTCAAAGCAGTAAGATATACTTGAGGGGAAAAGGAGTTATCTGTTCTATGCATACCGCAGAAAAAGCATCTGTGTGACTAAACGTGAAGTATGAAATTATCTCTATGATGATCTCTATACTTCCAGACTTTAAAGATTGGACTTCTTTTAGTCTTTTACTGCATACTTTACAGCAGGCTTTCCATCCTCTCCCCTTGTAGGCTAGACTCAGAATAAGAAATTTTTAAAAACCCACGAAACAACAACAAAAAACTTATGGCATTTCTTTTCCTGACATAGGTGCCTTTTCCTGTTGTCTTGGGAAGTATTGTCTCTGTTGGCAGAACATCGCCCAAGATTTTTGTAAATCCAGAGAGAAAATAAAAAAAAAAAAATCTGTATTCCAGCTCCTAATCCTCAAAAATGCTAAATATTTGCCACCTGCCATCATCTTCAAAGAACTGCTGGTGCTCAGCAAATTCTGCAAGTCCTGTTATTTTTTTTCTCCTAGAGATGTAAACACAAATTTAGTTGCATATGTATTCAAGAGGGGAAGAAAACAAACTCCCTAGAGCAATCTGGTGATTCTCTGAATAAATTCACAAGAATGTAGCCTGAAATTCCCATGGGTATCAGGTTACTTTTAATTGTTGGGGCCTCCTATAGTAGTTCCCATGGTGGATATTTTTCTTGTGTATGTAGGTCATTTCCAGCAGTTTCTTACTTGGCACTCTGCTTATTCCTTCTTTAAGACAATAAACTTCGTTGACAAATAAATCCAGTTTTGATTCCACTCTCCAGGCTGATTCTTTAAGTCTCTTCCCAGTTTATTAGTACCTGGATGCCAGTTATAATTCAGTTTGCACACTGATGCACACTTTTTATCCAAAGAAGCTTGTATTTGATTTTTCAATGTAGTTACAAGACTCAATACTTAGGAATCTAACATGTAACTTTTATATATTAATTTTATTAGTCTGTCTGACAGAGGTTCGCTAGATTTTTTTTGCACTTTAAAGATTGACTTAGAGACCCAACTGAATTTTTTCATTTAGTGTCAAATCTGCTGAGATCCCTATTTTTCTGATTGGATGTTTTTTCACCTTGAGACATGCCTCAGCTCATGGCAGACTGGGACCTAGGAGACGTAGGTCAGTCAGAACATGGTACTTCATATTTGCTGTCAACCATATGCCCAGGATAAGGAAGGGTATTCAGAGGGATGGCATTGGTTATTGTCCTAGAAAACCAAATGCATTAAATACATCTGCAGCTCATGAGCAAGCAAACAAGTGCTGGAGCCCATTTGCTGGCACATGGGCTAATGCATCTGTCAGTTGTTGAGCCACTACTAACCACAATATGCTGACATGGGTGTATGTTGAATCCTGGTAAAGAGGAAGTGGGACAATTCACAGGGGTACATTTCTGACACCACTGGCGTTTTGACAGCTGAGGATTTGCCTTGTTATTACACAGCCTAGTAATGTCTAAATGTTATGCTACACTGTTCACCTTGGTTTTCCTTCCAGGAAGGTGTCATCACTTTATCAAGGCTCTGGAGATATGCTGCAGTTTGCCTTTGCTCTGGCTAATGAAGTGCTTGGAACACCAGTTTTGTGAGAGTTTGTAGATCTGCTTCTAGTTCCTAAATAAACTGTTGCTTTAGGGAAACAAAGGGCTGCTGACTTTTCGCCTCTTCAGTTCCTAGCCTCGTCTGAAAATAAACAAAACAAAAGTCCAGGAACTCACAGAGACAGAAAAGAAAAATAAAAAGCAGCTGATCAGTTTGCTACCCAAAGCGCCTCATTATAGAGCTGTCAGCAGCTCAGCTTTTAAGCTGGCATCTGTTGGCACATCTCCATTAAAGTCAAAGCCATTTAGGTCAGGAAGGCTTGATTCACCAAAACCAGTCTCTGCCAGCTCTGAACTGGTCCCAAAGTGCAGCCTGCCATCTCATCCATTAGCCACGACTGGCTGCTAGTCAGGCCCCGCTCCATGTTATTGCTGCTTAAGTCTCTTCTTCCTCTGTGTGTGTACTGGGAGAGAGAGAGACAGAGCCTGGCAGCTGGCAGGACGGCATAGAGAGGCATGCATGTCATTGGATGTAATGCTGGAGCAGTGGTAGAGAGGAACAGGACACAGAGCATGCAGACTCCTTGCTAGCACAGCTGGGTAAGCTGTGGGTTGGTTAGTAGTTGGAAGTAGTTGGAAGCACTAACCCTTGCCGTAGCAATGTATGAAGCCCGAGGTCAGAATGAAATGAAACCTGAAGTATTTTTAGCAAGACTTTTTTACTTCAGTTGGCAGTGGCCCAGCATGTCTGTGTAATAAAGTACACACTGTTTCTCAGAAGGGCTGTAATCCTGACCCTGCATGTGGTGGGACATTTTGTTCTAATGGTGTGATCCTGTAATGACAATTGCATTTGCTGCATACAAACCTACAGAAATGGTGTTTTCTGAATGCTTTAGCTGCTGACTCCCTTTTTAACAATCAGTAGGAATTATTTTAATGAAAGAAAAAGACAAATAATTACAGGAAAGTAGATGTTATTTTTGAACAGCAGTATGCATTTCGTATTTTTTGATCTGAAATTGACTTTGCATATGTGTTTTATTGATAACCAGTAGGGGATTACAGGGATTGTTACTTTTAATTTTGCTCCTTTCTGTGTGATGTGACAAGGTTGAGGTACTTTTTAAGAGATGCTTGGTGGTTACTCGGGCTTGTAGACACTGTCCGTGCTTTGTATGTCCTGGCTGATGCTGTGCTTGTGAGACACCCACTGAATTGAGTTGCAGCAAAGCGCAGCTGTGTCAGTCCTCAAAGAGGGACCTACTTCAAAGCATGTCTTTGAAGAGAATCCATATGTAGGACTTCAAAGCCGATTAAACCATTTGGAGTAAAATAGCACACTGAGTCATCTGCTAGGAAAGGGCATTATTTTTTTATTATTATTATTTTTCTCCCCTTCCTACAGTTGCATCTTGGAAGAGCCATGGAGCTGAAGGTAACTGGCAAGGTAAATCATTGCTTGAAGTGCTTTTGTGCTGTCTCTTGGCCCTGAAGAAGCTGGTTTGGAGCTGCAGTAAAGTTGCAGCACAGCTGTTCCCAATGTGTTTGTGTGGTCGGGTCATTTTTAGCAGGAACTGAGTCATCACATCGCACTGCTGCCGGGATTTCTTCACTTTCTTCGGTGGGGCTGCTCCTTTCAGAGCTGGGCTTTTCAGGTCCTTTTAAACAAAATTCAGACTGTGCCACTGCTTATGTCTGGTCTGCTCTGAAATGTGAAAGAATATCATTCACGAACAGCCACATTTCTCTGAAGGGTTGCAGGGCAGGGATTTGTTTCCACAGGGTAGGACATAGAGGGTGGAGCAGATGAGTGGGGGTAGGCTCCTGCTTTGTCTCTGCCATGCTTCTGAGGGGCTGTTGAACTAGTATTAGGGCACGCTTTTCATGGATAGAGTTGATGGTGTTGGAGGGTGTAGCGGCGCGATTTATTGTTAATATTAATTTGTTCTGTAATGGTTTAGTCTGTGTTTCCCCTATCCCTTCCTCCTGATGGTTTCCCCCTGCACTTGTTTGTGCAGCAGCTGTGCTTGTCAATCTCTGGGAAGGACTCTCCCCTCTTTCCAGAAAGCTCAGGAGAAATTAGTCACTGATTGGAGTAGGCGGGGAAATCCCCCACCCCTCGTTTCCTATTTGTTGTCTGTGTGCCATCCCCACTCCCCTAACTGGTTTTCCCTCTTGTATCCACCCCCTTTTCCTGGTCCCTTATAAGCCATAACCCCAGCCCTCATGGGGGGACTTGTGGCTCGCCTGCATGAAGAGCAGGTGACAATAAACTCCATCTTGCCACGAAGTCTCCTTCTTCTTACTTCCGTCGTAGCGTCACCGACAGCTCTCGTGTAGCTCTGACCCACCGGGGGGTGGTGGCCGGTCTGCCTGCTACTGCCTAACCGGATCTGAAACGATTCCCAGCCAGGGTAGCCGGGACTAGCGGGAAGCCATGTTCCAGCAGGCACAGGAATCATTTCAGGAGGGAATGCTGTCCTGTTTCAGAACCAGGAGAAGAAGGCTCTGAGTGAAAACATTTAAAACAGCAGAGCCAGCACTGTGCTGCAATGGGTGATTATCTGCTTCAGTGTGGCTCCCCAGTGGATGTCTTATCCCTGCTGAAAACAATGTTGGTTTTGGCCCTAGCTTCAGCGTGCCAGAATGTCTCTCCACCCTTCCTTACTTTTAATCATGGCTGTGTTTTGCTCTGATGGGTTTTGCTGACACAGCCTGCCTTGGAGTAAAGCTGATGGTAAAGGCATGCACATTTATTTGAGAGAAAAATTCAGTTTTCCACCTATTCCCTCCTCCTCTCTTTCCAAAAAGTCTGTGAAGGTTCCACCCCTGTCTTAATTCAAATTCCCCTGCAATTGGTGCAACTTCCCTCCAGAGTATGTATGCCAGATGAATCGGTGTTCCTTGGGAAAGGAACATACGCATCCATGTGCCACAGAGCCTGTGCTGTGCATCAGCCTGGTAAAAGTGAAAGGCAGTGCCTTCAGTGACGCTGAAGTGGCTGCGATGAGGACAGCACTTAGGCTAGGTTGTCACACCCTAGGTTGTCACTCAGTGTCAACTCTGAACATCACTTCTTTGTTAGCAGCTGGGCCAATTGCTCCATGCTTTTACTCTGTAAAGGAAAATGCTAATATGCATTTCTTCCTTGGAACTAATCAGAAAGTTTTATCTCCATGGATTTGCTACAAAATGAAGAGCATACCAAGGTTTTAGGCATCATAAACTCACATTCAGGCTGAGGTTTCCTCTTGCAGCCTAGTTGGCTGGGAGGTTGGACCACTGAGATACGAGGTGCCTGTATCGTTACCATTACGTTACTAGCCTTGCTGTGTTTTTTCTAGAAATTGCAGCCATTCTTCAATCAAACATTGCTGTGTAGTTTCACTTTTGGTGGTACTTGGAACGGGAGACGGGGGCAGTAAGTGAATCTAGAATATTCTCAAACAGATGAAGTGTGCTAAGTGCTGAGCATGGCAAGATTGAGATAGCTTGGCATTGGGAGGTAAATCGCTGTAGAACTGGTCTATATTGGAATAAGTGAAGAAAACAGTATAAAATCCCTAGCAGTTATGGTGTAATACGGGAAAGCTTGAAAGCCTGGCAGAGCTTACTGTCTACAGCCTACATGTTTTATTTGTGAGCTTGGAGAGGTGTCTACTGCTGTTAGAAAGTGTTACATTTACCACAGCAACTGCTCATAGAGTTCCTGTAATTTCTGCTGGATATGGTGGTCCCACCCTCTGTGCATTCCATGTGGGTCTGGGGATGCTTTGACAGGAAAAATGATGCATCAGGAGTACATTGCTGGGGACAGAAATAACAAGGTCTATGGACCTGGCTTCTGGCCACAGCTCATGTGCTGTGAGACGAGAGGTCTGGAGATTTTTAGAGCTTCTGTTTTCTGTGTTTTCTGATAGCAGATTAATGTAAGTGTCTGGATAAAAATCAGCAGCCATTGCTGGACGGGCGATTACTAGTAATATTGTTACAATCCCTTTTGGCCTTGAATCTAGGATTAGGGGGAATATAATCTATTACATTTTTCAGCCTGCGTTTTTAAGGGGAGGTTTCTTATTTTTATGTGATAAAGAGTAAAGCTGCATGAGAAATCCCTGTCCAACCTTGCTGTGTATCACAAAGCTCTTTCTTGGCACTGTTTTGATGGTAATGCTGCTGTGGATTCTTTATGTGTAGAAGCTGTAGACTACAAAAGAGAGACCTATTTTCAGCCTTGGTTGCTCTTAGCTCTTGATTAGAATTCATTATAAACAGTTTACAGAGGGAGGCAAGTATTACTGAGTTCAGCAGATTAGTAAACTGAGGCATAGAGGGAAAATTATGCCCCTGGAAAGCGTTGAAAGTAAGCAGAGATGTCAGCCTTTTCCATGAGTAACACTACTTGGACCCTGCTAAAATATCCTTCCCTGAAGGCAGTTTGCATAGCCATGCATAGGGCATCTGCATTTCCTAAGCCCTCAGTGGTATGAGCACTGAGTCTTCAAGCCACCTAAAGCCACTTGAGAACTGAAGTCTCACTTTAGTGCTAAGAATCTGCCATTTCCCCTGAACAGAAGGCTTATGTTACAGACAACCTTTACTGATTTGACAGCCTTTTTGTACTGTGTACTTTTGTACTTCATATTTTTGTATGAAGTACAAAAAGTACTCACTTAGTACTTACTTTCTGTACTAGGTACAAGAAGCTCTTACTTAGCCCCTCTTTGTACTAACTAATAAGCTAATCAACTGTCAGAATTAACTACTGGAATAGCAGAAGGAAGCGTCCCTTATTTTTTGATGCACATGTGGGCAGCCTCAGTCAGGATGAAGCTTTAAATTGGAGAAGCTGGAAGACAGGGTTTCTTTTGTAGCCCTGTTGACTAGTTTTGGCAAGGAGGGGAAAGACCACACACTCCCTCTTGCTGGGTGTTCCTTCTTCACATTCCAGCCATGGCTCTGAGAGGCAAAGCAGAAGGTGGGAGCTGCTCTACTGTTAATTTCACTAAGTGGCAGATGCTGGTGCGTTGTTTCTTTCTGAACTTGTGGTGGTTTGTGGTAATGTTGACTTTCATAGTGCACTGGTTCCTAGCAGGGTACAGATGTTTCTTGTCAGCTTTGGCTGTCTTTCAGGGCTATAAATACTACCTTAAATGAAGAGCAGTGGTGAAAGAGGACTGATTTATAGTGAGGTGAGGCTCTGTGAGTTGGCTTTTGAAGCAGCATTTGTACATGAAAGACTCTGTAGATTGTGTTAGCTCAGCTGGATATGCCTTTTTCTTGTCAATTGTTAGAGATGGGAATTTGGAACGAGTCGTGCCAGATTTGAATGGACAAGGTGTTGCTCAGGACTTGTGTCAGGGTACTCTGCCATTTGCTTTCTTCACAAATTTGATATAGGCCGAATTTAGAGAATTTCATATATTGGCTAGTGGTTTTGGATAGGGCTGAGGAGGCATTTTCCACAAAACGATATCAGGAGGGGCTTTTTTTCTTTTCTAGGATAACTGATGGCCAGTAATACTAGCACTGTTGGAATTGTATTTACAGTATTAATTTCCTACTTGGCATTGAGACTGACTGCCTTTTGTTACAGCACCATTTTCTTTACAGTGAAATAAATGCAAATCAATGCAAATTCCCAGTTCTTGCAGGAACAGGTTAGATTTCTGTTTTCCCGAAATACTTGATAAAGAAGTTGTACCTACAGGGTGGATGTGTGATATTTCTGATGCTGTAGCAGCTCTGAAAGGATGGAAACAGAAGTAGAATGGGCAAATCTCCATTCTGTACATGTCCTCTTAAACCACGGATAAGAAGAGAGGTAGGAAGCAGGTGATGATTTGTGGCATGCAGAATACCAAATATTTTTATTTTAAGCTCACCTTAAATGAAAATCTCTCTTTGAAGAGTCTATAAGTTGCTAGCAGACATTTGAGTAATGGCTAGACAATTGTTACTGGAGCACAGCAATCAGTTGTTCTAACCATGGCTTGTCAAGTCTGAAAATTACAGTGGTGTGTGAAACTGTGGTATGTTGTTTAAAATGTTCAAAGTCATCTTTAACTCATTCCACTGATATCTGCCCTGTGCCTGACCCTTGCTGATCATTCATTAGTCCTGTGTAAATGAGGTTTTAGTAGAAAGATTCCTGTGTAATATAAAAATACAGAAATAAAAATAGAAATGCTGTCAAGTGCACACACACATATGCAGAGCTGATATTTTGCAAAAATTTTCATGCCAGTGTCAGAGAAAAGCTCTTCTAGATTTGAAAGCCTGCCTTTGTGCTGGGGTGTTGTTTTGGTGTGGTGGGCTCTTGCCTCTTTCATGGGAGAAGCAAAGCAGGCACACAGCTCAGCCAGAGCTTTCCTATTGTGCTAGAGGTGGGAGGAATCTATAAGTGCATGATTTATATGAAGTGGCCTGGGATTGCCATGCTGAACATCTTGACTTTGAGCAGCTCGTGAAGGAAATAATTGCCGCCATGAGGAAGCAGGAGGAAGGCAAGTTCTTCAGGCTGGCCTGGGTGGTTTGTGTCTCTCAAAAACCAGACTGGGTTCCTTGCTCTGAGTCCTGCTTTTTCTGGCAGTTCTTTCCCATGGATGTCCACTGCTTATGGGTGACACAGAATCCACTGAGAGTTCTGGTGATATTATTTTAGATTTAAGGAATTGTGTTGTTTCCAGGACAACTGGGGGAGAATGAGGAAGGGACTTGTTCTGATTCAGCTTGGAGTAACTGATCACCCTAGCTTAATCACTGCATTTCTCCTGAAAAATGGTTAATTTCCTACTTTTAAAGAGACCTCTTCAAGCCAAGCAAGCAATTGGGTTAAAAAATACTAATGCAAAAAAGCACTCAGGTGCAGTTGTGGGCTGATAATAGCAAAGAGCTCTCTGAAGTGAGCCCAAGTTGAGGATACTTAGCACAGTTAGAAGGAAAGTCCATATTTGGCTGTCTATTAAACATGCTTAACTTCTGCTGACTGCTAAGTGAATGTCCCTGTTCTACACTGCTTCAGTTAAGTGGATTTTGTTACTTTGTGTCATCTCGCCTTCTTACAGTTAATTGCCTTCTATTCTAAGAGGAAACTCTAATGTTATTTTATTTTTATTCTTTCCATTTTCTTTTCATCTCATAGCAATGTTGAACTACAGAATGTGGTGTTAGACTCCAGTGCAGCCATGGGGAGCAATGAACTTCAGGAGAAAGATGCCACTGGAGTGCCTGGCCGTGATCTCAGCGATGGCAGCAGCAGCAATTTGGAAGCAGCCAGGCGGCTGGCTAAGCGCCTCTACCATCTGGACAGATTCAAGCGCTCTGATGTGGCAAAACATTTGGGTAAAAAGTATGTGCTGATATGAGGCCTTTGGCCACATTCTATTGATGGTTCTGGAGGAGCTCACTTCTGAATGATAACCTTTATTTATTTTTTCACTTTTCTTTAGCAATGAATTCAGCAAACTTGTGGCTGAAGAATATCTTAAATTTTTTGACTTCACAGGCATGACGCTGGACTGTTCACTCAGGTACAGTGGACTTTATGTTCTAATTATAGTAACAGTTCTGTTTGCAGTGTTGTCCTGATTTACATGACTGTCCTTTTTGGATGTAAGAAGATGAAGAGAGGACTGTGATAAGAGAGGACTGTGATGTATTTTGGGGACAGCGCTTTCCTCTTCTGTATAGCGGCTTGGCGTGCTGCCATACTCTAGTGCCATGTGGAGAAGGAAATATTTGGGTGGACCTGCTTAGGAATGGTCCTTGATAGAGAGAAGCTGGAGAAAAGTGTCCAGTCAGTCTCAAAACAGGGGACTTGTAGTCTGCTAGGTGCCAGTGAAAAATTACAGTGTTTACTCACAGCCGATCTGCACAGACTTTCTGGCGGATGCCTTTTGGAGCTTACCCTGCTTTGCTGCAGTGCACTAAGACCAGGGTTTGGTGTGGCTCAGCAGCTCCCTGCTCTGTGTCTCCCGAGGAATCCAGAAACGTGCAAAACATCAGAAACTTTTATTTGGAAAAAGCTGTAGTGAGTTTAGTAGCTGTTGGTGTGGGTGTTTGAAGACCCAGCACTTCCATTTTCTGTCCTTTTTATGCAGGAATCAGACCTCAACAGTGTTTCTTTTCAATGCTTTTTTTCTCAGAAGTCAAAACATCAAGTTTGTGTAGCAGTGGCCTGTTAGCACAGTTGCTGGTGTTCTGATGTTTAACGGGATTTAAAAGAGTTTAACTCATTTGACTGAGGTTCTTTAAGTGGGAATTCTTTTCTAATGGAATTCTAAGAGGTGTACGTGCACTTCTTAGCCCCTTTGCAAATGCATTTCTGGGGGTGTGATGCCATGAGACCATAGTGGATCCAAGGCACCCACAAAGTCCTGCCTGCTGAAGGCAGTGAAAAAGGAACGTGCCTGCACGAGCGTGAACCACCTGGTCCTGAGGCAGGGGGAGTGGAGCCAAACTGGAGCACCTGCTCAGCATGGAGTGGGAGCTGCTGGGCAGTGGGAGGTCTGCTGCTGTTCCAGTTTTAGCACCCCTGAAGCGTGATGCTAAATATACCCTTCTTTCAAATTGTGAAATCCAACACATAATTGCTTTGTGCCACATCTTTAGGAAGTCTCTGCACCCTGTAGATCTCCTGTTAGTAGTAATAGTTATGACCTTCTCTAAAATATGCCCAGGCTCATGTAGGACTGATGATATCTATCTTGCCACTTGCTCCTAAAAACTGAGATTTCTGGGCAGGTCCCTTGACCTTACTTTGCTGTGTGGCAAAACCAGTCTTCAGGGGGATTTGGATTGTCTTCTCCCCTTTCTCAAAAACTCTTGCTGTGTTGCCCTGCATGATCATGTTGTCAGTACATTGCAAGTATTCTTGAACCTCACCCTTTTCCTCACTTCCTTTTCCAGTTCAGTCTGGATTGTCCAGGGTAAATAGTGGGGTTCTGTTTCCACCCCTGGGGAGTTGATTCCAAGTGTATGTCACACCCCTCCAGGTAAAAAACTGAGGCCTGCACCCTCCTGCTAAAGAAATGGAGAAAAACATGTTAGCAATGTTGATGGTGGCACCACTTTGCTGCTTTGGACTCCAGCTTGTACTGAAGTCCCAGCATGTTGGGCACAGTAGCATTCAGTGGTGGTTGTGACTTCATTCAGGCCATGATAGTCTGTTGGTCCCTGGGCTTACACACTGACCATATAGGGCTGTTAAAGGGTGAAGGAGTCTTACTGACCACTCCCTGGCTCTCCAGTTCATGGATCATCTCATGGATGGGGGTCGCAGAGTCCCAGGTGGTGCAGTATTATCAATGGTGGAGTGATGTGGTAGTGATTTGTACCTGTTGTTCTTCGACCTTCAGCAGTCCCGAAACAGAGGGATCCTCTGAGAGACCAGCTAAGATATTCAGCTGTCTCCCCAGAAGCTATCCCAAAAATCTTAACAACACCTTTTTGGGTCCTTGAAATACCCTCTTTTGAGGCAATCTAAGCTAAGGGGGCATGGGGCCTCTGGGCCAGTCACAGTGGGGTGTTTTTCATTTCCAGTCATGCTCTCTCCACCTTCCAGTGCAGTCAGCTGTTGGGTTCCCCTTGGCACCCCAGAAAGAGATGGATTCTGTCCCCACAAAACCTGACAACATCAAGGTACATCATGTACCAGTGTGAACTAAAGCCTTAAACTCCTGTGTGAGTGTTGTGCCAGGGCTCAGTATCTACACAGTCCCATAGATCTGATTGTCCTTCTCTTCTACCTGGCTGGGGCCTCTATAGTTCTAGTAATAGTACATGTTGCTCACTTCTTGTAAGTATGAGCTGGAGGTCCCTTGAAGAGAATCAGAAGTAATGTCAGCCCTTGTATTAAAAATTAACTCTGTCCTGGCCAGAACCAGGACAGGAGCACAAAGTAGGAAGGACTGAGAGACCCTGTGAAGATTCACTTGTATCTACTTGTGGATTGGATTATTTGCAATACGTTACATGTGAAATTAAGTTATTACCAAGCAGATCACACTCTGTGTGGGTGTGAGATTGTTGCAAGTACAGCCTGTCTCTGACCTTGCGTCAGAGAGAAAAAATTAAAGTTTGTGCATTGAGACTAGATAGATGTGAATGTTCCAGCAATATATTCTGTTCCTCTCAGATCTGGTGTTAGTTTCAGTCTCATAGGATGTTTAAAAATTGTCTATTAGACAGTCATTCTGTATGTCTTCTTATTTTAGATCCAGAAGTTTTGTGTTTTCAGTATTCTCTTAGAAGCATCCTGATAAATGAATGCAGGTCATCTTTGGCTATGAGGTGCATTTTTCTAGCAGAAGAACAGCCATGTGGTTAAGAGGAGTGGGGGTCAAGTAGGAGACTAGAAGTGAAAGATGTGTGTACTCCGTACCTCTCTGCACAGAGTTGCTGGCTATATCCAGTGATTGTGCCCAGATGAGCACCAGCCCTGCACCTTAGGCTCTCATGAGCAAGAACCTCAGGAGGGCCACATTATCCTCCTGCTGTTGAAGCTCAGTGGGAGATGTTGCTACCCTTCTGCCCTTTCTGCAGGTCAACTAGTCACACTGCTCCCTGACTGATGTGGTCCTGGCCACTGATAAGTGACCACACACTTGTGAGTGCTGTGCTCTTGCTTGACTTCACCATGAGCTAGCTTCTCTGATTTGGAGAGCAGTACTAATGAAGTAAAGTTAAAAGGTGCAGGGGTGGTGGGCAATTAGAATAGAATAGGGAACATCCTGGATATCTTATCATGCACAGGTTCTAATTCCTTGCCCAAAGAAAAAAAAATTAAAAGTAAAAGCAGCTCTTTCAAATGGTGGAATTACTTATTATTTTGTATATTCTATGGCTGAGACCGGCTGTAATTTAAATCTTCATTTACTATAATGTTGGAGTTAACTGCACACGGAATGATAGTCCAATTTCCTAGAAAGGCTCCTTAAAATTCAGTGTGTGCTTATGTACTTCTTGTTATGATGTGTGCTTTGCTCTGTGCACTGTGTGAAGCAAAAAGAGATTTATTGCCTTAATTTCATTTATTTTTCCACTCCTCTTTTAGGAGTTTCTTTAAAGCCTTTTCACTTATTGGAGAAACTCAGGAACGAGAGAGAGTTTTAATCCACTTCTCCAGCAGATACTACCAGTGCAACCCAAATGCCATTTCTTCTCAAGGTAACTTTGTTTCTGATACTGAAATCTTTGTTTGTTGCTGTCTTCCTTTATTCTCACCTTCAGTAGTACATATGGTATATGCCTGGAAAATGAAGCTACGTAGTCACTGTACCACACTTTAGAGACTGTCTCTGGTAAGCATTGAAACCCCCAACAGGAAAGGTGTTTAGGCTTCCTCAATATAAAGCCTCAGTTTTGGCACCTCCAGATTTGTCCTCAGTTGTAGTTTCTGGTGTTGCTGGCTTTGGTATGTGGATACTTGTACTCCAGCTGCACTCATGTGGACAGGAATAGATCCCATGTCGGCAGGAAGAGAGGATGTTCACTTTCCATGCTCCATTCAGCTCTTGTGTCTGTCTGCATGCACTGGCATCAGGCATGCCAGTTCTTGCCAGTTGTGGGGGTGAATTTTGGGTGCTGTATCCAGACCCTGGCATGGTTTCATCTTGGCTGGCTAACATCAGTCAGAGTGCTCCTCCTTGCCAATGTTTTTAGTCAGTTTGGAAAGAGATGATGGAAACAAACAAGCACATAGATCAAACCTGAGAAAACTGGGATTGCAGAAGAGGACAAACTGTCTGTTGGCATAATTGCTGTGTTCAGGCAGACATGCTGGCAGAGCCTTGTGGCCCTGTGATTGCAGCACAGGCTGATCACACACTGAAGGAGGAGGTTGAAAAAGAAGGCAGTCATGGGTTTAGCTGTACCTTTAGTTTCAAGTGCGAGAAAGAGCTGCTACACTTGGAGGTACCACTGTACCTCCTTACCCCTTGCTTTGTGACCTACCCCTTTGCAGTGAGATGATACTTGGGTACTTTGTACCTCTTCAGCTTTACTAGCTGTCATGCAGGGGAGGGAATGAGTTGGGAGTAAGACAGGATCTGCTCCTGTGCTGTCTCTGTCCTTTGCCTATTGCCTTTCTTATTTCAAGACACTATAGGCAGTCAGGTAGAGTGAGCGCGTCATGTCCAGAGAGAAATAATGACTTGCCTGATGATGTGGTTGCCTTACTCTATTCCAGGGTGCAAGAGGAAAATTGTGACTTTGGACCCTGAATAAGCATTTAAATCTTGCACACTTAACCCAGGATCTTAATACTATGTGCAGTTTGGGCACTACAAATAAGAAATATACAAAGCTATCAGAAAGTATCCTGAAAAAGGGTATGAAGATGAGGAGGGGTCTAGAGGGGAAGCCAAATGAGGAGCAGTGAGATCACATAGTTTGCAGAGCTTGTAGGAGACTGAGGGGAGGCCTCATTGCAGTCTACAGCTTCCTCATGAGAGGTAGAGGAGGGGCAGGCACTGATCTCTTCTCTGTGGTGACCAGTGACAGCAGCTGAGGGAATGGCTTAAAGTTGTATAAGCAGAGGTTTATGCTGGACTATAGGGAGAGGTTGCTCTCCCCGAGGGTAGTTGGGCACTGGAACATGTTCCCCAGGGAAGTGGTCACAGCACCAGCCTGACTGAGCTCAAGAAGTGTTTGGACAGTGCTCTCAAGCACATGGTATGATTCTTAGGGATATCCTGTGCAGAGACAGGAGTTGAACTCCATGATCCTTGTAGGATGCCTTCTAGACTTGCATGGAAACTTTATTCAAAAAGGGCTTTAAGTACTACTAGTTTTTCCTGAGGTGGGCACAGTGAAGAACTTGACAAAAGTTCCCAGAAGGTTCACAACCAGACTTTCCTAGCAAACCTTAGAAGTTCAGGAATTTGGCAGAATTTAAAACAAACATTCAATCAAAATACAGCATTTCACAGAGCATGGACTTAGCAAACTTTATTCATCCAACCTTAATTACCCATATTTCAGAAAATGGAAATTAGGAGTAGAAAAGAAGAAAAAGAGACAAAAAGAAAGCCTGAAAACCAAGATTTAGCTACTGCCCTGGATCCTAGTGTGGTTTCAGCTTCCATAAAATCCGAAGACAGTAGGGACACAATCGCACATCCTGGCATCTGCTCTGGCTTCCTGTGGCGAGCAACCCCAAGGAGGGCTTCCAGTCATCTGGCCACTCCAGGGCTTGACTGGGGCTCCAGGGCAGGGTGTGGGGCATTGCTTTCAGTGTGCCAGTGATTAGTGGCAGTTCTGAACTAGAGGCTCCAGAGAGTGCGGTGTGGAGCAGTGCACCATCCCATTTTCTGCAGAGCTGCTCCCCATATGCACTGATTTCAGTTGTTCTGAGCCAGTAATCATTTTCTTCAGTCTCTCAGTTCTCCGACTCTATACTCTGGTTCTGTGAATCTGGCTTATTGCTGAGGGACTTGGCCACAGGACCAGCTTAGAAACCCTTGTAGTGCTCTCTACCCAACATGGAGCTAAGGCAGCATAAATAACTGATTGTGCTTCTCCAAAATTAGGTTTAATTGAGCTCTGAATGAGGACTGAGAGGGAGAAAAACAGGATACCCTGCTGCACCCACTCTTTACACAAGAACAAATACATTTTACTTTTTCCTTTCTGCACTGAAGTAAATGAAGAAGAAGGTGTTGATTCAGACTATAATATTGGTATTAGCAAGCTAAGAGTGATAGCATGATCTCATGTCTTGCTTGCCTCATCCACGGGTGCTGCAAGACAGTTTTGACAATTACTAAAAGGTGAAGGAAAGACTGTTCTGGTTTGGCAGCTGTGCGATGACCTCATTGTTAATTTATTTAATTATGTATATTTCTTGATAAAACAGATTCTTATAAAGGGAACAGATTCAATTAGTCTTCAAGTCTCAGTTTCAGCTTCCTAAAGGTCCAGATGTGGTTTTGCATGTGACTCTGGTTATTTCTGTTTCTGCAGATGGAGTTCACTGTCTCACGTGTGCCATGATGCTTCTGAACACAGACTTGCATGGCCACGTGAGTATGCGCAGCTTTTGACTGCTCCTATCTGCATGCTGGGACGGGTGGTCTTGTGGCAGTCCCTGTGCTAGTGGCCTTCTAAAGCCCCTGCAGACAGCAAACAGTGAGAAGGCTACACTCCCAGGCTGTTGCCCTAGGCAGGCCTTTCCAGCATGCCTTGATCAGTCATGTGTAAGCTGGCATTGTGCCTGGCGTTGCCATAATATCTGAGCATATCCTTGTCCTCACGCCCGTCTTTCTGGTGTGCTTACTATCCTTCCTGCAGCAGGCCCTGACCAGGAAGCTGTGCTTGGGATTGGCTTTCCCTTTATAGTATGTACAAACATGTGTGAAGGCAGAATAAAGAGGGGAGGTGAAGGAGTTTTGGGAAGGTCACAGAAGCAAGGTGATGTTTGCAGGCATTCAATTGCAGGAGGCAGATCTGGTGGAAGCAGAGTTTTGCACAGACAAATGATGAGTATACTCAGAGCCAAGAGACTGGAGGGGGGATGTGGGCATGCTGAGTGGGAGCCCTGTGTTCCTGCCCTGCACACCTCTTCCCTCTGCCTGTCTGGGTGAAATAGTATTCCGGTTTGAGTACTCTTAGTCGTGCTGCTGCAGGGTGCCAGAATGGGTATTTCAGCACCCGTGGTGCAATAGATCTGCTGTGCAAGGTATTCCCATGCTGATGGAAGGCTTCCTCTGCCCTGGAGTTAGGATGAAGTGTTTAAAAACACAGGGAGCATGATAGTGTGCAAAAGCAGTGGCTCCAGCCAACTGACTCTGGGGCTTCTCTCTGGCCCTCCATTGCATTTGCAAGGGCTCTTCCAGGAGGGTGTCCCTTGGGAACTCTCACACATTAATGGTGTTGCATTGGGCAGCAGGAGGTGGAGGCACCTTGGGCCTGTCTTAATAGGCTGCTTAGCCCCAGTGGGGTGCTGGTAATAAAACCAAAACCTGAATATTCACAAGGAGTTCTGAGACCCACCTCCCATTAATTGAATGCCTTTGTCTGAAGATTGTGGAAGCAGGAGGGGATAGGGAGTTGTGAAGAACTTTTTCCTCTCACCCTTCCCTACGGAAGGGTGTGCCAGTTGAGTGTGAGTGGAGGGTACAGGAGTGTGCCCCAGTTTGTCTCTTAGCACACATGGCTTCTCTTGAGCACACCTGAGTCTTTCTGCACAAGTATCCCACTCCCCAGAGTGGTAAGCAGCCTGGGGCTCCTGCTTTACAGCCTGCCTGGCCTCACAGTCTAGGGAGGGAGACCCTAGAAAAATAATGGTTATGCATCAGCCTGACAGCAATTTCCATTGCTCCCTGTGATGCTTTAGTGGCCCTACTGTCTTCAGTAGGTACTGGAATAAACGATCTGGCTCTGACCCATCATTGCTGCTGCTGACTCTGATTGTTGCAGTGTATAACTTTGGAGGCTTATTCTGCTGGCACTTGACAGTGTGTTGTTGCTTATGTTCAGCTGCAGTATTTGCCAGAGTCTTGGTTTTTTTTGTGTCCATGGGTGTGTCATCATGCTCCCTCCAACCCCTCTGATTTCCTCTAATTTTAGTCTTCCTCTTACTGCTTTTCATTTTTCTACATAGGTGGTAAGTTTGGTGTTTTTGACTTGGAATGTAGCTCTTGCAGATATGCCTAATTGCCTGTTTCCCAAGAAAGATAATGCTTTGCCCCATCCTTACCAGGATTCTGCTAGAGCAGGAATCAAATGAGTCACAGGGCTTGTCTATACACTGAGCTCTGTTTGTTACTGACATACTGATCATAAGCACAGACACTTCTATTTCACAATCAGCTCAACTGCTTGTAGAGCTGTAATGCAGCTGCTCTGCCTTCAGTTCACATTTGCCTTTAACTCTTGTAGGCAAACTCTTACTTATCCCCTTTATTTTCCCTGTCTTGCCACACTTCTTATTTATTTGTACTTACTTATTTGTAACTAAACAGTTTTTGCTAGGTGTGTCTTGGAAATGCATGCTTGCTTCTCTGCACAGAAGTTATCACCCACATTGGTGCTAGAGAATTTTGAGGTATCTCTGCCACAAGGTACATCTTCTGGAACCTCTGTGGCACTGTATGGAGATGTTAGCTTTGGTCCTGCAGCAAAACAACCATTTGTCTGCAGTGCCACATTGTTGTTGGCTTTGGTCGACATGGGGAAGGTGCAAAGTGCTGCGTGGAGGAAACAACTAGAAGTAGGCTGAAGTTGCAGAGAGAAAGGAAAGCACTTGTAAGTCCACTAGACCAGCTCCAGCCTGCACCTGAAGACTGAAGTTGTGAGCTGTGTTCTATAAGCTTTGCAATCATAGAGCCACGGTTACATCCTGTCTGTATTGTCAGGAGTTGTCCTGTTGTGGGAAGCCATGAATTGTTCCAGAGTTAACTGCTTGCCTTCTTCCTGTGGGTTTGTGCTGGCCGCAGGCTATGGGATCTTCCTTATCGGCTAGATGAGGCTGATGGCCAAGATTCGGTGGTTTTCCTGATCATACATTATGGAAGGGAAATAGAGGATATGCACTTTAAGCTGTCATGTAACTTTAAACATAGAATGACCTATATTACCAACTGATGCCCTTCCTTGGGCTCCAGTCTTGTGTTAATTTGGGATCCTGCTCCTACCCAAAGACAAAGTTCACATGGAGCTCTTTTGCTGTATTTCTACAAAAACATGCCCTTACAGTGGAAAAGTCTTCACTTCCATCTTCCAGCTGACTGTGGTGCTATCCTCAAAGATACCATGACCATCACAGAGCCCTATTTTGTCCTCTGTCTATACCGCGTTTCACAGCTCATCTCAGGCTGCTTTCCTTTCCTCAGATGTCTTTGGTATCCTTTTTCATCAATGCAATGTTGTAATTGTTGCCCACTCACAAGGCTCCCCACATGCTAAGAAGGGGCCTTCTAGCACCTGGGGAACTGAGTACAAACACTTTCTCTGAGGGGTGATGGAGACAGGGATTCAAGGGTAATTTAGGGCAGCCTCAAAACTCTGGATGTCATTTGGCTCCTACACAGACATGTAGGAACAGCTGAACTGTTCATTCCATTTGTGGCTTATTTGGGCAACTTTCAGTCTGAGACTTAGACAGGAAGAGAGAAAAGAGAGTGAGCCTATGGAAATGCCGAAGCAGCCTCAGCCTGTGAATCAGAAAAGGTAATGACGATGCCTGGGCATTGCACTTGAACTCAGGGTAGTTGCCAGTGAAAGGGAGCATTGGAAATTGTAAGAGAAGGGTCTAGAAAAGGCCTCAGTCACGTGTTTCCTCGTGCCTCACAGCAGATTTAAGTAGAGCTTTTCCATCAGAGACTGGTAGAGCTTCTGGAGACATGGAAATATAAGGCACTATGCAAATACTGGAGATCTTCACCATTGTCCTCTTCATTACCCCCAGTATTAGTCTGGGTTTTTTGGGGGGGATGTGTGTGGGCCTTCGGGTGCAAAAGCACTTTCTCTTTTCTAGCTATATGCATACAAGCACGCTCATCTCTGAGTAATCTTATGAATGCTTTGTTAGTGCTGCGTGCCTTGAGCTTAGAAGAGAGCAGGAAGATGCATTTAATCTGATGTTGCTCATTCCTGTCATTTTGGAAAGCAGCAGGTATATGATGTTGTGTTTCTCTGACACTCCTTCCAGAACATTGGGAAAAAGATGACCTGCCAAGAGTTCATTGCTAACCTCCAGGGGATGAACGATGGCAAAGACTTCCCAAGAGGGCTCTTGAAGGTAAGGAATTAACTGCAGAATGTGGGTTTCATTTTTACTGGGAGATGGTTCAAATCAGGACACCTATCTTGCATTTTCTGAATCTTAATTGCCAAACATGACAAGTGATGGGCACATTTCTCTGCCCTGAACATACATAATGTATATAATGTTTTCTCTTGTTTTCCCTCTTGCCTTCACTTTATAGTGAAGGAGACTCTCTGTGGCACAGTGGGGCAAAACTGAGCTGCAGCAGGTCTCACCCCAGAGCTGTGTGCCTTATAAACTCATGTGGTCATGCCAGCTCAGAGGGCTGTCTCCTGATTACAGCAGACAGAAGCAGCCAGTTGGCTCTGAATGCAAATACATAAAGGCTAAGTGTGATCTCGGTGTACAATCTGGAAGGCCTGTGTGTTTTTTCATCAAAGCTGCACTGGGGTATTCACATTAGAGCTGGAGATGTAATTTCAGATTATAATGTGCTGTCTGGCACAGGCTGCATTGCTTCAGCTTTTGTTCATTAAGTTTATGCCAGGAATTTAATCTGAAGAATGGGGAAAGAGCCTGAGCAGGACAAACCTTGTTTTATTGTCAGTAGTAATGAGAATGTTTCGCTTCTTTTTTGTCCGATTGCTAGCATGAAACAGCACTTTGTTTAAATGAAGACAGGTGCGCATACAGTGAAGTTCATGGTTTATTTATTTTTTTGTAATAGAAATAAAAATAAGAGGCTGCCACATCTGAGAGCTGACCCAATGCCTATTGAAGCAAACCAAATGAGTTACCATCTCTTCTGAGGGTTTTGTGTCAGGTCCATTGTGAAATACAGATGTACCAGCATAGCTGAAAGCAGTGGAGTTTGTCTTCTAGTATTGGTAATTTCTTCATTTTCTTCAGGGAGCTTTTTGTTAGGCCCTCCTGCATCAATTCTTACTAATCAATTGGGAATATAAACACAACCCCCCTTTATTTTAGATTTAATGTCTTTAATTTTTGAGTCTGTATATCTGTCAGCAGCCACACTTAAATTATTTTTTTTCCCCAAGGAATCTCATTTCTCAGTTTTCTGTAGACGGATGAGTTGAGATTAATTTGCAGGCTAATTACAGCCCTTACTGAATAAATAGATCTCCAGATTGTATTTAAATAACTTGAGTGCACTGACAAGAGACTTCCACTGGTGCTCAGCTGCTGTTTGTTTTCCTGCTGACAGAATTATGCAGCTGGAGCTGTACGTTGGTGTTTAGTGCTCACCTGGTAATGCTGGGGATGTCTGACTCTTCACCCAAAGCAAATACCAGGGCTCAGGAGTTTTTGGACATTGACAGACAGAAGAAGTTTGGTGTTGGTGCCCCACTTTGTATAAGGCTTTCTGCCCTTTTCTGTGTGCTGCCTTGATGTCTTGGAGACAGAGGTGGTGCCCACCTTAGGTTTTTCATCTGGCTTGTCTGAAGACTTGATGAACTGCCCCTTGTTTTTTAATTTATCAGTGGAGCGGAGTGGAGTGAGTACGAGTAATTGTGCAACTATGTTCAGAGCAGCCATGCTGCCACTGAATGTGCAATTACAAAGATTTAGCAGAAATTAACTTTTGCATTTATCTCAATAAATTAAATTCACAGCACCCTGCTTCAGCACAGCATCAAAGTGCATGTGGTTTGCTGCTGCATTAGCTGTGCAGCCACTGATCATGGGTGAGGTTGCGAGCCTTCTCCCTGCATCCTTGCCCAGCTGCCTGGGAGAGGAAGAGCGGTTTCCACAGGGTGGCAGTGTGTCCCTGTGGGAGTGAGGTCCTGAGCACCCAGTGGTGACTAATGCAGACCTGTGGCAAAGCAAGTGGGCTTTTCTGTCTCTGCAGTCTCCCTGTGTTCTCCTTGTGGCCCTACTCCACCCTTATCTGAAGCTCTGCAACTCTGCTGAGCCCCAGAGCAAAGCAGAACAGTGCTGGAGGGAAAGGAAGGCCAGAGAGAGCTGAGTGTTCATCCAGGGCTTGTGAAGCTCTGTGCAGCATTTATTGTCAGGGGTGCAAATGTGAATGCTTGGGCTATGCAGGAGAGCAGGAGAGCTGGCTGAAAGGTATCAATCAAACATTGCTTTCAGTCAATCCCTTCACCCTGAGTGTAGAGTGTGGCCCCGAGTGTTTTGTCTGGATAGGAAAATAGCACATCAAGGGCCAGACATCAACAGGTGAGGAGGGACACACTTCTGTGTCCCTTTCTGATCAGCCTCAGAAAACTTGGGACATTAGATCAAGTTACTCTTTTTTTTTTCACCTCTGTGGGGGAGCTATCTCTAGGTTTTATTAAGTTTTTTCCAACAATGAGAACACTTTTGGTACAAACCACAAGGCCTTCATGACCTGATTCTCTGTGTGTCACTAGTTGTGCTTTCAGAACAGATACTTCATTCTGGTTTGAAAGTAGAAATGGAAAATGCTGATGTGATCCTGCTCACCTTGTGTCTTGCTGTCTGCTCATTTGACATTTAGAAAGGTTTTGCTTTTATATGCCTGTCTGCACAAAGATTCATTGGCTTTCCTTTTTCCTCACTCCTTTAGTCAGATCTGAGGTTGCTTTGAAAGTTGAGACCCATTTGACAAATGTGCCAAACTGTGATTAAAAATGCACTTCTACCCATGGGGTCTGCTTGTAGTATTCATGTACTCATCACATATGTGTATATATATATATACACATACATATACATACATATATATACACACACACACACATATATATACATATATATATACCTGTATATGTGTGTGTGTATATGTATTTGTGTGTATATATATATATATATATGTAGAAGGGGAAGCCATGGCTAGGATCGCCCTCCTTGGAAAGAAAGCAAAATCAGTCTGACGTTTTGGCAGTGTCAAGAACCTCATGATTACAGTGTAGGAGTGGTTTCTTTCTCATGTGCTCACACCAGCTTTAATCTGCGTAGTGATACCATCTTCACAATGATACGCTAGGCAATTGTACTATGTGACTGTAGCCTTCTTCAGAGCTGGTCTTCACAAGATTTTCTGGAATGAGGGAGGAGATTGGCTTGGAAAGAGCCTAATTTTGGCCATACATTCTTGCTTCAATTCCTGAGGGCAGTGTGGTCCCTACAAATAAAGTGCTGGCATGGTGCTGGCTACAATGTTTTCCTTGTCAGCTTGAGACAAAGTGGGATTCCACTCCAGGAAGGTGGCAGTAACAAAGGCCTTTCATATGTAAGGAGAGAAAATGTCTTCTGTGGTCCACAGAGAGCTTGCAAGCCTGCAAGAAGGCATCACTGAGGAAAAAGATCCCTGCTTTTGTTAGGCAGTGATCAGGGAGGGGTACTTTGTTGTTAGGCTGTGTGCAAAGTGCCACCTGTCCTGCATAAGTAAATGTCCTCTGCATTTACAGTGTCCAAAACACCTCATTCATGGAATCATGGGCATCACCCAACCTGTGACATGGGCTGACTGGTAGCGGTGCTTCCCCATGACACGAACACTGGATGTGGGGAAGTCATACCTGGCTGTGTGTCTTTTGGCAGAAGGTAGCTCTTCACTGACGTGTTACATCATCTAGGAACCTCCATCACGCTGAGGTACCTGGGATGCTCTACAGGGACATGGCTAGACTCATCCTGTCAGGGGCTGCTGATGGAGATAGGATGCAAATCCTGCATAAAAAATCTGCTTTTTCTCAAAGGCAGTTTTTTGGGTAGGCCTTATCTCCTGCAGAAGCACTGCAGGAATAAAGTGGCCAAATTAACTTCGAGTTGCTGGTGCTGAATTCTTCTGAGGAACCAGTCCTCCTTAATTTCCTAAATTATCTGAATTCTTGATCAGGATTCCTGGGATATGCAATTTCCTATAGAAGCAGCAAAGTAGGGTTTATCTCATGTTGCTGTCAGTTCCCTGCTCTTTAATTAAGGGGGTTTTTTGCCACTACCTTTCTGCCTCCTCTCTCTCTCCCTTTTTTTTTTAATTAGCTTTGAAAGCCCTCCAAAGCAAACACTCAATATAAAGAGAATTGCTGACATCTTACTTCATCCATTCCAGTCATTTCAGGTATTTAGCAGAGAGAATGAGTATCAGGTGGCTAACTTCTCCCTGCATAGCCTCAGCCCCCCTTTGCTCACACTGATTGGACTTCTGTGTGCACCCTAAGTGCTATCATCAGAGTCTCTCTTGTCATCCTTTTCGTGGCTTTTTGGCAAGTAATTCCCACCTTCGAGGGAAACCTGAGGAAGTTGTGGAAATGAAAGCATGTGAGAGCATGCCAGGATGGCCCCAGGAGGACTGCACTGACTGCTGTAACACCTTGCAGCAGTGGGCAGAGGAGAGGACCAAGCGTCTGTGCTCTACTGAATAGGACAGAGCTCTGCCTCCTTGTTTCTTTCCCAAAATAAAGTTTTTTCTCTAAAAATATTTCTGTTGGAAATAGTATTTTTGGGCCATTTCTTATCTGTATGAAATAGAAGATCTGTTACAGAAGGCCCCTTTCAGCTGCTAGGAGACAACAGACTCTAATCTAGGAGCATAAAAGTCAGGGAATGCAGGATAAAATCGTTAATCTTTGTCTTAAACAGTTGTCTGTGAAAGCATACTTTTCCTTTCACTCTCAGAGAAGCCACAAGATCCATACTTACTGTAGGGAACACCTGGCATCTCTTCACTCTTCTCCATCCTTGCTGAGAACCTTCCTGCCATGATAACCTTTGTTTCCTTCAACTTGGAGTTTTTTGGGTGTTGTGTTGAAATGCAAATATATTTTCTTTTTGCATTTCAGAAGTTCACATCAGTGCATCTAAAAAGAAAAATCTATAATCTATATATTTTTTCTCAAGTCAAATAAACCCAGATATTGAGTGGAGGAAAGCTTCATAATAGCAAAAGCCTAATACCAACTGTGGCTCTGAGCAGGGAAAGCAGAACTTTAAACAAGGCTTAAAATTTTTGAAGGTGATCTAAGAATTAGGATTGTTCTGTATAGTCTAGGGGTGATGTGAGGGATTGCTTATCTTGCTAGAAAACAGTTACACTGTTTTATTTTGAGCAAGAGTATTAGATCAGGATGGATCTGTTCTGCTTTGACAATATGCATTTCTCTGAATTAGTTTTGGTCCTTCAACCTTTCACCTCTTTACTTTCCAATTGTTATTCGAAAGATCTCACCTAGCCTACCAGGCTTTTGTGTCAGCAAGGAGTGAAACCCTAGCAGAGTCAGCTAAGAATTTCCATTGCTACTGGCTGCAATTACATGACTCAATACCAGCCTCATAAAGAACATTTGGGGGGTTAATTTTCATCTGTGGAGGCAAGCTCTCTGTGGTGTCTGTCCAGATTGATCAGACAAGGGAATTACTTGATTGGCTTCTCCAGCCTGTTAGATAGCCAAGGCCATCACTTGTCTCCTGCTGTAACTGAAATGCATAGCAGGTCCCAAGGATGAATGTCAGCTGTCAAGTGTGGAGGATACAGACTGGTAATCTCCAAGAATGATGCCCTCTGTCATTTTAAAAGAGAAATTTGGGGGTCTTTTCAGACTGGGAATTCTCTAATACAATGTCACACATACATTTTGGTCCCTATGACATTACTCCCACCTCCTTGTAGGTAGAAAACAAATTCTGAAAAACATTCTTTGATCTTCCACCCACTGATTTGCTTGAAATTTAAGTTCTGTGCTGCATCTCAAGGGAAGGAGGAGTAGGAATATAATTTATACCATATTTAAAAAAAAGGAAGAAGAAGAAGAACAACAACAAGAACAAGAAGAACAAGAAGAAGAGAGAACACTACTCCACCAGCTTTAGGATTATTGCTGTATAAGTCTTTGGTATTCCTTCCTTCTGTTTGTCACCACACTTTTCAAAGAGCATTGGACTGTTCTCTTTCTGACCCAGTTACACTGTTTTCTTTTGAGCAAGAGTATTAGACTGCTCCTTAAATTCAGAATATTTTTTGTCCTTTACTGTGATGTTAAATTGAATTGTACAAATATGAGGCAAATCCAAGGCACCAGTTTTGTCCTGTTGACAGATGGGTTCTGGAAGGTGTCAAGAGAGGTGGAAAGGATTTCACCTGCTTTTGGGGCAGGGTAGCTGGACATGACTCCATAGGTAGATGGAATTGTGGAGAAAAGGGATGTGAAAGGCTATGCCTATTTTTCCCCCTTACGTAGTGCAGTGTCTGCAGCCACAGGTGGCACCCACTGGAAACCTGTGATGATCTTAGCCTGGCCTCAGTTTCCTTGCTCCCCCTGTCTTCTCTGCCTTCTTCCTATTATGCCCCTCTCTTTCTTTTCGCCCCCTACCTTTTGCCCTCTTCCTTCCTTCCCCCACTTTCTCTACCCCCACTTCCTTGTCCTCCCCTTCCTTTTCCTCTTTTACTTTTGTTGATTTGTTGTGTTTGCTGTTTGAGTCAGAGAGAAGCCTTGGAGGGTGGTTGTTTTTCTTTTTTTTTTTCTTTTTTTTTTTTAATGTAGATCATTAGGGTGAGTGGTTTATTTCAGGGGTGTTGATTCTAAACCATGTGCACTGCACAGACAATGGCAGAGATTGTTTGCAGCTGATCTGAGATAGTTTGTTTTACTTCTTTAATTTCCTCTGGGTTTCTGTCACGCTTATGAAGAATTTTAGGGTTTTGATGGATTTGTTTAAGGTGCTGCTGTTTTCTGTAGCTACATTTGTCAGCTTTAACTTAAGGAACTTGGTGGTCTGTGTTAGTCTACCTACTATATGGCTCACTTAATTTCTTTGAGCTCTGTTGACAGCAGATGATAATTCCTAAAAGGAGGAATTCAAAAAGAGGAACTCTTCCCCTTGGATACTATAGTGCTTTCCCAGGAGGTACAACAGCTAGTCTGTGAAACAGCTGTTTTCAGATCTGCTGCAAGGAACATGAAGATGGCTGAAGGCAGCTCTTCACTTGTGGTGCTAATCGGGATAACGGAGTGCATGATTTCTTTGCATCCCTGTTTTTATCCAAAGGCTTGTTTTCATTAAACCTGTGATGTGCTATTGTTCTCAGCAGGGCACTTACCTTAGGAGTAGTTTCTTTTGGCATAAGATGCAGTGTGGATCCCAGAGATACAGTGATACCAGGATTCATTTGATCTTCCACCAGTTGTTGTGATTTTGTCATTCTCCTCACTTCTGGGTGCTTATTGATGTAAAAAGTTGTAAGGGCTTGTGCTGTGACCGTGATCTGGTGGTTGTGGATGCTCTTTTAGCCTTCTTCTCATGTAACCTAAACCAGAGATAGTTCAGTTGCCCTCATGCAGTCATCCATCATTCTCCCACCATTCCAGCTGTTACCCTGCTAGGATTCCTGTTGAATGTGCATGTAGGAAAAATGGAGTGGCTGCTCTAGTATTTCTACTGTTCTCAGAAGACATTTAAATTTAATCTTGATTGTCAGCTCCCCCTAGCCAGCAGACCTCAGAAATTGTTGTCTTAGTATTACAGAAATGTTACTGTTGATCAGTTTTAAGCTCTAGTTCTGTAGCCATTGTCTAAAAGTAGCTTATCCATCAGAATTAACCTTCCCCTTCCTTCCTGTTTTGGGGAGAAGGAAAAAAATGAAAGAAGGAAAGATGAAGGATGAAGGAAAGATTTAATGTTGTTTATTTAATAAACAGCATTTAATGGCAGAATTAAATAGTTTTGCCTTCCTCTGCTACACAAATATGTTACTGGCTTTTGAGGGTATATTTTAAGTAATTGATATGCATGTGTTTATGTATTTTGTCAGATTGTGTTGCTTGTATTTGTCGTTGACATCAGGCTTAAATGATGCTAATGTGACTTAGTTTGAGGACATTGGAGTTCTTTAGATACAGTAATGTGGTCCTTAGGTTTGTACCCCAAAAGCCAATACTGAATTTTACTTTGAATTCTGCAGTTTTACTCCTTGTGTTGTTGATTTGCTGAATGATGTTAGGAAGACCAAGCAAGGACTGAGTACATTTTGCTTCCCAGGGAAACTTGATTGGTGGGAGGAACAGATGGGAAGGAGCTTATTTCAGGGTAAGTTGGAACAGCTGCCCATTTCCTTTATGTGTGATGGGGTCTGACATAGTGCCTTGTGACAAGAGAAAAGCTTTTGTATGGTTTTAAAAGGATGAGACGGAAGGAATAACAGAGACTGTTTTTCTGCTTCTGCATTTGTTTTGACCCAAGGTTTAAAATTTTCCTGCCGGTTTATGGTTTGTTCCTTAGGGGAATTCATAGGGAAGCTCTCTATATAGAGTCACAGTCCTTTTGGTCACCCCAGTGGTGTCACTGACTAAAAACGTATTTACATTCTGCCCCTTTCCTACCACCTCTTTGCTGACCTGTGTACAAGAGGGAGAGATCCTGAATTCTTGACACATTTGGAAGGTCCTCTGAGTGTGGTCAGCTCTGATTTTTCTGATACTGCACAGCTATTTCAGCCCCTCTTTAAAAACATCTCTTCTATCCCTCTATTTATGTTAACAAAACACTTTTCCCTCAGAAATCCCTGGTGGTCAGTTACAGACATAGATCAGTCCTGTGTGCATACTAATTTCTAAAATGGTGGGTCTTTTCTAATGTCAAAGCATGGACTTTCCCCAGAATAAGTCACTGTGTACACGGAATACTGGCTCAGTCAGGAGTACAAGATTTTATTGTCACTTGCAGATGAAAATCAGGGCCGCTGATGAAATCTAAAGTGAATCCCCAATCTGAAGATATTTAAGGCTTCAAATGAATGATCTCAGGAGGCTCTCTTTAGGAGAGTGTGAGCCGCGAAGTGTTTTCCATACTCATATGAAAAAAAGAAGAAAGAACATTCTGTCATCCTTGGAGTTTTGGACTGCTGCAGAAACAGACTTGTTCCTTTCTGAAGTAAGGTTCCTGTCCTATCTGAAGGTCTGCTAACTTCAGCTCAGAGAATGCTAGATGAGCTGCTGCAATTAGGCAGCAGTGATGGTGCTGTGGGCAACAGAAAAGAAATATTGCTTTGATTCAGTCCAGCTTGTGTTTAATAATAAAATTGCTCTGTGTAATTGACACTGGCCTAGGTCTGTGTGTGATATTTAGGTAGTATAATTATTTCAGATGTGTTGAGGGTGCTTCTGGGTAAATCTGAGAGTAAGAATAATCTGCTAAGCAGGGGGCTGCTAGGATAGAGAGTGATTTGTGGCCATTTACATAGCACCTGTCAGGACCTGCTGCTTAGCTCATCTGGAGCAGTTTGACTGCAGTGCAAATTTCCTCTAAGAAGCAATTTTCTTTGAAAAGTTTTCCCACAAGCAGTGGATAATTTCACATGGGTTAAGTAAGATTAAACCTTTTTTGTGGAGTGGCAGAAGTAACTCAGAGCATAGTTATTGCCAGAGGAAAAAGGTTCCTTTCAGTTATCCTCTAGCAATGACAGGTTCATATAAAAAAGGGGCACATTGGGGATTTGATCTTAATGTGTGAGGTAGGAATGGGCTTGCTAGATCTGACTGTTGTGGAAATGAAAATGTGTTTTTCTTGTTGGCTAGAAGAGAGGATATCTGTGCCTCAAGCAGGGTGGAGGCAGAATCTGTGAGGAATTAGAAGTTTCCCACCCCAGAGGCAGTTTTTGTGTTGGTACTTAGGTAACCTATCCTCTGTTCACTGACCGCTGTCCTTCAGCAGGGTCCACACCTTTTACAGTCTGTGGGAAGGATATATACCTTATAGGGTCCTTGGGGGCAACATGAGCAAAGGGTTAATGCTGTCAGAACGGCTGCTGCATGCTGGGGAGACAGCAGCATCTTTAATGAGCAAAAATGCATCTAGGACCGTCAAGTGGCTGTCTAGCTGTTTGCCCTGTAAGGGTGTAAATTCCTGATTGCAAGAGACTGGGAAGATATAACCAGGGGAAAAGTCCACTCTGTTCATATGCATCTTATTTACCCCTGGCTGCTGTTGGGTGCATGACATGGGGTAAGGAAACTCTCACTTTGCTTTTACATGGCTTGGCAGACATAGAACGGGACTCAGGTGTGAATGGAGACTGGAGCCTCTTCACCCAGCATTTGGCTGCCTGATGTATCTCAGCACAGGATGTTCACCTCAGCATGCCAGGCAGCACCGCCTCATTGCTGTCTGCGTGCACAGACTTGCTCCCTGTGTGTCTTGCTGTGAGGATGATGGCCCTCCTGCCCTCCTGCAACCCAACACCACTGCTGCAGTCCTTGTCCTGCCTGGTGATATGGTGGTATGGGGCAGGTTGCTGAACCTGGTGTTTAGCCTTGCTGCAGAGTCTTCCAGCTCCTTGTGCACCTTCTGCACAAACTGTTTGCCACTTCTGGGTTTTGGGACAATGACCTCATTGTCCACTTTTGCCTTGCTGCTCACACAAGCTGCTCCACCTGTCCAGTGTGTGTCTAGGCAGCAGTCATGATGCTGTGCTGAGCCAAGTAGAGCACAGCAAACTCTCACTCTCTCACATTGGAGCACGTTGCCATGACAATGCACAGTCTGCTGCAGTCTGGGTCTCCAGGAGCCAGAAATGATGGTGCTTTTGCAACGTGGAGGTAAACATCTCTCTTTTCCCGTATTTAGCACATCCACCCCTCAGTAAGAGTACTAGCTCCTTTTGGCATCAGTCTCCCCTTGCCCCCTGCGTGAAGGCAGATAGCTCCAGGCACAGAGAGTGTGCCTGACCTCTGAAGCTAGGCTGCTGCGGGTTGGAGTGGTGCTTCTGGCAGTGGTAGTGGCCCTCCCATCACTAGGCTATGTGGGTTTGCCGCAAGGGATAAACAGGGTGCCACTTGGGAGCTGCATCACTTGTGGTGTCAGCCACTGGAGCATGCAGTTTGCTTGTGTAGGGGTATGGCTGCAGCTCTCCTGGTTGCCGAGCGGGGAGGTGAGTCCTTAGCTGCTGGTTTGCACTGATCACTTTGGGAAGGTGGTCACTTTTAAAGTGTGAAAGTGGTCTTGCTCTCTCTTCCACGTTGGGAAGGCACCCCGAGCACTCTGGCTATTGAGTGCAAACACTTGTGGAAATTTGCTGATTTGTCTCTCTGGGGCTTGCCAGTACTTTGTTATGGTGCTGTGAGTTTTCACTCATTTCTCCAGGGCTTTGAGAATCCATCAGTATTTCTAGCATCCAGACGCCTGTAGCTGGCAGGTGATTGAAGACTCTTTGTACAGTGTTCTTTGTTATTGCAGGCAGTAATGCAGGCTGTTGCAGGCAGGGAAGTGTGGCCGCATGAACTGAAAATGAGTATCTTGCTTGATCTGCTGGCATTTGTTCCAGCATCTTTCTCTCCACCTCTCTCCCTCTCACTGTTGGTGTGTATGAAGGGGGAGTTGATGCTGTAGAGGGGAGTGAAGCAGAGCAGGGGAGGAGTTTCTATCAGCCTCTTCTTTTTCTTTTTTTTTTCTCCTGTCCAGTGACGTGAGCAATGCTTGGAACAATCAGGCTCGCTCCAAACACTGTGCCTGAAGATGCTGGAGAAAACAGCCTAGTGTGCTTTAAGCAAACACTGAGTGCTTGAGCCTGGGCTCTCCAGTCATAACCTTTTCTAGTTCCTCTGCAGGGGATTGGGAAGTTTCATTAGCTTTCTTCTTTCCCATCCCATACACTCACTTTTGGAAATGATTGGAGTTAACAGTGTCCAGAGCACCAGCAAAGTCCGGGTGAGAGCCACAGGTTCGGTGAAATACTCCCGAGAAGAATCTCTCTGGCGGCAGTCCCATCGGTCAAAATCTATGAAAATCTCCAACTCCTCTGAGTTTTCTACTAAAGAAGGCAAGGTAAATGACTAAATATTAGTAGTGTTTTGCTTGGTTAGGCATGGGGTTGGTGTTGTGAAAAGGTTATGCTTTGCAGGAGTTAAGAGCTCTGGATGACCTGCAGTGATCACAGAATTGCTGTCAGGTCATAAAAAAAAAATCTCTGCATTTGAGGAGAGAACTGAAGGTGAAAGAGCTCTGGTGTTAGGATGATTGGATCTTAGTTGAATGCCCTGTCACTGAGCTTGGTGCAATAGTAAACAGGGAAAACTTGCTAGGGACAGTGCTATTTGGAGCTCTACTCGTGGGAAATGTGCCAGAGTCAGCAGGTAGTGCCCTTGGGATTATTGGTTTAATGGGAATTGTTTTCTGTAGAAAAATAATTTTTACTCCTTATCTCCTCTACTCTTAGCTCTGTGGTTTACTAGATGTGGGTGCTAGGTGAAAATACTGTCTCAGTTGCATGCATGATTAAATATTGCTGTCGAGTATTTATTAGGAAGGCATTGTTTGTGCATTTATAGGAATACATTAGTGTATTGTAATGGTTGGTAGCGCAGGCTATTCCTAGCTGCTACACTGACTGTGTGCATCTCCTTACCCAGCCCAGCCCGGTTATTCAGTTCCTAAAGCAAGCAACCCCCTCTCCGTGCAGCATCTTTTTTTTCCTCATCCCTCTCTCCCACACAATAACTGAGAGGCACCCAGGAACTCCTGGCAAGTGCTTTAAGAGCTGTCTCCCTCTCAAAGGTGCTCCATGTCTCCAAGGGTTGGATGACCAAATGAATCCTGGTATCACTGTATCTCTGGGATCCACACTGCATCTTATGCAGTGACCAAAATGTGCCTCTAATTTCGTCCTTATTGCCAGTTGATTCTGACCTTGGGATTAAAAGATACAACCACTTGCAAAGGTGTGCTGTATCAATATTTCAGAGCATCAGCCAAACATTTAACTGTGTTGTGGGTTCATGTGCATGCAAAGTAGGCACATGCATATATCTTCCTGTAGTGTTCCTTCCCTAAATCTCCTGTCTGTTCTGTGAGAAACCTCCTCTGCTGTGGTGAAAAGACCCCAGTGCTGCACAGTAGGTTCCTAGCTGATCACTCTCTGTTAGCTTACAGGTTGTATGGTATTTCAGAGCCTGAGTTGTGTAACTTAAATCACAGGGTACTTCAACCAGAAATAAATGTCAGTCTTTTTTTCAGTTCAATTTACTGAGCCTCTGTTTTAGGACCTTATAAACCATATCTGAGAAACAGTGTATTGCAGAGTTGGAGCAGAGGAATAGTATGGCTATCATCTTCAGGCTGTTGCTGATGCAGTATGTGCTTCTCCAACACATACCAAAGTAAAGGCTGCATCTTGCAGGTGCTCTAGGACCCTGGTAGTGAACACTTCCACTCTAAGCATGGGAATAATTGCATGGTATTTGGTGGGAAGATGTATGCATGAAAACTGTCTTTCATATGGTAAAAACTCAAGTCTTTTGACATTGGATGAATTACTTAATCTCTGTATCTTCCCTCTCCCAGGCTTTGTGTTCACTCTGTATGCATGGTGTAGCATCCTCAGGGCTGGGACTTTCTCCCAGGAACGGTGTCTGACACAGTTAGTTAACTACTGCAGTAATGAAAGCTCTGTGTTCATTCCTCTGTGGAATTCACATTTCTTCCTCCTAAGTGTTGTAGGTTGTTGTTTGAGAGATACCTACTTCTCTTTCTGCCTATCTCAATAAGCTGGGAAGAATACTTTGTTTCAGTTTGGTGTGCTGTTTCTTTATTTCAAACCAAGGGTTTGTATCTGTAAGGCATCTAAGATATATAAAAGCTGTGTTATGGAGGGCTAAGATCCCTGCATTCCCTTCAGTGGTGCTTGCCTGGTTGATGAGCAGCTCTGCAAGTGATTGTTCTCATGATTTTGGACAGTCCTGTTCTTTCCATCTCCCTGTTCCCCCTTCTGATCTTTGTCTGCCCATTTATTTTGCTAAGACGTCACTGATTTAGAAAACTGATTTATAATTGAGCTCTGGCTCTTTGATACTATTGTGTTGGTGAAAGAACCTGGAGACTGTTAATCTGTAGTGTGGCAAAGGAGCTCTTTTTATCAGTGTAACTGTGCATATATGTTCCTGCATCACTTCTCAGGAAATGTCTTCAGTTCTAGGCTGGGCTTTTCTGGACACTGATGTCACATAGATCTCCTCAGTATTAAGTAAGGTTTGGTTTGTAGACTTGTCCTTTTCGTATATCTGTGGGTGTGTTTCCCTCTTTGTGTCTGGACTGCCTTCTATTTTATCTGCTCCCCATATATAGTGATTGCAATGCTGAAGACCTGTTTCTGTGATTGCCTCAGCTGACTTTGGACAGGAGATAGATTTAAACCATTTGTGCCTCAGAAACATACTCCTCTTTTATTTTTCGCTTGTGTGACTCAGCTTATTTTGCTAAGCTAGAGAGTATTTTGTATCCTCATGCTTTAGTTGGTATGAACAAAGCACCAACATGGTGTCTGCAGTTGATGTCTGCCTGCTGTCAGTATCAGAGAAGCTAGGTAGCCCAAGTACCCTTCATCTCCTTGACACACATCAGGTAGTGCCTCTGTGTGGACAGGCTTCAATAGGGGGATGCATCCTGAGTGTGTATTATAGGCGGGTACCACAGCTTTAGACCAGCAGGAGAACCTGTGAAAAGGATACTGTGAATTCTGTACTACTGTTCTCTGGAGGGCAGGCTCAAGTCCAGACTGCATGCAAGGCAAGTCAAAGGATCTTAGGATCATCTGTGTGACCCAGCATGCTCAGTAGTCTCTTTTTCTGACAGACTTCTTTTATGCAGCCAGGGACTGAATTGCCAAGTACTTGCACCTGTCCTGCCTGCAAATGCATAGGGCCAGTAAACCAGTTTGAAATAGGCTGTGTAGATGCTCCACTATCAACAAGTACTTCTCTAGCCTTTTCTCTATTTTTCTGTATTAATTCAGTGTGCTGCCTTTATAATAATTCAGTATGCTGCCACTGATGAAACGTTTTAGCAAATACAGAAAAAAATCTTTCCTAGCAAGCTCTATGTATCAATACAGAAGATGCATTTCTTGTGTGGCAATAATTTCTTGGCTCTCAGGAGCCATAGCTAACCATCCTTTTCTGTTTTATGATGATATATCTGGCACAATCTTTCTTTCCTATTTTTCTTTCTCCCCCTCCAGATTTTTAACAGAGGAGTTTCTCTTCGAAACATTCTCCTCCAGTTGGTGACGCACTTGAAATTCCCTGGGTGAAGTGATATCCTTTCCTTCCCCCTAAAACATTCGTATCAACCCTATCTCCTCCTACACCAAAACAACATTCATCGGTTCCATATGCTGCTGAACAGCTCTGTGCTGTTTTATGAATAATGTATGCTGCTTGTTAGAAGAACGTTTGTTGTACAAACCAGTGAAATTTAAAATTGAGAGCAGTATCAGCAGACATGAGATGCCATGCACTAATTCACTGCCTTCTTGGGGTACTATTCTGGCATCCTTGCTGCATCCCCATCAGAATGGGGGAAAGTACATGAGAAATCAAGGATGTGTGGGCTTTTAATCTGGCAGTGAGCTACAGGCACTCAGTGATCAGAACCCTTATCCTCTCTTTGCCGCCAGGTGTTACAGATCCGTGCATGAGGACAGGAGAAAATGTCAAGATCTGGGTTTTGAGGGAGGGTGGCAGATAGCAGGTGGTGGAGTAGTATAGATCTGTATTCTGAGTAAGGGCCAGCCTTCAGGCAGTCACCTAAACAGCAAGCTATGAGTAATGTATAGCAACATGTTGCTCCCCATCCAAACCTGGCATAAGGCAATGATAGAGAGCTACACCCTGGTCCAATGGATGACCACATTAACACCTATTAGGACTCCACATAGACACCTGTGATGTCTAGTATCTGTTGCCTCTGTTTTATTTTTGTAGAGTTCTGCTGCTTCAGTAGCTTTTTCTCCCTCGAGTAAAGCACATATGGCAGGAGCCAGAGCTGATGCTGATGACTACTCAGCTCCAAAGGACAAAGCCAATGGACAGATGCTGAGTGACTGGGGGAGGTGCTGTGACTGCAGAGACTGAGCATGTCGTTGCCTAGACATGTATCTGGGGCTTCCTTGCTGCTTGGAGCCAACCATGCCATTATCAGCTGGAGGTGAAGAAGAAGTGTATCCAGGCAGGCTGCCTCTGGCAGTAGTTGCCAGGGAAGTGTGGCAATGGCCTGGGTCAGAGCACATGTGCATCCCTGTCCTGGGGACATCAAAAGCCACCCAAGCTATCCTCTGCAATGATCAGATGATCATTCCTCCAACAACGACTCAAAAAATCAGGGAAGAACTGAGTGCAAGCAAAGACCATGGGAGACAAAAACTGGAAAAGTCAGTCTTGATCCATCTGTGCTGTCTCTATGAACTTAGTTTTGTTTTTGCCTATTTACTACCTCACAGCAGGTGTTTGTAGCTCCTTTCCTATGTGTGGAGCAGGTGTAAAAAATGTGTGGTGCATTCTTTTCCCTCTTGGCAGGCTTTTCTGCATGGGCTAGTACAAACAGAAAGTCAGTAGCTTGCTTCAAGAGCCAGCCCTCCGTTGCTCTTCAAGGGGAGGAATTGTACAGTGCTTTGGGGTCTCTTCAAGCATCTTGCACCCTGCTGACTGGGCTTTGGGAGCCCTTTGTCTACTTGGATGATTTACCACTCTCAGTATCTGGGTAATTTGCTATGTTTTTGTTCCTGTGTACACACCTGGTTGTGCCTTTCTTTTGTGTACTGCTTCTACATGCAGAGGCTGACTCACAGCATCACTGGCAGCTGGCAGGTGACAAGAGCAGCCTCTTTAAATGGGTCCAGCAGTTTGTGCATGTAACAAGATTTTGAGGAGAATGAGGGTGGTGAATGACCTTTTTTCCCTTGGTAGCTTTGTAAAATAAGCAGGAGTTTTCAGAAGCACTCTCTACATAATTTGGCTTTTCTTTCCAGTTGGAATAAAACTATCAGCTAGTGAGAGCTTGTGAAAATCTGGGATTTTCGTGGACCTGCTTGCTTACCAAAGGGGAAATGGGGGTGGAATGCAGGAGTTTTTTAGAGTTACAGCCTTCCACTTAAAAAGCGAAGTGTTTCTTGCCTGGTTTATGAGCAATTACGAACAAATCCCACAAACACATAACAAATCTCACTTTTTTTACACTGCAGTTTTCTAGGGGTCAAGTTGGAGCTGTGGGAAACAGCATTGGAGTTAAAACAAGGAAGGTGCCTAGGATTTTGCCTGCTGTTCTGCTTTATACAGCAGTCAATTTCTTTTATTCTGCCTTCAAAATTGCACTTGTTTCTCCAAGGAGCTCACAGCCCTGTGGGGCTTGAGGTCTTGTGGACTTAGAGATCAACACTTAACAGAAAGGGGAAAGCTGTAAGGAGTAGGTCTTTGTGTTCTGGGTAATAGGGCTAAAAAGTCAAAGCACTGAAGTCACTACTGAGTAGCTAGTATCTGGCAGTTTGGATCCTGTCTAGAGTAGCCTTGCGCGACAAAAGAGATAGAAAGTCTTTCCGCTTTCTGATGGGTATCAGTCTAGCTTGGAAGTCATGCAGTATTCGTTCTATCATTCACTGCTATGGTTCAACATCCTGTTTGCTGGCTTACATAGCAAATTTGCCAAACACTTCCCAGGCTAGCAGGTAGGAAGTGGTGGTTGTTGTCAGTCTGTAAGACTGCTTTAAATGAGAGCTTTTTTGCTTTGTATGTTGTTTGGGTTTTTTTCTTTTTTTATTTCCCAGAGAGAAAACGTGAGTTAATAAAATCTGTCCTTCCAGGTAGCTAAGTACATAGAGAGTCATGACCATGCCATAATCTCTGATGAGCTTTGTTGCAATTTAGTGAAGCATTTAAGTGCTTTTCTCCAAGTTTGTTTGATTTAGTCATACTCTGGAGAAATGTCTATTGAAAAGAACTGTTGTCTGAATCGGGGCCTTGGGGAATAGCAGTGAAGTAAATCAGAGAGCAGGTGCTGTGTTGTACACGCATGCTTCTGGTTGCAAAATATGGCAGGAGTAAATTCTGCTTTTCTGGAACATATGAGAGCCCAAGTAGACATCAGGAAAATGTTCAAGTATAAGTAGTTTTGGAGAAGTGACATAAAGCAGCTCTGAAAGGCTGTTGAGTCCAGCAGCAAGTGTTCAGCCTTGCAGCAGTCTCTGTCAGAGAGGTAGGTTGGTGGACAGGCATGAGAACCATGTATTTGCATCTGTGGAGAGGTCTGCTTGCTGAGGTCTCAGTGAACATGTCTGGTAGACACACAGAACATGCCCTGTACACAGCTGCCCAGGCTGTGCATACTCTCTACAGTTTTCTTTCTGTTTCATAAATTCCAGAAACTTTTTGACAGGCTCTGTTTGATAGTCTGTGAGGGACACCATGTCCTTGGTCAGATGTGTGCTGTATGACTGGATTGGTGGCTGTTACTCCCTAAAGAAGGAAGACAATGTCTGGCTCATTAGTAAAGGTTGGGACAAACATAGCTCTCTTTTCACAAGGTAAAAGCCTGGGGCGTTTGTTATCCCTGCACCAATCTGGACTGCTGCTTTTGTGTGTTCTGCTCTTTGGCTGCAGTGATCCCTAGAGATGTGCTTAGCAGTGAAATCTCATAAAAACCTGCACAGGGCAAGTGTTAATTTTCAGAGATTTTGACCCAATCTTGTAAGCGTTTGGGCCGGAGAGCAACAAGTGTGTTTCCTCAAGCCAGGTTTTTGCTGTTTCTAAAACTTATTCAGGTAGATGAGGAAAAAAATACTGCTTCTGAAAAACTGGGGAGGCAACTGGAGCAAGTATACAGCCTCTTCACTTTGTATTTGGAAGTCATTTTCTGGCTCAAAATGTAAGAGAACATTTTAGTCATAGCAGGAAGAAAAGAACAAGTCAAAGAATAAGACAGAGGCTTTGGCCAAATCATGTAAGAAATGCTCAGTAACTGCAGGAACCAGTACCAGTCAGAATTGGTTTGTGTACAAAAATGGAGTTATGTCTAATTCTGCTGAACTGGCAGGAGAAATAATAACTCTTTTGCTTTCTTTCTGCAGAGTGATCTTAAAATCTCTTGATAGCTTTCACCTGAAAATTAAGCAAGTGCCTACAAATTGCCAGTAATGCTCATCTGTTCACCTTTGGCTGTTTGCCTTTGGTTCAGAGCTCCTTATACAACTTCAGAGAAGATAGGTTCTATAGAAATAGTGGAAACTCCAGACTGGGAAATACTTCATCATATTTCTCTGAATGGCACAATTAAGCTCAGTTAGTGGTGAGGACCTCTCTTTGCTAGCTCAGTGTCAGTAGGATGAGGCATCCTTATTCCTGGTGTTTATATCTGTTGTATTGCTCTGAGAAAACTTACTTTCTTGGAACACTGTGACCAAGAGTTGATGCCTTTGTAGTGTCAGCATGCGGTGAACTATACCACCATAATGTTTGTGTATGGTTGGGTTAAGCCAGATTTCCACAGAGCTGAATATTAAGGATCTTCAAGTAAGACTTCCAGATTCAGAAAGGAGCCGGTGGATGACAGGATGAAGAGTGGGATATGCTCATGTGAATTCGGCTGTGGCATATGCACAAGACTAATTTCAATTCTTCAGTTTCCAAATTATTTTTGGTTTGGGTCAGCATTAAAGATGTCTAAATGTTACTGTTTCTGTTGAGCATTATGTCATAGCTATTATAGTACATGATTTTCAGGCTTGTTCGTACTTGATGTGCTGCTTTTTGCTAATCATGTGCATCAACAGCTCTTCTACACGTTAACATATTTTGAGGCTGTGTAGGAGTTATGTGCCAGAGGGAGTAAATCTAGCTATGTATATAAGGTGAATTACAAATGCGGATTATACGTGTGAGAATCGGGGACATTCCATACCAAAATACTTCACTTTAGGTGACCTGTTTGAAGAACGCCATTAGCTTGTAGTAATACCAGGGGTTTAACCATTGTATACATCAGCTCCTGGAGGGCTGAAGTAAGACATACTTATCCAGCTGATAGATGTACTTTCTCTCTCTCAAAAAAAAATCCATCCCAGCTGTCTGATACTCATCCAGTCTTAAGTCAGGTTTCAGACCTTTTTCTTTGCAGGCTTGTATCAAAACCAGAACTGTTACCCTTGGTGTCAAACCTGCTGGGCACCTTTCCTATGAATTGAAAGAGGAATGGTGTTAGTGGGCAACAGTCCCAGATAGTGATCTTCAAGCACAAAAGTTGCTTAACATGCATTTTCTGTTTTGCCCTTAGAAACTGGATATGTTTCTGTTTAGGTGTGTGACTGGGAAAACATTCCAGGTGTCTGTGAGGCTCAGGGACTTTTGATAGCTATTCTGGCAAATTTTCACACATTAGCCCATATGGTGAAATCTTAAAGTCACTATTAAAGTCATTGACAAAAAGGAGTCATTGAGTGTCAGGAGTAGGACTGGACCTTGAATTTCAAGGCCATAGTCTTGTGCCTTTTGCAAACTGTAAGTAAAGTTCAGGTTCATGACCACCTGAGGAGCTAGAATGTATCTAAGCCTATTAGAACCAGTAAGAAGTATCCCAGAGTCCTGAGGGAATTGGCTGATGTAATTGTCAAGCCACTCTCCATGGTATTTGTAAAGTCACCTTAGTCATGAATTCACCATTGTACTGGAGAAGTCCCAGGTGACTGGAAGAGGGGAAACATTGTACCCATCTTCTAAAAGGGTAGAAAAGAAAACCCTGGAAACCAGGGACCTTCCAGCCTCACCATGTGCCTGGGAATATCATGGTACAGATCCTCCTAGAAGCTGTGCCCTGGCACATGGAGAACAGGGAGGTGATTCAAGACAGCCAGCACAGCTTCACCAAGGGAAAGTCCTGCCTGACCAACCCAGTGGCCTTGAATGATAGAGTGACCATGTTAGTGGACAAGGGAAGGGTTGAGATGTCATTTCATCTGGATTTCTGTAAAGCATTTGACAGAGTTCCTCACAGCATACCTCTCTCTTAATTGTAGAGAGATGGATTTTATGCATGGATTGTTAGATGGATAAGAAAGTAGTTGGATGATCACATCTAGAAGGTAGTGGTCAGTGGCTCAGTGTCCTTATAGACATCAGTGACAAGTGGTGTCCCTCAGGTTCAGACAATCAGTGCTAGTTAATGTCTTCATTAATGGCATGGATGATGGGATCAGATGCACCCTCAGCAAATCTGCAGATGACACCCAGCTGAAGGATAAGGTGGAATCCAGAGTGACCTGGACAAGATAGAAAAGTGGGTGCATGGGAATCTCAAGAGGTTTTACAAGACCAAGTGCAAGGTGCTGCACCTGGGTCAGAGCAACCTTTGGTATCAGCACAGGCTGGGGAATGAAGGGATTGAGAGCAGCCCTGAGAGAAGGACTTGGGGTCTGGTGGGTGAGAGGCTGGACATGACCCAGCCATGGGCATTCCAAGCCCAGAAAGCCAAACGTGTCCTGGGCTGCATCCAAAACAGCGTGGGCAGCAGGGGAGGGAGGGGATTCTGTCCCTCTGCTCTGCTCTGCTCTGCTCTGCTCTGCTCTGCTCTGCTCAGACCCCAGCTAGAACCCTGCATCCAGCTATGGGGTCCCAGTGCAGGAAGGACATGAAACTGTTGGAGTGAGTCTAGAACAGGGACACCAAGGTGATTAGGTGGATGGGACCCCATTTCCTATGAAGGCAGGCTGAGAATTGGGATTGTTCAGCCTGGAGAAGAGAAGGCTTAAGGGTGACCTAATTGTGTTCCAGTCCCTGAAGGCAGTCTGCAAGTAGTTTTTACAAGTGCATGTAAGGAAAAGATGGAGGGCAGTGGTTTCAAACTGAAATAGAATAGGTTTAGACTATGTGTTAGGAAGAAATTCTTTACTGTGAGCATGGTGAGGCACTGGGACGGGTTGCCCAGAGAAGCTGTAGATGCCCATCCCTGGAAGTGTTCAATGCCAGGTTGGATGGGGCTCTGAGCAACCTGGCCTAGTGAAAGGTGTTTCTGCCCATGACAGGAGTGTTGGAACTAGATGGTCTTAAGGTCCCTTCCATGGCTATTCCATGATTCTGTGTTCTTGAAAAGGCACAAACCACTAACTCCAAAAAACTTGCTTGAGAAAATTACTGTAATCTCAAAACATGCATTCAGTTTTTTTTTCTCAGGTGAAATTTCCGCTGAAGATTCTCACATTTCCGTCAGCAGATGTGGGACTTTCTTGATCAGAGACTGCTTGCTTGCTGATACGAGCTGGGTATCTTTCCTTAATATATTAATATACGTCTAGGAGGGGGTCAAACAATAATTCCATCTCATTTCTCTCCCTTTGCAGGCCCTCTACAATTCAATCAAGAATGAGAAGTTGGAATGGGCAGTGTAAGTATACTTCTATTGTAGAAATTAGAAGTTTAACAATAGTACCTGTGTACTAATCTGTTTATACATCCTGTGTCACTGTCTGTGTGGGCTCCAAAGCCTGTAGAAGATAGCCAGCATACATAATGAATTTGCTTTTTTGCTAATGAATGACCTGGCAACATAGCCTCATCTGTTTCTCCAGCAAGAGGAGTTGTTAATGATAGGAGCCAACTGCATTTGTAAGGAAAGAGGACATTTCATTTAGTAGGAAACTTCAGCCTGAAAAGAGAGAAATTAAATCCTCTGTTGTTCTATGACTGTAGTTCTATAAATAAAATAGAAGTTGACGTCTCCCTTTATCTTTCTGTTCATTGTGTCAGAACCACTTCTTGGATTGAGTTTCCTGTTGTTGGTTTATTGTCTTGGTTTGTCTCCTGATTAACTATGGATTACTTGACAACAACCTAATGTGAAAGATGATAAATTGGACAAAGTCTGATCCTTAGTTGCTTTTGATAGGCTAACACTTGTTAACTATGTAAATGCTGCAGACAAGAAAAAGCTTCAGTTTCTGATTGTGTTAAACTGACATTTCTCTGTGCTTAGGTTTCATGCTGTCTAGTTATGCCAGGAAAGAGTAGAAGTGTCTCCTTTTGATTCTGCCACTTGCAGAACAGTAGATTTTGGTATAAAATAGGAAAATTATGTCTTTTATATATTTTAGCTATACAAATGTATTTCCCTGCAAGTATTTACATATCTGAAACCTCATCTTCTTGGGAACAATATATGTCTGGAATGCAGGCTCCTGCATCTCTTGCTAGAAGTTCTAGAAACTGCCATAGGTCTTGCAGGCCCAATGACTTCTGATTTTCATTGTTTTAAGCTCATGATCTGCAAACAAATTTCTTGTCAGGGTGTGCAGCCTCACAAGGGCAGCTGTTCCAAGTGGGATTGCTGTCTCAGTTCAGGAATGTGTTAGGTGATGTCAGAGTAGTAAAGAAGGTGTGCTATTAATGGGAATCAGCAAGAAGTGCCATCTCTGATGAGCATTAAAAGTTGTGATGGGAGACATTTTCACAGACTCTTGTCTTGGACCTGGAACACGCTGTGTGAATCTTACATGTCACACCAAAGTGTTTGCCAGACACTGTCACAGGTACTTTAGAACCAGCAGAATGCATTATATGACTTTCTCAATGTCAGAATTTTTCTCCAGCTCTTGCCAAGAGAGTGTACCGTGTCTAATACACTTGGGCAGCCTCCAGGTGGGACCTGGCTTATGACTGGCTTTGCTCCTGTGAACCTCAGTCAAGGTGATTTATGAGATCTTGGTCCTGTATAGGTGGTAACTGCTTTGGCATTTACATAGTCTATTCTATGTCCTTTGTTGGGGTGAAAACTCAAGCAGGCTGGAAGAGGGATAATTCAGACTCTTTCTTAATTAAGGTGTTGGGTGGATATAAAGCTACTTTCTCACAGGAGAATGCTTAAAGTTGCTAGTTTTCTTTTCCAATCTGAGACTGATGTAGCTAGGAGTGATGCTACAATTAATTTCCATTATGAGAAACAAAGCTTATTCTGAGCGTGGTCAGTACCTTTAGAGCTGAGAGTACTGGCTGGAAGAGGGAGTGTGAAGGTGTTTCTCTTCGTTTTTATGGAGATATGTTGTTGATATAAAGTAATAACCCCAGGAAGCCTGGGGGCTACCTGAGCTTGAGGGAGGAGGCATATAACTCTTTTGCTCTACTCTTGTGATCTGCAGAGAAAGCTAAATTGGAAGGAGACATGGTCAGTTTTGTTCTGATGGGACCAAAGAATATCCTCTCTCCCTTCCAAAGATTGGTCCTTTGCTTCCCTGATGCACTTGGCAGGGTAAGAAGTGGGAGGTAAGGCAAAGGTGAAGATAGGACTGCAAACCCCAGTATAAGCTCTCCTGCGATGCTGGCATTTCGAAAGAATGCCTTTCCTCCAGCCAGAAATCCTTTGAGGATCTAAGACACTCATGAGCTAAGCAAAGGTTTAAGAGCTGCTCTGAAAGTACATTATTTAGTAGATTAATGGCTATCAGTAAGTCCATAGACAGGAAAGTGTAATGGTGAAACATAAGATGAGGAAAGACTGCTATCCAAGCGTTATCTTACTAGTTGTGAGCTAGGTGTGTTATCATCTTAAACACAGTGCATTTTACAGTTTGCAGTACATTTCCAGTAGAATTATAGTCTGATCCAAAGTCCATGCAAAGAAAAGGATACCATTGACTTAAATTTTGTAATCACAAGAGGTGACACCTTAATCAGCAGATGTTCTCCAGAGACTTTCAGTAGGAGTGTTTATTTATCCTTTTTGAACAGGAAAGGATGAGTACAGCTCTGAAGAGAGGATTGCATTACAGCTCTTCTTCTGCAGTAGTGCCTGGTTCAAGTTCTCCACAAAGTTAAAAGTGAATTACATACCATAATCCGTAAAATAAAGAGATCTGACTGGAATTTACACTAAACTGGTGAGTGTGGGATCCTGAAAGCACACTTCTGCTCCACACTGCAAGCCCCAAAGTTGTGAACTGTTCGTCATGTCTGTTGTGGATGGGCTTAAATTTGAAACAAGGGAAATTTGAAATCAACCTTTAAAAAAGTTTTCTATCAATTTAAACCAAGGCACAGGTTTGCCTGGATAAACTAAAGAAGTATTTTCGTTGGAGGTTTTTGGGAACTGGTTGTTCCGTCTGGAATGGGTTAGGAAGAGATCTAGCCACAGAGGGAAAGAGATAGATTGTGTAGCTCCTAATATCCTTTCATTGTCTATAGTACTTTATCCCAGGGTTCTTAGGTATTACACATTCTTTGGCTTTCACACTGATCATTGTCAGCTTTAAGCTGAAAAAGGAAAATCCATTTGATTACAAAGGTACCAGAACTAAATGTGTTTTATTTGCATGATGTCTACATGGAAATGTCATAGTGGCCATTATTGTTTTCCTTTGTTTGTAATACTATGTCTGTTTACTGTTGAAGGTAATAGGAATAAAAAAATCTTCATCTTAAAACAGGTGATCTAGAATTAATATATGAACTCCCAAAGCACTGCTTACAAAACTGCTAAAGCCAAATGGCTGCATTTGAGCGTGTTGTGTCCCAAAAGCCTCCCCTCAGCAGAACAGTGTAGTTTTCAGGAGAATCTGGTTTTTAACTAGCCAATTATACACTTCTCTATCCAGAGAAGTTTACAGGGACATGGTATATTCTTTTTTTTTGTTTTTCTGGACTACACTGAAAAATTAATTTCCTTTCAGCCAAAACAAAACAGGTCGTTCCGATTGTGATGATGGGAAAGAGATGCTGCCAAATCAAAATGTGATGCTGAAATCAGGGTAGATATAAAGACATCCATGCTGAAGCTCACCTTTTTCTAGGTCAAACTGAAAAATCTATCCCTATTTTAATTAACTTTTGTCTCCCAAGTTCTAGGATGTTTCCTATTTGCAACTTCTTGATTGGTTTTAGGGCGGGGTCGGGTGGTACTCAACCTGGTTCTCTTTTTTTTCTCTCCTCCCACTGGGAATGATGCCAAAACTTCTCTCAATCAGTTTCCTAATAGAGATGCTGTTAGTTCCACGGATGTATGTCACAAACCTAATTTTTTTTTTCAATTGCAATATTTAAATTGATGAACTCAACCTTGTGCTGTGTCATATAAGTTTTCTATTTGAACAAATGCAGAGATGAAGCAGAGTTTTAAAAATGAAGGGCTTGACCTCATTGTTCCAGATTAGTGATATCAAAAGTTTTCTGAGACAGAGCCTCAAATCAGACCATAGAGTGTACAGAAATAATTTTGTTACTGAGAGAATCGAATGTTGCTTTTCTTCCAGAAGACAGAAATGGGTCTTCCTTGTATAGGGTCTTCTTGGGAGAGGCAGAAAATGCTTTTTTACACCAAAATGGCAACATCTAGATTTTTATGTTTTTCACATCTGTGTGTTTAAGAATAAGGGGCAAACTCTTTCTAGTTGTCAGTTATTGTGTATTTGGGAAGGAAAACATTGCTGTTTCAATGCCGTGACTGCAAGTGATAGCACAAGCATATCCTGGCTTTGCTGTGCTAGTTCTCATGGGCAGTCAGAGAGCTGTTACTGCTCTCTCTGCAGGTTCTTTTCCAAAGGGACAGGCTTATGGAGGTGGAACTGAAGCTCCTTGTTTTGGGAAGCCTTGCAAACATCATGTGCCATAAGCAGAGTTTTAGAGAAACTCTACAGATGGTAACCTTTTCCTGTCACCAGTACTCTTTAGAGCAGAGACACTGTGGGTCCCATTTCCTATGAATGGAAAGTGGGACTTAAAAGAAGTTGCAGCTATCAACCTTTTTCAGTTATCAGAGAGGAATTGATAGAGGAATGGCTTCCAGTCCCAGAGCAGGGAATGATCTTCCTCTGCTGATCAGGGGCAGAAAAATCTTGTAAGACTTCTGCAAGCCTTATTGAAGTCTCATGATGATGGTTTGCCTACTGAAAGGTGTTTTGGAATCATTATGGGGGTTTTTCCTCTACAGGCACAATGATTGTGCTATGTCCTGTATGAAATGAAAAAAAGAGGCAGTAGTCCTGCCCTTCAAAAGGACCTGAGCTATGCCTGTGTGACACCACATTCACAACTCTGAACAGAGATGGCCACCCACTGTCTCTTACCCACATCACTGGAGGCCTTCACACGGGGGATGTTGCAGCACATGGATGATGTGTGAGAGCCAACTGAGGATGGGCAGGTAGTCACATTGCCCACAGTTTAGGGTTTCACACAGTGATCAGTTTTCAGGTTTATGTATCCAGAGGCCCCCTGAATTCTCTACAGTTCTTTCTTGCAAAAGTACTGTAACAACTTGTTGGAAGTAAGCTCAAATTGTTGAATCCCTGCTAAACAGTATTCTGGACCTATCTATTCAGCCAGCTTTGGAAGGTATCTGAGGAAAAGCTAATACTTTTTTTGATGAACTTCGGCATTCTGAACATTGCCATAGTGAACTTTTTTTGCTACTTTGACATTCCTCCAAATCATCTTTCTTCTTATGTTTGGCCACTGAAGTAACATGAAGTATTTGAGTATATGAGTCCCAGATACCCTGGTTTTCATTCACTTCTTGTTTGTAATGAGTCCTTCTTGCCTCTCTGTCTCCCTTCATTGCCTCTTGCAAACTGACTCATGTATCTTGCCTTCGCGCATATTTGTCAGAGCACTCAGCTCTCAGAAATGCCTGAAACTTCTGAGTCTTAAAGATGTCTCATTTTCATGATAGAACAAAAGACTAGTTAAATTTTTGTTTAGTGCTGCCAGCAGTTGTGACAGCAGATGCAATTTTGTCCTTTCCACCATGTCTTTTGAGGAATTCCTGTTTTAACATCTGCCCTATAAAGCTGAGTTTAAGAGCACTCCCCCCAGCTCTTAGTGGTGTCCAGGATCCCCACAGGAGTGCTCATCACACCGCTGTAGCTGCTTGGTTAAGGGCACTAGTATATTCCCACTGGACAATTGATTAATATACAGTAATTCACTCCCATAGCTCTAAAGGAGATAGCTTATTCCAAAAAAGTGTTAAGCCTTTTACTGCAGTTGGTCTCTGCTGACAGGGAGAAATCTGCTGTGAACTTGGCTGAAATCCCAGAATTCACAAGGCACTTCTGTGTGACAAATCAGCCTGCGTGCTTACGTCCTTTTGAGAGATTTTAGTCTGGATTAAGTGCCTCAGACTCACGTTGTGATAATTTGGTTCTGGAATGGACATATATCTAAGAAACACATAGCACACAGTGGTTCAGACTTATTAGCAGCTAGTAAGTGTAGTAGACCCATGAAAGGTGGGGACAAACAAAATTGTCAGAAATGCCTACACTTTTTCAATTGGGAGAGGGCTTCAACTAAAGCATACTTGAAGAAGTCCTTATTGCTTTGACTAGTAAAAAATGTTTGTAGAGCTTTCTGTGCTGGAGTGGGAAAGCACACATCAGTAGGCTAAAGATTCCAGGACTGCTCTTCCTTGCAGGAATCAGGTCTTCAAGTAGAAGTTGCATTCCTCTAAATTAGGAGACCTTGCAAGACAACATCATGAAGGTATCATGAAGACACCTCCTTGACTATATTTCTATAATTTTTATGAGGTGATCAAAGTTAAATGCTTGGGACCATTCTCTGCTACAACGGAGTTCACTGATACAGCACCCATGTTTCTGGATTTGGTTTCCTTGTTGTCAAACCAGTCTCTTATTGTTTTACTTCCTTAGACTATTATTCTGTGAAGACCATTTCATAGAATCATTGAATCATTTTGTTTGGAACCACCTAGTTTGGAAAAGACCTCCAAGGTCATCAAGTGGAACCTTTGGCTGACCATAACCTTTTCAACTAGACCATGGCAACAAGTGCCATATCCAATTTTTTCTTGAACACCTACAGGGATGGTGGCTCCACCATCTCCTTAGGAGGTTTATTCCAATGCTTAACCACACTTCAGTGACGAAATTTCTCCTGATGTCCAACCTGAACCTCTCCTGGCACAGCTTCAGGCTGTGTCCTCTCATCCTGTCAGTGGTTGCCTGGGAAAAAAGGCCAACCCCCACCTGGCTGCAGCCTCCCTTCAGGTAGTTGTAGTGAGTGATAATGAGCTTCCTTTGCAGAAGCTGAGGATAAGATGGATTTGTTGCTGTGGCCTGCAGTTCTTGGAGGACATTTTTTTGAATGATGTCTTGGTTTTGAAAGAAGACAGGTATCTGCTAAAGAGGGGCAGTGCCTCTCTTGGAATGGATAATTCAAATCCCCTCCCCTCAAATTATTATAATTTAGAAAAATTAAAATGGCTTTCAGGCAGAGATATGGGGATAGGAATAACAGTTCTTTACTAATAGGTATAACAAGGCAAACAAACAACAAACTCTACAGCAATTAATAGTGAACAGAGCCAGGGACCTTGATGGGGCTTGGTTTCACAAAACCCGGGGCAGTCTGGTCTCTTGGGACTCCGAAAAAAAAGGTACTAAGCTGGAACGGTGAGGGATCCCGGGCTGGTGGGTCGGATAAAATCCGGAGCTCCGTTGGTGGTCACTGGAGGGCAGGGATGTCCGGCGGGGAGGGCAGTGCGGGGCCGCGGTGCAGAGCAGCCTCAAAGCAGCGGTGGTGGGACAGGCCGGGCCAGCTCCAGCAGGGCAGCAAAAGGAGAGATTAGGATTTCCTGGGCACACGAGCAGATGATGGTAGCTCTCTTCAGGATCAGATCCGGGTGGTACCAGTGAAAAAACCCACGCAGCAACAGCAGCCCCGTCCTCTCCCAAAGCCGAGAACACCAAAAGTGAAGCTGCCCCCCAGCCCCGTCTTTCTCCCCGCTCTCTGGGGAAACTCCCGGAGACAAAGGGTGTAGCCAAGTGCCAGGCTCCATCTTTTGTTTCACCGAGTACTGATAAGTACTCCGTAATTAGTTGCTTCACAACTCTTGGGAAAAAATTCTATAGGTGAAAAAAGAAACAAGCCTAACCCCTAACAAATGGTCATTCCCATAAGCAGCCATAGTAGTAGTGAATCCCTAAAGGAGCTTCTGGATTGATACATGCCTTGCTAAACCTCACATAATACATGCCTTTGAACATAAACATGTATTTGGAAGATCTGCCTGAGCTTGCTCTCTCTGCCAGTTATCTGGGTCCAGTAAGATGCAGCAACTTGGGGTCCATCCCAAATGGATTGGCAATATTAGCCATCATTATGCTCAAATGATATATTTTATTAAAATCAGATGCTGGTCTCAGGAGGTGTTGCTACCATGATTTTCCAGTGGCAGCCTTCATACTCCTTGACACACTTTGCCTAGTCACCTGGAGGGAATGATGTCCTTCATTCAAAGGATGAAGGGCTACTCTGTAATCTGGCCTGTTGTCTGAAAACTGTTGTCCTACTCTTGTAATGGACATCCTTTATTTTCTAGGTTGCCTAGTCCTTTTTAGCCTTTGCCTGTGACAAGCAAAAAGGAATTTATTAGTCAGGCAATGCCTATGACTTGCATTGTTGTCCCCAAGGGCTTTGTGGAATACATTGCCCTAATAAGTAACATTTTGAGCAGCATTTTGTTTCCAAACAAGATAACGTAATTCACCTAGTGTAGTTTTTATTTTTAAATTACTAATTATATGCTAGTCTGCAGAGGAAAATAAAAAAAAGGGGTAGAGTCTGTGTTTTGTATGCTAAGTTAAGGGGTAAGCCACAGTGATCTGTAGTATTCTAATTCTTTTCATTTACATGTGAACTCATGAAGAAATTATGGATTTTTCAGCTGAACCCAACAAGCAAATATTTCCTATTTTAGCATTCCTCAAATACATGGAATTAAAAATAGGCAGAATTGGAGGACGCAGAACACTCCTGAAGTCCTATCTTTTGAGACAATAAAGGAAACTTGAGCTTCATTGAAAATCTGTGTCCTGTGCTGGTGAAATAGCTGTACTGAAGCTTTGCTATGATATGTCTATATTTCTAGATTTCTTCCTAAATATGGCTCCCTGTAAAGAGAAAGGTATGCTTGGACAAGGAGTGTTCAAAAATTGCTGAAATGAAACTTTGCTGGTCAGTCCATCCTTCATGCATGATTTCATTGCTTTTTAAGGGATGAAGAAGAGAAAAAAAAATCTCACTCCGATGGTACAGATGAAAAGGATAATGGGAACCAGATAAAGGCTGTCAGTCGAATTGGCAATTCACATAACCCATTCCTGGACATTCCTCATGACCCCAATGCTGCCGTGTATAAAACTGGATTTCTGGCTCGGAAAATCCATGCAGATATGGATGGAAAGAAAAGTGAGTAATTTTTCAATCCTAATGTGTTATTTTCTTATTTCTCTTCACAATGCCACGTACCAATGAGCCCATATACTTCTCAAGGCGAATAGTGCTGCTTCATTAGGGGAAATAGCAGCAATAACAACAACACAACAATTGGATTATCATACTCTCACTGTTAGGCTAGAATTTACAATGCACAGTCCCATTTGCAGCAGCTCTAATGCATGAGTATAAGAACTAATGTGACACAGCAAAGCAGTGTGAATTTTTTTGTGCTAAAAAAAGAATTAATATAGTGGTTTACAGGATAGAAAAGAATTTCAAGTGAAGTACAGTAGCAGTTCTGCAGTAATTTGATAATTCTCCTTTTCCTTATATGACAGCAGATAGTTCCAAATCTCCCCTCTGGGTCTGTCGTTAAAGAAAGGCTGTTCTTTACCTCTGTTTGGAAGATGCTGTTTCCTTCCCTACTTTCCTAGCCTTCGGTCACATATCCAATGAAGGGCAGCAGCTTTTGGCACCAGCCAGCTTTTTACTATTCAGTTCCTCCCTGCCCCTTTCTTCACCGTAATACTGCTGTGTCTCTTACTTGAATTATCTTGTTCCCTTCTTGTCCTACTTCTGTTTGTGATGCACTAATTATCAAGGGCCTCTGATGCACTTGTATTTTGTTGTTTGGATATCTTAATTTGTTGTCTATAGATCCTGAAAAAGTTGAGGTTAGTCAGAGCATCTGCTTTTTCCCCAGTCACTGTTAATAATTGCCTACTCATGGTTCACATTTTTGGGCTAAGTCCCAGAGACAAAGTCTGGCTTCATGATCGGTTTCCAGTAACAGCCAGTCTCTCCTAGCTGGGCTAAGCTCTCTGGTGTTCACATGTTTTGCTAGTCTATTTTAGAAGGTGCAATTAGAAGTCAGTCTTTTCAAGATGGAAACTGACAGCTGGACAACTGGATCCAAACAGAGGTGTCAAAATCAGGCTGACCTAGTTCTTTGTGTTTACTGGATACTCTAAATAGGCTCATATTTATTAAACATCTTCTTATTCTGCCTTAATAAATAATTGTATCTAGTTGCCTTTATTAAATTATTTCTTTAATTATAAATACCAGAATTGCTCATTATCAGCACTCTAGACACTGGCATTCTGGAGATAACTCTTTTATTAGTAATGTAATTAGGGTCACGTTTTCAGAAGTTCCTGTAGAATTTAAAGGCCTGTCTTTCTCAAAAAAGTTGGGTTCTGGCTTTCCAGGCACAAATAAAACTTTTTTCTTGTTTGTTTGGTAGACCTTTTACTATTTCATTTCCTAATGGAGTCTTTGCAGGGCAGAGCTTAGCTTGTGTAGGATTTCTAGTGAAGTGCTAGAATGCTCATCTGTATTTTCTCAGGAACCTAGTTCTGAGGGCTAAAACACTTAGGCACTTAGAGGAGAAGGATGTAACAGGGGCCAGTGGCTGGAAACTGAACATATGCCAGTTAGAAGTAAGGTTTGTTATGCAAGATGAAAATGACTAACCTCTAGGAAAAGGGACTTGTAACTTCTTCATCTTACCTTTTTCTCTTCAAATCAGAATGGGATGCCTTTCAGAGTGTCATGCTTTAGTTGTGTGTATTAATTTTAGTATAGCATCAGTGATATACTATATGGATGCTGGTCAATGGTGTGTGCTTGGTGGGAAGTGAGCTTAGACGCAGGCTTCTGGTCTCTGGTGCTGTGACTGTGCAGCCTGTGCCTAATTCTCTCTGTTGCACCTGAATTTCAGACTGGACCCTTCAGTCTTCATGCTGAATTTACTTCCCTCCCTCCCCCCGACCCGCCCCCGGCTTGTTTCTAGGAATTTATGGGCTACATTTGTTGTCTCTGTTATGTTCTTCAACTTCTAGCTGACTTTGGCTTTCTTATGGCATTGGGTATTTTGGTTGGTGTTATGGGTTAACAGAGTTTAGTATTTAATTAAAGAAGAATATGGAATATTGCCCTGTCAGGACCTTAGAATTGTTTTAGAAAAGACCAAAGACCTATCAGAGGCCAGTTCTTAGCTATTGGCATGTGGTTTAACCATTGAGAAAGCTGAATGTGACTTTTGGTAATACCTGCATAAATCCTAGGTTTGTCCAAATGGCCCTTTTTTCCTTCCAGGCAGATGAACAGGTAACGTGGGCTTGGTAACACTGGCCTGAGCTGGCCAGGCCTTGCTGTTCCCCACCCTCCCTGCTCCTGCTGGGGCTGGGGGGAGCTGGCCCAAGGCCTCTCTGGGCTCCATCGGCTCCAGATGGGGAAAAAGGGGGAGGCTGCAGCTCAGGGCCGTGGCAGCTGGTCCTGGCCAGACTGCAGCCAGGGTCCCCATGGTAGCCGGCAGGGAGGGGCCAGCCCTGGCTGGGCTGTACCCCAGGCCCTAGTTGTTGGTGCCGCTGGCCTAGGGGAGAATGGGATCCCCCTCCCCACCACCAGCACGGCTTTAAAATAAGGCACCATGATCCCGTGATCCGCAGCTGAAAGAAAAAGCCAGGCTGGGTGCTTTAGGATCCTTCAGCCTGAGGAGCTGCAGCCCGGCAGAGATCACATGACCACCGCAGACCTGGGCAAGATTTAACTCTTAACACAAGATGAAGCTTTCAGAACTCCAACCCTTTCGTTCCTTCCTCGATGGAAAACAGAGTGATTTAAAATGTAGAGAGACAGCATGATACAGAGTCAGCAAAAAACCGGATAAAGATTATTAGAAGAAAGGATTGAAGAAGTAGACATTTTTGTCTAGGCTTCTCTAAATGTAAACCATGGAGACTAGACTGAAACATCCCTTCAAATCATGAGAAAGGTATGCATTTAGGGAGATGTTGTTCAAGTTTGTGTGTAGATTTTGAACTAAATTGTTTGTGATGGAGTAAGTGATATTGATCTTACGAGATGCTTGAACAAAGATAGAGAAGTCCTCTGTGCTAGTGAAGAAGTGAGAAGATATCTCTGTTCCTTGAGATGAGGAATCCTTTGTTCTTTAGAGTTATCTTTAAAAAGTGTCACTCTAATATGCAAAAGTCTAGACCCATGACCCGTAAGCAGCTTGGGAAACAGCTAATGGGGAAGGGTCACAGAAGCAGATTTTACCAGGTTGCTGTTTTTGTGACAGTTAAAACCCACAAGAAAACTGTTTTTAAGTTGTCAGTAAGATCCGCAGGACACAAAGAGAGACTTCTCTCCCAAAGGATGAAAGATTATGTTTATATAGTGAAACTGACTTAAAATCATAGTTTTGACTATGTTAGTTGTAGGAAAGTGAACAGTGTGTGGGGGAAAGAGAAGTGTTTTGAAGTTTCAATTTTTTTTCTTTATTCTTTAGTGTGTGTGTGTGTGTTAACAAAATCTATCTGTTTACCTTAAGTTGGGCCTGTTCTGCTTTTTCTCCTTAATCCAGTCTCACAGCACAAAAACATTTAGACCACTACACTAAATTTAGCCAACAGAAAAAGAAGTAAACGTGAAACCACTACAGTTGGCATCCTTCTCCTTTCTCAATGCCAGCTTGGACGTGCAGCAGCAGGAAAGGGGAAGGATGCTCTGGGGAGACACTGCTTTCTGAGTAGTATCCCACTGGTTCTCAGCAAGCTTGCTGTGGCATGTAGAAAGACTGTTTCTTTCTGACTGCTGCTGTGGTGCAGAGCTCAGATAGTTGTGTAGGGGCAGTGTCTGCCTGTCTTCAGGAACCTGAGCACTGGATCTCTGTGGCCTGCTTTCTGCATTGCTGCAGTTCTTTTCTGATCCAGTCCAGGGCTGTCATCAGGATTGTTGTATTACTCTCTGTCACAGCAGGTATGTGCAGGCACTGTGCTAAGTTGCCTTGTCCTTTGAGGAAGATAGTATGAAGGAAGTTTAACACAGGACTAATGCAGCTCTCCTGTAGCCTAGACAAAGTGTAAAAATCGATCTGAGTTAAATGGGTTTTCATTTATTTTCTTTCCAGCTCCCCGGGGAAAACGAGGGTGGAAGACCTTTTATGCTGTGCTGAAGGGAACAGTCCTGTACTTGCAGAAGGTAGGGGAAATCACTGTCTTTCGAAAACTAATTAAAAAGGGCTAAAGCAGCATGCATCTTCTTCACTCTCTCAGCTCACCTCCAAGCTCCTTTCCCTCTGATGCATAGTATGGCTGATATCCCTACCCCTACCCTATTGACACACATGTTCAGGCATGAATCCTTCATTGACACCCTCTCCCTTTTCACAGTTTCAAGTTCTGTTCCACTGCCCACATCCACATGTGCTCCATGTAAGTTCCAGTGTATGCCACTGCTGTCTCACATGGCTGAAAAAAACAGCCAGCTTCACCAGCAACGACAGCATCACCTCTCTGTGTCGTGCACACATTCCTCTAGGCTGCTTTTAACTTTGCATTTCATATGCATATGACTTACATTACATATGACTTCCCCTTCTGTAAGGTTGTCCTCCTTTCCCACCTTTTCATAGTATATGTTTCTGCAGTGCCTGCAAGACCAGCTGCAAAACAATTGAACAACAGCTTGGCCTTGGTAGGAATCTGCAGCTTCTGTTCCTATGCAAAATTGAAGGATAAAAGGATACTTTTTTCCCACAAAGCAAAAAAAGATTGGTTTCTAACAAAATGTGCTTCCTGACGGCAAGATGTCTAAAAAAAAAAGTCAGATGAAACCCTTCAAGCCTTTTGTTGCAAGCTTAAATATATTATAGTACATTTTTAACTATACTGTTAGAACATAAAATGCAATATATGAGTGAGAACTGTCAAAATCAAATAAATGGCAGCAGCTAAGTAGGTTGTTAAGGCTTTTTGCCCTCCAATATAGATGAAATATTCATGGAATAGATATGCTGCTTGTCCAGACTGCTCTATGTTGCAGAAGTATGCTTCTTTGAAAGCTGTTTTACATTTTCACTCAAAACCTGATAGTTTTGTAACTATCAGGAATGCAAGTACACACTGCTGTTTCCTCCTCCCCTACTGTGGCTTCCTGAAGTTGTTGGTTTCATTGGAGCCAACCTGAATAGTCTCTTGAGAAGAAAGAGTGATTTGAATCAGATTATTATACCATGAGGTTTACAAGGTGAACGTTCAGGGTGTGGTACCTTTTTGAGGGGGCTGAAATCCTGAAATAGACAAAGCAATCTGCAGTCAGGATAGAAGATCTGGGCTGAAAGTTGGATGTGATATGCTCAGAGCCAGTGCAAGAGACTAAAACCAAGTCTGCTGAATCCCAAGTCCTTTTGCTGGGAGCAAGTACAGGTTTTACTAAAATGTCTTCATGGCAGGCTTGTACTTGCCCTTTTCTGACCAAAGTGGATTCATCTGCTTCAGTTTCTGAAATAAGTATCTTTAATGTTGATCTGAAAAGACTGCATGGTTCTCTGAGAAATTTTTTTGTATTACAATGATTAATTTCTTATTTGATACTCAAGGGAAAGAACTGAGGATGCTGTCTATTTTAGCACCTTAATGAAATATTCTTATGAGTATTGCTGGCATATTAGTTTAAAATGCTTCCTTTGTAATAAAATGTAGAGATGCTGATGTAGCATGCAAATTTTCTACCGAATGCTGCCCTCCCCCCTGTTGCCCTCTATACTTCCAGGAGCAGGGAGTCATTTCACATATGACTGCATCTTTGCAGAATGAAATGCGTTGCTGGAATTCTTGTTCTTAATTTTTTGGTAATTATGTATTTTGCACTTGTCAGAACACTTGAATTCAGTGATTACAGGGCAGTACTCTGCAGAGCTGCATTCTTCTGTTTGTGTGGGAGCCATCCATTGCATTAAAGCTATCTTACTGACACACTGACAGGCAAGGATTTTGCTTTCGTGCTGTGAAAGGTTGACAGAAGGGTGTGATGGGAAGTAACTCATTCCTAGAGTGACGGGGCAACTGTGGGTCTCCCCAGGGTGCCTCTGGCCCCTGCTCAGCCACATGCTGCAGCTGCAAAAAAGCCTATGATTTCAGATTCAGAAGGTCCACCAGGGTTTTCCTTCAGCATTCAAATAAACTTTACTCTGTTAGGGATGTAGTATGACAGAGGGTGAAGGTTCTAGAGTTAAAAAATACACAGCTAGGCCAAGTAATTATAGTAAAAGTTGCTGAGCTGCTATTTCCTTCTGTAATATACTAGGGACTGAAATTACCCTAATTTTAGGAAGTACTGAAGTGTTTTAAAACAGCTTAATTTCTTTGCAGAAGTGCATAGTTCTGGCAATAGTCCTTGTCAAATGATTTCCTTCTCTCAATTCACCTTCTCTCCTGATTATAGAGTGCAGTAGGGTGGGGTGTGTTCACATGCACATCCTCTTTCTCTCATTCTCTGTATATCTGTGGAGATGACATCTGTGATGGTTTAATTTCACTGAGGGCTATTCAAGCGGGATAGAGAGAAATCTCACTGTACAGGTGCTATCTACACACAAACACATGTACAAACCTCTGCAATATTGCTTTCTGTGTTCATCTGTAACTCAGCTGTTCCCTCAAGACACTATTGTAATACAAATACTAATTGTTCATAGCAGCTGTGATTCCCTCCGTGGGCAATGTGATCCCAATTCTGCTGTCACTCTGCTTGCATTCCTGTTCTCATTTTGCTGTCAAAGTCCATGTATGAAAGTGTTCTGTATATGGTGGTCACTTGAGATTTACTGAGGACTTTTTCTGGACAGCCTTGGTTCCTACCCACCTGGGTTTTTTTCCATTGGAATTATTCCAGTGCTAATTCCTGTGGTACATATTGTTTTGTTCTTAAATGAGTGATTTAGGAGAGATGGTTTCTGAGTTAGTGAGCACAGAGAGCACTGGAGGAGCTCAGTGGAAATGTTCACAGTTAGCCAACTAAATGTGCCTGCACAGTATTATATAAAATAAGAAGTTTGACATTTGGGATGTTGGGTGTATCACTGGGCATCCTCAGGCCAAGGTTAATTTCCTGCCCTCTGTTCATAGCAAGAGGAAATTGCAAAGTAGGAGCTTGAAGGAATGTCTGTTCCCTAGACTGACATGGGATGTGATGTGCATACACAAGAGAAGCTTATAAGGAGAGGACATAAGGCTGATCTCACTTCCTTGCTAGAAATTGCTTCTGGGCAAACAGTGCAGGACGGGAACCTTCGTGTTTTGTTCGGACTCTTCTGTGAGGTTCTCAGCTTCTTAGCTCTTTGATGTGACACTTTATAATCTTGCAGGCTTCAGGTATTTTTATATAAATTTTCTCAAATTTCCTCTGTTAAAAATTAAAAAAAATAGAGAAAGGCCAGACTGATGTGAAGTGTTTGGTGGTGAGACTTTCTGAAAGAGAATTTTGCAGCTGTCACATGCAGCTGCATGGAGATAACCATCCATGGTACAGTGACTGATAAGAAAAGACAAATGTCATTCTCTGGTTTACCAAAAATGTATTTAGAAATATGCTGACTCTGGGTCATCAGGATGTGGGACAGTCCTTCCCCAGGAGTTTGAGAAAGATGAACTGAGCATGCCATTGCATTGTATGCAGCACTCACATCAGCTGTCAGCTGACAGGCAGATCATAGTTTCTTTCTGGCTCCATATATATTTCTTGCCACTGTCTAGGTCTGACTTTAGAGAACTGCCTTCCATTTCAGCTCAACCTGCATGCTGACACCAGCACATCATAGCACATGCTCTCCTTGACAGCTTAGGTGAAAATGGACGTTCCTAATCTCCTAGCATTCCCTACCAGTCAAAAAGAGTTGAAAGCCTTGGAGAAGAAATTTTGGCAGCACATCCATGTCTTTACAGCTTTCTCTGAGGCTGTCAAACTATGTGGAGACGTTTCTGGTATTCTGATCAGTGCCTGTGGAGAAGCTGGCAGAATACCAGCTGTGAAGGTAGTTTGCAGCCAACTGATCTGGTGGGATTAGCAAGGATTACTGTGAAGGCTTTCTGTTGGAAAGGAGTGGTTATCAGCCAGGGCTGCTTCTGGACTGCACAAATGTGGACTTCTGAAACAGGTTTAGTCACCAGAGCAGGTTGTAGACGTTGGATGCAACTCACAGAGGAAGCTAGGAGGCAACAAGCTAAGTGATAGCTGACAGTCTCTAGGCAGTAATATGAGGTAAGATAGAATATCATATGTCTGAAGCCTGTCTAAATTCATTTCCTGGCTCTGAAGTTTTTCCAGTTTTCCTGGGCAATGGAGCCAGTCATTTTCCCCAAAACTACCACCAAATAAATCTGCTTGTGAACTCTTAAAGGAAGGGGCTTGATCTGAGGCCTGGCCTCCTCCATCTTCAAGACTTTATTGAAAAAGGTTTGAAGAATGCCCTGAGTGGGCATAGGCAAAATCCTTCAAGATAGACACATGCCTCCAAATCTTGCTGAGCCTCAAATTATGAGAGAGGAAGGACATTTGGCTTTGCTCAACTGCCAGCCCTTGAAAACTCCTTATGTCACAGATCTTTAGGTTGGAGACTGCCCTTTGGTCACTAGTGCAGTAACGCTCTGCCTTTCTGCTGAGCCTGCCAGAGCCGTGGTGGGTTTTGCCCTTGCCTAGCTCCAGATGGAGGTGGTGGGGTGGCAGGACTGCTGGGTAGCAGCCTCTTCTCAGGTTTAAGTGTCTGAGTGCAGTGCAGCAAGTTGTGGGCCTGCACTAGCAGGACCTGCATCAGAAAGGATGAGACATGGCAGAGGAGCAAGATATTTTCTCCTACCTTCCAAGAGGTTGTCACCCCAGCTTGTGGCTCCCCATCCACTGAAACTCAACCTGGAGAGCCCCAGTCCAGCCTGGTGGAAAGCTCGGATACCTTTGGCAGTGGTGTAGATTCCTCTGGCTGCAGTCCTGTTTGGTGTGCTGCCAGAGAAGTTCTGTAAACTACTTCATGCACATTAACCAGCTCTTCTCCCAGGCGGGTGCCCCACTGGATGTTGAAGCTAGTGATATCCCTGCATACACTCTGCGTCCTGCACTGTGTTTCCTGCTAAACCTCATCTTATAATGTGTTCAAGTGCAAGATCAATAGTTATCATGCCTGCAGGGAGTTATTTCACTGCTTTGCAGCCGTCACACTCAGTGCATATTCCAGGTGAGACTGATTTCTGTGATACACTGAGGGGGAGAAATTGAGTCAGTTGCAGACTACTTTGGCCTGCCCTTCAGAAACAAAGTGATGCAGCCTTGCTGGCAAATCACTTTTCTTTCAAAAAGCACCTGGCTTTCCCAAGCTGTTTATAGTCATCTGGGCTTTGGATGGGACTTGTGGTTACATTGTGCCGTTGTCCAGCTTTTGTCACTCAGGAGATCAAAGACTGCTTCCAGGCTGATGCTTGCAAAACAAGAGTCCCTGTTTTTGCCATCTAGTATTAGCAGTGGTACTGTTATTATGTCAGAAACCCAGATAGAGCTGTGCTTGCCATTTGTAGACTCATCAGAGAGATTTAAGGGGGTTTCTGTAATTTGCTTTGTGGACACTGGTAAGGAGGCTTCTGCAGTGTGTAAGGACTTGCCTAGGAGCACCTACAAAGGTAACTGGTTGAGAAAAATTAAAATGCGGCAGCAGAGGCTGAGAACCCAAGTAGCTGAGCAGTGGGAGGTGGGGAGCTGATTATGAAGGATTCTTGAAATGAAGACAAATAATCCACAGCTGTTGTCATACTCAAATACTTCCTTCTAGCATCTCTTCCTGTCAAGCAGGTAGTGGAACTACTTCTCTCCCTTGGAAAGACATCAAAACAGAGAAAGAAAGAGAAAGGAAAACATGTTAAAGGTAGTGGAAACCACAAGTGTGCAAGTCAGGTTGCACTTAGTTCATATACTTTATTGCTATTTCTGAACTCTGGAACTTTTCCCTAGGGTTTTTCCTAGGCTAAGGAGAAAGGAATAGCACATGCAAAAATGAAATGCTGTTTCCCTCCTGCTATCTCCTGCAGGATGAATATAAGCCAGAAAAGGCTTTGTCGGAGGAAGATCGGAAGAATGCGGTTAGTGTGCACCATGCGCTGGCATCCAAGGCAACAGACTATGAGAAGAAACCCAATGTCCTCAAGCTTAAAACAGCAGATTGGAGAGTCCTGCTTTTCCAAGCCCAGTAAGTGCTCTCCTCATGCCACTCATCGAGGAAAGAGAGCGGTGCTAAAGGAGGAGTAAATTCCTGCCTGGACAGGTTAAAACAGAGGCTTAAGAGGTTCAATCTGTTTATTTGATCAGAAATGAGATTAAGTAGTGATGTGATTAGAGTGCACAAGTAGTGCATGAGAAAGAAGCGTCAGGTTTTAAGTGGCTTTTTAATCTAGCTCAGAGAGGCATAACAAGATGCAGCTGCTAGAAGCTGAAGTTCCAGGAAATTCAATTTGGAAACAAGGCACAAACTTATAACAGTCAGAGTGATTAATCATTGAAGCAAATGATCAAAGGCATTGTCTTGGATTGTCTATCTCCTGATGTCATCAGGTCCTAGCCGGATGTCTTTCTAGAAGATATGCTGTGGTTAGAAACAAGGTTACTACTTAATAGAAAAATGATTTGATTAAGTTTTTAATGCTGTGATATCCAGACAGAACAGATGGCCTGCCTTTTGCTTCTGAACTCTTTTCTACTGAGATCCATATGAAACCTCCTAGAGATCTGTGGTGTCCAGCACAACTGAGACCTTAGGACATATGTCTGAATCAGAGCATTAGTTGGCTCTGTCACCTGTGTTATTGGAATTGGATTAAGAAAAGATGTGTGTGAAGGTGAGTTATGGACCTAACCTCAAGCCATCCCATGACTGAGTTACTTAGCACTAACTGCTTGCAAATATAGGCAGGAAGACAGAGCCAGTTCTGGTTATTTTGACTTTTAAAATGCTATGGAAGGGATGGAAAGAGGTAGAAGAGGCTGAGTCAACAAGTGCTTAATATGTGTTGCTTCCTCAGGAGCCAAGAAGAAATGCAGACCTGGATCAACAAGATTAACTGTGTGGCTGCTGTCTTCTCTGCACCACCATTTCCAGCAGCCATTGGCTCTCAGAAGAAGTTCAGTCGCCCACTCCTGCCAGCCACTACAACAAAGCTATCTCAGGTGAGACATTTTTATGTAGGTGATAATGATTTCTCTTTCTGGCTGGAGACTCGGTGGTGGTCCTTGTCACTGTTTTATATTTGTTGCCACTAGCAGTCCTAGGAGGAGAAGGCTTCCATAATCAATCTCTGTTCATTTCCTCATGCAAGATTTAAGTGGAGGAGAAAAAGAACAGACTCAAATACAATTGGTTTATGGTTTTGAAGGTAATAGTAGATAAAGAATTTTCTTCTTGTGCTTATGGCCTGCAGAGGACATTTCAAATACTGATTGTTGGGGTTTTTTGAATTTGAGTGTTTATGAAAGCCACTCATTTCAGAAGAAGTAGACATACTCCTGGTCTTCGACTTATTGAATTGATAAAAGGTGAAAGCTGATGCATCAGACAAGCATAAATTACATTTCTCCTACTAGATTTTCCAGACTCCATTTATCAGCTCACGGATTTCCTGTATAACATATATTTATAAACTGTGTCTTACATGAATGTCTTCAGTCTCCCTTGTGATCACACGAGCTTTTAGCATCCTGTGGCAGAGAGTTTCACAGCTCTACTGCTTCTTGCACAAACACATGTATTTCTGCTTGTCTTAGACTGGCTGTGTCAGATGTACCCATAGCTTTTTGTACTTTGGGAGATGCAATGCCTGCCTGGAATTCCTCCTGCATTGGCGGGAACATGATACTCATTGTGTTGATCAGATTGACAGTGACAGAGGTTGTTATACTTCATGACATATTCCTGTAGCTTTAAAGTGATCTGCCCATGCAGGATTGCTTCTTAAAAACATTTATTTGTATTTTTTTATCGTCTTCATAGCTTAGCAACTGTCCTTCAAAACCACTGTGCCAAAATCTGTGTTTCTCTAAGGGTGTGCGTTTTTTTAAGTTGCCCCTGCTTTTTCTCTCTCCATGACAGTAGCTTTTCTTCTTAAAATGTGGTGACTGACTTACCATCTTCTGTTCTAGGTTAAAGTTGAAAGCATGTTATGTAAAAATTAATACTAACTTGTCTCGTCCTTGTGGTTTTACTTTTTGCTCATGCATATCTTTTTAAAAATACAGTATGGGGCTTTCATAATTTACCCGTGATGACCTAAGGAAGCTTTTTTTGCTCATTGTTGTTCTGTATGATTGTCCCATTTAGCACGTTGTTTCCTAGTCTCATTGTTTCCATTTAATCTGGAAAGGGAAAAGATAAATCACAGCCCTGTGGTTTGTATCTTGAAGAAGGAGAGATACGAAAAGTGGAATAAGATAAGCTGTTTTAAACAAGCAGAAGAGTGTTAAGTGTTTAAAATAGATGAATTCAAAGGCAAGCAGAAGCATGTCTGCTTTCATTTGTCAGTGCGGAAAAGCTGCCAGCAGGCTGTTTCTCATTTGGCAGACAAAAAAACCCCTGAATTGTCAAATCCCTGTGGTTGATGTTTAGGATTTTGTGGGATGAATCATGATGGACACTACTTCTTCAAGGGGTCTGTTCCTGGTCAGCCAGAAGTTGGTGCAGTGAGGCCCTAACATGGGTAAGGAAGAGAGGCTGGACATGATGACAGGTTGTGCAAGATGACTGTACAGATTTTCCTTCAAAAGCAGAGCAGTGTCTGATCTTGGTTAGTCCAGCCTAAGAGGGATGTGACAAAGCTATATATAAAGGAACAACCAGTCTGGGAAAGATCTACTAGAGTGTTGGGTTTTTTCTTTTTTTCTGAGAATGCGCAGCACACGTAAAAGCTCCAAAGCTGGTGCCCTGGAAATGACAAGTGCTGTATTAATAGCTGCTCAAAGAACTCCTGTCATCAGGCTGTAGAACTCACTACCACAGGATGTCCTTGGGACCAGGGAATCAGCACAATGTAAAGAGTGATTGGGCACTAATGAGAGAGCATGCACATTTAGGGTAGTAACTAACAGCAACAAGAAATTTTTGGCAATCAGTAGCAAGTGGTTTCAGCCCTACCATATTTAGGCGGGGGCAAATTATCTCACATGTTTCTTTCTTCAGTTCTCCTGCAAAAGAGTTGAAACACAAGATTAGCTGGGGCTTAGCTATCATGATTAGTAGAATTTTTCCCCCTTTCTTCTGTTTTCCGCAATTCCAGCTCAGTGAGCCAAGAGGTTCAGTCCCCAGTGTGACTCAGTGCATTGCAGGCATGTCTGAGCTGGGTTTGAAGCTGTGGGCTTCATCTGAGCTGTGGGCTGTGCTCAGAACCACATCACTGAGGGACAGCAATGGCAGCTGTTCCCTCCTCTGAGGCAAGGTGCCTACAAATGAGCTGACCTGGGTACTACCTCTTGGCTAATTCACTAATATCTGCATGATCATGTATCTGTTTTGGACTTAGCTAATTCAAACATAATTTCAGATCTAAGCCTAGAAATGGACAGAAGGCCATCCTGCAGGAGATGGAAACCTTCTGAGATGAGGGAAGGTTAGCTGACAGATGGACTGGAGGAAGTGAGTGGGCCTGGGATTATGATAAAGGAAATTGCCTGGAAAGTGGGAGTAGCTCCTCACTTTGTCCAACTGCACAGTGGGATAAAAGCCGGTAGCAGCTTAGCAAAATAATACGCTTTTTTGGGGACTGGACAGCCCTTCCTTTTCTGAATGCGTTTTATTGTTCTAAACAAATAGAAACACCAGAGAGCTTTTGGCAATGCAGAAATAGAAGGAGGGGCCCTGAATCCATGCCTTTTCTATCGTGGAAGGAATTCCTTTTACATTGCAAAGACCGGAGGCAGGGTCTTTGCCTGTCTCATTCTGCCCTTGGTTTATCTGCATACACAACGGTCTTAATTAATTTACCAAAAAATGTATTAGAGCAAAAGTCTCATGTTGTCACTATTGCTCGGCAGCAAGCTGCTTCCATTGCTCACAGCAAGGCAACGGATGACAGGTTTGCTCTCCTTCCCGGTGACATCTGCTAGCTGCTGAGTTTTTCTGCAAGCTTGGCCACTTTGAGTGCCTTTAAGAGAGCCGTCGGTGGCAGCACTCTGGGATGACAGACCTTATCAATCTAAGAAAAATAAACTATGAGGTATTGTTGTACAGGAACCTCTCTATTTTTCTTTGCTTATTGGATATTTTGGATTCTGCCACTTAAGTGCCTAATGTGTTTCTGAAGGATGAACAGCTGAAGTCCCATGAAGCTAAGCTGAAGCAGATCTCCACTGAGCTTGCTGAACATCGCTCATATCCTCCTGACAAGAAGCTCAAAGGCAAGGAAGTAGATGATTACAAACTGAAGGACCACTATCTGGAGTTTGAGGTATATATGGGAAGCATTATTACTTTTACTTCTTGGGTTGGTTGTATATTTGGGGTACAGTCCTGAACTTCTGTATTTTTCACTTTTCTTCCCTAGGAAGTGTGTTCTTGCTAGACAGAAAAGTCACAGCAATTGCAGATGCTGAAATGTGGCTCTTCTTTCTGATGAGAACTTCATTAGCTGTGAATTTAGCTCCTAGTCTGTAACATGGAGGATGGAAACAAGACTCGTGTCCTTCCTCATGTATCTGTATGAAGAGATTATAAGATCTTCATGCACAAAGCATCTTATGTTGTAAAACTGTGTTGCCTAGTGTATTAGAATCAGTCTCTAGAGAACGACTGCATTCTGCAGGAATGCAGATCGTGGTACTTTGTCTTCCATTGGTAGGTTCTGAAGGAACTGGTAGGCTGAAGTTATTGTCATAGGCATGCCTCCCTCATCAGAGCCATTTGTGTTGTATGCCACTGAGATGGATGTCAGGATTAGAAGGAAAACGGTAGAATTAAAGATAACAAAGATCACAGGGTTGAGTGATGCAACTTAGGCAGATGAATTAGGAGATTGTTTCCGGTATCTGACAGCAGCTTTTATCTATAGTGGTGTTTGCCACATTTTAGGACTATGTGGGAATGAATCGGCAACCCAGCAGATGTCTGGTATTTGTTATGATTACACCTTTGAGCTTTTACCCTCGGGACTGCAAGTCAGTGTTGCCTTGGGCCTACTCTAAATAGGCACTGCTTGGCAAGGAAAATACATAGTCTGAAAAAGAGGAAGAGTGGATAAGACAGATGAGATCACCAGAGCTGATGTTGCTGAGACAACACAGCACAAGCCTCCAGAACTGAAGTAAACCTTGTGCCCCATGCTATCAGTTTCTGTCAGAGAGACTCTTTTCACTCCTAGACTTAACTCACTGCATACTTTTGCTTTTGCAGAAGGTTGTAACCACTGTTTTGAGTTTCAGTTTGCTGTAGCAAAGTCAATCAGCATGGCTTTATGAAGGAGCAGTCATAACCTGACCAACATGATAGTCTTTTACCATGTGATATTTGGTGTGGTGGACAAGGGGAGAGAAGTGAATGTTGTTTGTTCTTCACTTTGACAAGAATTCTGACACTGTGTCCTCTAATGTGCTTATAGTCAAGCTGATGAAGTGGATAATGAAACTGACAGTGAGGTGGTTTGGCTGAACAATCGAGATCAAAGGGTTGTGATCAGTGGCACAGTGTCAGTTTTGAACAGAGCTCTCAGATGTACAGTGTAAGCCACACACTTTCTCTCTGGAGAGGATCTTGTAAAATTTGGAAGATAAAGCAGCTTCTTAGTTTCGTGTTCTTGACACAAAGTTTATTTTCCATCACTTTTAGAAGCTTGGTGAGTTAGAATAAAATGTAGGCTGGAGTGTTAAACGTTTATAGAAAGATTGATGGGGGTTTTTTTCCTGTTTCCTGTCACCTTTTATCAGGGTGATCTTTTGAGATATTCCTCAGGTACCTCAGTACAAACAGAACCAGTATATCCCAGGAAACAAAAGGTGTCTTCTTCACGAATGAGAGTCTTGAACAGCTATGCCGTTAAGATAAGTGATCAGCTCTGCAGGAGTGCTCATCTAAGTAGGGAAGTTGTGGAAACAACTTCAGTTATGTGGGAGAAATGGTTATTCAAGGTGCTGGTGTGCAGTGCTGTGTTACCTTCACACCAAGCATAGATTTCACAGGCTACATTGAACTACAAAGACACCATTCTAAGGGCCATGAGTGCAGGCAATTCCAAAATGTTGGAAGTCAGATGAGGCAGAGGGCTAACTGGGTTAGCTTCTTCTGGAGCTAAGACAAAAAGGAAGGTTTACGCTGAGTGGAAGCAAGGTCAGGTGGCATGGGAGGAATACAGAGAGGTGCTGCTCACTATAGGAGCAAGAAAATTCATGTGGCCAACTCTCAGCTGGAGTTGCAGCTGGCCAGAACTGTGGGGGACATTAAAAAAGAGTTTTTTAAAATACAATAATGCCAGAAGGCAGTGTAGAAATAACATCAGCCTCTTACAGGATGGGGATGGTCATCTCACAAACAGGGACATGTACAAGGCAGAGGTGTTTAATGCAGTCTTTGCTTCTGTCTTCAATATGAGTGACAGACTGGGGAATCTCAGTGCCCTGAGCTGGAGGACCATGACTGTGAGAATGATCAGCTCCCACTTAACCTTGAAATTGTGTGGGATTAGCTATCCCAGCTGGATCCCTACAGATATATGGGGCTAATGAGATTCATCCAAGAAACCTCAAACAGTTGTCTGATGTCATCACAAAACTTCTCTTGATGATACTTGAACAGTCTGGAGAGATCCCAGCTGTCTGGAAACTGTCTAGTGTTCTCCTAATTTTCAAGTAGGGCAAGAAGGATGACACTGGACACCAGAAGTCTGTCAATCTCACTTAGGTACCTGGTAAAATTACAAGAGATAATGATTCTGGGAAGTATTGGAAGACACCTGGAGGACACTGGAGCCATCATCACAGCCAGCACAGCTTCATGAAAGCAAGGTCCTGCTTGCCCAACCTGATTTCCTTTTATGACAGGATAACATACTTAGCTGATCAACAGAAGCCAGTTAATGCAATCTTTTTTGATTTCATAAAGCTCTCAATAATGTCTCTCTCAGGACCCTTCTGGAGAAAATGTCCAGCCCACAGCTTGATTAACACATCACGTGATGGATGAGCAGCTGGCTGATGGGTCAGGCACAAAAGGCTACAGTGAATGGGATAACATCAGACTGGTGACCTGTCACTGGTGGGGCTCCACAGAGCTCTATCCTCAGCACTGCGCTCTTCAACATCTTCATAAATGACTTGGACACATGACTGGAAGGCATACTAAGGAAGTTTGCAGATGATACAGAACTGGAAGAACCTGTTGACTCCCTTGAAAGCATAAGGCCCTGTAGAGAGACCTTCACAAAATACAGGGCTGAGCAATCACCATCTGTAACAAGGGAAAGTGCCAGATTCTGCATCTGGAATGGGGCAACCTGAGATGTATGGACCGTCTGGGAATGAGAAAATGGGAGAGCAGTGCTGTGGAAGGGGGCCTGGTCAAGGGCAAGATCAGTATGAGTTCAACAGTGCCCTGGCAGCCAGGAAGGGCCACCCATATCCTGGGGTGCATCAGACACAGCATCACCAGCCAGGCAAGGGAGGGCATTGTCTCACTCTGCTCTGCATTGGGGTGGCCTCACCTTGAGTGCTGGGGGCAGTTTTGGGCTCCTCAGTATAAGAAAGATAGGAAGCCTCAAAACCTCCAAAGGAGGGCAGTGAAGATTATGAAGGGCCTTAAAGGGAAAGCCATGAGTAGCAGCTGAGGTCCCTTGGTTTGTTCAGCCTGGATGAGAGGAGACTAAGGGGAGACCTCATTGTAGTTACAACTTTCTTGTGAGGGGAAGAGGAGGCACAGGCACTCATCTGTCTGTGATGATGTGTGGGAATGGCCTGAAGTTGTGTCAGGGAAGGTTTAGACATTAGAGAGATTTTTTTTTCACCCAGAGGATGGTTGGGCACTGGAACAGGCTCCCCAGGGAAGTGATCACAGCACCAAGTCTGATAGAGTTCCAGAAGTATTTGGACAATGCTCTCAGGCACAGGGTGTGATTCTTGTGGATGGTCCTGTGCAGGGCCAGGAATTTTGACTGGATGATCCCTGTGGGCCCCTTCCAACTCATTTGATTCTATTATTCTGTGCGGCAGTAAAAATCCCAGATCAAGCCTAAATGTTGAGCTCTGTGAAAATTGTGAATGGAAACTTTGTGAATGGAACCCTTCCCTTTAGAACCTGTCAGGGTTGGCAGGAGATAGTGAAAGAGATTGCTGCATGAGGTTAAATGAAAAGGACAAGAGGCAGGTGAGGTAGGATTTTGTAACTGTCTCTTTCAGACTGAGACTGCAGGCTAAACCTAGTGCTTGTGTACAAAGACCCATGCTGAGACATCTCAGGAAACACACCAAAAGGACCTGTGAGTCCCTAAAGTAGCAGCACAGTACCATTAGGAAGGAAGATGCCGATTTCTGTAGCTCCTTACAATTTCTTTTTGTTCACACACTGGCCTTCATTCTTGTTCCTGGTGAAAGACAAATGAGATGGAGGGGAGGTGAACCAGGAGGTAACTGGTCCTTGTTCAGGTATGCAGCCAGTAGCATTTGTTTTTGATGGTGTCTTTGCGTATACACCATAGCAGTTCTCATTGCCTGCTCTCTGAGGACATACTGCATCAGATTGCAAAAAAAATGTTGCTTATTGCAGAAAATTTACAGTTAGAGAAGATCTTTTGAGTGCTGTCAGGTGAGAGGTGAAGCCAGAATACTGATGTATGGCTACCTCCCTCATACTTTATTATGTGCATTAATTCTTCAGAGATAATGTTGCAGAAACTTTTGAATGGTTTCAGCTTCTGTGTTTTATTTCTTGACAGAAATTTCAAAATGAGTTTCTTTTAAGGCAAAATTTCCACTAGCTTTTCCCTAACTTCAAATGTCAGGTCACTGAAAGACCAACTTTGTTGTGGTTGAAATCAAAGCAGGAATGTGTTGATTAATTGTAATAGAAATCAAGGGTTCACAAAGTCCAGGGAAAAATGATCATTTCCACGCATACAGATCCTGGATTTCTATTCTGATTGCTGAGTCTTGGGACTCTGGTGGTGTTTACTGCACCAGTAAAAGCCTAAATCCATACAGCAGTAAAGACTCCCTCTCCATTTCATGATACTATGCTGTTCCCAAGCTGAGGGCACTGGCTGGCCTTTTGCAGAAGTGTCTGGTTCATTTTGTGATGAATCATCCATCAGCTCAATGCATCATCGTCAGAGTTCTTCTTGCTGTTTTTCCATTTCCATTTTTATTAAATGACACATCTTACCTGCTTCATGTGTTTGTCTCTCACGTTGTGGAGCTCCAACTCCAGATATAGGAATCATAGGAATGCTTATTTATTTAATTTGTAGGAGGATTCTGTTACGATTCTCCTCTGTGAAGGTTTGTTTATTCAAAGGATTCTCAAAAGCCAGTCACGTTCTCTTCTCTTTTTTCCTCTTTTATATTCCACACTTTAAGCAAAGCAGTTACCAAGCTTTTTCACTTCCTGCTCTCAAAAGTTCTATCTGGAACAGAGCTTTATTATTTTATTAGAAAACGTAAAATATTTTCTTAAATACTTTTTCCTCTCTCATGAATGTAATAGCTTGGCTGCTGTTTTGCCACTTTGAAATACAAGTTAACAATCAGTATGGATGTTTACATCTGCCGTCTCTGGCTCCCAGCACACTGAGATCATTGTAATTATGTCTGCACCATATCTTTAGTGGATATATCAAGGGCAGGTTATTAAATAAATTCTATGAAGTGGATTGCTCTGTTCTCAGGACCTCCTGCCCCAACCTCTGTTTTTGAGACCTTTCAGGGTTCTTCTATTACTGTACCCTTATTTTCTTCCTTGCTGAATTGATTTTGGAAAATTATGCAATTGTAGCAAATAGAACAAAATCTTCCTGTTGGAGAGGGAAAACTCTGGTCCAGTCAAGGAATAGAACAAATGGTCATGGGGCATATTAAAGGGAACTTTTTCCAGTTGAAAAATACAAGTGTCTGGACAAGCAGCAACTTCAACATTCCCTGTGAGTGATGTAGCAGGGGAACATGCCATGCTGCTGTCATAGCCCTCTCATCTGCTCCTTTTTGTTAAAGTATGGCCTTTTAGAAGATTGGCTCATGGGCCTAATGGTGGCCATGGTAGCACAGTATGAACTTAGACCCTGCTTTGGGTTCTCCCCCATGGATAAGAAAAGCAGGAAAAGCAAGACCTACTGGTCAGAGTGGAGGATTGCACCAGAGCAGGATTTTTGTTGTCACTTAGTTTAGTGCACTTTATCTCCATGTGTGCCTGAGCACAGAGAATCTCAGTATGTGTGAGCACAGCTTAGGTCTCAGTATGACTAAGGTAGCAAGCTTTCATTTGGTGATGTTACTTGCAGTGGGAGCCACCACTCTGCAGAGCATCGGACTTTGTGTGCTGCAGAACTGAGTGCCTCTAATTACTCATCACCCCAGGCCTCAGTCTGCCTGAAATCTTCTTTGTTTAATTTACGTTAGCCACTGTTGTTCATATCCGTGTTAAGCACCATTCTTCATGTACATGTTTCGCTCCTGGCTTTCAAGGCCAGCAGAAAGCATTAAGTTACTTAAGTGGTCTCATGTGCCCCTGCAGAATTTCTTCCAGACTGATTTGGGCCTTCCTTTTCATTTCCTAGAAAAATCGCTATGAGATTTATGTTGGCCTGCTGAAAGAAGGGGTGAAGGAGCTGCTGAGCGGAGGAGAGAATGATGCTCCAGGACTGAAGAAATCCCACTCAAGTCCTTCTTTGAATCAGGAGTCTCCAGTTAGTGCCAAGGTGAAACGCAATGTCTCGGAGAGGAAGGACTACAGGCCAGAAACACCCAGCATTAAGCAGAAGGTCACTTAGGGTGGAAATGACAACTAGGGGAACAGCCATGCAGCAAAGTATCGATGGTCAAAATTTTTTCATTTAATAACCTGTCATTCACAAAAAATAAGTGCATCTGCCTGAATGCGGTGTTAGTGACATTTTCTATTGTATATTTTGCTGTTTCTGTGCAGATTGTGGGAGATGTCTTTGCTCCTGCTTTGCTTTGTTAATTTATCATTTAGCAATTGAAGCATCGGGACTTTTTGTGTTGTTCTGTTTCTAAAGGAGCTGGGGAAGGCATAGAGTGCTGTGACGTTTATTCTGTCTCCTCCCCATTTATCTCCTCCCATCAGCATATGGCTTTCATCTTTCAAGTCACTTGTCACTTTATTTACATAGTGGGTGGGAAACATTACTGGACACGTGCTGCAGTGCTGTGAATGTGAGCAGTAGCTGTGAGAAAAACTGTGCAAACATGCAGCTGCAGAAGGCTAACTAGAGGCTAGGATTCTGAGAACACTAGTTTCCTGACAATATGGAGCATGTTGGTACTGGTACTTAGCAGCAGGTGGTACAGTAAATAGTCACTGTTGCTTATTGTTATTGCATTGACCCTGAACACGAAAGTGCAAAGGAATGAAACCTGGAAACCTCTGGCAATGCTGGGATGATGGCACTGGAATAATTTATTTGCTTCCTTCCAAGCTGAGAGCCTTCTCCTAAGTTTGCAGGCTGGAAGGCATCCAAGCCCATGCTGTCTCTGCAGTCAGGAAGATAAGGAATTACCCAGTTGGAGTGACTATCCTGGGCTTCACATTAATTTGCAGAGAAGGCTGCTGTAGATGTCAGCCATTATCATTATATATTAATTATATATTAAAGATAAAGGGCCTCTGTGTAGTTTTTAACTATACACTCTCATTTAGCTGCTATATAGAGCCTTATATTGTGTCCTGTTGCTTCCCCTTCCAGGGGTTTCCTTGGTGTGTACGGAGAGCTGCTTTCAATTACTCTTGTAGTGACAAAGC